>CM053769.1:311573809-311592090 GCA_028658325.1 Potorous gilbertii | reverse complement strand
AGGAGGCTGCGGCCACGGCAGAGGCAGAGGCCGCTTGGCCAGAGGCCCACAGAGCAGGCAGGAGCTCCACCCCAGCTCCAATACAAAAGATCTCTGCATAAACCCCCTGAGGGAACTGAGCCTGGGAGGTGGCCCTGCCCCAACCTGAGAACCAGCAGATAAGCTCCCACTGAAGAGCAGTCAGGCCTGCCGCCAAAAGCCCTGAGGCTGGGGAGCAGCATTTGAATCCCAGACCCCAAGCACTAGCTGGGCGGATCTGGGCCAGGGAGCGGAGAGGACTCTCAGAAGTCAAGTAACTGGCTGGGAAAATGCCCAGAAAAGGGAAAAAAACTAAGACCATAGATGGTTATTTTCTTGAGATAATTGATTCTACCTGAAAATTAGAATGAAGCATTTAAAACTTAGTGGCTCCTTGAGATAATAAAAATACTAAAACAAAGTTAAAAGACTGATAAATTAGAAGAAAATATAAGCTATCAGATTACAAAAATTCACTCATGGGAAAAACAAATAAGGAGAAATAATTTAAGGATAATCAGAATACCTGAAAGCCATGATCCAAAAGGAGCATAATGCTTCTATTTTAAGAAATCATAAAACAAAACTGCCAAGATCTCATAGAAGAATAGTGAGATGAAAAAATAAAAAATAAAAATAAAAAAAACACTGATCTCCTCGTTGAAAAAATCCCAAAATTAAAGCTCCCAAGAATATTGCCATCAAAATTCAGGTCTTCTAGGTCCAAACAAAAATACTACAAGGAATAAGAAAGAATTCACATACAGAACTATAGTCAAAAATTGCTCAATACTGGAAGTCACAAGTATAAACAGTGGAGAGCTTGGAGAATGTTATTCCAGAAGGCAGTCGTTCTGGGCTTACAATTTAGAATATATAGTCCAGAAAAACTGAGTATAATCCTTCAGGGGCAAAAAGATATCTTTAGTTAAATAGAGGACTTCTAAACATTCTTGATTAATAGATCAAAACTGAAAAGAAACTTTGAAATACAAATACAGACGTCCCCTGAAACATAAAAAGTATACATATATGAGTGAACAAAGAAAGGAGACTAAATAAGGATAGACTCTTTAGATACTATTTGGAGAGATGATACATGTATCCCCTCAGAACTGTATCATCATCAAAGGTCATGAAGAGAATCTAATTGGACAGAAGTCTTGGGAGTGGTTCTATTAGGTTTTGGTGATTTTAAAATAAGAATAGAAATGGAGGAGGAGAAGGGTAAGAAAAGTACAGAGAGGAAGGAAAGATGGAGTATCAATTTACCCTCTCTTAGGTCTAAATAAATCTAAAAAAATATGATATGAATAACATTAACTGACTTTAAGAAATGTTACAAAGTAAAGAATCATACCTTTTGTCAGTTGTGTATAGTTTTTCACAACAATTGACTATGTATCAGTGCATAAAACGTTTGCAAACAAATGCAAAAAAGCAGAAATATTAAATCATCCTTGCAAACAATTATGCAATAAAATGATATTCAATATTCATCTTTTGAAAAAAGATTAAAAATTAATTGGAAACTAAATAAATTTCTAGAGACTGGGTAGATCTAAGTACAAATGATGAAGACAAATCAATTATTTCATTAAAGATAATAGCAACAATGAAACAAGATACTAAAAGTTTAGTGATGCAGCAAAACAATATTTAAGGGAAAATTCACATTTCTGAAAACTTTCCTCTTTTTATTTCACATTTTCTGATGTGTTTTTATATCACTATAGTTTCCCCCAGGATTCCTCCCATTACCTTCTGCTAGAGCCATGTCATGTAATAAATAGCATTTTTTATGAAAATTTTTCAATAATAAAAAGAAAAAGAACAGAAAACAACAGACCAGTGATTTATTTATATAATTTTAAAAGCATAGAAAACTGGCAAAATAAAAAACTACAATTTAAACACCAAAAAAATTCCTAAAAATAAAATATGACATTACCACAATAAAACAAAGAAATTAATTACTAAATAAAACTATGAACTGTGTTTTTATTAAATTGTTTCTTTTTGGTTTTCAACATTCTGTTTTTTCTCCTGTAGTATTATACTCAGTTTTGCTGGGTAGGTGATTTTTGGTTTTAATCCTACTTCCTTTGACCTCCTGCATATCATATTCCAAGGCTTTCGATCCCTTCATGCAAAAGCTACTGAATCTTGGGTTGTCCTAATTGTTTTCCCACAATACTAAAATTGTTATTCTCTTACTGCTTATAATGTTTTCTGCTTGACCTGGGAACTCTGAAATTTGACTATAATCTTCCTAGGTGCTTAATTTTTGGGATCACTTTTAGGATGATATAGGTAGATTCTTTCTATTTCTATTTTACCCTCTGGTTCTAGAATATCTGGGTAGTTTTCCTTGATAATTTCTTGGAAGATGGTGTCTAGGCTCTTTTTTTGATAGTAGCTTTCAGATAATCCAGTGATTTTTAAATTAGCTCTCCTGGTTCCATTTTATAGATCACTTGTTTTCCCAATGAAATGATTCATATTGTTACCTATTTTCTGCATTCTTTTGGTTTTGTTTTATAATTTATTCATTTCTCATAAAGTCATTACCTTACATTTGCTCCATTATAATTTTCTTTTCCTTTTTTTTTTCTTGGAAAAACTGTGAAGATTGTATACATTTCAGCCCCAAAGTACCCAAAACATAGCTACTGACATGGAAGTTATTTTTTAAATTTAATTTATTTGTTTTCAGATTTCAACAATCACTTCAATAAGTCTTAAATTTTCTCCCCCTCTCGCTCCCCTCCTCTCCTGTCCCCTCCCTCCCCTCAATGACATGCAATCTGATATGGATTCTACAGATACATCCTTATTAAATACATTTTCACATTAGTCATGTTGCATAGAAGAATTAAAATGAATGGGAGAGACCTTAAGAAAAACAAAATAAAACAAAGCATAACATAAGAGAAAGGAGTCTGCTTAATTCTGCATTGTGATTCCATAGTTCTTTCTCTGGATGTAGATGGCATTTTGGCTCAAGAGTCCTTTGAGGATGTTTTAGGTCCTTGCATTGCTGTGAAGGGCTTAGTCTATCAGAAACAGTGACTGTTACTGTGTATAATGTTCTCCTTGTTCTGCTCATTTCACTTACCATCAGTTCACATAAGTCTATCCATGTTATTTTCAAGTCTAACTGTTCATCATTTCTTATAGTACAATAGTATTCTATCACATTCATATACCACAATTTGTTCAACTGTTCCCTCAATGGGAATTTCCTCAATTTCCAGTTCTTTGCTACCACAAAAAAAAAAGCTGCTATAAATATTTTTGTACACATGGGTCCTTTTCCCACTTTTATGATCTCTTTGAGTAGAGTATTTTTTCTTATGGCTATGGATAGCTTTAATTTCTTCCTCTGAATACTTTCTGTTCATATTTTTTGACCATTTATCAGTTGGAGAATGACTTGTATTCTTGTAAATTTGACTAAGTTCTCTACATGTTTTAGAAATGAGGCCTTTATCACGGACAGTGGTTTGAAAAATTCTTTCACAGTTTTCTGTTTCCCTCTTAGTCTTAGTTGCATTTAATTTGTTTGTGCCAAAAATTTTCAATTTAATGGATCTAGTTCTACATAGTCCCTAACATTTCTGCACTTAATTAACATTTGCTAAGTACCTTATCAATAAAAATGCAGTTATTGAAAATTGCAGGAAGTTTCCTTTTGAATCTTTAAATTGGTTTGGGGAAGGAAAGCACCTAGAGAAATATATTCAGAACTTTTGAAATTGTTTAAAAATTACTAGACTACCTGAAAGCCATGATCAAAAAAAACCTAGACATTATTTTCCACAAAATTATCAAGGAAAACTGTCCTGATGTCATAAAATCAGAGGGCAAAACGGATATTGACAGAATTCATCATTCATCTCCTGAAAGAAACCTGAACAGAGAAACTCCTAGGAATATTGTGGAAAAATTTCTGAGTCCCAGAAAAAGAAGAAAATACTGCAGACAACTAGAAAGAAATAATTTGAATACTGTGGAAATACAATCAAGATAACACAAGATCTGGCAGCTTGAACATTAAGAGATTGAAGGGCTTGGAGTGGGATATTTCAGAAGTCAAAGGAACTGAGATTGAAGCCAAGAATCACCTACCCAGAAAATCTGAATATAATACTTCAAGGGGAAAAAATGCCCATTCAGTGATATAGACAACTTTCAAGAATACATGTTAAGGAAATGGCCAGTTCTGTATTTAAAAATTTGACTTCCCAAGACAAGAATCAAGAGAAGCATGAAAAGTTAAACAGAAAAGAAAAATCATAAAAGACTCTCTAAAGCTGAACTGTTTGAATTACCACATGGAAAGAAAATATTTTTAACTTGAATCTTTTCTCAATATTTGGGTAGTTGGAGAGATTGTACATACACATATACACATGGATAGATAGAGAATACAGGGTGTGTTGTATCAGAAGAGATGATATCCACACACACACACACACAAAATAAAATAAAATAAAAATTAAGGAGTGAAGGAGAAAAACTCTGGGAAGAGAAAAGGACTAATGGAATGGGGCAGGCTTTAACTCATAAAAGAGATAAGAAAAATCTTATTCAGTAGAGGGGATAAGAGAGAAGGGGAGATGGGGAAAAATAAAGCTACTCTCCCCACTTGGGGCTGAAGGAGGGAATAATATGCTTACTAAATTTGATATGAAAATTTATATCACACCACAGGAAAGTAGAAGAAGAGGCAACAAGTGGAGCAAGAGGAATGTTAGAAGGGAGGACAAATGGGAAAAGGAAGTCCCTAGAAATAAACACTTTCTAAAAGGGACAAGATCAATTGTAGTGGGGGAAAATAAGAGGAAATAGGGTAGGTCAGAGGGCAATATAATTAGTATTACATAACATGATTATTATGGAAGTCTTTTGCAAAACAGCACATATTTAGTCTGTATTGAATTGCTTGCCTTCTCAGTAGGGCTGGGGAAGGAGAGAAGTTGGAATTCAAAGTATTAGAGAAAAATGCTGAGAATTGTTTTGCATATAATCAGGAAATAAGAACTACAGGGATAGGGGTATGGAAATTTATCTTGCCCTGCAAGAAAAGAGATAAGATGGAGAGTGGAGAGGGGTAGTGTATAATGGAGGGGAGGGTATATTGAGGGAAAGAATAATCAGAATGCAAGATATTAGGAAGCAGGGGGAGGGGAGTGATGGGGAGAAAAATTGGACATGTTACAAAGTGAGGTAAAAGTAATTAGTATTAAAACAATAGACTGAATTAATTACTGAGAATAAATCAATGACATCTTTAGTTTGGAGAAAAGAATTTCAGTCTAAATTTCCTAGAGGAAGGTAACCTCGGGTAAATTTTGACACTGATGGAAAAGTCAAGGTATTAATGGTAAATTTGATTTTATGATTTCCATTTAATCAGGAACTAGAACATGTACAGAAAAACATGTAGGCCACTTAAGATTTGCCTCAAAAGATATTCCTTAGTCAAAGTGAAACCATAATCATATTTAAAACATGGTTATTAGAACTTGCCATTTTTAGATGCTGTGGGACTATTAAGTGACTGTTATTCTGAGTCTCACTCCAGGTATGGGTAGCAAGAAAGGCGATCTGAGCCTCCAATCCATGATGCCAGTAAGCTGATGAGATGCTGGTATAAAATGCGTAGGTGATCTCAAGGGAAGGATGGGAGAGCAGCTGTTCAGCATGGGCTGAGATGGGATTCTCCTGACTCAATTTCCCCACTGACACCTGGCAGGTTTTAAGCCTGACTGAATGCAAGTTGATTATCTAATCTTTCCTCTAATTGACATGAAGTTGGGGTGATATTGTATCCCTACAGTGTCCCTACTCTTGGTGGCAATTTCCTATAGTCAAAAGGTTTGTAAGCTTATTACCAGATCTATTTAATTATAAATTATTGGTAGGGGAACATCTAAGGTTGTCTAAAATTAAGCTATTAGGCATAGGACTTTAGACCTTCAATTTTTAGTAATACTGTGGAGACAATTAGGTCAAGAGTTTGTGAAGTTAGCAACGTAAATATCATTTGTGTTTCAGTTGGTTAATGTTTAAAAAAAAATTCTTTTGTGGTCCATATTGTAAAGGCTTTAAAAAGAAGTATCACCTGATCAAAAGTTTGAGTTGTTTTATCTTTTACAAACTGTTATACAAATAAAGAAAGAAAGAAAAGAAAAATAGAAACATCTCATTGGAAAAACAACTGATCTGAAAAATAGATCCAGTAGAGACAATATAAAAATAATGGGACTACTTTAAATCCATGATCAAAGAAAGAGCCTAGATATCATCTTTAATGAAATTATCAAGGAAAATTGCTCTGATATTCTAGAACCAGTGGGCAAAAAAAATATTGAAAGAATCTACCTATCACCTTCTGAAAGAGACCTGAAAAGAGAAAGTCCTAGGAATATTGTGGCCAAATTTAGAGTTCCCAGGTCAAGGAGAAAATATTCCAAGGAGCTGGAAAGAAACCATTCAAGTATTGTGGAACTACAATCAAGATAACACAGGATCTGATAGTTTTTACATTAAGAGATTGAAGGGCTTGGAATAGGATATTTCAGAAGTCAAAGAACTAGGATTAAAACCAAGAATGACCTACCAAGAAAAACTTACTATAATACTTCAAGGGGAAAAATGGTTGTTCAATGAAATAGAGGACTTTGAAGCATTCATGATGAAAAGACCAGAACTGAATAGAAAATTTGACTTTCAAACACAAGAATCAAGAGAAGCATGAAAAGGTAAACAGGAAAGTTAAATCCTAAAGGACTTTGTAAAACTGAACTGTTTACTTTCCTACATGGAAAGACAATATTTGTAGCTCTTGAGACTTTTCTCAGTATTTTGGTAGGTGAAGCAATTGTACATACACACTCACACACATACACAAACACACACACACACACATATAGACAGAGAGTACAGGATGAGTTGAATCAGAAGAGATGTTATCCATAATAGGGGTGAGAGAGGAAAATAATTGGAGGAGAAAGGGAGAAATGGATTGGGGCAGATTATCTCTCACAAGAGAGATAAGAAAAATCTTTTTCAATAGAGGAGAAAAGAGAGGAGGTGAGAGGGGAAAATGAAACTTATTCTCTTCACATATACTTTAAGAAGGGAATAACATGCTCACTAAATTTGATATGAAAATCTATCTTATACCACAGGAAAGTAGTGGAGAAGGGGACAAGTGGGGTTAGGGGAATGACAGAAGGGAGGGTAAATGGGAGAAGAGAGTAACTAGAAGTAAACACTTTTGGGAACAGACAAGGTCAAATGAAAGAATATAAAAAATGGGAGACGGTAAAATGGAGGGGAATATAGTTAGTCTTTCATAACATGACTATTATGAAAGTCATTTGCAAAATGACACATACATAGCCTGTATTGAATTGCTTGCCTTCTCAATGAGGATGGGTGATGAGAAAGGGGGGGAGAGAAGTTGGAATTCAAAGTATTAGAAATGGATGTTGAGAACTGTTATGGCATATAACAATTAAATAAGAAAATAGGGAAATAAAGAAAATAAGAAATACAGGCAATGGGGTATAGAAATTTATCTTGTCCTACAAGAAAAGAGATAAGATAGGGATAATGGAAAAGGGTGGAGTGTGATAGAAGGGAGGGCACATTAAGAGAAGGAATAATCAGAATGCAAGGTGTTACAGTGTAGGGGGAGGGGAGAGATGGGAAGAAAAATTGAAACTCAAAATTTTGTGGAAATGATTGTCAAAATCTAAAAATAAATAAAACTGTTTTTATAAATGCAAGAATCACCTACGCAGAAAAAGTGAGTATTATACTTCAGGGGAAAAATTGTCATTCAATGAAATAGAGGACTTTTAAGCATTCTTAATGAAAAGACCAGAGCTGATTGAAAATTTGACTTTCAAACACAAGAATCAAAAGAAGTATGAAAAGGTAAACAGGAAAGATAAATCATAAGGGACTTACTAAAGTTGAACTGTTTGCATCCCTACATGGAAAGATAATATTTTGAACTCGAGACATTTCTCAGTTTTGGGGTAATTGGAGGGATTATACACATATAGAAAGAGAACACAGGGTGAGTTGAATAGGAAAGGATGATATCTAAAAAATACAATTAAGAGATGAGAGAGGAATATATTGGGAGGAGAAAGGCAGAAATGGAATGGGGCAAATTATCTCTCATAAAAGAGCCAAGAAAAAGTTTTTCCAATGGAGGAGGAAAAGGGAGTTGTGAGAGTCAAAAAGTGAAGCTTACACTCATCACATTTGACTTCAGGAGGGAACAACATGCACGCTCAGTTTGGTATGAAAATCTATCTTATACTACAGGAAAGTAGTGGAGAAGGCAATACGTGGGTTGGAGGGATACTAGAAGGGAGGACAAATGGGAGGAGGGAGTAATTAGAAGTAAACACTTTAGGGGAGGCACAAGGTCAAAAGAGAATAGAATAAATGGGGGTAGGAAAGGGTGGAGGGAAATATAGTCTTTCACAACATGACAATTATGGAAATTTTTTTGCAAAATTACACATGTATAGACCATATTTAAATGCTTGCCTTCTCAGGGGGGATGGGTGGGAAGGGAGGAAGGGAGAAAAAATGGAACTGAAAGTTTTAGGAATGAATATTGAGAACTGTTTTTGCATTCTGTTGGGAAATAAGAAATACAAGTAATGGGGTATAGAAATCTATCTTGCCTTACAAGAAAAGAGAGAAAATGTGGGTAAGGGAAGGGAGGGAGGTGATAGATGGGAGGGCAGACTGGGGTAAGGGGTAATCAGAATGCTTGGTGTCTAGATATGGAGGGAGAGGAGAAATGGAAAGAAAATTGGGAATTCAAAATCTTGTGGAAATGAATAATGAAAACTAAAAATAAATAAATTACAAAAAAAAATTTACATCACTATGCTTTCCTTCCAAATAAATATTATATTGTCCTGGTTGAAAAAAAGAAGAAAAGAAAAAGCCCTCCTTTCAGATGGAAAATTCCACTGAGTACTCATAAGAAAAGAGAGGGGCTCTAACAAGAGAGTTTGGAGAATGAGTCTCTCTCCCCTAATCTCAGTGAAACTTCCACACTTTCCATGAGTAAATTTAATAAAGGTAAACTGAAGTATATATTCTCAGCAAAATCAGCTTTATTAACAATGACACATATAACTTTCAACAAAACGGTTCAGATTGGTTACCTCAGTAGGTCCAGTGACCCAAGTGAAAAGCAGGGGAATTATCTGTGCTAAAACTCAGGAAAGGAGAAGGTTGAAGTAGCTGGGGAATATTACAATGGGCAATGTCATACTGAGAAAAGTGAGTTGATATTCAGGTATGGCTCATCACAACTCTCTCTGACAAATAAGGAATGTCAATCATTTTATGGGATTCATCTGCCTCTTTTAATCTTTGTTAGGAATCCACCTACCTGTCCCCTTGGAGCAGATCAAATCTTCCACTTGTACAAGGACAGGCAAGGACAGAAGACTTATGTTTTGTGATATGGCACCAGGCTGAGCCAGTTGGGACTTACAGGCAACAACCAGAAAGCCTGGAGGTTAACAGCATGAATGATAACCTTTCCTTTCAACCACACATTTAAACTAAGTTGGAGGAAAAACTAAATTCCTTAGCTTAACTCAAGAATGGAGAAATGTGGCACATTCCTGAGCTTAACTCAAGAAGGGAGAAAGGTGGCACATTCCTGAGCTTAACTCAAGAATGGAGAAATGACTTGGCAAAACAGAATAAGGTCATTTATAGAATAGAATGATTTATTAAATGATACAGAATAATAATTTTAATTTCATGACTTAAAAATTCTTCCTCTTTGATCCCTATCTGTCTAATGACTTCTCAATCCTCTTCCCTAAGTCATTGTCCTCCTTGCATGCTATGTAAGGGTAACTCCCTAAGGTTCTATTCTGAGTCTACTTCATATTCTTCTTCATATTCTTTATTTTGGTGATTTCTTTTGCTCCCATGGTTTCAACCATTATATCTATGCCGGTGACTCTAAAATCTATTTATCCAGCCCTAATCTTTCCCCTGAATGTCAGTCCCAGCAGTCCAGCTGCCTCTTGGATATATACATGTAGATGTCCTGTTGTCATCTCAAACAATACATCCAAAATGAAACATAAGCTTCCCATGTATATCTTCACTTACACCAGATTTTCCTATTCTGTTGAGGGTACCAGTTGTCCCAGTGACTGAAGTTATAAACTAGGTTCATTACCTTGGAAACATCCTTGATTCTTCCCATTCTTTCACCTTCTATATCCAATTAGTTGCAAAGTCTTCTTTCCTAATCATCACCTATTCTCTATTCACATGCCTACAATCTTAACTCAGGTCTTCATTCTTTCTAGTTAAGACTTTTATAATACCTTTCTTATGAATTTTTCTGCTTTTAGGGAATCCTCTCATAACCATCCTCTATCCACATAGCTACCAAAATAACCTTCCTAAAGTAGAAATCTGAACATCATTCCCTTGATTAGAAACTTTCAGTGGATTCCTCAAACCTATGTGATACAATATACCAAACTAAGCTCTCCACAATCCAGCTCTCACCTAAATGTCTGTGTTTATTTTTGGTTTTGGTTTTCACAGTGCTACCTTTTGCTGCAGGAAAAATTGGATTACTAGCTACTCTGTCATCTCCATGGATGTATGTAAGCTGCCCCTCAGGCCTGTGTAAGGGGATATTCAGATTTCCTTGTATAAAGGGAAAGTCTCTGAAACTTAAATGGATCAATCTGTGGACATCCAGCCTCATAGAAATGGAGACATAGGAGTCTGTGTACGGACACAGAAAATGAGGAGGAAATACTAGGAAGCATATTTGGATAGTTAATAGAAGCAACAGTGCAATGCAGAAGCCTGCATATGATTTTGACATGTGAGTACAGATACTGGAGTTCAGGTGCTGTAGATTTGATTCCAGGATTCCCATTGTCCTATTATTTTAAAAAGCAAATAACAAAATACTCTTACAAGTATGATTATGAGTATGGTTAATAAACTGAATGAAACTTGCTAAACTATTCTCATTCCTTGAGATCTGAAGAAAGTGTACAAATATTTAATTACTTAAGCAAATATTTTCTATGCAATTATGCCATTTCTCTAGTCAAGCTGCCATACCTTCATTTTTTCAAATAAGGCTATGCCTAGTCACAAATGCTCTGTGATATCTGTATGTCTTTATTTGTAAAGAAAACTGCAACAGAGGGAGCCAGGAAAGGACTTATGTCTTGCCAGCTTATATCTAAAGAAGCCAAATTTTATGCACTACCCAAATGTTATGAACTATAATTGTGAGATAATTTTATGATTTGGATTTCATAAATGAATTTTATAATCTCTAAAATAACATAGGAGATTTAATCATGAGTACACAGACTTAGAAGATATAATCGGCTTGGTAAAAGTTTCTCATTGGCAGGTAGCCCAAGGATGATTGCCTCATGCAGAGTTCTACTTTTCAGGTTTCTTTTGTTGTTTTGTCTTTGGTGAGTCCTGGAATAGAAGTGCTGATTAAGGGAGAGTCCAGAACTGGCTGGCTGAGGGAGCAATGGGCTTAAGACTGAGAAGGAACATGCTCAAATTCTTAAGGGAGGAAGAAGTAGTTTTTCACATAAAAATGCCAACCTCACCAAATGGAATAATGCAGTGATTATACCTGGAACAGCTTTTTCTCACCTCTCCCTCAAGAATCACATAGTACCATGTGATTTTCCATAAAACCTCTTCTGAGTTTTAGCATTTTGTCCTTCCTCTTAGTACCTAGCATTCATTCATTTGGATACACATTTGATTCCATGTCTTTTATGCTCCAGTAAGTTCTATGAAGGGAGGGGAAGCTTCAGTGTTTTCTTTGTATTTCCAGTTCTCAATCAAGAAACTCACATAGAACAATTGCTTAGTAAATATGATTGCTATAGTTCAGTCATTCCATTTGTGTCTGACTCATCATGACAACATCTGGGGGGGATTTTGCCAAAAATACTGGAGTGGTTTACCATTTCCTTTTCTAGCTCATTTTGCAGATGAGAAACTCAGACATACAGGGTTGAGTGACATGCCCAGGGTCACACATCTAGTAAAGGTTTGAGGCCAGATTGGAACTCACAAAGGTTAGTCTTTCTGACTTCAGGCATAGCACTGGATTCATAGTTTCACCTACATTTTCCAAAACTTTTGTAATAGCCCAGCAAATCTTCTGCTTTTCTATATATATTGCTAACAGAGCCCAAGAGCAAGAAATGGGAAGAGAAATTTCATTTGAAGCTAGGATAGACAACATAAAATACTTGGGAGTGTGCCTGCCAAAACAAACCCAAGGACTATGTGAACACAATTACAAAACACTGCTCACACAAATAAAGTCAGATCTAAGGAAGTGGAAAAACATCAGTTGCTCGTTGGTACATCAAGTCAATACAACTAGGCAAAATAACAATTCTACCTAAATAATTTTGCTTGCTCAGTGCCATACCAATCAAACTATCAGACAATTATTTTGTAGAGCTAGAAAAAATAATATTAAAATTAATCTGGAAGAATAAATGGTCCAGAATATCAAGGAAACTAATGAAAAGATATGCTAGGGAAGGTGGCCGCGTTCTACCAGATCTAAAATTTTATGATCAAGAAGCAATTATCAAAACCACTAGATACTGGCTAAGAAACAGAAGGGTAGATCAGTGCAATATGTTAGGTACTCAAGATACATACTGCAGTTAATGAATATAGAAATCTACTGTTTGACAAACCCAAGGACCCCAAGTTCTGGGATAAGAATGCATTGTTCTACAAAATTTGCAAAACTGGATAACAGTGTGGCAGAAACTGGGCATAGACCAATGCCTGACACCGTACATAAGAATAAAGTCCAAATGACTACATGGTCTAGGTATGAAGAATGGTACTATAAACAAATTAGTGGAGCAAGGAATAGTGTGTTTATCAGATTTATGGAGGTGGGAAGAATTTTTGACTAAGCAAGAGATAGAAAACATCATGAAGTGCCAAACGGATTACTTTGATTACAATAAATTGAAAAGGTTTTGCACAAATGAACCCAATGCAATCAAGATTAGGAGGGAAACAGAAAACTGTTTTTCAACTAGTATTTGTGATAAAGGCCTCATTTTTCAAGTATTTAGAGAACTGAGTCAAATGTGCAAGAATACAAGTCATTCCCCAATTGATAAATGGTCCAAGATATGAACAGGCAGTTTTCAGAGGAAGAAATCAAAGCTATCTATATTCATGAAAACATGCCCTAAATTACTATTGATTAGAGAGATGCAAATCAAAACAACTCTGAGATACCACATCACACCTATCAGATTGGCTAACATGACAAAACAGGATGATGATAAATGTTGGAGAAGATGTGGGAGAGTTGGAACACCAAGTTATTGTTGGTGGAGCTGTGAGCTGATCCAACCATTCCCACCACCAAGCAGGTTAGAATTAAGTTTGTATATGTTTCTCTAGCTATTGATATATACATACACACACACACACACACACACATATATATATATATATATATATATATATATATATATATATATATATACATACATATATAAACATATGCTTTCCCAAACAAATTTTCTTTCTGATTTTCTTTTAGTGTTTGTGCATATCTCATTTCATATCCCTCTTGCCTCCTCTACTTTACCGCTACCAGCTTCCTTGACCTCCTATTCCTTGCCTATCCCTCTCCAAGTATCTCTATACTAATCTCCCATTCCTGTACATCTAAACACCCTTCTATACGCCTCTTTTGACTATTCCTCTAACCTCCCCTCTAAAGATCCATCCCTTGTTTTCTCTCCCCTCACTATGCTTCTACCATTTTGTTTCTTCTGAATTTAGAAGACTTTATACTCTTCTAAATACACATGTATTTTTGCCTTTTAAATTTATACAAGATGGAAGTAGGCTTCCAGAACTACCAGAACTTCCCTCCTCCCCCAAGTAGTTTCTCCATATTAATTCTTCCTTTCTTCCTCCTGCACTTCATTTATGTGTATGGGCATATATATGTATGTATGTATGCATGCATGCATGTATGCATGTATGTTTGTATGTGTGTGTATAGGTGTATAAATGCATGTATGTATGTTTGTATGCATGTGTGTGTAAATGTATACATGTATGTGTGTATATGTTTATGTGTGTGTGTGTTCTGCTTTTTTATTGTTCCTAAATGTTTTTACTCTGTAAATTCATACCAGAGTTAGGTTTTCTTATGAGCTACTCAATTGTTAATAAGAATCTTAGATATACATTTTGCATTATACATATATCAAAAGTAAATAGTCTGTCCTTATTGAATCCCTTATAAACAGTCTTTGATATGTACTTTATATTTCTCATGGCTCTTGTATGTGAAATCTTATATTAAGTTCAGGTTTTTTTTTAACAAAATCTTGAAACTCTGAGGGTTGATCAAATGTTTATTTTTTTTCTTCAAGATTATGATGAATACATACACACACACGTACACACACACACACACACACACACACACACGATGTTCCAAGACCTACAGTCTCTGCTGTACCCTACCTTTGCTGCTAGGTCTTGTGTGATGCTAATTGTAGCACCATCTTATTCAAATTGGTTTATTCTTGTTGCTTTTAATACTTTTTTTCCTTGAATTGGGGGTTTCAGAATTTGACTATGATATTCCTATAAGTATTCCTCATAGCAACTATTTTAAGTGATGATCAATTAATTTTCTCTATTTCTTCTCCCACGCACCTTGTTCTAATCCTTCAGGATAATTTCTTTTATTCTTTCTTGCATTATTACATCAAGATTTTTTTTATCACAACTTTCAGTTAGTCCTATTATTTCTATGTTTTCTTTATTCTCCAAATCTGTCATTTTTCTTATGTTTTATTTCTCTTCTATTTTTTTAATTATTTATATTTCGTTTAATTATTTCTTTTTTGTATTATTTATTTTTAACACAATTTATAACAGATAAAGCAATTCCAACTTTTGGTCAGGTGATACTTCTTTTTAAAGCATTTACGATGTGGACCACAAAAGAATTTTTTTTTATAAACATTAACACCGACACAAATAATATTTATGTTGCTAATTCCACAAACTCTTGGCCTAATGGTCTCCACAGGATTACTAAGAATTAAAGGACCCTAACTTATCGTTGTTGGTCTAAAGTCCTATGCCTAACAGCTTAATTTTAGACAACCTCGGATGTTCCCCTACCAACAATGTATAATTGAATAGGTCTGATATTAAACTTACTAAACTTACATTAAACTCTAGAAAATTGCCACCAATAGCAAGGACGTTGCAGGGGTACAATATCTCCCCAACTTCATATCAGTTTCAGGCAGGATTAGACTATCCATTTGCATTCAGTCAGGCTTAAAGTCTACCAGGTGTCAGTGGAGAAACTGAGTCAAGAGAATCCCACCTCAGCCCATGATGAACACCCACTCTCCCACCCTTCCCTTTAGATCACCTATGCAGTTCATACCAGCATTTCATAAGCTTACTGGCATCAGGGATTGGAGGCTCAGATCACCTTTCTAGCTACCCATACCTGGAGTGAGACTCAGAACAACAGTCAGTTAATAGTCCCACAGTATCTAAAATGCCAAGTTCCAATAATGATGTTTTAAATATAATTACAGTTTCACTTTGACTAAGGAACATCTTTTGAGGCAAGTCTTAAGTGGCTTACATGCCTTTCTGTACATGTTCTAGCTCCTGATTAAATGGCAATCATTAAATCAATTTTACCATTAATACCTTAACTTTTCCATCAATATCAAATTTTTCCCGAGGTTACTTTCCTCTAGGAAATTTAGACTGAAATTCTTTTCTCCAAACTAAAGATGTCATTGATTTATTAATTCAGTCTATTGTTTTAATACTAATTACTTTTACCTCACTTTGTAACATGTCCAATTTTTCTCCCCATCACTCCCCTCCCCCTGCTTCCTAATACCTTGCATTCTGATTATTCCTTCCCTCAGTGTACCTCCCCTCCATCACACCCTACCCCTCTCCAATCCCCATCTTCTCTCTTTTCTTGCAGGGCAAGATAAATCTCCATACCCCTATCCCTGTAGTTCTTATTTCCCGATTGTATGTAAAAAAAATTCTCAGCATTCATTTCTAATACTTTGAATTCCAACTTCTGTCCCTTCCCCCATCCCTCCCCAACCCCACTGAGAAGTCAATGAAGACTAAATATCTGTTGTTTTCCAAAAGACTTCCATAATAATCAGGTTTTTTTTTTTTGATCATGGTTTTCAGGTAGTCTACTAAGTTTTAAATGATTTCTCCTGAATCAATTTTCCAGGTCAGTTGCTTTTCCAATGAGTTGTTTCACATTATCTTCTATTTTTTCAAATTTTTGGTTTTGTTTACTAACCTCTTGGTTTAATTCATTGTCATTCATTTCCCTGAACTCAGTTCTCTCTTTCAATAAATTATTTTGTTCAGGGAGCTTTTGAACCTTCTCCTCCATTGGCTAATTCTGCTTTTTAAACCCTCCTTCTCCTTGTTGGCTTTTTGGACTTCTTTTTCCAGTTGAGTTAGCCTCTTTTTAAAGCTGTTATTTTCCTCAGCATTTCTTTGGTTCTCCTTTACTAAGCTGTTAACTTGTCTTTTAAGATCTTCTATTGCCTGAGCCCACTTTAAGTTCTCTTTGGAGGCAGAGGCCTTGACTTCCTCTGACAGTATGCCTTGTTCTTCCTCATCTGAAAGGATGGGGGGAGACATCTGCTCCCCAGGAAAGAAACCTTCTATGGTCTTATTTTTTTCCCTTTTTTGGGAATTTTCCCAACCAGTTAATTGACTTCTTAGTTTCCTCACCTCCAGTTCAGCCCAGACAGAGCTTAGGGACTGAGATTCAAATGAGCTGTTGCCAAGCCTTAGGGTTTTTCAGCAGGGGCAGGGCTGCTGTTCAGTGTGAGATTATGTTCAGCTGCTCAGGTGGGATCAAGGCTGCCCCACACGGCTTAGTTCCCTCAGGGGGTTTACAAGGAGGCCTTCAATAATCGATGCGGGGGAGGTGGAGTCAAGATGGTGGAGTAGAAAGACTCATATATGCTAGCTCCGAACGCACAGCTCATGGATTTCCTCTAAAAAGAATTCCCAACAAATTCTGGAACAGTGGAAGCTGCGCAGGAACACAGTGAAGGAGGTTTCCATTCCAGAGAGCCCTGAAAAACTGATCCCAAAGGTCCATCGAGCACCAGACAGGAGCAGAGCCCTGCTCTGCCCTAACCATGTGGCACAGAGAGGAGCGAGCAGATCCGAGTAGGCTTCAGGGACAGAATCTCCAGTGGCCGCGAAGGTCCCTCGACCCACAGACACACAGTTCAGTGAGAGAGACATCTGGATGGCCTGAAAGGTGAGAGGGCTGTCTTCATAACTCCGGCCCCTCGGGAGGCAGCAGCAGAGGCAGCAGGCGGCCAGAGGCTCCCAGAGTAGGCAAGAGCTCAGCAGGAGCTCCATTACAGAAGGTCTCTGCATAAACCCCTGAGGGAACTGAGCCTGGGAGGCAGCCTTGCCCCACCTGAGAACCTGATTTAATCTTACCCTGAATAGCAGACAGGCCCCAAAGCTGAAAGCCCTGAGGCTGGGGAGCACCATTTGAATCTCAGACCCCAAGCACTAGCTGGGCAGACCTAGGACTGGGGTGGAGAGGACTCTCAGAAGTCAAGTAACTGGCTAGGAAAATGCCCAGAAAAGGGAAAAAAAATAAGACCAGACAAGGTTATATTCTTGGTGAACAAATGATTCCAACCTTCCTTTCTGATGAGGAAAAAAGCTGCTTACCATCAGGTAAAGACATAAGAGTCAAGGTCTCTGTATCCCAAATATCTGAAATAGATATCCAATGGGCTCAGGCCATGGAAGAGCTCAAAAAGGATTTTGAAAATCAAGTCAGACAGGTGGAGGAAAAACTGGGAAAAGAAATGAGAGAAATGCAAGAAAAGGATGAAAAACGGGTCAATACCTTAATTAACGAGACCCAAAAAATTGCTGAAGAAAATAACACCTTGAAAAATAGGCTAACTCAATTGGCAAAAGAGGTTCAAAAAGCCAATGAGGAGAAGAATGCTTTCAAAAGCAGAATTAGCCAAGTGGAAAAAGAAGTGCAAAAGCTCACTGAAGAAAATACTTCTCTCAAAATTAGAATGGAACAGATGGAGGCTAATGACTTTCTGAGAAAC
>CM053769.1:311556308-311573309 GCA_028658325.1 Potorous gilbertii | reverse complement strand
GGAAGGGAGGGATGATAGAAGAGAGGGCAGATTGGTGATATGGGTAATTAGAATGTCCAGTGTATTGGGGAGGGGGGAGGGGACAAATGGGGAGAAAATTTTGGAACCCAAAATCTTTGAAAATGAATGTAAAAAGTTAAATAAATTTATTTATTAAAAAAAAAAAGAAATAAGAGGTAGTATGGTAGAAAAAATATTGACTGATAAGAGAAGCCTTGTTTCAAATATGACCTTTGATATTTAACTACATGTTCATGAACAAGTATCTTAATACATTTAAGCTTTATTTTCTTAACCTTTAAAATTTGTAATAATAGCACTTACCTAAAGGGAGTTACGGGCAGATTTGCTAACATATAAAAAACATGGAAAATATTGGCATTACTATTGGGAATAACTAGGTACATAGGAAAACTGAGCATAATGATGAGCCTACATACCTCCAGCAAATCCAGTTTAACGTTCAAACTTGCTATTTTTGTATTTTATAAATTGGTTCTCCTTTCTGCATTAGATATAAGTATTATGAGAGCAGCTATCAGGTCTTCTAATTTCTTCTGTTAACTCCATGTCATACCTCATTCCTTGGATATTTAATTAAAGGCAACAACTCTAACAAATTGTTTTGCCTGGATGAAATCTGCTGGTATTTCGTGAGCAAATCCCCTATGTTCCCAATCATGTTCGTGTTCTTTTTATGTGATTTGCAGGACTCGAATATTTTTCCCATCTTCTATGCTAATGTGAAAATGCTTAGTTCATATTCGATCTGTTCCATAAAAATCTAGACATTCAAGTTAATAGTGTTTGCTCCTTTTACTTTCCAATAGCTAAGAGCTATTATCACCTATACACCTCATTTGGCAATTAGTATAAACTTTGTCATCACTATTTAATGCAGAAAGGCAGGCCCTTTGGACTGGGCAGAGATAAACAAAATAGAATTAGTATTAATTTTTTCCTGGAAGGAATGTGTCCCAAGTGCTTCACTTGACATTTTATTTTGTTTATCTTGTTTTTATTTTATTTACTTCCTTTGGATAGCCCCATCTTCAATCAAATGGGATCTTGAGAGCATGTAGTCTTCATCCATTAAGTCTCAACATCACTCCTATGGCATTATTTTGGGCAGAGTTCTTGGGATGTTTGGGCGACACAGCACCCCAATCAGGAATAAAGTGAAATATATTACAGACAAATTGTTATCTTCTCTGTAGAACATGTAAAGCCACAGACTACATGTAAACCTGCTGCAGAAAAAAGGTGGGTGGAAGTAATTGACTTTCTAACACATAATCAAAGCATTAATCTTAGGCATGTTCTGTTGGCTTTTGCTGACTGCTACTATATACACAAGGAGGGTGAGTATATCCTTGTCAGGGATTTTCTGGCCATGTAATCTTAGAAGATGGTAGAAGCCCTGAAGATGACATTGAAGAGGTGAAGACCAGTATACGATAGCAAAACACATCTTGTTCAGCCACCACAAGCATGGAAGAGATGTCAAGACGCAATATGAAGCAAAGAGTAGAAACACAGCACAACACTCAGCAGAGACAATGTGGTACCTGACAGAAATGAATTATGTAATAATTCAACAAGCTGTTATTAAGTGTACACTACATACCAGGCACCTGAAACAAACATTTCCTACCACAAAGAGATTAAATTGTATTAGTTAAACCAATGAGTAAAATAGAAGTCCAAAAGACATATAAATCAAATGAAAGTTTATTTTGGAGAGGTGAAGTGACATTAGCCACTCAAGGAATCAAGTAAGTACCCATGTAGGAGGTGGTAATTGACGTAAGCTTTGAAGGAAGCAATATGATATATTTATGAAATGCCTTTCTTCTAGATTAACTGCCCTCTGACTGACTAGCAAATATAAATATATTGGTGGGAACTCATGAGTTATGACTTTGAGCAAATGCAAGCCTATAGAATAAGATAATTGAATTCTTGATTTAGAGTTAGAAACAGCCTAAGAACTCAACTAGTTCAACCCCTTCACTTTACTATTAAGGAGAAGACAGATGAATTGTTTTGCCCAAAGCTTTACAGGAAGTAAGTAAATGATTTCATACTTGAATGCAGAAGTAATTTCAAATCATGTCTTGTGACTCTAAATCCATGATACTTTCTATGACAATTTCTGCTCCTGTGCTGAATTTGGAGTAGACTTAGTTGGATGAATTCTAATACTAAATACGTGGTACTCTGAGGAGCCACATTACAAAAGAGCCATGATTTCTGAAGATGTGAATACTTTTCCCATAAACATGAATTACAAGCCCTCCAAAATATAGTTCACCCAATGGCCAACAATCTGTTGATAAGTCTATCCAAATTTAGTCAGGTTGGACCATGTAGGAATGAGAATACATTTGGACCTATACTCAAAGTCATTTTTCTCAGTCAAAGTTGCCAGGTCTTCTGTTCCAATATCATTCAATTTAAGAAAAATAAAAAGTATTCAAGGACTTTTTGTATATCTTATTCTGTGAAATGCAAAACTTTTCCTGATTCCAGTCTATCTACTTCATTTACCTCCTTCACCACTGCCTGAGTAATCTTTCCAATGATCCCCTAAGGTTATAACTCTCCTCTACCAAAAAATTCCCTTTTTTCCTAACAAATGAACTCCTAATTCTGGCATTCGAGGCTCTGGACAAGATGACTCCAGACTACTTAGATAAGCTTTCCTCAAATTATTCCCCTTCATATACTCTCTGATTCAGTCCTACTTGGTTGTACTATAACTCACTTTCTCATTCTGGCTTCTCCTGTCACCACGACTTTACTCACACATTTCCCATTCCAGGAATAGATTCTTTCCCCTTCCCCTTTAAACATCTACCCAAGTCTTTTGTTAGTGTTAAGGCTCAATTCAAGTGCTGCCTCCTCCATAAACTTTCCCTGGACATATTTCCCTCAGAGATGAAAAGGCACTTTTCCTACTCAAATTTCACATAGGGTATTTCACTATAGCTCCCTTTTATATTTATCTTACTCTCCTTTGTATCATACCTATGTGTTTATTTAAACTTCATACCATTAGACTAGAAACTTCTTGAAAGCAAGATCACTGCCAAGCCTATCTTTGTCCAACTCCATCACCCTAGGTTGAATCATGAACATAGTAGCAATTTTTAATAAGTGTATGTTAATTTGAATTGTATAGTTTGCATGTAGAAGGTACTCAATATGTACAAAAGGACTGAGTGAACATATAAAAAGGTCTTCGACCCATTCTTGATGAATTGAAGAGATATCAGTTAATATACCTGGCTACTTAATTATATACCCCACAATGCAACAACCACAAATCCTGCGACCTCGAGATTATATTATAGAAGGAATACAATAGACCCGCATGTGTACCAGGTTCTTGGAAAGTAAATATCCTCTGTCAGAGTGAGTTCACTATAGCCATACTTTTCAAAAATCAGTTTCCATAAGAATCAGAAAACTTCAGAGAAGGAGAATACCAGGGACAGAGCAGTAGCACCAGCAGTAGGCTCACACTCCTTGTTTGGTGCCGTTTGAGTTCCTGGACTCCAGATCTTACCTGAAGAGCCCAAAGATTCCCAAGCGGTACTGAACGAACACCACCACCACATTCTCAAGGGCTGAGAGGGCCAATCCACTATAGGATGAAATCCCACCTACGGTCAACATCCCTCCATGGATGTACACCATCACCTAGGAAAGGAGGAGGAAAATTGTTTGGATCAAAGAGTGCAGAATGAAAATGAACCTCAAAGAGAATATCTAAATTGCCCAGATCATTCATGATTTACATAACCTTTTTTAACTTTTTTGTGTGATGTCATAGAAAGGGTCTGGAATGGAAATCAAGAGACCTATATTCTTGGTCTGATTTTCCAACTAGTTCGCTCTGTGACCCAAGGAAATTATTCCCCTTTTCTAAATCCTAAATTACCCATTGATACAATGATTGTGATCCTTAAGCTTGCCTCTATCTCTGACATCCTGATCACATGTTACTCCATGGAAATGCTTTTTCATGCATTCATGCATGCATTTATTTAATAAATGGAAGAATATCTGTGAAGGCACTTTGTATATATGGCAATCAACAAATCAACAAACATTTATTTATCATATACTATGTATCAGAAACCATGCCTTATGGTGGAGAAACAAGGGCAAAACTAGTCTCCATCCTTAAGGGGCTCATATTCGGAAAGGCAAAATCACATATAAATAAATAAATATATATATATATGTAAGGAGGGATATGTGAAAATATTGTAAAACAAATGAAGGCAATCATTTTGAAAGGGAACTAGGAACTGGAGAATCAGGAAAGGCCTCATATTGGAGGAGATGGCATTTGAATTTGAATTCTAAGAGGTAGAGTTGGGGAAAGAATGTATTCCAGGCATCAGGGAAAGCCTCTACAAAGGCACCAAGATGGGAGATGGCAGGTCATGTGTAAGGGAAAATTCAAAGGCTATTTTGATTGATCTGAAGAGTAAATGAATGGAACTAATTTAGAATAAGTCTGGAAAGATAGGTTTACAAATATTATCTCATTAGATTCACACAATTCTGTGACATAGGTGTTATTATTTTTCTAGTGCTTAATAATAATAGAAAGAAAGTGATAAGGTCACATCTGGGTTACAGGAATATGATGATTTTAGCTGTATGTGGTAGAAGCATTGAAGAAGTGAGAGACCTAGAGAAACCACTTAAAAGACTGTTGCATTTCATTATCTTACTATTTATTGTTTGCTCCCAGGTACAGGTGTGTACATCACACCCCTGTCCTAGGCTATGGCTGAGGTAAACTGAGGTGAAGCAGATGACCTTTTTAAGGTCAAAAAGTCTGACCATTAGAGATCTGACCAAAGGGAGATCTTAATCTATTGCTACACCCTCCAGACCAGTGGATGCTTCCTTGTTGTCTGGTGCGGTAGAAGAAAGAGGAAGCCATGACTCATCTCTTGAATCCAAATTATACCAACCCTTACCCTACGCTTCTTACCGGTAAGTTGGATATCTTTGTCAGGTTAGCTGGTGTGAAAATATTTAGGTACAAACAATCTTCAGAAGTTGGCTTCCATTTAAGCTGAAATCTGCTTGCATTCCAATAGGAGTAATACTTCTGAAAGAACTTTATTTGATTGAGTTTCTGGGGACACCTGTTTAATGAAACATGACCAAATCATTTCTTTTCAGCAGCATCCCAGTAAAATATAATTGGGGATATGGAAGCACTTGTCAGAGGTTGTAAAGCCTGGAGATCACCTGGTCAAACATCCTTACTTTACAAATGAGGAAACTGAGACCTTTAGAAGGAAAATAGCTTGTCCAAGGTCATATAGGAAATAAGTAATAGAGACAAGACACAATTCAAGTCATCCTCCTCCTCTAGCTTCCCTTCAACAGTACTGAAGTTTTGACAAATCATTAAATGTTGCTTTGATTTTCTTTGAGCGTATTTAATGTTCCACTAGCTTTCTACTAGACTTTGAACAGATCACATAACTATCTTGAGCCTCAGTTCTCTCTAGCAAAATTAGAGTAGAAATTGAAGATATCTAAGCTCTCTTTCAACTCTGATTATATATGGATGAAATATTTACTGATGTTAAGAACAAGGGTAGAAAAGGGGGAGGAGATTTATATTCAATCAGAGGTACTATAGAAATTATTCTGTTTTTGAATCAGTGGGGTAATTCCAGGGGCAGCCAGATGAAAAATCAGAGACACAGTCGATTTAGGGTGGATGGCCGCTCACACTCTGGACTTGCTACTGTATGAAAATAAATATTTCCTTCAACTTATATACTTTATTTTAACTATTAACTATACTATAACAAAAAAAAGCCAGTGCCTCATCTCATCTACACAGTGAGCTAGTAGGATAAGTGGAGTAGTCTTCCCATGTCTAATGTAGAAACGAAAATAAAGACAGTACCAGTCATTGGCCCTGGGTCATAGCTATGAAGTAATAGAGCCAAGACCAGAACTTTCATTTTATTTGAAAGCTTTTTGTTCCACTGTGTCCACTGAACCATAAAGGGTAATGCAGAGAATGTTTTATAACTAGGGGTAGTCCTGGAATGCCTGAACAGTGAAAGGAAAGGGACTTTGCTATTCTGCCCGGCAATATGTGCCCAGAACTTTATTTGACTATAAATGAGTAAAGAACCCTGGGTGCCCAGCCTCTGTCTGGGTTTGCATACCATAGTTAGTCCATCATTTATTCATTTTGACTGAAGTTCCCAGAGTAGGTGAGTCGCATCCTATCTCAGGAGCAACACAATGTGAAAATCTGAGAGGCTTTTCTCCAACAAACTCTCCATCCTCTGATAAGGATTAAGGTAGAGGGTTAAAAACAAGAAAAAAAACAGTAATATCCCAGGGGGAAGGCAAAATGCAGGATTCTCAGATGGTTTGACTAGAAACTAATCCAAGAATAAAAACACGATTCTTCATGTTTTTCTCCATTTTTATTGCTCGCTTTCCAAAAAGAGGCCACGATGCTTACCCAGGTGGAAGTGCAGTGGTGCTCTTCACATAGTTCCAGGGCTCAGGAGGCTGGGGTGGTCTGAATCTCAGGGATCCAAGAGGAGGTTTGGCAAAAGGAACACCCAGGAAAACATGGACAGGTGTGTCAATTCCTGGAACTGTTACTTGTTTGCCTTGGACTTTCCCATATTCAGTGTTCACTACCGGCATTGAAGGCTGTTGCTTCTGCCCTGCATCACAATGAGAGCAGGGAAGTTAGTTTCACGGGGGAAGTGACATTATCAAGTAGAATCGCTGGGAGTCAGGAGCCCTGGGCAACTCTGTCCACTTCTAGTATTTCAATTCTGGGAAAGTTGCTTCACTTCTCCAGCCTTCAGGTTTCTCACCTCTAAGTTAAGGTTAATAATAGCATTCATCTTGACTGATTCATATTTCAGTGTAAGAAATGGACATGAAAATGCTCAGAAGATATAACAATAAAAGTACATCATATTTCTATAAGACCTTACTGTTTTCAAAACACTCTGTTCATAACCTTTAGTAAGGTCAGTAAGTAGTAGATATTTTATAGATAAACAAATGCAGACTCATAAGAATCAAGTAACCTGCCCAAGGTTGCAAAGCTGGTAAATGTCTTATAAAGAAAAGTTGTATGCATTTTATACCATCCCATAGGTGCTGAAAGAAAGTAGTTTGATATTAATACACATACTCTCTCTTTCTTCTGTGGAAAGTCTGTGGATTCCTTCATTTAGTCAACAGTCATTTATTGAGGACTTATCAGTGTATTATGCTTGGCTCTGGTTTGTGCCAGACGAATGAGACTTAGAGATGGATTTTACTCTAGCTTTGGAATTCTGAATTATGTACTCCAAATCAGGAACCTTAGACTGTACTGTGGTATGGAGTCAAGAGGTATAAGCTTCCAGTCATATAGTCACGTAACTCGTGATTGGAATCCTAAAACCAAATTCTAATTTATGTTAGAACTCTGAAGTATAAAAGTGACAACTTGCCTATCAGCTCTTTATGGACAAATAAATTGACCAAAGTTAATAGAGAAGGGTATACACTAATGATCTAAGAAGTCCTTGTTTGTGGGTACCTTAAATGAAGGCTACCCAAGAAAAGTTTGAGGTATGTCATACAGATTGACCATGTGTACTGATTGACTGGAAACCACATCAGTCTGCTTTTGGATGGGTAACTGAGGTAAAACAAATACAGTATAGAGGAAGAATGGATTTTTACTTGCCCAGTGTTTAGAAAACCAGGTAGTCGATGAGTGCAATGTTTAAAATGTTTTTTTTTAAAGAGCTGTCTAATTTTCCGCTAGTTTATGTCCCATGTATAGGATTGATGGCTCCTCTCAAATATGAATGCCAAAAACCTTCTCCAGGTTTTACATACTTGTGTATGACTTTCAATAATCAAACAGAACATGTTCTTAGTTCAAAATAAGTGCACTTGATGAACTAGTGTAATAACAAAAGTAACAGGAGAATATTTTGCACCATAAACCTAGAATTCATTCTCAAACAAATGCACATGTTCTCCATGGAAAGTGCAGGGATTGTGCATAGAAAATACACATGGAAAGAGCACACATGGAGGGGCAACTCAGACTCCTAATGATACAAAGCTACTGATGTTTTGGTGGTATTAACAGGCTGTTCCACTGAGGCTGTTCACCAGCAAGGGGCAGCTTCGCCAGCGCAATTAGTCTTTACTTGAGCAGATATCTGTAGAGTCCCCTAATACTTTTTATCTGCTGCTGTGGTTCAAAAACTCTCCACTAAAGCAGAAGGCAACAGCTCCAAAAGCCAAGTCTTTAAAATATTTTTCCTAATCACTAAAATATTTTAATTAAATTTTTGTTTTAAATCACTACGAATCTGCATTCCCTCTCTTTCATCTCCTCTCTCTACCCTGATTGAGACTAAAAGAAAAACAAAATTCATTATAAATATGTATAAGTTGGGGGGGAAATTCCCCTATGCACCTTGACTCAATCTGCTATTTGACTTTAATCACCTGTCTGTGAGGAGGTGAGCAACAAGTTTTATCCCTAGTACTCTTGGAATTTTCGTTTGTCACTATTTTAATCAGAGTTATAAAATCTTTCAAATTTACTCATCTGTCAATAACATTGTTATAGCATAAATACTTATCACATAATTCAGCATTGGTTCAAGCAACCAATGTTAACCAAATTTGTAAACCTTGACCAGACACTGCAGGTATTGTCGTTAGTGAATCTTTTACCTCAGGGCTTCAGTTTTCTTTAGTCAGTAATTTTAATTTTTTAAATTTAATTTTTAATCAATTACTTGGCTAGACTGCTCACAGAAAGTAGAGAACTTTCTATGTTAAGATCATGTCCTCTGATTCCCAGTTTAGCTCTCATCTGATTTTATGATTAGAAACCAATTCATTTCTTACTTTTTATCATCATAGCCCCTGCTATAGCAACAATCTACAGATTGTTTCTAACTATTTCAATTTCCTCAAATTGAAATGAACCTGAATGAAGCTATAGGGAAGAAACTGATTTCAACCTCCATCTACTATGTTACTCTGTTGTTCTGTTTTATTTTGTTTTTGTAAATAACACAGCCAAGACTGTTTAGAGAAGGACAAAAAGCCTAGTAATTGCTATCTTACTTTATTTACCCTGCAAAGAATCAGAGCCTAGCTTTTCAACATATATATATTATGAATAATAATTCCCAAATGTAAATTTTCACAAAGCTTATTCATGAGTCATTTATTTAGAAATCTCATTCATTAGCAATGCTAATCTCTCCTCTCTAAGATGTCTTTTTAGATGTAAGTATAAATTGTGATTGTAACTTATTTCTATAAATCATCTTAAGGAGACTTTAGTTTTGAAAACCTTTGTATTTTATTGTGGTTTTATTAATTTTTTTTTAAAATTTCTGGTTCAATTAACTATTAAAATTGTTATTATATTAGGAACTATTTGCAATACAATGGAGAAGTAATATTAGACTTCTTTATTAGGAGAATGAGACAACACTAAGACTAGAGAGACACAAATCCAATGGAAGAAGAAGAAGGAGGAGGAGGAGGAGGAGGAGGAGGAAGAGGAAGAGGAAGAGGAGAAGGTCACTACTTCTTTATGACAGCTCAGTATTATAATCCATTAGGAAGATAGGCCAAAGGCATCATTTTAAATAGCATTTGAAGAGTCAGCATGAAATCTAGTCCACTCTCTGCAACTGTTCTCTTGACCTCAATTTCCACTGCAGAATGGTAATATTGAAATAAATTATCTCTAAGGTTCCATCAAACTGACATTCCAGTACTCAAACTATCCAATTTAAATGAATCAGAGGTGTTTTTTTCTTTTTGTCTTGCATTATCTATATAGTTGTTCCAACTTTTTTTTTTTTTTTGCCACCAGGATCCCATTGCATTTACATTAAGTAGGGATTACTGTGTTATTTTAAGTGACTCATTCCCCAGGTTATATTCTAGACTCTGAGATCTTAACCTATTTTGTATTCTGGACCACTTTGTCAAACTGTGTTAAAGCTGAAATCCTTCTGAAATAATGTTTTTAAATATATAAATAAAATGCACAGAATTGCAATGGAAGCCAAAGTCCTGAAGTACAATCATGCAAATATTTTTCTAGTTAAGAATCTCTTCACTAGACTTACAACAAACAAACAAAGCATCATTTGAGATTATTCTAAGTAAGCTAACTATCAGCCTGAGTCAACTTCCTCCTGATCCTGCATTGAACAACACACAGACACACACACACACACACACACACACACACACACACACTCACACACTCACACACCTTCCCATGGAAAACCATAGGAAAATTAATATATATTTTGAACTCTGTCATGAAGACTATCTTCATGAAATAGAAGTTCCCAGGTTTAGAAACAATCTTTTTGGTTTGGGTTTGTTCTTTGTTTATTGAAATACTTTGGGTCATTTAAACTGAAGTTCATAATAAAAAAAAAAACTAGCTTTCTCCCAAGACACTAAGAAGAATCTTTTCATGTCTATTATTTCTTTGGAAGGAGAACAAAATACATTACCCTCAACTGGGAAAGCAGTGATGGAGCACAGGACCAGCGAAAGCAGCCACATCATTTTGGGAACAGGGGTTTCCCACATGACTAGTTCAGTGATCTGATCTGTCCTTCAGAGCTGCCGTTGCTTTTATAATGCTCAAAGGTTAGCTGGATAAATGACTGACCAAAGGGTGAAAAATTAAATCTCATAAGATCAAGAAATGAACTGCCTCCTTCCAATAGTAATCTTGGAAAGAATGTGTTAGTGATGGCATCTTAAAGCTACACCTCTTTATAACTCATACTCTTAATTTTTATAGCTCTAATTCTAAAATGAAAACTCAGCACCATGTCAGTAGGCAAGGCCAAAGTTATAGAAGATTCTCTTTAATCCTGAATCCACCTAAATGTCACAACACTTAGAAAATCTACCCCTTCTTCTTGGCCAAGTAGTCTTTAAGCACTTTACTAATTTCTGACTTTTCTTTCATCTTCAGAGAATCAGAGTCCTTTGGCAGAAGACTGACATTTATAAAGAAAAGTCTGAGTAAAGTATGGGAAAACAGGAGAGAAAAAGGACTTGCAGCTGTCCTCAAGGTAGTTAAAGGTAGTTAAAATTTATTAGGAAAAGACAGTCACATCTGTTAAAGCATAAAAATTAAAACACAAAAAGAATAATAATTTACATTTCTCAAAATGTTATGCTTATAAACCATTTTTTATTGTACTATAACATGGTTAACTCTGGCTGTACTTTCTGAGGGATGGACCTTCTACATTTTAGCCACAGCCCCAATTTTTTACCCCACCCTGATGTTCTCTGATAGCCTGAGGTAAATAGGAGATTCTATTTTCTGCTATTATATCAAATTCCATTGATTGTAATTCTCCCT
The DNA here is from genome assembly GCA_028658325.1 of Potorous gilbertii. Classification (NCBI taxonomy): domain Eukaryota; kingdom Metazoa; phylum Chordata; class Mammalia; order Diprotodontia; family Potoroidae; genus Potorous; species Potorous gilbertii. Next base: position 311,561,848 of record CM053769.1, on the reverse strand, counting down.
CCCCCAATGCCAGTTTTAGGCATTAAGTTTCATCTATCTATTTAACATTATATTCATTTTTATTATATTTAACATTATATTCAATTTTATAAAGAAATATTTACTTCAAAGGTATAGATATAATGTACAAACATTTCCCTCAAAACCCTAGTGAAATAATGCCTCCCATACCTGTGACTCCTTAGTTTCTGGGGAAGAGAGAGGGTTTATTTTTTAACTGAGTTTCTTCACAGTATTATTTCCACCAGGTTCAAGTCCAAAGTTTCACTGGGCCAGCATTTACTTCTTAGTAATTTATTTTGGGATGGCATTACTCTAGATCCTAGGTTTCAGATTCCACTCCTTGCACAGAGAATGGAAAAGGATGCAGAAAAGATTAAAACCTTATACTAATATCTTAGAGCCACTTGGACTAAAGGGGAAGAATAGGAAGGAAATAGCACCCAGGACTTCCCTTATCATATAACATAAATGGAGGAGCACTTCACCTTCAAGTGGGAATTCAGAAAAAGCCATCTGAACTGCCGACTCAGACCACATTAAACATGTTAACTTTAACAGCTATGTGGACAACAGAAAAGATCACTCTCAGCAATATGGTAGGTCAATGAAGAATGTCCACATACACACTTCAGTTCTCCAGTCTCCTGGAAACATGTCTTCAGTGTCTTCCATGTAGTCAGTGCCATTTTAAGTGATGTGCACATGCACTAAAGTCCCATTAAACTGAATTTAACCTACATCAAATAAGATAAGTATTTAGTGCAAAAAGTAGAATAGAAAAAAAGATTGACCATGCAACTTCCATTCACAACATGTTGCATACTTTCAAGTACACAACAAATTTAATAAACTACTTTAAAGCTCCTCAAATGGTTCATATGATCCCTACTTTCTGTACTTGTATTGTCCTCTTGTGCATCTTGAAAATGCATCAATGACCCTCTTCTTTTTCCCCCATTTTGGTAACTCCATTGTTAGAAACTTTATCCCACATCCCCACAAATGGAAAGAAAGAAAACAAATCTTACATCAAGTACAGAGTGAAAGAAAATAAATCTCCATTGTCTATTTTGAAATATAAGTTTCATTACACAGTTTGAATTCATTTCTTTACTCTCAGGAAATATCCTCACTGTTCTGGAATAAACACAGGTTATTGCATTGATTTTTTTTAAGTCATCATTTCTGTGCTTCTCAGAAAGATCACATAAAACAGAGAAGGGGAAGATTAGAAAGTTCTGAGTTAAAAGTATATATTTAATTTGCTCATTTCTCTGATACTTATGCCACCTGTACTTGTTAATAATTATACTGACCATTAAAAAAATAAGTCTATTAAACATTCAAAACTGCTTCAGTAAACATCTATTCGTTTCAGAGGTGTTAGGTGGTAGACTAAGACAGAATTTATGAGAAAATAAAAGTTTTATGCATTCAGCATTGAAAGTATTAATTTTCATATTACATGTCATCCTTACTCCTAAGGAATGCAGGAATTATTCATTTTTAGGTCACATTAATATTATTTTTCATTTATTATGCCCATATTTAAATATTTAATATAGTTATATCATTATTTGTACTTACAAATTAATTTCTGTATTTATATATGCTTTTCTTTATTTTTTTTATTTTGCTCTGTATTTGTCTATCATAACTTTCAACAAAATCTTTATAGTATGGAGTTATAGTATTTCAAATATTTTCTTTTCTTTTTTTAACAATCATATTAACCATTTCCAAATTAGCCATGTTGTGAAAGAAAAATCAGAACAAAAGGGGAAAACTGGGAGAAAGGAAAAAAAAGAGATAATACTTTTCTTCTATCTGCATTCAGACTCCATAGTTCTCTCTCTGGATGTGGACAGCATTTTCCATCATGACTCTTTTGAAATCGTATTAGATCATTGCATTGCTGACAACAGCAAAGTGTATCAAAGATGGTCATCACACAAAGTTGCTGTTACTGTGTATAATGTTCTCCTGGCTCTATTAACAGTATCAGTTCATGTAAGTCTTAACAGGTTTCTCTGAAACCCACCTGTTCGTCATTTCTTAAAGTATAATAGTACTCCATTACGTTCACATAACAGTACTTCTTTGGTCCCCAACTGATGGACATCCCTTAATTTCCAACTCTTGGTCAACACAAAAAAGTTGCTATAAATATTTTGTACATATGGATCTTTTCACCTGTTTTATGATCTTTTTGGGATACAGGTCTAGAAGTGGTATTGCTTGGTCAAAAGGTATGCACAGTTTTATAGCCCTTTGGGCATGGTGCCAAATTGCTCTCCAGAATGGTTGCATGAGTTCACAATTCCACCAACAATGCTTTAGTGTTCTAATTTTCCCACATCATTTCCAATATTTTATCATTTTCCTTTTCTGTCATGTTAGCCAATTCAATGAATGTGATGTAGCACCTCAGAGTGTTTTAATTTACATTTCTCTAATCAATGGTGATTTGGAAAATAACACGAGAAATAATAATTTAAGTGGAAAAAAAAAGCTTTGATCTACATTCGGAGTCCATCAGTTATTTATCTAGATATGGATAATATTTTCCTTCATGAGTCCTTTGTAATTATCTTGGATCATTTTGTTGCTGAAGGAAACTGAGGCATCCATACTTGATTGTCACATGATGTTGCTGATGCTGCGTATAGTGTTTTCCTGTTCTGCTCATTTCACTTTCCATCAGTTATACAAGTCTTTCCAGGTTTTCCTTTACTCTGTGTGTGTCTCTCTGCTTCAAGTATGTTTCTTGTAATCAATGTTTTGTAGGATACTGGTTTTACATCCACTGTACTATCTGCTTCCATCTTTTGGGAGATTTCATCCCATTCACATTCCTCATTATGATCACTACTTGTGTATTTCCCACCATTCTATTATTCCTCCTCTTTGTCCTCTCTCTTTTTGTTCTTTTTCACATCATCATTGTTTTGCTTCTGTCTACCACTTCCCCTGATCTGCCCTCCCTTCTGTCAGTCCCCATCTCCTCCACTTTTATCTGCTCTCTCTCCCTCTTACTTCCCTATTGAGTAAGACAGATTTCTATATTCATCTGATTGTGTATATTATTCTCTCTTTGAGCTAATTCTGATGAGAATAAGGTTCAAGCAAGTCCCATTGTCAGCCCATCTATCTTTCCTTCTACTGTAATAGGTCTTTCTTTTCTCTTCATGTGAGATAATTTACCCTCATTCTACCTCTCCCTTCTGCACCCATTTTACTCCTCTTTCTCATCCCTTTTTTCTGTCATTTCCTCAAATATACCTTTTACCCATTCCCTCTATGTTTATACCTTCTAGCTATACTGTTAGTGATATAATTTTTAAACATTACATATATCATCTTCCTGTGTAGAGATGCAAACAGTTTAGCTCCATTGAACTCTTTCTGTTTTCTTTTACCTTTTTATCTGTTTATACTTCTCTTGAGTCTTGATATTGGATGTCAACTTTTTTTAAAATTCTTTTCTTCTCTTTAAGAAGAATTGAAATCCTTCTATTTTGGTGAAGGATCATTTTTTTCCCTTGATGTACTATGGATAATTTTGCCAGACAAGTGGTCTTTGGTTGTACTCAGTTCCCTCCAAAATATCAAGTTCCATGAAGTGTATGTGGGAGAACTACAGCAATTTACTGCTTGCTCTACCTCCTTGTCTCCCCAAAGTACTTTTCCACGTCCTAAGCTATGTGTTTCTAATGGTATAGCATTTATAGAACCTATATGAGTTCACAGTTTAATGATTATACTTAATAGAGATTCTACAAGGGCAATTCCATTCTGGGAAATGGCCCAGTGAAATGGATTCTTGGATAAAGGAGATAAGAACTGAGAGAAGAACAAAGAAGTAAGATTGATGCTCAGGAACAGTTATAACAAGGATAAAGTGACCATAGATTTGCACTAGGTCACTGAAATTAGTAGCAATTAAATCCTTAGCTTAACTAATCCAGCACCTTACTATCAAGAATAATTAGCTAAAACAGGAAACTACCATATGACACATCTCCTCCTACTAACTGTCACATCCTATTTTAACTTCCAACTAGTGCAAACTAACTGTCTTCAACTCCTTCCCGAACACATTGACAGATAGCTTTCTCAGCATATATATATATATACATATATATCCGTATATATATGTATATATATATATATATATACGTATATATATATATACGTATACACACACACACACACACATGTTGTTACTCCCCAGTAATTGCAATCTCCTTGTGGGCAGGGATTGTTTCTTTTTGTGGTTGTTTACCATAGATTAGGATATTAACCTGCGAATACTTAGTAAATGCTTGTTGAATGACTAAATGAGGGTTCAAGGGTCTCTCTTCCCATTGGGTCTTTTGTCTCTTCAGTCTCATCCTCCAAAGCCCAAATGAATATTTCTTTTAAAAATAGACTTGTGGGTATATTTCATGCTGCTTGACTTAAACATGTTGTGTGAGACTTACCCCCATGATAACATGGCAAGTTAAAGTTCTGTTCAAAAGCACTGATTGATTGTGTAGGTCAGAGTAGTTTAACTTATCATCAGTACATGTCAATGGATAACCAGCCAATTACACTTAGCTTAGAATAAACTAATTTAATCTTTCTCCTTGGTGAAGACATATTTCCAAATGTGGATGTTGATAATCATGGTATTTAGATTCTCAAAGAAAATTTTAGAAAAAAAATGAAACTGTAACCAAAGGAAAAAAAATGGAAAGAAACAAAAGTAGGCAAATATTTTCTTCCTGCAGCTACAACATCTTAATTTCTTTTTCTTTTATTTTACTTCTTAGTTCTTAAATTTATCAAAAACAACAAAAAAAATCATATTTCCACAAACAACATATTGGAACAGAAAAAGAGGATTGCTTATGACTAAATGGATATATTACATATAGCTTGCTTTTAATAGAAATTAGAATAAATACAATATGTTGTTTTCAAAGCTGCCTGCAAAATGTTTTCTTCTAAAATTCTTTCAGTTTTCTTTTGCGCATTTAAAAAGATGTTTCAGTCATTCTCTTTTCTATTTTTCTCTTCTTGGCAAATCTATCACTAAGTCCCTTTTCTCCCTTAAGTCTTCCACCAACAAAAAAAAAAGAAAAATACGGTCCTTGTGATAAATGAAGACAGCCAAACACAACAAATTCACATTTTTGTCATGTCCAAAAATACACTCCCAATGCTGGCAGCACCAGCACACACAAGTTGTCATCTAGGAGAGTTGTTGGGACAATTACAATATTCTGCATCAAATTGGATGTGGGGGTGAGAGAAAGATTGAGGAGTGACAACATTTAGATTATGACCCTCATTAACTGAAAAGACAAGTGGGATATTTCACATTAATAAGGAAGAGGGAAGAGATTTGAGACGAAGACAAGGAGGTCATTTTTGTACCTACGATTTAGGATCTCTTTGACACATTCAGGTTCAGATGTCCAAAAGAGAACAAGTGGTACAAAACTGGAAGCTAGAAAAGCAGTCTGGATTTTTAATATATATATATATAT
>CM053769.1:311518729-311555808 GCA_028658325.1 Potorous gilbertii | reverse complement strand
ATAATATAAATACATACAATATGTATATTATATATACATATATTATATACATATTATATGTATATTTTACATATATAATATTATATGTATTTTATATTATATATATATTACATATATTATATGTAATATGTATATTATACTTATATAATTATATATACATATATGTATATACACACATATATGTATGTGCATATACGTATGCATGTATGTGTGTGCATAGGTATGTGCATGTATATGTGTGTATATGTATATATGTATATGTACATCCTCATCTGCTTAGACATGATAATTGAATTCATTTTAGCTGATGTGATCACCAAGAGAAATAGTATGGAGGGAGAACAAAAGAGAGTGTAGGACAATCTCTGGGAGATACCCATGAAATCCAGCACAGGAGATTGAGGGTGTCAGACAAAAAGAATGAGAACCAGGAGATAGCACTGTCATAAAAATTCCAAAGATGGAATTTGCACTGTAGTAGTAGAGTTCTAAGTACTTTAAACATTCTGTAGTTATTTTGAATAGAATTTCTTTTTCTCTTCTTTCCAAATTTTATCAGTAACATAGAGAAAGATTGATGTTTTTGTTGATTTGTTTTAAATGTTCATACTCTGATAAAGCTATTAGTTGTCTCAATAATAGTATACTTTTTAGATTTATTTAGGCAGACCACTATATAATCTGCAAAAGGGGTCATTTTATTTCATTTTTATCTACCCTTATTCCCTTGATTTCTTTTTCTTGTCTTTCACTATAGTGAGCATTTCTAGAACCATGTTAAAAAATGGTGGTAATAAATGGTACTACTGTTGTTTTATCTCCGATTTTATTGGAAAGTACACTAGCTTGTTCCCATGATATAAAACTCCATTTCTAGATTTTAGATGGTTCCTTTTCTTTAAACCATACCAAGAAAAGATCCAGGTACTTTTATGGATCTTATTCTTCTAGGTTTCTGCACTTTTTTAACCATACTAAGAAACAGTCCCTTAGTTCCATTGCTTTCTAGTTATTTTGTCTTTTAAAAATGAATTGGTAGAAGTTTTATCTGGGTACAGTCCTTGGTAACACGGAATGAGTGAAATGGTCATGTGACTGAAGAACAAAAGAGACATGCATGGTTTACTGATTGGATAGCAAAATATTTGGGCCACAAAAGACATTGGAAAGTGGTAGCCTATAACCCATGTATTAGGCAAACTTTGGAAAGTACTGGTATAGGTCGAAGTATTCAATATGCTGAAATTATGGCAGTACATCAAGCTATCAAAACAGAACAAGGAGGACAATGTCATATTCACTGATTCATGGATATTAGCCAATGGGTTAGCTGCATGGATGCCCATGTGGAAAAATCGAAATTGGGAAATTTATGGCAAACAAGTATGGGTCAAAGAATTATGGGAATATATGTGGGTCATGTCTTGTGTTACAAATTTGTCAGTTTTTCATGTAGATGCTCACATGGCCCTCACCACGCTGGAACATGAGTACAATGTACAGGCTGATGGAATAGCGAAGATTGCTACTCAACATATTGTCCTTCCTCTGACACCAACTGATGATCTGATACTAGCAAAATGGGTCCATCAAACTGCTGGCCATTTAGGGGTCTAGGCCACACACCAGCAGGCACAAGCCTGAGGTATTTGTATCTCTCATTCATTGTTAAATCAAGTAGCCAAAGAGCATTATGTATGTCAGTTGAAAAAGGAACAAACTGTTCCTCAGGGAGTAACTGGAGAGATAGCAAGGGGAAAAGCACCAGCCCAAATTTAGCAAATACATTATATTGGGCCCCTACCCCAAGATAAAGAATGTAAATTTGTATGTACTTGTGTTGACACCTATCCAAGTATACTAGTGGCTTTTCCTTATAAGAATGTGACCCAGAGAAACACCTGCAAGACTTTAGAAGTCATAAGTCTATATTATGGAACCCCAATGAAGTTTCAAAGCAATACTGGGTTACATTTCAAAAGTAATGAAATGAAGAAATATTGTGTATTAAACAACATGGAATATTTATACCATATTCCATATTATCTACCTGTGTCTAGATTTACTGAAAGTGTGTGTGTGTGTTTGTCCTACATTGCCAAAGAAGACAATATCATCAGAGAAATAATGACATGACTTGCACTTGACTTTGTTTTGAGTGAAGGAGGGCAGGTCACTAGCCTCACTTCTCCTCCAGAACCATTTGAATCCAGGGACCAGAGATATTCAACAGGATGACTGGAGATGACCCAGGATGAGGCAATTGGGGTTAAGTGACTTGTCCAAGGTCACACAGCTAGTAAGTGTCAAGTGTCTGAGATGAGATTTGAACTCAAGTCCTCCTGAATCCTGCACTTGTGCTCTATTCACTGCACCATCTAGTTGTCCCAATTGAAAGAATGAATGGATTATTGAAAGAACAGTTAAGGAAGTTAGGTTATAATAATTCTTATCACATTGGAAAGATAATTTGTTCATTGCTTTATGTAATTTGAATAATAAACCTTTGGGAGGAAGTCTACCTCTAGCCAGAATGATGACCCCAAATGTGCAAATTAGAAAACAACAAACACATAAGATCCCAAATGTTGACTATTGAAGTCCAGATGTTCTAGCACCGTATCCAGGGACACCTGGTTGGATATGATATATAATGTTTAGAGGACTTTTGGTTGGATAAGAAAGAAATAAGAATCTCTACTGGAATGTGTATGAGAATCCTTAAGAATCATTTTGGAGGGATATTACCTAAGTCAGGATCAGCAGCGCAAGGAATACATGCATAGGCTGAAGTGATCAAGTCTAATTATCAAGGAGAAATTATTGCTGCATTCCAAAATTTACAGTTTTGTAAAAATGATAGAATAGCTCAAGTGAGTATTATTCCTTGTGAAACAATACCACTTGTGAAAATTGACCCTCCTTCTGAAATAACTAGCAGAGGAACTGAAGGATTTGGTTCTACCAATTCAATAAAATTGAGAGTTATATTTGGGTAAAACAGATGCCAGATGACATTCCAAAGGATGTGGAATTCATAGCACATGTGTAACATAATACCTTTTGTTGAAAAATAAAACCTGTTGTTTGTTAAGGAGAAGATTACGAAGCTGTACACTTGACTCATATATTCTACTGTGAATAAGGCTGTGATAGTGTGTTCATAGACTGCAAAACCCCTGCTGACACTATATCTATCCCGCTTCTGGTTATTGTTTCCTTGTTTCTTTTTGACCATTTTTGGGTGTTAAACTTGTTTCCTAGGTTTGTTTCCTATAAGCTTAGTACCTTCCACCTGCAGATGCCTGGCCACTTAGACCAGATGTCACCTCCATCCACGACACTGATGTGACATCTCTGGACCCGAAACTGACCAAGCTCTGGATGCCAGCTGAAGAATTTGTCTCTCAAATGGGACCTCTTGGGGCAGGGACAAAGAGACCTTTGCCCATTACCCCAAGATTTTGGGCCGCATTTATTTAAGGGGCATGACGGGGTGTTTGTACTTAAGCCCCATCCTAAATTATTGTTTTATGTGCTCATTATGTGTGATGCTCATTATACTGTTGAAGAGTTCTGTTGACACCAGTTGCCTAAGATATTGTTTTATATGATTATTTTCTGTTATCCCTGTTAAAGTTTTGTTAATATCAATTGCCCCACCAACCTATGTCATGAATATGAAAGATTTTGGGATCAAATATAATAGTATTTGGATACTAACAAATATAATAGTATATGGAAAGACCTTTCTTATTCCTTAATAGGCCCATATGATTTGTTTAAATCACCTGGAAGCCTAAGTCACCTGTGCTGGGAGGAGCTTGCTGAACAGGCAGAACAGGAAGAGGGGAGCAGAATTAGAAGGAAGGAAGGAAGTGTGGGTGAGACAGAGAAAAGAGGATGCAGGCAGGGAGGTAGGCATGGTAAGGCTCAGGTTCCTGAGGGTTTGCTTGTGAAAAGGCCCTGGCTAGGAGTCGAGGGGGAGAGGGAAGCTTGGAAATACCTTTACTTCCTGTGGTGATCCTGATTTTTAACTTTTGGTCACCATGACAGATTTTGCTTTCTGGTTCTGGGATTTGACTTTCTGGTATCTAAGTAAGTGTCTTTCTTCTGCCTTCCATATAGAGGGATTTTTATATTTTGCGATGGAAAACCACACTGGCATATTCATAGTCACCATCAGTTCTGTGAATATAGCCTTGGTGCTACACATGGAAATGAAGAGTTACCTGGAAAGTTGTGAGCTCTCTATAAAGTATAGGGGGTGAGGGGGAGGTGGAACAGGATCCCTGGCATAAGAGCATGAGGTTCTCTGGAGTAGAAAACCAGCAGAGCTGCTGATGGAAAGTGGAAGATCATCTGGAAAATTTTGAGTTCTCTATAAAGGAAAGCTTTTGGAGGAGTTTATTGTTCCTACTTGCAGTTCTTCATTCAGATAGGAGAGGTAACTTTTGGATTTGCAGAGGTATTAAGTATCAAAAATTGAATCAAGCTGTATGGTGATGAGATTTTAGATGATCTTCTTATCCTGAGGGAGTTGACAAGGTGATAAAACTTTATGGCCAATCCAAGGACAAGTTTAGAAGGGCTTATATATCTTAAGTCACAAGCCCTGCAACCTATACTTCATCTCTATATAATTTTTTTTAATTATCTATAATCAATCGATTCGCACTTAGTAACCACCTTCTATGTGTCAGACAGGCTCTATGCTCAGCACTGCGACTACAAATACAAAAAGTGAAGCAATCCTTAACTCTCGAGGAGTTTATGTTACAAAGATGGGAGTGTGGGGAGGAGGCAGCCAGTACAACAAAAGCTTATAGTGAGTAAATACAAGAAAAACTAAATTCATATACATACAAAGTAGTTAAATACAAGTTATTTGGGTAGGAAGCAATTGGTAAAGCCAAGGTGGGGGAATAATAGAAATAAGGAAAGACCTCAAGTGGAAGGGAGTACTTGAGCTCAGTTTTGAAGAAGAGAAATATTCTCTGTGGAACTGAAGAGAAAATATATTCCAGGCTAGGGGATAACCATAAACCAATTTCCCTAGTGAAAATTGATGCAAAAATTTTAAGAAAAATAATAGCAAGGAGATTACAGCAATATATCACAAGGATGATACACTATGACTAAGCAGGATTTATATCAAGAATGTAGAGCTGGTTCAATATTAGGAAGACTAACAACATATTATTGTGATGAATACTATGGTGCTATAGGAAATAACAAGTGGAGTGATTGCAGAAAAACCTGAAAACTCTTACATGGAGTGATACAAGATGAAGTGGGCAGAACCATGAGAACATTACACACAGTAACAGGAATAATGTATGATGATCAAATGTGCATGACAACTATTCTCAGCAATACAATTATCTAAGACAACTTTGAAGGATTTATGATGCAAAATGCTATTTACCTCCAGAAGAAGAACTGTTGGAGTCTGAATACAGAGCATATTATAACTTTCTAATTTTAGTTTGCTTGGTGGTTTTTTGTCTGTACTTTCTTTAATAACATGACATTTTAAATTTGTTTTGGAAATATGTTTTGTATGAATACTCATATATAAGCTATATCAAATTGTTTACTTTCTCAATGAGATGCTGAGGGGAAGGAGAGAGGGAGAAAATTTGTAATTCAAAATTTTACCAAAAAGTGTTTAAGATTGTTTTTACATGTAATTAGGGGGAAAATAAAATATTTGGAGGAAAATGAAGTAAACATTCCCTAGTAAAGGCTAAATGAGGTAAGATATCTAAATGGAACTGGGGTACTGGTGGCTAACAATGGGAGTTGTATGTAAGCAACTAAAGCTGATAGCAATATCCCTCAGGGGTAAACCTAAAGCCTCTAGAGGAAGGGATATTGTGAGTCTGGATGACAAATATGCCTGCTAAACTTATACATACAGTAGAGATAGTTGTTGGGAGTGGAGATATTATTTTTTAAATCATGATAAAAGGGTCAGTGTGGAAACCTTATATTCCCAACACCCAACACTTTACATAGAACAGAGAAGGTAATTGATAAATATTTGTTGATTCTTTGCTTACTACATTCAAATCAATATCCTCATCTTTTGGAATGAAGTTAAAATCAGCATTTAGCAAATAATTTTAACTACATTAGTTACATTATTAAAAACAACAATTAGTAACAGTTCGCAGACCTTCTCAGAACCAGGTAGTAAATAATAATTTACACCACATTTTCCAGTCACATTTTTTTTAAAGCTGCATGTTCATTTTTCTTAGGTCATTGATTTATGATCTTTGCTATTTGCATAAATATGCGGCTTTGTCCATGGAAACGAAAATAAATTTATATGAAATAAGATGCTTCACCATCTTAATTACATGATGTGTTCAGCCTTAGACAACAATTAAGATAAGATTAGACAATAATTCATGTGGAAAAGATCTCTGTGTGGCTTTCATGGAGGGCAAACCCAATACAAGTCTAGAGTGCTCCATGACAAGCTAAAATACAGGAGGTGAGAGTTCCACTGTATTATGCCCCAGTTAAATAATTTCTGTTTTACTGCCTTCAATATTGGATGCTATATATTAGGTGGGATAGCAACCAGCTGGAGCATGTCCAGAGGAAGCCAACCAGGTAGGAGTGAAGCATAGACATCATTGCTATACAAGGAATAATCAGAGGCTCTAAGATCCCCTTTCACAAGTGTCCTATTCCCACTTTGTCACTTTGTTCATGTGACCTTAAGAGCATCAGTGCTTCATTATAAAATTAGGACAGTAACTGGCCTTACCTAATTCATAGGGTTGTAATGAAAATTGAACTATATAAGGGATATGAAAATTCTTTAGTAAAGTTGAAAAGGTTTTTAAAAGTTATTTCTTAAACTCTGCCTGACTTCATTTTCATCCTTCTTTCATATTTCCAATAAATAAAGCACCAAGTGGAAGCATTACATGGTCCAAACTTAATCTAGACTGCCTTCAGATTGTAACAATACCAAGGACTCAGGAAAGCATTTTCAAGGACTTAGAGCTCATCCATTTCACATCCTAGTTGGAAGAGAGTATTCAGAGAAAGTTACTCAGGGGTCAATGAGCCCATGAGTGATTGCACCCTCTCTGGGTAACTGGGAAAGAGCTTAAAGGTAGCCTATAGAAGAGATATTGATCACAAGCACTTGGGTTCATAATACTGAATGACAGTGTTTCCCTATTATGCAGGGAAAGGAATCTAAAATATCAAAAAGGGTTTGGTTGGTGCTATTTGAAAGCTATGAAAACTAGTTATATATCTGGCTTCCCATCTGGTGGTGCGGAGAGAGGTGGTACTGTGCTACATGCCTTTTCCTACAAGTTGGTACACTAAGTGGAAAAACTAACTCAGCTTTTGGTGGAGGAAGCTGTGCCTGTAAGAGGACTGATGACCAAGTTCTAATTATGACTGTACTAATCCCTCATTGGTAAAATAGTGATATTAAATGTCATCTTCCATTTGACTGGAATCCTTTGAGTTAAATTCAGCAAACACTTATAAAACATTAAAAATAGCATATATACAGATAAATAAATCTGAAAATAAATACAAGATTATACAAAATAATTTTTGGTATGTGGAGATGTTGCAGTTTCATATTGTGTTTGGGTGGTTGTCATGGAAGAATTCACAGACCCACAGCATCTGCAATTCAACTGAGGATTATGCTCTCCAAAGGGCTGAGTTCCAAGAGGAACTGGCAACTTCAGTAAGACAAGATAGGCAATTTTTTAGATGCTGATTATGTAACAGAAATAATTAATATTGAAAGACAGGAGTGGTTTGTCAAGGAAGGGTTTCTAGCCTTGGGCAACTGTGAATATAATTAATCACAATGCATACAGAAAAACTCACTCAGAGGGTATGTATGTATAATAATGATATTATAACAAAACTCTATGCATAATAAGTTCACTTAAAGGATACCTTTTGGTATTATTGTGCAAGTGCCTACTTAGGGTAAATACCTTCTATTGTTTTGAGGTCCACATCCTGTTTGGGCATCCTGGTTGTACTGCTTTCTGATTGACTGCCCTTAGATTAGATTGCTGTGGTTGTGGTTGAGTGTGTGGACACACTTGTTATTTTTGTGTGGAATATGAAGAATGCCCCTGGGGGTAGTGGCTAGCTAGAGGCAATGGCTGAGATTCCATCACATGGAAACATCTGCTATTCTGGTGGGGCAGTGAGGCATATATATGAGAAAGTTAGGACATTGAATTGGGTGTGAAGAGGCAACAGTTAGGTAGGGGTAATGGAACTGATGCTCTGTGAGGCCTATGACTGAGTCTGTGGGGAAGAAAAGTGTGGTGTGGTTAAAATCAGATCATGTGATTAAATCAGGACATGCCTGCTGTTCAGTGAAGCCCATAAGGAAGTTAGAATGTTGGGGCTGGAAGAAACTTTATTGAGATTCTATCTGGGAGAATTCAGTGAAGTAGAAAGTCAAATTAGTACTGAATCTTGAGTAAAATTGTGGCTCCCAAGAGATAGAAATTAGAAAGGAGAAAAATATGTGGAAGGCACCATTGAGGCAGGAAATGGAGTATTCAGTTACAAATAACAGTAAATAAACCAATTTGGCTGAAATATGGAAGGAGTGAGGCAGAGTGGTGTGTAATTAGTTTAGAAAAGATAGACTGAAGAGTGTGAAGAGGTTTCAGTGTTCAACAAATGAGCTTGTATGTTATTCTGGAAACAAGAGGGATCTACTCATCCTTTATTGGATCACTCTTTCTCGTTGATTTCGGCACAATTACCGTTTATGTGCTAATTCTAATGCTCCGTACCCCAGACCTCTACTTTTGTCCTCATTTTCTTTCTCTATTTTTTCCTGTTTATCCTATCAGTTCCTGTAAATTAAATGATCATATCTATGCATATGACTTTCAAGTCTATATGGCCACTTCATCTTTCTTCTGAGTTTCATTGCCACTTTTCCAACTGCCTGCAGAACCTCTACACTTGATTGTTCTATGGGCATCAAACTCAACATCTTGAAAACAAAACCTATCTTTCCCCTAAATTCACCCCTCCTCCTAACTTCCCTATTTTTTATTGAGAGCACCACCATCCTTCTAATCGCCCATAATACAACCCAGGAGTCATTGTCTTCAACTCCTTGCTCTCCACCCCTAAATCGAAAAAGTTGTCAAGTGTTATAGATTCTACTTCCTTCGCATCTCTCCCAACAGTCCTCATCTCCTTTTGCTTGAACTATAGTCTCCCAACTGATCCCATTGACTTCTGTCTCACTCTTCTGCTCCAAAGAAGTGCCAGGTTGATGTTATTAACATGTGGGCCTGACTATGTAACTTCTCTGCTCGAGAAAACTTGTGTTACTCCATTGACTTTAGGGCTAAATAAAAATTTAAATAAAAAATAAAAAAATATAAATTCCTCTGACATTTAAAATCCACTGTATCTCCAATCTACTTTTCCAAGCTAACTATTGATTACCACCCATCATTCAAGCACTTTACACTCTAGCCAAAATGGTCCACTTATTTGGCCCTAAACAGCATTCTATCTTCTCCCTCCATACGTTTACACAAGTTGCCCTTCATGCTCTTCCTTTTGGATTTCTGACTCTCTTCAAGGGTGAGGTTGAGCATCACCTCCTTCCTAATTCTTCAGTTGTTAGTATTCTTGCTTCCAAATGACTGTGTATTTATTTTGTATATACCCCATATTTATTTAACTATAAAGATACTCTAACTCTTTAAGAGAATATAACTTCTTTGAGATCACAGACTGTGTTAATTCAGTATTTATATCCCCAGTACATACCACAGTACCCGGTACAAAGAAGACCTTTCAAAAATACTTGTTGACTGATTCAGTTGAATTTTGAGTATATGAGTTATAGGGTCACATCTAGGCTTTAGAACTATCAATATAGCAGTTATGTGGGGATAGATTGGTGAGGAAAAAGACTAAAAGTAGGAAAATCAATTAAAAGTCTTCTGTAGTATTCTAGGCTAGCAGTGATGCTGCTTTGACCTGGGGTGACAAGGTAGGAATGGAAAAAAGGGGAGAGACTATGATATGTAGTTAATATAGACAAAACCCAAAACTTGGTTATTGTCTGGGTGTGGGCAGGAAGGGAAAAGGAAGAATCCTGTGAATTGACTTGAAAAATATTAATGCTCTCAATATAAATAGGGAAGTTAGAAAGATAATTGGGTCTGGTCTCATGAAGATGCAGGAAGAAGTAGTTACGTGGTGAAAGAATCGCTCACTTACATAATCACACTTACTTTCAAGAATGCATTTCCACTCATCAGTTTCCTTGCCAGCAAAGTCTTTAGCTGTTTGTGGATGTTGTTTTAATCTTTCTATTTAAAGTTCCTTCTCCACTTCTCTCCTGACCAACAGTTTAATAGGATTTTGTATACAATAAAATTTATAGAAAAGTGTTTTAATAGTAACCATCTCAGATCCATTTGAACTCTGATACAGATTGCCTTCTTTTGAAGCTACCCACTTTTCAACTACATCTATTTAAAGATAATATATGGTCATTATAAGTTTTCCACCAAAGATAGTTCATAAACCAAGTGTTGAAGGAAACAATGAATTATAAAAAAAAAGATGAGGAAGGACAGGCATGGAAGGAGGAAATGACCTATCACCTTTGGAGAAGACCAAGTGGCCATTTTGTCTAAAATATACTGTTCATGAAGTACTGGACACATACTATACTCTTCTATGTCATTTCTAATCTTATTGCCTAGAAATAATTCGATCCCTTTCCACTTTATTAGCCTTTTTATATCTTACTTCTTCCCCTGACCCCCAACCCCAAACACACACACATATGTATTTGGTGATCCAGGGACACTAACCTCCTTGCCTTTTCCTCACACAGAACACTACATTTCGGATACCATGCCTTTACACTGACTGCCTGAAATTCTTCCACTTCATCTCCACCTCCTGGTGTCCATGGCTTTCTTGAAACTTCAACTAAAGGCCCACCTTTCCAGGTCCACTTAATCTTAGTGTCTTCATTCTTAGATTACCAATATTTTGTCATGTGTCAACCTTATTTTACATAGTTGTTTGCATGTTGTCTCCATTAGACTGAACTCATTGCGAACAAGAACTTTGTGTGTGTATATGTGTGTGTGTGTGTGTGTTAAAATATGTCTATTTTATTTGTTCATTTAACTGCCGTTTTGGTTTGTTTTGGTTTTCTTGCCCTTTTTAATATCCCTACTTTAGCACAATGTCTGGCACATAATAAATGTTAATTGACTTGACACCTTGATTATACAGTACTCTGTTCCATACTCTCTAGGTACAAGCCAACCAAACCACTAGATTTTAACCATACATGATATTCTGTGTCCTGTCTCCATGTTTTCATAGGTTGTTCTCCACTACTTCTTTCAAGACTCATTTTAGGTACCCCACAACCTACCTGAGTACTGGCCTGATTTTTTCCCCTTACAAATTTCTAGTAACCTCCCCCTTTAAATATTTTGTGCATCTTTATACATATAGATGTGTGTATAAGCATTTATTCATTCATTCATGTGTTTATCTGTTTGCTCACCTGTCTTCATGTTGTTTCTCCCAACAGAACACATGCTCCTTGAAGTCACAGAATATATCTCTTCATCTTTACAGCATAACTCTAGTCCCTAGCATAGTAAGCATTTACTAAATGCATGCTGAATGAATGAATATGTCTGTGCTCCTTCCAATTTTTTGCCAGTGTTTTAATAATTCTCCCCATGCCCACAACACTTTTGACTATTGATTCCCTATTTACCCTTTAAATCCCAACTCATATGCTACTTAATAAACAAAATAGATCTTCATGAATTAGGGAATTGCATAACAAATTTAGGCAAATTATGAACATAATGGAATTTTATTTCTCCATAAGCACTTGTAATGGGAGTAATGTGTGTTGTGTTGCCCATATAGGTTATATGTGACTATACAAGTCTGTATAAATGTAGCTCACAGGGAGGTATGAATAAGTGTCTGGAGAGTCTCCTCTGCCCAACTTCTTCAAATCTAATTCCTGCCAAGGGGCAAAACAAGTAGTTGGAACCAGAGGATGATCATTCTGCTTTCCTCAAAGAGAGGGGGTACCAGAATAGAATTTTATTCATATGCTCCCCTATATATTGCTAGTCTAGGGGAAATAATTTTAGGTCCAAGCTGAGCTCTTGCTTGCTATCACTTAACAGGGAAAAAAATACCTCCCAGCTATGTATCCAAAGCTTGATTCTCTTCCCACCAAATGTCAGTTCAACAAAGAACACATGTAGAAAATGGCAAATAAAATGCATTTATCCAAGCTGATAACAAACAGAAATCAGAGGAAGTGTATATCTGATAATATACTAAAACATACACAGAATGAGTTAGCTCTCCCATTGGGAATAAGATTTCCCAATCCAATCAAGAGAGAATATCAGATCACACCCAAGGGGTGGCACAATGGATAGATTGCTGATCCTACAGTCAGGAAGACTTGAGTCCAAATTCTGCCTCCAATAGTTACTAGCTGTGTGACCATGACAAGCTATTTAACCTCAATATCCTCAACTATAAGATGGGTATAATAATGTCTCCTTCCCAGAGATGTTGTGAAGTTCCAAAGAGATAATTGCATAGTGATCATCACAACATCTGCCACATCATAACTACTGTACAAATATTAACTCTTATCTATTATTATTACATTAAGGTCTTGGTTCTCCTACATATGGAATTCTTCCCACAGTGACTTGAAGAGAATTTGGAACCTCATGTTTTCTATCTCCAAGCTAGAAGCTGGAAGACCAGGGTTTCTCTTCTCTCTAGCTCTCCCCAACTCCTCCACTCACACTATTATTGGAGTATTGAGTAATGATTCTGCACCAAAATAAAAGACTTATTCAAAGGCCATGAGTTACAATAAAAAATTAAAAAATATGATAAATTCATAAAACTGTGAAGATATTTGTATGAAGTGATGCAGAGTAAAGTTCTCAGAATCAAACAAATGGATGACCAATTACCATCACAATGGTGTGAAAGGAAACAATGTTGGGTGACCTAATCAAAGGAACAATCACTACTTCAAAAACTGATCATGAAACACAGCTCCTATTTCTTGACAGAGAAGGGATAGAAAAGAGATGCCTAACCACACGTTATTTCTTATATATGGCCCCTGTATTCATGTATTTTTTCTGATTGTATAGATTTGTTAAAAGGGACATTTTCTATTTAGGATGGAGGGAGGAAGTTTGGATGATTGGAAATGATAGACATGGGGGAATGTTATACTTTGTTCACTGAAATTCATTAAATTCTAAGTGTTTCAAAACAAGTTTAAGAAATTGTATTGATGTTGACATTGTTTTCTATAAAATGCTTAATTTTGAAATGCAACCTGGAAGCCCCCTTAAATCTCCTCAATTCAGTATCTGCTTGCTTCTCCATTCACTATCACCATCACACTTTGCTTTGCACCTTGTGCTTCTTTAGTGAGTTAGCCACCTATTTTATTACATTCTATTTTCTTTATCTGTGTTTGCGTATTATGAAGGTCCATGAAAGCAGAGGTGCTTAATAAGCATTGGGTAAAAGGAATAGGACAATGATTTTTTCTCATGTTACTGCTGCCATCTACTGGAAAAAATAAAATCATATATGGGTAAAAACAACTAGATTTAGAAGGATGAAAAGCGGAAGAGTGTTGCATGAAGGAACAGAAGAAAAAGAAGAGTTGTATATCTAGAAATTTTTTAAAAAGGAAGAAAACTGGATGCTTTGAGGATTATGAAGCTGCTGTCTTCTAAGGAATGATACAATAGAGCTATAGAAGCTACCAGGTGAGAGAAAGGAGCAGAGAAAGAAGCAAAGAGTCTGGTAGGGAATTATTCCCTCATCAAGGGTACTAAAGCAGACATGTGTCCACCTACTAACAATAAAGAGTTTTCTTGTTTTCTGAAGGTATGTCTCCAAGAAATAACAGAGAATTTCCCAAGACCCTTCAAATGGGTGATTACTCTCCTCTTCTGGTTATTTGCATAAACCCAACGAATAGTTCCAGAACTAAACTCTAAAAAAAGTGTTGTCCAAGATTATATATTCTGGAATAAAAAACTGAAAATCATAGATTATGTTTTCCTCATTGTTGTACACTGAAGCCAAAGTATGGAGAAGATAAAATTTAATCTGAGAAGTGAACAGCTGAATATTCTTATCCATGTGGGCTCCAAGAATGGAATTAGAACTTCTGGACTATGGATTAAAATATTGGGATGTAAGACTTCTGACAAGGTATTTCCTGTACCTAACAAAGATTGGTAAGGATATGAATGGGATGTCATGTGTATCTATTTTGTTATAAAAGGCTTTATATGAAAAATAAGACTACTTCTGTAAAACCAAGTGACTACAATGACAGAAGTATAATAGTTCAGACACAGAAGTTCAGTCAACAGAATCTAAGAAAGAATCTAATAGTGAAAACTATGACCTCAAATATTCACACACTGTTGCTCAAAGTTTAGGCAATAAGCAAAGGAGAGTAAAGATAGGAACACTCTGAGGCACTTTGACCCCATGAATATCACAAAGAGATCAAAGGATGGAACTGATGACTAGACTATAGCTCTGCATGAATGTACTTTTATTCAGTTAAAAAAAACTGAGTAAGTAAGGTAAGGACAAAATTGTTTATAAAAAGTAAATATTCCTGGAAAAAAATTCTAGGAATGAAAGTGGGAAAGAACAGTGGAAAATACTTGGATAAAGATCAATGAAAGGAAAAAGTGATATTTTCATTGGAATATATTTAAGATCATTTGCAAAAGGAAAGAAGAAATAAGTGAGTTTAAGGAAAGAGAGGAGAAGCCTGGAGTAGAGGCATAATCGTTTCAGGAGATTTCAATTATCCATAAATCTACTAAAAGCTTTAATGGTAATTATGAGAGTTAAAAATTTCCCCACCCATTAATGAGCTTGCCTATTAATGAAAGTTTGATTGGGGTGATTTTTTTTTTGTAGGAAGGCTCACACTTTTTGTTGATTTCTAATGAGGCACTGATTCTCAAGAGTTGTGATGTCCTCTGGCTTTGAAAAGTGTATAAATATTCTGAAGTGAGGTTTTACTTTGGGGCTTAGTTTTTGGATGAAGGTTTATGTGCCAGATGGCAGACTCTGGGAAGCCACTAAGGAATCTCCAGTTTTGAAAATCTTCTCTCTCTGGTTGATGTATCTCTCTCTGGTAACTATGCATGCATGGTCAGACAGTTGGATCTGTCTGTTGAACTGTGATGTATGCCGTTGCTTATGGTCAGAGAGTTAGAAGCCCTATCTGTTGATCTTTGTTTCTCTGTATTTTCTTTGAAGTTCAGGGTGCTGATTTTTTTACTCTGAACTAAGTAAAAAATATATTTGCTTGATTAAAGTGATTGTTGGCCCCTCAAAAGTTGTTTTCCTTTCAGAAAAGTAGATCTAAGAACCTATACAGCAGGCCCTTCTGTGTATGCTGGAGTCCTTGCTGTTACAGGAGCTTTCTCTACCCATAGGAAAATAACTAATGACTTCTTGACTTATCATAATACAGTGGTTTCCAATTATTTATTCAATGATGCCCTTTTATACGAAAAAATGACAATCTGTAAGCAATTTCCTTAGATTTTACCTAATTCAAACAAAATTAAGAATTTGTTACATTTCTTATTACACAAATATTTAATGTATAATTTTGTGATATAATTTGTATATATATATATATATATATGCTTATATGTAATTATTTATTGATAAATTCCTTGTGATTCCAAGTAAATCCAAATAAAGCCATTTTCCTTAAGCATAGTGAGTTTCCTGAAGCATAGGTTTGAACTCTTTGAGCCCCAATTCAATAAACTCCAATAGCTTCCTGTTACCACTAGGATCCTTTCTTCAGTGTTAAAGACTCCTTCTTAAAAGGCTCCTTCTCGACTTTCCATTCTTCTTTCACTTACTCTTCCATACACTCTACATTTCATCTAAACAAATATATCTATTGTCACACACAATGCTCCAACTCCACACTTCACGAATTTGCACTGACTTTCCCTCATTCCTCGAATGCTCTATCCCATTATTTGCCAACTGCTGTCTTCCTTCAAAACTGAGCTCAGAGCCCACCTTCTAGAGAAGACCATTCCCAAACCAATCCAATGTTCCCCTTCTCATTCAACCCTATCTGGGTCCAGTGGTCTGATATTCATCAGGATGAGTGGAGATGCCCCAGGATGCAAAGTGAGACCCTGGACCTTTCAGGTGGAGGTCTTATCATTTTCTCATTCTGAGTGAGATACCCAGTCAATGAATAGGCTTCTTTAAGTAGTTACTTAATGGATGGCCCTTTTAAAAAAAATCAAACTGGGAGGGAAAAACCCTCAGGGTTCCTGGGTAAAAGAGAAACAGCTACTATTTAGTAATGATATTCTTTCTGTGTTTGGTGGGTGGTGACTTGTTGTCCAGTCTGTGAGCTCCAGAGTGAATTGGGATTCAGACTTGGTGTTTGAGCAAGAAATCTATGCAGTAAACCCAAAGGAAAAAACATAGCTTTTGGACATAGAGTGTACCTTCCCCTGGATAGAACAGTACAACAGGAGAGGAGAGGAGGGAGAGGAGTAGAGTTGAGAGAGAAAAGCACATGTGAGAGGGCTAGGGGAACTTTCTTTGAGGAGGCCTAATAGAAAGAATGCTTGTGATGTTGGGAGTCCTGGTCATTTGTGTTAATTCCTCAGAGAGAACCCTTGTCTGTTGATCTGTGTCAATTCCTCAGACTTCTGTGTGAGGTCTGTCTGTTGGTCTTTGTGACTGAATTGAGATGATGGTGTTGTTAATGTGCATAAATATGTTACAGCCCTGTTAAACTTTGTTTTCCTAGAAACAGAAGCTGCAGGCAGGAGTCCCTGGAGGCTGCTGTCAGGTAGAATCAGGAAGAGTTTGGAGTGGAATAATCCCTGTGAGCTCAGATCAGGAACAGGAGCATAGAGTTGCCTGAGTGTGAACTCAGGCAAGAGCTGGGAGCAGACCATGGAGGAGGAACTATGGGGTTTTGAAGTCAGCCTAGAGTCAAGGTGAGAGAGAACTTTACTTGGACCCTGTAAATTGATTAAGGAGATTGTTCTTACAATGCCTCCTAATGTTCATATGGCATGATTTGTAGGGCTGAACTCCCTAGGGGAGTTTCAATTACAGAGCAGTACTGTGAATCATAGGAGGAGGGAAGGCTGTTGAACTAAAATGGACTCACTAGAATGTTAAAGGGTTGGTAATTGCCTCAATTTTGTTTCCCTTCTGAAGAAAAATTATTGAGCTATTTGAGCACTTTGTGTACTTTCTATACTTGTTCATGGGCTTTTATGGGTCCTTTCCAACTGAATTTTCCGTGAAGAAAAATAAAAAGTGTCCTCTACCTGATATGCATTGAGTGCCTTGAAAGAGGCACTTCTACGTGTAGACAGGAAAACCTAGAAACCAGCTTTAGAACTACCATTTTAGGATATATTACTGGGAAACAAAATAAAGGGAGATAATGGCCCTTCTTTTTAAAAATAGTACTTCATTTTTACCCAAATTACTTGTCAAGATAATCTTTAGCATTCATTTTTTAAAGGATTTTGAGTTCCAAATTTCTCCTCCCACACTCCTCTCACTTCTTCCTTCTCACTTTAGTGGTAGAGAATTTGATATGGTTATACACATGCTATCATATAAAACATATTTCCATATTAGTCACATTTGTAAAATAAAAAGCAAATGAAAAGGAAAAAAATACAAAAAGGAATAAAGTTAGTTGACCTCCATTCAGAGTTCATTAGTTTTTTATCTGGATGTGAACAACATTTTCCTTTGTGAGTACATTGGACTTGTCTTGGATTTTCTTATAGTCAATCATCACATGATGTTGTTGATGCTATGTACAGGGTTGCATCAGTTTGTACAAGTCTTTCCAGATTTTTCTAAAATCTGTCTTTTCACTATTTCTCAAAGCACAGGGGAAATAGAAACTATGACTCATCACCTGAAAATCAGTCAATATTCTGTCATCTTAGTATTTTTGCCCAGTGTACCCTAAGCAGGATGTCCTACTCTAAATGAAATTGAACAGCAAGGTAGAGAGTAAAAAGCACTGGACTTGGAGTCAAGGGTAATGTGTTCAAATCCTGACTGTGCTACTTTAGTACTTAGGATATTCCATCTCACTATGCTCCCCCTCATCTGCAAAATGAGAAGATTGCCTTAGGTGAAATCTCTGGATGCTTCCATTCCAAATTCTATGATCTTATGCTTCTAGATGAATCAGAATTGGGGGTTGGGGGGTGGAAATCAAGAAGAAGTACCAAACAATAAGAGAATAAAGAAAAAACTGACTTTCTAATCAAATCTAAAATAAAGTCACATATTGACTTGAAGATCACATAACTTAGTGAATGGCAATCAGGATGTGAACCTGGATTCCTGACTCCCAGACGAGACTAATCTTCTTTCTTCTAATGTGGCATTTAAAATACAAAACACACTATATTTCTTGACTTGTAACTCTTGCTAAAGTAGGGCTCTAATTCCAATGTAAAGGGTACATTGTCCTAAGCTCCAGAATTCTTGTGTAGCTGTCTTCAGAGATAATTCTACGGACCTGTAAGTTTTCAGTTCTTCTGAAGTGGTATGATCTATGGAGAGGTGTGTTTACTACTCTCCCTGCCTGCATTCTGGTCTATGAACAACCACAAGCATTCTTTACTGTCTTGGAACTGTGACAAGGGTCCCTGCTCCAATCTGGCCACAAACTCTATCGTGCTACTGCTTGTCTTAAGATTTCTTTTTCTTTCCTTATTGCTAAAGCTAGCATTTCTAGTACAATGGTGAATAACTGTTATGATAATGAACATCTTTGTTTCACCCCTGCTCTTATGGAAATGCTTCTAGCTCGTCCTCATTACACATAACGCTTGCTGATGGTTTTAGATAGATGCTACCTATCATTCTGTAGAAAACTCCCTTTATTCATATGGTCTCTAATGTTTTTAATAGGAATGGGTATTTTATTTTGTCAACTTTTTCTCCTTCTGTTGAGATAATAATACGGTTTCTTTTCATTTTTTAATTGATATCATCAAGTATGTTGATAATTTTCCTAATATTGAACCCTTCTTGCATTCCTGATATAAATCCCACCTAGTCACAGTGTATTGTCCTTGTGATAGGATGCTGTAATCTTTTTGCTAATATTTTATTTAAAAGTTTTGCATCAATATTCATTAGAGAATTTTTTCCCATAATTTTCTTTCTTTGTTCTGGCTCTTCCCACTTTAGGTATCAGCACCATATTTGTATCATAAAAAAGTATTTGGAAGGACTCCTTTGCCTATTTTTACAAAAGCTTATATAGTATTGGAATTAATTGTTCTTAAAATGTTTGCTAGAATTCTCTTGTAAAGCCAACCTGTTATGGAGATTTTTTGCTTAGGGAGTTCATTGATGGCCTCTTCAATTTATTTTTCTGAAATGGGGTTATTCAAATATTTTATTTCCTCTTCTGTTAATCTGAACATTATTTTGTGTGAATATTCATCAATTTTTTTTTTAATTTTGGTATAAACAAAATCATCCATTTTACTTCTTGTAATGGTCTCTCCTTTTTGGTCATAAATTCTTCCCTTATTCATAGATTTGGCAGGTAAAAATATTTCATATTCTCATATACATATATGTCTACATAAATGCACATACACACATGTATGTGTGTGCATGTGTGTGTGGATATCTCCTCTTGGACATATAAAAACTACTTAATGCATCCTGAAAATAGAAGAGCAGAAAAGGAGACCTGTGACTTGGCAAAACAAGAGACCTGTATCTTGCCTCTATTATAATAAGTGATTCAAATTGTAGAGGCCAGTAGGAGAAGATGTTGTTCCTTTAGCAACCCCAAAATGCAGTTGCTTTCTATGGAAAAATTTATGGACTAAATCTAAGTACTTTGTTCATTTTTTTAAATTTTTTATAGATTGCTATGAGTGCATTAATGACATATCATTAAAATCTGTTTAATGATTCCTATAACTTCTTTTCATCAGCAGCACTTGTTGTTTGAAATGGGGGGAGAGGTACCCAATATATACTTTTTACCATGACTGTTTTTATGGGAACTGGAAACCTTGAAACTCAAGCTTTGGGAAAGCATGTGGCATAAGCCACTCCTAAAAGTTCTTTGGTTAGTTCCTCTTTCAAGAGCACATTTCTAGGTTTATAATCTCAACTATTATCCTGTGGTCATTCTCCTTCAACCAACATATCCAATCACTAGTCAAATCGTGTTTTTTTCTACCTTCACATCTCTCCCATGCCATCTGCTTCTCTCCAATAATATAACTATCACCTTTCTTCAGGTCCTTTTGTCACCTATTACAATAATCTCCTAATTAGCCTCCCTGCCTCAAGTCTTTCACCACTCCAGACCATCCTATATACTGCAGTCAAGTAATTTCTCTTGAGCGCCAATCAGAACATATGACTCTCCTACCTGCCTAAAAGAAATTTTCAGTTGCTTTCTATCACCAGTATTTCCATACAACCTGGCCTCAAACTTTCCTTCTAGCTCCATTGTCTTTTTCTTCCTCCCACACTATAGCCCAGCGAGAATGGCTTTCTCTGCATTCTCCACAAAAAAAAAAAGGTAAGTCAATTTGAGTAGTCTCAACAAAAATGGCTTCCTAAGGAGGGATGAAAGAAAACAATGCAAGCAGAAAAGAAATAAATATTGGAGAGAGGAAGAGGAAGAAAGTCAAGGACATAATGTGCTCCCTCAAGTTCTTTGTCCGAAATTCAGACAAATAGCATTACTTTTAGGATTTTTGAAGTGACAGTATCAAGGAATTAAGATAAACTCATTTCAAACTTTCAAATGCTTCATTTGCATAGAAGCCCTAATTGAATCTTGTAAAGATCCCAATAAAAATAAGCCCAATATTTCACATTTTTGGAGAATTTAGAAAGAGGAGTTAAAGAAGAAAAGTGTGTGTATTTTCCTTCATTGCTGTAGAAGACATGCCATCAGAGAAATGATAACATGACTTTCACTTGACTTTATTTTGAGTGAAGGAAGACTGCTCACAGACTGTACAGGTCATCAGCCTCACTTCTCCTCCAGAGCTATCTGAATTCAGTGACCAGATATTCATCAGGATGACTGAAGATGACTCAGGATGAGACAATTGGGGTTAAGTGACTTGCCCAAGGTCACACAGCTAGTGAGTGTCAAGTGTCTGAGGTGAGATTTGAACTCAGGTCCTCCTGACTCCTGCACTGGTGCTCTATCCACTGCACCACCTAGCTGCCCCCAAAGAGAAAGGATTTAAGGAGAAAGGATTTCATAGATAAAAGGATTTCATAGGAGAAGAGAAAGGAAGAGGAGAGAAAGAAGGCTAGAAAGAGGAAGAAGAAGGTGAGTGAAGAAGAAAAGGAGTAAGAAACAAGTTTATTGTTTTACTTCAATCCAATATATTTTTCTGGCTTCAGGCTATGCTTCACATTCCAAACAGCTGTCTACCATGACATAAGAGTCTATCCAGAGACCTGTGATTTAGTAGATAATCAAGATCCCTCCTCTCAGTTTCTCTCTCTCCCTCATGTACTTGAATAGGACTAAATCAATACCACTATTGCTACTGAAAAGGGATATGACGGTCACCTGCCCTATGTTTCTTCTTGTACTCCCTTGATCAAAACACCATTTTCTGAAAGTATTGTATGTATTATCTCAATATAAGTTTCTTGTGGGCTGGGTTGTCTCTATCTTATGTTTGTATGCAGATTACCTAGCATAGTAGGTACTTACAAATAGCCAGTCCTTAACAAATGTTGATTAAATGAAAAAAGAGAAAGTAAGGAACTAGGAAGTATTTTTTTTCCTTCATCATGAGCCCACTTTTATTAACCAATTACGGTCCCATACCCATCCACCACAGCAGAAACATTTGGTGCCCACAACTCGTGAATTCTCCTTTTGGTGTCACAGGGATGATTCTGAAGCCTGGCTGGGTTCCCCTGTGGGGAGAGGGAAGGACACAGGAAACTTGCCCCTCCAATGTCTCTGGACTCCAGCTCAGCCAGTGAGGAAGCACAAGTTGCCTCCAGTACTTCTGTCTTTCCCACACCTCTCCTTTCCTCCCAGGCTCCCGGATACGATTTCCCCAGGAAGCAGCAGGGAGCGGGCGACTGGGACCCCAAGGTCTCTGTCAGTCCTGCACCAGAAAGTTGATGAGAGCTGTCCGGAGAGAGGAAAGCTTTGGTGACAGTGCAGCCCTGCAGGAGCTGCATGCCAGCTCACTCTGGAGAACCAGCTCATGAACTTTGTCACGGTCTCGGGCTACCTGGTGAGGCACAGGGATCTTGCCACAAGCTTTGTTGTTGATCAAAATCTCCATCTCCATCATGTCGGGCTGCTGCTGGGGTTTGAGATCCATCACAGGCCAAGACTGGCACAATACGCTGGTGTCCCAGTCATAATGAGTGCACAGCTTATGCTTCACATGGACCAGACCTGCCCAGAGCTCTGAGGTTATGTGAGGGGCCAGTGGTGAAGCCATTATGCAGATGGTAGCCAATGCACCCTCGAATTCTGGACTATGTAAAATGACTTTTTGAGAAGCTTGCGAGAGTTCATTACTGAGTTCCATTAGGTGTGAAACCACAGAATTCAGTAAGAAATCTTCTGTGAAATGGGTAGTTACCTGAGAGATGATGGCATTATACTCCCCAAGTTTCCTGGCTTCTGCCTACTCCTTGGGATTCATCAAGTGAGGGCTGGGCACCTGTCTAGAAGCCCTGGTCTTGATGAATTTGGTTGTCACCAACCAGAGGCGCTGCTGCCATCTAAGCACCCCTGGGAGAGCATCAATCTTCACATCCTACAGGAGATCTTTCTCTGGAGGGGACGTACAACAAAAAGGGCATACAGCCGCATTGTATCAATCCCGTATTGCTGCCCCACTTCCTCAGGATCTAGTCCTTTGTACTTGGATTTACTCATTTTTTTCCCACTTCGCTTTTAGCTCTTCTTTGGTTTTTACATGAACAGCTTCTTCACCGGTGAGATCAATTTCCTCTCTCTTCAGATACTGCCCAGATGGTAGACAGAAGGTCTGCCCTTCGATAAGGCTTTGAACCAGCAGTTTATGAAAAGGCTTTGTGTTTGACCATATTTTGTGCATTGCAAAAATGGCTCATGAATCTTGCATAGAACAGATGCATCATTGCATGTTCCTTTCCTCCAATGTAGAGATCCACAGGCTTCCAGTAATCAGCCACAGCTCTGTTAAAAGTGCTGTGAGTATTCTGTGGGTCAGTATATCTGAAGTAAAAAATTATGCTCTCTTATGGCAGCACCTTTGCACCTGGGGCAGGAACAGTTCATCCACTCTAGTTTTTCAGCTTATTACTTGTTACCTCTCTGCCTACTCCATTATTTCTGGCTGTCTGGGTCAGGGCTTCAAAGGCTACTTGCCTAGTCATGCCTGTGAACTCAGCTGAGTTGATGAGTTTTTCAGTGCCATTGGATAAGGTTTCAATTACGTTGATGAAAGGCAGACCCAGATTTTGAGCTATTTTGTCATCTTCTGAGTTAGTGGAAGGAATTCCTATCTTTGTGTCTAGAGAGCCTTCCAATTTTGTTGTGGCCACAATGACAACAGGGATTTCTTGACCGGTGAGCATGTTAACCGCAGTCACAGGTGTGAGACAATCTTTGCCAGGGATAAATGTCCTCTGAAAGATTTCCTTTAGACTGCTGTTGCCATGTAAGAGTTGATGGCTGGGCAAGATGGCTATGTGGGATGCTTCATAGACAGCCTCTGGTGTTAAAGCATAAGCAGACAACCTCTCCTCAGTTACTTTGCCATTTACCTTCAAAGTAAAGTCAAGATAGCATCCGCCACAATCTCCTATCCAATGTGCCTGCATTCCTTTTATTCCATACCACTCAGGAAAGTCAGCCAAAGCTTCACGTATCTCCTTTGCATAAGCAGTTGTCTTAATAAATCACTCCTTCAGATACTTCTGTTCTACCTTGCTCCAGAACGCCAGGAACAGCCATTTTCATCTACCTGTTCATCAGCAAGCACTGTGTGATCCACTGGGTCCCAATTAACCAAGGCCTCCTTCTGATAGGCCAGTCCAGCTTCATATAATTTAATATAAAAGTACTGATTCCACTTGTAATAATCTGGCAAACAAGTAGATATTTCCTTTGGCACTTGTGGGTGGAGGGAACTGCAGGGCCTCTGGAGATTCCATCCCTGAAGCCTGCTTAGATCTGCTCCTCTCAGTGCCATGCCCCCAAGGCAGGGCTGGGCTCTACTCTGGGTCTGGTGCATGACAGACCTTTGGTGTCAGTTTTTCAGGGCTCTCTGGAACAGAAATCTCCTCCACTCCATTTTTGTATGGCTTCTGCTGCTCCAGAATTTGTTGGGAGTTCTTCTTTACAGGTATTTTATGGGCTGTGGGTTAGGAGCTAGCATATGTGTATCTTTCTACTCCGCCAAGTTGACTCCTCCCAGTAGGAAGTATTTTAAAAGGAAAAGGAAGAAGAAAGCAAGAAGAGGAAAACTAATAAAGAAAATATGAAGAAGAAAGAAAGAAAGAAAGAAAGAAAGAAAGAAAGGAAAGAATCTTGAGTATAAATCATACCATAGCTACTATAGGAATTGATATTGATTGTGATATGATGGGTCTGACTCTATAGGAAAGAGGTTTCAGAGGGTAGGAAAGACTGATGGTACAAAGATGGTATGAGAGTTATTATATGGCCTTTAGGGATTTTGGTTAGATTGGGAGCAAATGGGATTTCCTGCTCTTTTTGGTAAGCAAACCACATAGGAAAATAAAGTTTCTTGGATGTGACACCTAAATATTTCATTTTATACTCTAACTCTAAACTTCTAGGGAAGATTACAGCAAAAAATTGATATAATTCAAATGCAAGAGCTAATAGCGGTTATTTCAAAGGTTGATTTATCCCCATAAAAAAAAAAAGACTAAAACTTTGGTATAGGTAGCAATAATTTCAAAAGGAAGATTTTATTTAATGCAACCCAAGCCAAACACACACATTGAAAGCTGATTCTTTGGAGAATCATGATGCAAAGAAAATATTATAGACTCTAGACTCCTCATGGGCCAGGGTGTTAAAGCTGTGGGACCTCTCACCCTCACATCCATTGTGTTGATGTATGGCTTTTTGCATTTCCCCTTAAAACCATGGTGCCACTCCATTTTCATAATTAGAAATTCCCTGCCACCAAAGTTAGACACTGATGCTAAGGCAAATATTTCTTCTTATCCAGGTTCACCAAGGCTTGTTTTGAAGGCCATGCAGTTTACTGATCCAGACAAGACCTAAATATAATCTATCCTCTTCATCTGAGCTCAGTGAACACTTTCTTATCTTTCAGCTTCTTGGCTATTGTAGATGTAATGTTAATGTGGAAGTACTCTTCATTCTGATCATACTGAGGCCATGTTAGCAACCTTTCATCATTAGGATTTCTGTAAATGTAACAAAGGTTTTTTTTTTAAATTTTATTTAATTTTATTTATTTATAAATGTTTTACAATCACTTCCTTAAAATTAAGATTTTATCCCCCCCACACCTTCCCCCCACTAACCCCTCTCTCCCCATGACAGCATACAATTCTGTATAGGTTCTACATATACTTTCCTATTGAGCACATTTTCACTATAGTGATGCTATGTAGTCGCACTAACATAAGTGGAAGAAATCCCATTTAATTACTGGTGGTAGTCATGATAAAAGGCAGAAAAGAGTGGGGACTCCATTAAATATACAGATAGAAATTTTCTAATACTTGGGCACTATTAAATTTCCCCCTTTCAATATCACTTCAAGATTTCATATAATATAATAAATATTTATAGAAAACTATTTTGTATTGGTTAAAAAATAGAATTACAAATCAGTAGAACAGACTAGATGAGGAAGAATGATAAGCAAATGAACTCAGTAATCCAGTGTTTCATAAAATCAAGAACATAAAATACTTGGGTCAGAACATTTGACATGGGTTGAGGCAGTGGGGAGAAAGGGTTGTCTCTTTCTTACATTTCCACTCCAGATAACTCAAGAAAAAGACGGACTCACAGATGACAACTTATTAATATCTTAATGAAATGGGAAAAATTGGGTGATCCCTTTATAAAGTGTGAACATGGATCTTTGAATTTGAAGAAGCAATCATTTACTGGGCAAATATTGCTAGGACTCTTTAAAGTTAAGGGACTAGCTATGCAGTCCTTTAAGGAAGAACTTAGACCTTGAGAGGTATTGCCAGGAGACAGGAAGAGATTTATCCCTGCTTCCACTTTTGGACTTGGTATTTAACAGGAGTGCTACTTGCCCAGAAGTAGAAACCAGTGCAGCAACTGTGGAGTTTCTTGAAGAGAGACTGAGGCCCAATTGAGGGAGCAAATGCAGGCAATCTCCATATGTAAGCAGATCCAGAGCAACAGTCACTCCTGTGGTGGTGTTTCTGAGAGGAAAATAAAAGAACTATCTGGGGATTGAAGAGTTAACTAACTCTGGCAATTAAGAGTCATTCAGTAAGGAAGTGTCTACACTAGGACCCTATTTCAGCATGTGTGTGTTCATCCTCCATTGCTGAAGAGGACCATGCCAGAAGAGAAATGATGACATGACTTGCACTTGACTTTGTTTGGAGTGAGGGAGGGCTGTGCAGGTCACCAGCCTCCCGTCTCCTCCAGAGCCATCTGAATTCAGTGACCAGATATTCATCAGGATGACTGGAGATGACCCAGGATGAGACAGTTGGGGTTAAGCGACTTGCCCAAGTTCACACAGCTAGTGAGTATCAAGTGTCTGAGGTGAGCTTTGAACTCAGGTCCTCCTGACTCCTGCACTGGTGCTCTGTCCTCTGCACCACTTAGCTGCCCCTAAGTGGACATGTAAATCTCTGCGAGAAGCCATGGAAGCTGGGCATTGCCAGCTATGGAGTTCCAAGTGTTTATTCTAACTTTTCTTCCTGAAGAAAAGGATGGAGAGGTGAGAAGAAGTTGTGGAAAGAAGGCAGGTTTCAGAATCAAGAAGACCTGAATTTAAGTTCTACCTCTGACTTGTTTCTGGCCTCTCAGTTCCTTAGGCAATTATCTAAGATGAAGTTACAAAAGATGAGCAGCTATTCATTGGTAGAAAGGGTTTCTTCACTGTGAATTCCTATATATATGAAATCATAGGTCTAAACAAAAAAAAAATGGAAACAAGAAAGAAGAGGAAGATCAGAGGAAAACTCTAATCTTAATGAAATTGAGTCACTGTTCTTGGTCCCACAATGATTAGGGTATTTTGCACATACACTCTTCTGCACTTGTGCATGTCTTTGGCAGAAAGAAGGCTTGGGTCAAATTCATTCAATACAGGAACTAGGTCACTTGCCCTTGAATTTCAGGATTCCAGCACCCCTAAACCTCAACACTCACATTCTTATTAAAATTCACCTTGACATTCCAGAAATAATTCCATTCTTGGTAAACTCAATTATCCTTCATATTTAGGGTTTCCCCAAAAGGGGGAAGATAAATTATTCGGTGTACAACAGGAATTAGGTATAGAATAGGCATTTATTCCTATATACAAATGGAATGCTAAACATAAAAAAACTAACAAAAAATCTGACAGAAACAAATCCAGAACACAATACATCCAGCAGAGATGCAATACCTTGGTGGGAAGATTTATGAGGAGGCCAAATGAGAAAAAGGAAATTGAGGTCTGACAAATACTTCCCTAATTTTCTACCATCATACTCCAAATTTGTGCTTACTCTTCATATAAATGTCATATGCACTTATGAGTGAGTATATCATAGATTTATAGAAATAATATTTACTTTCTCAAATATTTCAGGTGAAAATTTCATACATACGGATCTAAAACAAATTTAATTTTTATGTTTATTTATTTATTTTTAGTTTTCAACATTCATTTCCACAAAATTTTGAATTCCAAGTTTATGCTCTATCTCTCCCCTCCCCCACCCCAAAACACCAGTTGTATCCTAAATGTAGCTTTGAACTGGCAACTCAGAGTCATTGTTAGATTTTCAGTGTAAACATTTACTTCTTGGAAATCAGCCTTAAAAACCATGGCTTGATTTGTTGTTTTGTGGATTGCCTAGACTTAAGAATATGATGGAGAATATATTAACAGTGACAATTAAACTAAACAATATGCTATGGCTACCATTTTCCCCCCAGAAAGTAATTTGTTAAACATTTATCAGTATATCTCTGCTGTCAATTTAATCTTCAGAACATTATAGGACCTGTTCACAAACCCATATCAAATACCTGGAAAGAGAAATATATTATACAGAGCCATGACCTTCATGGTCAAACAGAGCAAACAGAAAGGAAAGTGGGAAAGAGTGTGACATCATCAGACCTGAGTCTTTAGAATCTACCTAGAGCCATCTTGGGTGTTTACTTTCACACTTTCCTAAATACTTCAATGCAAACCTTACAAAAGATGAGCATCCACAAATGATAAATAAGGGTTAAAAATTGAACATTACTTTTAGGTTACTAAAGCACTCTACATATATTATCTCATTAATCCTCACAGTAATCCAGTGAAGTAGGTGCTAATATTATCCCCATTTTACGGAAACCAAGGGACACAAGTTAAGCGGGTGTCTAGAGTAACATGGTTTTGAAATGTTTAAGGCAAGACTCAAACTCAGGCCTTCCTGACAATATATTTAGCATTGGTTCTCCTAACCAGTAGTGTCAGACTAGGATAGACACAGGTCACTAAACTTTACTTAAGGAGTCCTGTTGATTACATATTGAGTTAGGCAACCACATACAATATTACCTGTGTTCTACTGTATTTTCATTTATTTTTGTTACATATTTTGCAATTACATTTTAATCTGGCTCAGGCCTTACTATGCAGAGAACACTACTGTCTGCTGGATGAGTGTTTGACACCTCCACCTCACATCATTTATCTATTTTACACTGATTGTAGTCTGGATGTTACTTATATATTTTCTTTTCTCTGACCCTAGGCCTAAGTTCAGCTTCCAGAGGTTATCTTTACTACTAGGCTGATCCCTGCTCATCCACCCTGCTCTTTTTGATAACATGAGTCTTTCTTGAGGCAAGGAAACAAGATAGTGAGAGGGTTGTGTGAAGGTGTGGCCAGAAAAAATTGAATCCACTAACATGAGTCATGAGATTTGAGTAAAGCTAAAGATAATCTGAAGACACCAAATAGGGAGACTCTTCTACGTATTGATGATCTACAATTCAGTTTGGGTTCCTGATTGCTCACCCTGACCCTTTGCCTCTCTTCTCCTGAAATCCTGACCTCTGAGTTCCTAAACCAAGCTTCATAATCTAACTTTGATTGCTACATCACAGACTCTGCTTATCATGTTAACTTCTTGACCTTGGTAAGATGCCTAAACTGATTAACCTGTTTCAAATTCTTAGGAGAAAAATTTTGAGATATGTCATTGGTTCAGAGAATAAATAGAATGTAGCTCAAGACCAAATAATGTCTGGAGTTGGACATATTCTTGATATGTAGTGGAATTGAAGGTTTGCTTGGATTGAGGATAACCAACCATTGAGTGACAACTTTCACAGTCAAGTGAGTTGATAGTTTCACCAAAGACAATCCCTTGCCATCACCTCTCTATATGCATATGGAGCCCCAGATACCAGCAGGTATTGATTTCTGCCAAGGAGGAAGCCCACAGGCTAAGTCAGACTCTTGAGGCTTATGGTTTGAGGATATGAGAGGAAAGATTGTGTCTAACAGGTATGGTATTGCTTTATCTACATCCTAGAAAGAAGAGTATTATGAATGTTGAGTTGCTTCTGAGAATTGAAGTACAGACTAACAGCCAGCAGTGGTGATGGCAACCCATCTGGAAGCATGTGAGGGGAGCATCTACAGTGTGAACATCAGCAGGGACAGCCATGAGATCACTGAAAAATACTTCTGGTATATATTTTAGAACTAAGGACTACACACGGAAGGCCAAGTCTCTGCTATATAAGACAAAGAATTCAGAATGAGTTCACCAGTTGATAATCTCTTAAGGAACTGAGAAAACATGTGGTAACTTTTTATTTTCTTCAGTTTCACCCTCCCTTTGATTATTTGCTTATAGTTTCTTTTCAGTGATTTTTTTTTAGTGTTCTGTTTCTTTTTCTTAATTTTGTTTCACATAAAACCTGGGTTTCATCAGGAAATAGGTAATTATGGAAGTCAGTAGATAGCTAGAAATGCATAGAACTAAAAATGATCAAACTAAAAATGAATGTCATGGTGATTTAACTTTGTCCTACTGGTCAGATTTAATTGCTATTTGCAAGTCCTGAGTTATGTTATAATTTCTAATTTTTATTAATAACATATTTCAATCTCCCTAAATTTGAAGAGAAAACAATCAATATGGATTCAGGCCAGTCGTTTGGCTAAAGTCACATGTGCTCTTTGTTTATTGTAGTCAAATTGTTTTAAATGAGAACTTGCTCTAAACAGGAATTAATCTTTGGATGTTTTGATAAAGTTTCTAGGTACTAAGAAAGTGCTGACCCTAGGAGTAGCTCCTTCTCCTCTTCTATTGAAGACCCAGGAAGAGGGTCCATCAGGAATGGAAACTGAGCTCCGTTTGTCAGGTTCTATCCTCAAGAGGTCCTTGATGGAATAGGACAAATTGCCTATAACATGAAACTTGAACAAAATTTAGATAGACAGACAGACAGAGAGCAAATAGATAAAACACAGTTTTGCTTCATATTATTATATTACAAGAAATAGGTCATGCATGAGATAACAAATAATTTCACCCCAGGTTAATTGAGAAATCACATACACACACACATACACACACACACACACACACACACACACACATACACACACCCCAAAAATATAAACAAGCTCTAATTGTTTAGCTTTGGAAGTAAATGTTCAAAGACAATTTTAAAAAATGGCTATATCCATAAAGAATTGTTTATTTTAATTTAATTTGTTTTCAGTTTTCAACAAATACTTCCATAAGTTTTAAATTTTCTCGCCTTCCCTCTTCCTTTCCTCCCTGAGATGGCTTGCAATCTATTATGGGTTCTACACATACATTCTTATTAAATGCATTTTCACATTAGTCATGTTGCATAGAAGAATTAAAACAAATGAGAGAAACCACGATAAAAACCAAAACATAACACAAGAGAAAATAGTCTGCTTAATTCTGATTCCATAGTTATTTCTCTGAATGTGGATGACATTTTGTCTGAAGAGTCCTTTGGGAAGGTTTTAGGTCTTTGCATTACTGGGAAAGGCTTAGTCCATCAGAAATAGTCTTCAGACACTATGGCTGTTGCTGTGTATAATGTCCCCCTGGTTCTGCTCTTTTCACTCAGCATCAGTTCATATAAATCTTTCCAGGTTTTTCTGAAGTCCAATTGTTCATCATTTCTTATAACACAATAGTATTCCATTATATTCATATACCACAACTTGTTCAGTCATTCCCCAATTGATGGGTATTCCCTTGATTTCCCATTCTTGGCTACCACAAAAAGAGCTTCTATAAATATTTTTGTATATATGGGACCTTTGCCCATTTTCATGATCTCTTTGGAATATGACCCTAGAAGTGATATTCCTGGGTCAAAGGATATGTAAGTTTTTGGAGCCCTGGTTGGATCAGCTCACAGCTCCACCAACAATGAATTAGTGTCCAAAGTCTCTCACATCTTCTCCAACATTTATCATCTTCTGGCTTTGTCATGTTAGTCAATCCATAAAGAATTGTTTATAGAGGTTCCCCTTGAAAAATGTTCCCTACAGGAATTGCTTGCTGGATAGGTAAGTCAGGAAAGATGGATTTTGAGATAAGAGGAAAACATCAATAAAACATGATTTTCATTTCCCTAAATAATAAAGTCTCCTCTAGAAAATCATTTAAAATAAGAAACAAATTAGAGGATAAAGTTCAGGACCAAGATTGGGGTTGGGGGAAGGTAAGGGGATATTTCAACTAAAAGGAATTTTACCAATTATGGGGAAAGGAAGGGAATTTTAAAATTCAGAGAAAGGCATTTTTCCTAGGAGATTATGAAGAATAACAAAGTCAACAACAGAGAAATGGAAGCCAGGGACTGGAAAGATCTGTGAAGGACAGCAGAAGACACCATCTTTTGACTTTGGATCTTTGACCAAAACTCCAGCCTTTTGTCTTTCAGTTTCTCTCCAACAGTAAGATTTATATCAAATTCTAAATGTCGTTTATTCTGATCATAAGCTGGCCACTTCAACAAATCTTCCCCATTAGGATCACTGGAAATGAAATTATTAGAGTCAAATTTCATATTTATAGCAATGGTAGCAAAGAACTGGAAATTAATAAGATGCCTATCAATTGGGAAATGGCTGAGCAAATTGCACTAACTAATTATAATGATATATTGCTACACTAAGAAATGAGCATGATAGAAACAGAGAAGCATGGAAAGATTTGCATAAATTGTTGCCAAGTGAAGTAACCAGAGCAAGGAAAGAAAAACATACAACTACTCCAAAAACACAAAGGTAAAGAACATCTGCAATTTTTAAAAATGAATGTTGTGAAATTACAGAGAAAACGTTAACCCCCAAGAAGAGTTATGAAGAGATACTGGTCTCTGATCCTTTACAAAGATGAGTGTGTCTGAGTATAGAATATAATGTGCTATTAGATTTTTTCACTGATAAGTTGACAAGATCTGCCTATTCTTCTTTACTCTTCCTTTTATTAACTTCATATATATATATATATATATATATATATATATATTGTACAAATACATATATACATAGTTACATAATTGTAGTTATATGAAAATGTCTCTGGGATGAAGATGGAGAAATATATAAGAGAGACCCAAGCAATGTAAAAAAAAATCAAATTTACTTCTAAAAAGAATTAAATTGGAGCCAAATTCAAAACTTAAATCTTTCCCTTTATCATTTCTCTTGGCCAGAAAATAGACTAGTACATAACTATTTTTTCTAAGCTATTTTCCTTCCTCAGCAGCAACTCAAGAGAAGAAGAACATAAAAATAAAGAAGAGGGAGAGGATGGATGAAAATAGGAAGAAATAGATGAGGAATAAGAACAATAGTGGAAAGAAAAAAAGAGGAAGTAGAGAAAAAAGAGGAGGAAGAATAAAAAGAAGAGACAGAGAAGGAAAAGCAACAAGTAGAGAACAAAGGAACAGAAGTAGAAGAAGCCAGTGTTAAAGTACAAGAAGAAGTAGAACATGAAGAATAAAATCCAATGAAATAGCAACAATAGAAAAAGAAACATCAGTATAAGAAATATCAGCAACAGATATCAGAAGAGGATAAATAAGATCAGAAAAAGGAAAGCAGCATCAGAAGGACAGCAAAAAAAGGAAAAGAAGCAAAAAAAAAGACAAGAGAAGTAGGCAAGAAGAAGGATCAGTAGAGGGGGATGATGAAAGCAACAAGGCACAATGGAAAGAGGAATAGCTTTGCAGTCCAAAGCCAAGGCCGCTTAATTTCTATTTGACCTTGGACAGTTCATTATCCCTTTAAGTTTCAGGGGTCTTATTTGAAAAATGGGATGGAAGAAGACCAACCAAGATGATAGAATAGTAGAAATATGATAATATTTCTTCCTCACAATTCCTCCACGAAGATCCAGAAAAGACATAAAATGAAATATTTCCTTGGAAACGCAAGGAAAACTATGAATCACTTCCCTAGCCCAAGTCTTCCAGAGACTAACAGAGAGGTTTGAGGACTCTAGGAACTGTGTGTAACCAGGATACATTGCATGGAATCTGTCAGTTTAGGACTGAAGGAAGGTCTGCCTGTAGTAAGACAAAAAGAGGTCCCTTACCAACTTGAAGCCGCTTGATTTGATGCAGAAAGAAGGAACAAATGTTCTGTTATTCATTAGTCAGTTCTACAATGATCCAGGAAAGGCTGAGAAAAGTATCTACGTCTTGAAATGGTCATTGGTGCTAGTCTGTTTGCAGAGCAAAGATGAAGTGTGGAAGAAAACAGTAATTGTGTGATTCTGACATACCAAGAGAAGAATGAGGGATCAGCAACAGCCTCTAGCCTAGTCTGAAATCACTGGTGAAAACTGGGGAAGGAACCCTAAGTAAAATGTCATTCTGCGCTTTTGTCACTCTGAACCAGCAGAGCTTTCCAGCCAACTTAAATTGGATGAGTACAGAAGAAGTCTACTGAAACTACAACCACAGGTAAAGCCATAGGTAGGTAACTAAAACTCAAACCCAAGTCAGGAACTTACAGAGGTTAGACCAGGAATGGAAGGAATGTCAGATTTTTCCTTGGGTTATATCATTTGGGGAGCACTTAAAATGTTTTATAAAATTTTTTCTCAACCTGAGTTGTTCTTTAGATCCTGGAATGACACAACACTCAAAAATCTGAGAAAGCAGAAAAAGGACACAAGCATTGCCTAGGCATTCCTTCTAGAAGTGTGCAAATCCAGGATATAACACAAAATTCAAAGTAAAGAAGTAGGATAAAAGAGGGAGCAAAGAATCTTACTACAAAAAGTTAATAGGGTGGGTGGACCCAAGATAGCAGAGTAGAAAGACACACATATGCAGGCTCTCCCCATACAGCCCATAAAATACTTATAGAGAAGGACTCTCAACAAATTCTGGAGCAGCAGAAGTGGGGAACAACAGAGTGAAGGAGATTTCCAGCCCAGGGTGACATGAAAGACCCACAGAAAATGTCTGTTGCACTGGATGTGGAGCAGAGCCCAGACCAGCCTTGGCCACACCATGCATGGCTCACAAACAACCCTTGGGGGTGAAATCTTCAGTCATAGTAGCAGCAGTTCTCAGATTTCCCAACCTACAGGTGCCAAAGTTCAGTGACAGGGTTATTTCAGCTGGCTGGTAAGAGGGAAAGACCTTCCCATAGCTCTGGCCTCTGGGGGCACTGAGCAGCCCATTCTTACCTCAGCCCTGTGTAGAGGCCCTAAGGGAGCTGCCTTTATCTCACACTGAATGGCGGCCTGCCCCCACAGGTTATATGAATCTCAGCACCCGGTGTTGACTTGTGGAACTGGACACCATGTGGCTGTGGAGAGGAAACTCTGCTAAGATTCTGGGCACACAAATCTCTCCCTGTTCCCAGACCAGTGCACATGCTTGATTGTACAACCTTGGAGGAACCGGGATCATACAGATTCCCAGAGTATACCCTACTCTTGACCAAAAGTCAAGAAACTGCTTAGGAAAATGCCCAAAAAAGGGGAAAAATAAGGCTATTCTTGGGGAACAAACATCTTCTCCCATCCTTTTGAATGAGAAAGAACAATGCTTACCATCAGGGAAAGAAGATAGTCAAGGCTTCTGTATCCCAAACACCCAAAATAAATATTCAATGGTCTCAGACCACGGAAGAGCTCAAATGGATTTTGATAATCAAGTAAGAGAGGTAGAGGAAAAACTACGAAGAGAAACGAGAGAGATGCAAGAAAAGCATGAAATGTGGGTCAACATTTTGATACAGGAGACCCCAAAAATGCAGAAGAAAATAACACCATTAAAAACAGGCTAACACAATTGTCAAAAGAGGTCCAAAAAGCCAATGAGAAGAATTCTTTAAAAAGCAGAATTACCCAAATGGAAAAGGAGGTTCAAAACCTCACTGAAGAAAATAGTTCTTTAAAAATTAGAATGGAACAGATAGAGGCTAATGACTTTATGAGAAACCAAGAAATCAAAAAAAAAACCAAAAGAATGAAAAAATGGAAGATAATGTGAAATACCTCACTGGAAAAACAACTGACATAGAAAATAGATCCAGGAGAGATAATTTAAAAATTATGGAACTACTTGAAAGCCATGATCAAAAACAAAGAGCCTAGACACCATCTTTCATGAAATTATCAAGGAAATCTGCTCTGATAGTCTAGAACCAGGGGGAAAAATAAATATTGAAAGAATCCACTGATCACCTTCTGAAAGAAATCCCAAAAAAGAAACTCCTGGAATATTGTGGCCAAATTCCAGAGTTCCCAGGTCAAGGAGAAAATATTGCAAGCAGCTAGAAAGAAACAATTCAAGTATTGTGGAAATACAATCAGGATAACACAAGATCTAGCAGCTTCAACATTAAGGGATCAAAGGGTGTGGAATAGGATATTCCAGAAGTCAAAGGAAGCAGGACTAAAACCAAGAATCACCTACCCAGAAAAACTGAGTATAATACTTCAGGGGAAAATATGGTCTTTCAATGAAATAGAGGACTTTCAAGCATTCTTGATGAAAAGACCAGAGCTGAAAAGAAAATGTGACTTTCAAACACAAGAATGAGAAGAAGTATGAAAAAGTAAACAGGAAAGAGAAGACATAAGGGACTTACCAAAGTTGAACTGTTTACATTCCTACATGGAAAGACAATATTTGTAACTCCTGAAACTTTTCAGTATCTGGGTAGCTGGTGGGATTACACACACACACAGACATGTACACGTATGCACGTGCACACACAGGCACAAACACACAGAGACAGAGAGCACAGAGTGAATTGAATAGGATGGGATCATATTTTAAAAGAATTCGAGGTGAATGGTGAGAGAGAAATGTAGTGGGAGGAGAGAGGGAGAAATGGAATGGGGTAAATTAACTCGCATAGAAGAGGCAAGCAGGAGACTTTTTAGTGGAGGGAAAAAGAGGAGAGCTGAGAAAAATATACATGTAGTTTACTGTCATCACATTCAACTAAAGGAAGGAATAAAATGCACACTCATTTTGGTATGAAAACCTGTCTTACAATACAGGAAAGTGGGGGAGAAGGAGATAAGCAGGGTGGGGGTGATGATAGAAGGGAGGGCAATGGGAGGAGGGAGCAATTTGAAATCAACACTCTTGGGGAGGGACAGGATCAAAAGAGAGACTAGAAACAATTGGGGGCAGG
>CM053769.1:311494139-311518229 GCA_028658325.1 Potorous gilbertii | reverse complement strand
CAAATGGGGAGAAAATTTGGAACCCAAAATTTTGTGAAAATGAATGTAAAAAGTTAAATAAATAAATTTATATTTAAAAAAACAAAATCAGTGTGAGAAGACTTTCCCACCTGGAAGAGAGAGGAGCAGAGTCTTCCCACGACTGGCCCCAGGCTGCTGCAGAGGCAGCCGGAGCAGTAGTAGCAGCAGCAAGCAGTTACAGGAGCACAGAAGCAGCCAAGGTCCATTGTCCACGTGGCTCACCTTAAAGTCTCTGGGGGTATTGAGCAGGGGATCTGAACCTCAGCCCTACGTGGCAGCCCAAGCACCACCCAAAGCCCCTGGGAAAATTGAGCAGCTGATTGGATCTCAGCCCTGAGCATGGTCCTGGAGGGAGAAGGAGTACTAGGACCCTCCTCTTGACAAAGGATTAAGAAGTCAAGTAACTGGCTGGGAAAATACCCAAAAAAGGCAAAAAAAAAAAAATAAGATCATAGAAGGTTACCTTCTTGGTGAACAGGTATCTCATTCCATCCCTTCAGATGAGGAAGAACAATGCATACTGTCTGAGAAGGCCACGGCTTCTGCATCCAATAGCTCCAAAATGAATATGAAATGGGCTCAGGCCATAGAAGGGCTTGAAAAATGAGTCAGAAGCTTGCTAAAGGAGAACCCAAAAAATGCTGAGGAAAATAACACCCTTAAAAAGAGGCTGATTCTACTGAAAAAAGAGGTCCAGAAATCAAAGAGGAGAAGGCTTTAAAAAGCAGAATTAGCCAAATGGAAATGGAGGTTCACAAGCTCACTGAGCAAAATAGCTCTTTAGAAATGAGAGTGGAGTTAAGGGAAGCTAATGCCTACATGATAAACCAAGAAGTTACAAAACAAAACAAAAAGATTGAAAAAAAAAAAAGATAACATGAAACATCTCATTGGAAAAACAACTGACCTGTAAAAATAGGTCCAGGAAAGATAATTTAAAATTATGGGACTACCTGAAAGCCATGATCAATGAAAGAGCCTAGACACTATCTCTCATTGAATTTTGCCCTGATATTCTAGAACCAGAGGGCAAAATAAATATTGAAAAAATACACCGATCACCTCTTGAAAGAGACCCATAAAGAAAAATGCCCAGGAATGTTGTGGC
Organism: Potorous gilbertii; assembly: GCA_028658325.1. Lineage (NCBI taxonomy): Eukaryota > Metazoa > Chordata > Mammalia > Diprotodontia > Potoroidae > Potorous > Potorous gilbertii. The sequence continues at coordinate 311,517,100 of CM053769.1, read as the reverse complement.
CAAATTTCAGCATTACCAGGTCCAGGAGAACATATTGCAAGGAGCTAGAAAGAAACAACTCAAGTATTGGGGAAATACAGCCAAGATAATACAGGATCTGGCAGTTTCTACATTAAGGAACTGAAGGGCTTGGAATAGGATATTCCAGAAATCAAAGGAACTGGAACTAAAACCAAGAATCACCTACCCAGGAAAACTGAGTATAATATTTCAAGGGGAAAAATGATCATTTAATGATATAGAGAACTTTTAAGCATTCATGATGAAAAGACCAGAACTGAATAGAAAATTTGACTTTCAAACACAAGAATCAAGAGTAGCATGAAAAGGTAAACAAGAAAGAGAAATCATGAAAGGCTTTCTAAAGCTGAACTGTTTACATTCCTACATGGAAAGATAATATTTGTAACTCTTGAGACTTTTCTCAGTATTTGGGTAGGTAGAGGAATTACAAGCACACATACACACACACACACACACACACACACGTAGACAGAGAGTACAGTTTGTGTTGAATCATAAGAGATGATATCCAAAAATAAAAATAAAAAGAGATGAGAGAGGAGAATATTGGGAGAAGAAAGGGAAAAATGGAAAAGGGCAGAGTATCACTCATAAAAGAGATAAGAAAAATCTTTTTCAATAGAGGAGAAAAGGAGGAGGTTAGAGGGAAAAAGTGAAGCTTATTTTCCTCACATATGGCTTAAGGAGGGAATAACATGCTCACTAAATTTTGTATGAAAATCTATCTTACTCTATAGGAAAGTAAGGGAAGATAGGACAAGTGTGGTGAGGAAGATGATAGAAGGGAAGGCAAATGGAAGAAGAGGGTATAGAAATAAACACTTTTGGGAATGGACAAGGTCAAATGAGAGAATAGAAAATAAGGGGGGGGACACGGTAGGATGGAGGGCAATATAGTTAGTCTTACACAACATGATGGAAGTCTTTTGCAAAACAACGCATATATAGCCTGTATTGAATTGCTTGCCTTCTCAGTGGGGATAGGTAGGGAGGGAGGGAAAGAACATGGAATTCAAACTACTAGAAATAAATATTGAGAATTGTTATTGCATATAACTGGGAAATAAGAAATACAGGTAATGGGGTATAGAAATTTATCTTGTCCTACAAGAAAAGAGAGAAGATAGGGATAAGGGAAGGGTGGGTTGTGATAGAAAGGAGGGCACATTGAGGGAAGGGATAATCAAAACTCAAGGTGTTATGGGGTGGGGGAGGGGAAAGATGGGGAGAAAAATTGGAACTCAAAATTTTGTGAAAATGAATGTCAAAATCTAAAAATAAACAAATAAAACTGTAATAAAAAACTGAAAAGCAGGTCAAGTTCATCTATAAACCCCAATCTTGTTTTTCAGGATCCTCTAGTGTCCTCATGATGGACCAAGTCCCCTACTGCTAAACCCTCTCTCCCTACCCAATCTATCCTTGGCAATTAGGCTATACAATGCATAGAATACTGGCACTAGAATAAGGAAGATGTATGTTCAAATCCAGCTTCAGATTTTACTCACTGGGCAACTCTTGGCAAGTATTTAACCTCTTTTTGCCTCAATTTTCTCAACTATAAAATGGGGATAATAATGTCATCCACCTCCCAAGGTGTTTGTGAGGATCACATGAAATAATAATTGCTTAAAAAGCTTACTTTTCATGGTACTTGGCACACAGTAGGTGCTACATAAATGCTTAATCACTTCCTTTATCTTCCTTTCCCATTCACTTACAACAGCTCATATTTGAGTTGTTTTCTGACCTTCTTTCCCCATCAAAATTTACCTCTCCTGTGACTCATTCCCTAAGCACCTTGTTTGGTAAACAATTAATCTAATCAAAATAATTTTTGACAGGGAATATGATCCAGTGAAATGAATACTAAACTTAAAGCTAGAAGGATCAGGGCCTTATCATGCATAGGCATTAACTTTTTATGACCTTAAATAAATCACTTCCCTTCCCTGAGACTCAATTTTTTCTTCTGTAAAATGAATTGATTAGAGTAGATGAAGTTGCTGCTAGTTCCACAATGCTAATAAGAGCATCTAGGAGTGTAATTGGCTTACATATTCATAGGGCCTTTAATGCTTTTATAAAAGAGCTTAGGGTAACATAAGATTTATCAGCTTCTACCTTAAAAGATCAAAAGGCTTATAATATAGTATTCCAGGGGGCAAAGGAGCTTGGATTACAACGAAATAATCACTCAGCAAAAGAGTATAATCCTTGAGTAGGAAAACTAGACATTCAATGAGATAGAATAACATCAATCATTCTTGAGAAAAGACAAGCACTAAATAGAAATTTGACTTTCAAATACAAGACTCAAAAGAAACAAGGAAAGGTAAAAGGAAAGAGATATCATAAGAGATTTAATAAAGTTAAACTGTTTACATTTTCACATGGAAAGATGATATTTGTAACTTATAAGACTTTTCTCACTAGAGGGCAAAGATGTTAGTTGAATATGAATGAATAATATCTAAAAATAAAATTAAAGATTGAGAGAGGAATGTACTGAAAGAAAGAAGGGAGGTAGAATAGGGTAAATTATCTCATATAACAGAGGCAAGAAAAAGCTTTTACAGTAGAAGGGAAGAGGGGGGAGGTTAGAATGAGTGAGTGAACCCTACTCTCATCAGAATTAGCTGAAAGAGGGACTAACATACACACTCAACTGGGTATAAAAACTTACCTTACCCTACAGGAAAGTAGGGGGGAAAGTAAGAGGAGAATGATAGAAGGGAGGGCAGATTAGGGAAGGGGTAGTCAGAAGTAAAACACTTTTGAGGAGGGACAGGGTGAAGGAGAGAGGGAGAATAGAATAAATGGGGGAGAGGGAATAGGATGGAGGGAAATACAGTCTTGCACAACACAACTATTTTGGAAGTGTTTTGCATGACTATACATGTATAGTTTCCATTAAATTGTTTGCCTTCTCAATGAGGTGGGGTGGATAGGGAGGAAGGAAGAGAATTTGGAACTCAAAGTTTTAAAAATGAATGTTAAAATTGCTTTTACATGTAACTGGGGGAAGGATACTAAATAAAAAGAAAAGAGACGAAGGTGAGAATTTCTGGCAGGATAACTGATGATGGGAAAGAGTTTTTTTGAATAGCAGTAGAGTATTTTTTTTTCGTATTTTTCAGATCTTCAAACACAAAAAACCCTGCATTTTATCCTACAGTCATCTATGTGAAGTAAGTAGTGTATGTATTTATTTTTATAGATGAACTAAGACTCACAAAGATGGTCACTTACCCAGGATCATGAAACTAGCAAATGTCAGAGCCTACATTTGAATTCAGGTCTCCTAATACCTGTGATCAATCCTTATTCCAGGAGACCAGACTGCTCCCATTAAAGGTTTCTATAGTATTTTAAGATTTACAAAGTCCTTTCTTCATTTAAAAAAATCCCTATGATGCATATAGTATATTATTACACTCATTTTATAGATGGTTAAGCTGAGACTGTAGGAGATACAATAACAAAGTTAGGAAGTACAGGCAGAATTCTAATCTGGAAACCCATTCTCCAAGTCTTTAGCTTTCTCAACTATAAAATGAAGGAACTGGAATAAATAATGTCTACATTTCCTTCTTGCTCTGAAGTTCTGTGATATTATGATTTTGATGCTGTGTTCAGCAAACAAAAGAAACCTTTATAAAGGATTGATAATTCTGGCCTCTGGTGGGTAGGTTTGGCAACCTCATTTGGTGAAAAACATATCACTAGGCAGCCCAGAGACCACTTACCAGGACAGATTTCTTTTAACAACGTTGCATTTTCTTTGTTCATCCCTCCTAGTCATCTATCTAGTCAGAGAATGAAAATTTGACTCTATAAGAACCCAAGCCAGACACTGTTTATTTAAATCATCTTCTTCCTGCACCTTCTCTGTCCCCTGGCTCCCATCACAAGGCCTATAAAAGTTATATCAAAGCTTTCAGGTCTCTAGATGAGATAATATTTGTAAAGATCGCTTAGCACAGTGACTGGCCATTATAGATGCTATGTAGATGTTTATTCCCTTCTGTCACTAAAACACTTCTGTCATATGCTTTCCAGTATATATAATTCCGTTTTATTTGATCCCACTAACCTGGATCATAGAATGACAGTGGGAAAAGAGAAGCAATATCAAGTCCAATTTCCCTCATTTTGCAAGGAGAAGAAACAGTCTCAGAGATCACATAGCTTCTTTCCCCTCCCCCATTATTTAATAATGTGGCATTTAAAAAACAAAACAAAAATGTACTTCTCTCCTCTGTTCTGAGATTTAGCATATAGTCCCATCTCTCCCTCGTTAGGAGCACACTCATTCATATTCCCTTCCCTTGATTTGACTTAGCTTGCTATCCTCCCTCCTTTAACTCTCAAAAAGGTAACATATTCAATACCATCCTCCTTCCTAAAGGATAGCAGTCACCTTAAATTCAGAATAGTTGACAATTTTTCTAGTCATTTACCTCTGTGACCTTGGGCAAGTCAAGTCTGTATCTCTCTAGAACCAAGTCCCCAACTTAGAATTTCTTTTTAGAATAGATTGTCATGATTCAGTTGATTGAAAGGTCGCATTGTATTAGAATATTAGAATTGTAAGGGAATTTAGAGCCACCTAGAACAATCACTTCTCTTGACAGATGGCAGAGGGCAGCTAGGTGGCACAGTGGATAGTATTCCAGGCCTGGAGTCAGGAAGACTCATCTTCCTGAGTTCTAATTTGGCCTCAGACACTAGTTGTGTGATCCTGGGCAAGTCATTTGACCCTCTTTGTCTCTGTTTCCCCATCTGTTAAATGAGCTGGGGAAGGAAACGTCAAACCACTCCAGTGTCTTTGCCAAGAAAATCTCAAATGTGGTCACAAAGAAATGGATATGATTGAAAACTGAAAGGGAATTTAGGGACTATCTGGGATATTCACTTCTCTTGATGGCGGATAAAATTGGGATCCAAAGAGAGCAGCAATGACTTGCTCAAGGACACCCAGCGACTTTGAGACAGAACTAGGACGAGAACATGAGTTTCTAATTTTCAAGGAAGGCTCTTTGAAAGCATAGTTGGATCATAATATCACAAATTTAGAGCAAGAATGGATCTTAGAAGATATCTAATTGGTCAAAAGAGGTCCAATGACTTAATTGTTCAAAATGATACAGTTATTATGTTTCAAACCCAGGTTCTCTGATTTCAAATCCAGTGCTCTTTCCACTGGACCCTATTACCTCAATTGCTATTTTGCCAAACTAATCTAAGCCACAAAAGTAAACAATAATATATGCCACTGTCATAAAGAGAGTAACCACATTATGGAGAAGGGACAATCTTACCCTAATCAGAAGATAGCCACATTCATGATTGTTGATTCCAATGATGGAGACAACAGTTTTGAAAGTAGGGTCAGGCAATAGTTCCAGGGGACTTTGGGAAAGAAATTTACCACCAACAATCCAATCAACAAATCAGTCTTCTACAAGAGTGAAGAGAAAAATGCAGCTGCTTGAAAAAGAAATACCTTACAGGCAAATCTGGCAGAGGAAGCCCAGACTTAATAAATTTATTAAAGGCATTCTGCCTCAAAAATGCCAGATAGGTACGCATATACCCATTGATCTAGCTTTACCACTTCTAGGTCTATATCCCAAAAACATAACCAAAAATGGTGAAAGGATCTATTTGTACAAAAGTAGCATTTATAGTTGCTCTGTTTGTGATGGTTAAGAATTGGAAACTGAAGGGACAACCATCATGGGGAATGCTCAAACAAGTTGTCTCTATGATTGTAATGGAATATTATTGTTCTATAAGAAATGACAAGCAAGATAATTTCAAAAAAACCTAGAAAGATTTAAATGAACTGATGCATAGTGAAGTGAACAGAACTAGGAGAATGTGTTACTCAGTAACAGCAATTATTGTTCAATAATCAACTGTGAATCACTTAGTTATTCTCAGTAAAGCAACAATCCAACACAATCCCAAAGAACTAATAATGAAGCATACTGTCTGTCTCCTGAGAAAGAACTAATATTGATTGAATACAGGCTGAAACAAGCTATTTTTACTCTCTTGGGGGGCAGAGTCAAGACAGAGGAGTGAGAGCAACTACTCAACTAAACTCTTGGACAAACTCCCTCAGATACCTCTAAAAAGAGAATCTGACCAAATTTTGGAGGTGCAGAATCCAATAGGAGACAGACTGTGGCATATTCACAGACCAGGACAGACTGGAAGATCGATAGGAAGAACCTGTTCCACAAGGGTGGAGGAGAACACTGTACACAGTACAGTACATCCCTGAAGTGGTAGGGCCCAGCAGGAAAGCCCTAAGCTTGTCTGAGGCAGCAGCAGCACAGTGGGATAGCAGCTCAGGACAGGAGTCCAGTGGAGCCAAGCAAGTGAGAGATGCAGATGGAGCCCTAGGAATCTCTTCAATAACTTCACCTGAGACTTTCATCCCATAGATTAAATGTCTGTAAGTTGCCTACATGAACTTCTGAGTGCCAAAATGGCAGTGATCAGCAGATTCTCTCTCCCCCTCCCCTTGTTGACCTTGAAAGAACCATAAAATATTTCCCCAGAAAAATCCTATATCAGCGGAATCAGGAGAAGGGGCAAATAATCTTATAGCACCTGAGGCTAGGAAAATTGCTAAGGGGAATTATTTCTACTGTAGCACAGGACTGGAGCCTCAGGGGGGTGGAGCATCACACTGGGACCTCAGGCATGCCTCAGGGGAAATGGGAAGATAATATGGCAACAAGGATCACCAAGTACTGAGCTTGCCTTTGCTCTAGCTCAGTTGAGGAGATCTCCTATGACCAGACCACCCTCCTCCATACCTAACAAGCTAGCTCCAGGGCTAATCCAAGAAAAAAAAAAGATTCCAGCCTGCCTCTGCTTTCTCACACCAGTCAGCTCAGCATCAGGTTCTTTAGTTTCTAACTGAAAGAACCAGAGTCCACAATACACAAAGCCTCACCATCATGAATAAGAAGCAAAGGACGAAGGAAAAGACCATAGAATCTTTCTATGGGGACAAGGACCAAAACATGAATACCAAAGAGGTCAATATTGAGACTGTACTGCCATCTGAAACTTCAGAAGGGACTAGGAACTGCTTGCATACACAAAGAGCACTCTGGGAAGAGCTGAAGAAGGAAATAGAAGAAAAAATAGCCAATGATTTTAAAAGTATGAAAAAAAGAATTCGCTGAAGAAAATAGTTTTTTAAAAAGGAAAATTAGACACATGGAAAAGGAAGTACAAAAACTAACTGGAGAAAATAATCCCTTAAAAGTAACAATTGGACAGATGGAAAAGGAGATACAAAAGTTAACTAAAGAAAACAATTTGATGCAATTGGACAAGTAGAAGCTAATGACTCTATGTGACATTAAGAATCAGTCAAACAAAATCTAAAGAATGAAAAGATAGAAAAAAATGTAAACTAATCAAAAAAACAACTGACCTTGAAAATAGATTCAGGAGAGGAAATTTAAGAATTATTGGCCTACCAGAAAGCCACTATGGAAAAAAAAAGAGTCTGAAAAATATCTTCGAAGAAATCATCAAGGAAAACTGCCCAGAAGTGCTAGATCCAGAGGGCAAAATAGTCATCAAAAGAATTCACCATTCACCTCCCAAAAGGGATCTCAAACTAAAAACACCAAGAAATATTGTTGCCAAATTCTAGAACTACCAAGTGAAGGAGAAAATACTACAGGCAGCTAGAGAAAAACCATTCAAATATCAAGGAGCTACAGTCAGGATCACACAGGACTTTGCAGCTTCTCCATTAAAAGATTGAAGGAATTGGAATATGATATTCTTCAGGCAAAGAAGCTGGAACTACAACAAAGGATCAATTACCCAACAAAGTAGAGCATAACGTTTAAGGTAAGGAGATGGACGTTCAATGAAATAAGGGATTTCCAGACTCAATGGAAAATTCAATCTTCAAATACAGATCTTGAGGAGCACAGAAAGGAAAACAGGGGAAAAGAAAACTTGTTACTCAATTTGGGCAAACTGTTTACCTCCCTATAAGGGAAGATAATACTTGTTAATCTTGAAAATTGTATATCTGTTATGAAATATTTTTAATTTCTTTCATTTTTTTATTAAAATCTTCTTGAACAAAATGACTAACATGGAAATACTTTTACAAAATTGCATATATATACATATATGTATATATATGTATGTATATGTGTATATACTCTTTATCTGATTGCTTACTATCTCAGGGAGATGGGAAGTGAGGGAGGAATAGAATTTAGAACCCAAAACTTTAAATAAAAATGTTAAAAATTGGAAAAAAATAAGATAGTATAACATTTTAAAAAATCTGGTTCATCCAGCCCAATAAAACAGTGACCTGTCCTTCTCACCCTTGGGACCCCTCCCTTTCTGATCTTCTTCCTCCAACCCAAATCATTTAAATATAGATAAAATAACCTCCCTTCAGAAGAACCTAAACTACATGATGTATGGTGAAAAGAACCACTGACATTTATCCTACTTATTTGTTAAATCTAGATAGGACTTAAATTACCAGGTTTAAGTGGAATTTTAATGACCTAAATATGCAAAGATTAAATTATAAACTCCTTGAGGACAGGGACTGTCTTTTGTCTATTCTTTTTTCACTTCTGATGCTTAGCACATTGCCTGGCACTTACTAGCTGCTTAGTAAATGTTTAATAAATTGCATTGAAAAAGACCAATTCTGACTTTATAAAAAACTTCCAGGTTTGTTCCCCCCTAATTCTTTAAGGAAAGATTGGATGACCATTTATGCAGTATACTGTAAAGAGATCATAAATTTAGAACTGGAACAAAACCTAGCGATCATGAAATCTAACATCTTCAATTTACAGATGAGACAACTGAAGCCCAAAGAAGTGATTTGTCAAAGTCGCATATGTATTAAGAGACAGGAGTAATTTGAATATATATCCTCTGATTCTAAATCCAGTGCTCTTTCCTCTCTAGTTTCTTGTTGAACTCAGCAGGCAGGGATTGAACTAGATGGTCTCTGCAATCCTTTCCAACTTTGATATTCGGTGATACTGTAACAAAAGAAGGGAGTATGGTGGTGGAAGGATAGGAAAGAAAATTGCCCTTAGAACAGGTTAAAAGATGAATGATGTATTCCATTATTTTCATATACAACAATCTGTTCAGCCATTTGCCAATTGATGGGCATCCCTTTGATTTCCAGTTCTTGGCCACCACAAAGAGAGCTACTGTAAATATTTTTGTACACATGGGACCCTTTTCCATTTTTATGATTTCTTGAATATAATGGAATACTACTGCACTATAAGAAATGACAAACAGGAAGATTTCAGAGAGACTTGGAAGGACTTACATAAAGTGATTCTGAGTGAAAGGAAACAGAACCAGGAGATCATTGTACACAGTAACAATCACAGTGTGCTAGGAATTTTTCTGGTAGACTTAGCCCTTAGCTAAGGACCTAAAAAATTCCCAAAGGATTTGAGGCAAAATGCCATCTACATCTAGAGAAAGAACTATGCGTTTGGAAAGTAGAATGAAGCAGAATCTTTTCTCTTGTGTTATGCTTTGCTTTGTTTGGGTTTTTATCATGGTTTCTCCCATTCACTTTAATTCTTCCATGCAACATGACTAATGTGAAAATGTATCTAATGGGAATGTTTGTGTAGAACACATAAGACTGAATGTCATCTCAGGGATGGAGGGGGGAGGGAGAGGGAGAAAAATCTAAGACTTATGGAAGTGATTGTAGAACACTGAAAACAAATAAGCTAAAATAAATTTTAAAAGATTAATGGTAGAGAAGACAGTAAGGACATTCTCTATTAATGCAGACAAACTTCTCCTATAACACTGAGGCAACTTTGGGCAAAACCAGTAGAAAAATCTTTGATTTAGAGCTAAGAAAGATCTTTGAGATCATCTTCTCCAGTCAAACTCACTTTACAAAGGAGAAAACTGAGGTCAAGAGAGATAAAGTAACTTGTCCAAGACCATTCACATAGTAAGTAGTAGAGTGTGGACTAGTATCCAGGTTTTCTGTCTCAAAATCTAGGATGGTTACCATTAGACTCTCTGCCTCCTTCAATCTCTTTTTCAGATAGGAAAACAGGCCCAGAGAATAGAAATGCCTTGCTCAAGGTTGCACAGTAAGCATATGATAGAGCTTAAATTCTGACTCCAACATATCCGAATCCAAGCCCAGATCTCTTTTCATTATACTGTTTAGTCTCTGAATTTAAAGACTCAATGGTTTGTTTTCCCCAAATTAATAAAAGGCTGACTGGTTGGATATTACCCTATTTAAAACAAAGAGTCAGTGTTATGAATGGCATCTCTGTGAAATTCCTTAATGGGTCAAAATTCTCAGTAAATTCCTTAGCAATAGTGTGTTGCTTTCATGAGCAGGGATTTTCTACTGCTGAGACAAAGAGCAATTTTGTTTCCCAGTATGGTTCTTTCTCTTCACCCTGCTGATGCTTAGGATCTCATTCTCTGTTTTCTTCCAAAGGTACTAGACCAGAGCCACAGAATCCTTCTCATCACAATGGCACAAATCAGCAAAGATCTGTGGCTATTCACAGAGAAGGAACAAGGATAAGTAACTGATGGAGATGGAGGGAAGGTTGAGGCTGGAAGTATCTAGGAAATGGAAGGTTAAGAAAGTCTTTCCAGGAAATATGCTGGCAGAATATTTGCTGTAGGGGAACAGAGTGAGTTCCATTAGAAAAAGTTCCCCACCATTGAAATTTCCTGTCTTTGAGATTCCAAGGTGACTTTATTTAGCCACCATCTTCCTTCACCCACCAAGTGGACAACCATGTTTGTGGAGTTGGATTGTATAGGATGGGTATTTAGGAAACACACAAAAATATCACATGCCTATATAGTGGGAATTCTGATGGACTTTTATAGTTCTCTGGGGATTATTAAAAAGGCATGTGATGGTGTTTTCTTCTACTAGATGATAAGCTCCTTATAGGCAAAAACCATATCTAGGACAAACCTTCAGTACTAGACTATCATATTAATGAGGGCAAAGAACTGTTCTGTCTACATTCAGCATTTCTCCCAGCAAGTAGCAATTGAACTGAGTCTGATTCAACTCAATGCAATAGACATTTATTAAACTTCTACATACACTTAGACCCTAGCAGTCCATACCAAAGAAGCCTGGGTTTCATTACACACCTGAAATATGTCTGCCATCAAACTAGATCTTGCCTATAGAAACTTAGGCTCCCTATGATAGAGATCACCAGACAGTTCTATGACTGATAAGCTGGGATAGTCATATCATAAAGTGAGACCACTTTGAATGAGACAGTTTCTCAGTCATTGTTTCTACAGGCTAATAATAGGAAATTTGCTACCCATGATATACCTATATCAAAATTTGAAGACTTCAAGTTCAGGAAAATGACCACATCATTCTCCATGATGTGTCTTGGAATAGATCATTGCCTATGGGAGGCAGAACCTGTGGAAAAAAAGAATAAGAGAAGGTAACATGAAGGCAGTGACTAGCCTCAAGCCATAGTTTCCTTTTAAAGGAAACTTTCAGGGGAGTCCCAAATCTGTCAGGGTCAGATGAACTGTGGTTTTCTAATGTTGCATGCAGGTGGGTCTGAGATATAGGACAAGGAATCAAAAGGAATTTACAAGAAAGTAGTTGTCCCTGTCTTTGTGACATAGTTCCATCACCTACCATCCTTTTGGTATATGCTATGCCTTAAGACCTCTGTTAGATCCCACTATAACCCAGTGAACCAGACTTTCCTCTGTGACACACAGAGAAGGGCTTCCAGGGAATTAGAATTCCTCAGGGCTTCCCTGTGACGGTCTTGTCTCCGATCACAAAGGAATCTCAAAACAAAAAGTCTCACCTGACAATTCTCCCTTCTGACAATAGAGACAGTTCTTCAGCATAAGGGTCATATTAGAAAATGCTAGCCCCAAATTCTGGGATGATTCTATCTTTATAAACTAGTTATGTATAGTCTCAGAGAGGAGGGAGATTGAGATCTTAATCAAATATATTAGGTGTGGCTACTCCCTGTCCCAAAGGGGTCATTGCCTGTATCTCTTTGAGGGGTAATAGAATCCAAGGTTTTTCTAGCTTAAAATGTCAGTAATCTATAAGACTGGAAACACTATGTCTCCTGCTGACTCTCCAAAGGTGGTTACTAAACCCAGGTCTTATCTAAAGTAGATGCTCCTCTGGACCCAACATATTGCAGCACTTTGACACAGGCAACCCCAGTTTCCTTAAGCATATTAATCCCCCATACTGTGAGTGAGGGGACAGGGAAGAGATTCCTCAGAATCCTTCTTCAGCTCTGCAAGAAACCCCCACCTGTATCTATGGCCAATACTACATAAGGAGTTCTGGGCATTGAGGCAGCAGTCTAATATCTCTTGTTGACTTGGAAACAAGAGAGTTATGATGTCTGCAAGTCCTACCATATGCTACTATGGAAGGGTTTAATTTTTTTTTCCTGAGTTAAATATGTAACTCAATAAGCTAACATTACATTGTATATGCTTGATTAAATACTCATTATGTGGGCAAAGGAATAGCTATGGGGAAAAGCGTGGAATGTGGCATGTTGAGGGAACAACAAATATTCCAGTCTGCTTGTGGTATGTAGTACAAGAAGGAGAACAGTATGAGAGATGAACAACTAACATTTCTGTGGCACTTTTTGGTTCACAAAGCACTTGCTTCACAACAATTCTAAGAAGTAGACATTACAAATATTATCCTCATTTTATGGATAAGAAAACTGGAGGTAAGAGCAGTTAAGTAACTTACTAGTGATCATAGAGCTAGTATATGTCAGAACCGGAGTTTGAAGCAAAATGTCCTGATTCCATGTCCAATACTCATTCTACAATATTATACCAACCACCAAGTATTCCATACTTCCCCCTCCTCACTTTTACCTCTTGATTTCCCAAGCTTTCTTCAAGATCAGCTTAAATTTCATTTTCTGTAGGAGACTTTTCCTAAGCATTCCCCATTCCCACAATACACTACCACCCTTTCCACTACTGTCTTTTCTCTGGGATTACCTCCCATTTATACTGTACATATCTTTTATGTATGTAGCTGTTTACATATAATCTCATCTATTGAAATATCAGTCAGTAAACATTTCTGGAGTACCTATTATGTACAAAGAACCATGCTATGGGTTGGTAATGGGAGGAAAAATAAAAGGTAGTCCTCACTCTCAAGGAGCTTCAAGTCTAATGAGGAGAAGGGGAGGGTGACAACTTACAAACAGCAATGTACAAACAAGCTATATGCAGAATCAGTTGGAAATAATCAAAAAAGGGAAAGCAGTAGAATGAAGGGGAAATAGGGAAAGGTATCCTATAGAAGGCCATATTTTAGCTAGGACTTACACATGATGGACATCCAGAAAAAATGCTCCAGGTTAAGAGATGGAATCTCTTTGTCAAGGAACAACAAGGAAGTCAACGTCACTGGGTACATGTACTTGGTGGGGAGAGCACATAAAATGTATAAAGACTAGAAAAGGCAAGAGGATTGTGTACGAAAAGTCTTTGCATACGAATTAATTTTATGGACAGCACACAGTTCAGTGCATCCAATGCAGAGGAGCAGGAGGGCACAGGGGAGACCTGAGACAGCAGCAGACAGAACCAGCAGAGCAGCAGCCCAGGGTGAGTGGTCAACAGAGCCGAGCGAGTAACAGGTGCTGAGCCCCAGATATCAGCAGCTCATGAGACTTACAGCCTGCAGATTAAACATCTGTACATCACTACTAGGACTTCCAGGATCCAGGATGGTGGAGTAATCAGTAAATGATCTCTCCTCCTCCAGATGACTTCGAAAGAACCACAAAATATTTCCCCAGAAAAAATACCGGATCACTGAAAACAGCAGAGGGTGCAAATAGTCTCATAACACCTGAGGCTAGGAAAATAGCTAAGGGAGAATTCCTCCTGTTGTGGGAGAGGCAAAGCAGAAGGAGAGGGGATGCATGGTGGTAGAAACTTGTGCTAGGACCCAGGCAAGCCTCAGTACTAGGAAAAGAGCCCCAGGAGGGGCAGAAACTTGCACTAGGATGTAGGCATGCCTCAGCAGTCCAGGGGAAATGGGAAGACAATAGGTCAGCTGGGATCACCATCCCCTGAGCTTGCCTTTGTCTCAGCACAGTTGAGGAGATCTCCCATGACCAGATCACCTTCCCCCGACACTTAACAAGGTAACCCCAGGGTTGATCAGAGAAACACAAAACAAAAAGATAAAAAGACACTTGCTCTTAGCTTTTTCACACAAGTCAGCTCAGAACCAAGTTCTGCAGTTTCTAACTGAAAGAACCAGAAGGCACAACATACAATCACAATAATAAACAAGAAAAGCCAAAACAAGCACGGAAAAAAACATAGAATCTTTTCATGGGGACAAAGACCAAAACACAAATACCAAAGAGGTCAGTAGTGAGACTGCACTTCCATTTGAAACTTCAGAAGGGACTATGAATTGCTCACATGCACAAAAAGCTCTCCTGGAACAGCTGAAGAAGGAAATAGAAGAGAAACTGGCCAATGATTTTAAAAGTACAAAAAAAGAATTCAAGGAAGAAAGCATCTCCTTAGAAAGAAAAATTGAATATATGGTAAAAAAAAATTCAAAAACTAACTGGAGAAAATAAATCCTTAAAAGGAACAATAGGACAGATGGAAAAGGAGATGCAAAAGTTAACTAAAGAAAACAATTTGATAAAAATTAGAATTGGGCAAGTAGAAACTGATGACTCTATGAGACAGCAAGAATCAGTCAAACAAAATCTAAAGAATAAAAAGACAGAAGAAAATGTAAAATATCTAACTGGAAAACAACTGACCTGGAAAATAAATCCAGCGGGGGAAATTTAAGAATTTTTGTCCTCTCAGAAAGCCACAATGGAAAAAAAGAGTCTGGACAATATCTTCCAGGAAATCAACAAGGAAAACTGCCCAGAAATGCTAGATCCAGAGGGCAAAATAGTCTTTGAAAGAATCCACCGTTCACCTCCCGAAAGGGATCCCAAACTCAAAGCCCTAAGAAATATCATTGCCAAATTCCAGGACTGTCAAGTGAAGGAGAAAACACTACAGGCAGCCAGAAAAAAAAACATTCAAATATTGAGAAGCAACAGTCAGCATTACACTGGACCTTGTAGCTTCTAAATTAAAAGATTGAAGGAATTGGAATATGATATTCCATAAGGCAAAAGAGCTCAAACTACAACCAAGGATCAACTACATAGCAAAGTTCAGCAAAACATTCAGGCAAGGAGATGGTCATTGAATGAAGTAAGGGATTTCCAGACCTTCCTGACAAAAACATCAGAACTTAATAGAAAATTCGATCTTCAAATGCAGGTTTCAAGAGAGGAATAAGAAGGTAAACAGGAGGGGAAAAACTTGTTACTCAATTTGGGCAAACAGTTTACCTACCTATAAGGGAAGATGATAACTGTTCATTTTGAGAATTGTACATCTATTAAGAAATATAAAGGGGATATGCATAGAGGGAACAGGTATAAAGTAAGTGATGTCATGTTAAAAATATGATTTAATCAGGCAAAGGGATTATAACAGGAGGTGTGAAAAGCAGAAAGCAGAAAATGGTAAATAACATCACAGGAAGAAGTACAAAATTAAAGTAGAGGGAAAGAAGGGAGAGAGATGAGCATTGTTTGAGAGGTACTCTCATCTGATTTGGTTCAAGGAGGGAACAATAAACTTAAGTGAATAATACTAACTAGCTCTATAGGCAGTAGGAGGGCAAGGGGGAAGAAAGAGGAAGGGAAGCTAAAAGGGAGGGAAGAAACAGTAAGGGTAAAAGAGAGTAAAAGGGAGGGGCATTAAAAGAAGGAAGGAAAGGCTGCAAGAGGTAGTGGTAAAAAGTGAAAAATATTAAGGAGGGTAAGGGAGATGGGAGAGCTAAAAGCACAAACGGTAGGAAAGAGGATTCAGGTAAATACACAGATGGTAATCATAACTGTGAATGTGAATAGAATGAACTCTCCCATAAAACAGAGATGGATAGAAGAATGGATTAAAAGCCATAATCCAACAATAAATTGTTTACAAGAAACACATTTGAAATGGGGGGATACACACAAGGTAAAGATCAAAGGTTGGAGCAGAATATATTGTGCTTCAGCTGATGTAAGAAAAGCAGGAGTAGCAATCCTAATCTCACACAAAGTAAAAGCAGAAATAGATCTAATCAAAAGAGATAAGGAAGGAAAATATATCCTGCTAAAAGGCACCATAGACAATGAAACATTTATGCTCCAAGTGGTACAGCATCCAAATTCTTAGAGGAGAGATTGGGGAGTTGAAGGAAGAAATTGACAGCAAAACTATACTAGTGGAAGACCTCAACCTCCCCCTCTCTGAATTTGATAAATCTAACCTCAAAATAAACAAGAAAGACGTTAAGGAGGTAAATAAAACTCTGGGTAAGGTAGCTATGATAAATCTCTGGAGAAAACTGAATGGGAATAGAAAGGAATATACTTTTTCTCAGCAGTGCATGGTACATATACAAAAACTGAACATGTACTAGGACAGAAAAACCTCACAATCCAGTGCAGAAAGACAGAGATAATCAATGCACCCTTCTCAGATCAGAATACAATAAAAATAATATTTAGTAAAAGGCCATGGAAAGATAAATCAAAAATCAATTGGAAACTAAATAATCTAATCCTAAAGAAGGAGTGGGTTAAAGAAGAAATCATAGAAACAATCAACAATTTCATTCAAGAAAATAACAATAATGAGACAACCTACCAAATCTTATGGGATACTGCAAAATCAATTCTTAGGGGAAGACTTATATCTTTGAATGCCTACATAAATAAAATAGAGAAAGAAGAGATCAATGACTTGGGCACACAACTGAAAAAAGCTAGAAAAAGAACAAATTGAAAATCCCCAAGTAAATACCAAATTAGAAATACTGAAAACCAAAGGAGAGATTAATAAAATTGAAATTAAGAAAACTGTTGAATTAACAAATAAAACCAATAGTTGGTTTTATGAAAAAAAACTAATAAAATTGATAAACATTTGGTCAATTTGATTTAAAAAAAAAGAAAGAAGATCAAATTACTAATATCAAAAACGAAAGGGGTGAACTCACTTTCAATGAGGAGGAAATTAAAACAATAATTAGAAGTTACTTTGCCCAAATTTACACCCACAAATTCGACAATCTAAATGAGATGGAAGCATATTTTAAAAAATACAAGTTGCCCAGATTAATATAAGAGGAAGTTGAATATTTAAACAATCCCATCTCAGAAAAAGAAATGGAAAAAGCCACCAATGAACTCCCTAGGAAAAATCTCCAGGGCAAGATGAATTTACAAGTGAATTCTATCAAACATTTAAAGAACAGTTAATTCCAATACTATATAGACTATTTTTTAAAATAGGTAAATATGGAGTCCTCTCAAATTCTTTTCATGATAAAAATATGGTTTTGATACCTAAACCAGAACAAGACAAAACATAGAAAGAAAATTATAGATCAATTTCTCTAATGAATATAGATGCAAAAAATTTAAATAAGATTTAAGCAAAATGAATATAGCATTTTATCATGAGAATAATCCATTATGATCAGGTAGAATTTATACCAGGAATGCAGGGCTGGTTCAATATTAGGAAAACTATTAGCATTATCGATCATATCAACAACAAAACTAACAAAAACCACATGATTATCTCAATACATGCAGAAAAAGCTTTCAAAATAAAACAACTATTCCTATTAAAAACACTGGAGAACACATGAATAAAGGGAACTTTCTATAAAATAATAAGCAATATCTACCTAAAACTTTCAGCAAGCATTATATGCAATGGACATAAGTTAGATGCATTTCCAATAAGATCAAGGGTGAAACAAGGATGTCCATTATCACCACTATTATTCAATATCGTACTAGAAATGTTAGCTGTAGCAATTAGACAAGACAAAGTAATTGAAGGAATAAGAATAGGCAAAGAAGAAACTAAGTTATCACTCTTTGCAGATGATATGATGATATACTTAGAGAATCCCAGAGATTCAAGTAAAAAACTACTTGAAATAACAAGCAACTTTGGCAAATTTGCAGGTTACAAAATAAACCTGCACAAATCTTCTGCATTTCTATATATTAGTAACCAAGTCCAACAGCGAGAGAAAGAGAAATCCCATTTAATGCTAGGGTAGATATTATAAAATATTTGGGAGTTTACCTGCTAAAAGAAATCCAGGGACTGTATGAACACAATTACAAGACACTTTTTGCACAAATAAAGTCAGATTTAAGTAAATGGATAAACATCAGTTGCTCGTGGGTAGACTGAGCCAATATAATAAAAATGACAATTCTACCTAAATTAATATACTTATTTAGTGCCATACCAATGAAACTATCAGGTTATTATTTTCTAAAGCTGGATAAAATAATATTAAAATTTATTTGGAAGAACAAAAAGTCCAGAATACCAAAGGGATGAATGAAAAGAAATGCTAGAGAAGGTGGTCTAGCACTACCAGATCTCAAATTGTATTATAAAGCAGAAATTATCAATACCACTTGGTACTGTCTAAGAAACAGAAGGGTAGACAAGTGGAATATGCTAGGTACTCAAGACACAATAGGCAATGAATATAGCAATCTTTTGGTTGATAAACCCAAGGACCTCTGCTTCTTGGATAAGAACTCCCTGTTCAACAAAAATTGCTGGAAAAACTGGATAACAGTGTGGCAGAAACTAGGCATAGACCCATGCCTGACACCATACACGAGAATAAAGTCCAAATGGATAGACTATCTAGGTATAAAGGTTGATACCATGGACAAACAGGAGGAGCAAGGAATAGTGTATCAGATTTAAGAAGGGAAGAATATTTGACTAAAGAAGAGATAGAAAGCATTATGAAGTACAGGATGGATAATTTTGGTTACATTAAACTGAAACGTTTTTGCACAGCCAAACCCAATGCAACCAAAATTCGGAGGGATGTAGAAAATTGGCAAAGAATTTTTACAGCTACTCTTGGGGATAAAGGCCTCATTTCTAGAATATATAGAGAACTGAGTCAAATGTACAACAATACAAGTCATTCCCCAGTTGATAAATGGTCAAAGGATATGAACAGGCAATTTTCAGAAGAAGAAATTAAAGATATCTATAATCATATGAAAAAATACTCTAAATCACTTTTGATTAGAGAGATACAAATCAAAACAACTCTGAGGTACCACATCACACCTATTAGATTGGCAAACAGAACAGAACAGGAAAATGATTAATGTTGGAGAGGATGTGGGAGAGTTGTAACAATAATTCATTTTTGGTGGAGCTGTGAGCTGATCCAACCATTCTGGAAAGCAATTTGGAACCATACCCAAAGGGCTACAAAAACATGCGTACCCTTTGACCCAGCAACATCGCTTCTAGGACTGTATCCCCAAGAGATCATAAAAATGGGAAAGGGTCCCACATGTACAAAAATATTTATAGCAGCATTCTTTGTAGTGGCCAAAAACGGGAAATCAAAGGGATGCCCATCAATTGGGGAATGATTGAATAAATTATGGTATATGAATGTAATGGAATACTATTGCACCATAAGAAATGATGAACAAGAAGACTTCAGAGAGGCCTGAAAAGACTTATTTGATCTGATGCTGTGTGAAAGGAGCAGAACCAGGAGAACTTTGTGCACAGCAACAACCATAGTTTGAGAGTTGTTTTTCTGGTATACTTGGACCTTCATAGCAATGCAAGGACTTAAAAAAGAAAATTCCCAATGATCTTCTAAGGCAAAATGCCTTCCACATCCAGAGAAAGAATTAGATCACAGAATGTAGGAGATCTTGTGTGTGTGTGTGTGTGTGTGTGTGTGTGTGTGTTATGTTTTGGTTTGTTATATTATTTCTCCCATTTATTTTAGTTCTTCTACACAGCATGACTATAATGAAAATGAATTCAATAGAAATGTATGTGTAGATCCTATATAGAATTGTATGCCATCTTGGGGAGGGAGGGGAGTGGTGGGGAATAGGTAGGGGGGAAAAAATCTAAGTTTTATGGTAGTGATTGTAGAATATTAAAAATAAATAAAATGAATATAATTTTTAAAAAGAATGAATTTTATATCTGAACCTGAAGGGAATAGGGAGACACTGAAGTTTACTAAGTAGCCCAGTAACATAGTCAGAACAATGGTTTAGGAAAATTATTTTCACAACTGAATGTAGGATGGACTGGAGTGAGAAAGACTCCTGTAAAGGAGATCAACCAGAATGCTATTTCAATAGTCAAAGAGTGAGGTTTTTGGAGCCTGCATCTTGGGCTAAAAATCTACTTTCTGGCAATGTAGTATTTAAACAAGACTCGGAAGATTACAAGACAAGAAAACCTGAGGGAAGGATTTCTGGTCTAAGACAAGGATTTCTGTCTTTTCTGAAAGAAATGTAGCATGAACAAAAATCTTGGAGGTGGAGCCAAGATGGAAGAGTAAAGGCAGAGACTCATCTGAGCTTTCACCAAAACTCCTCTATATACCTTTAAAAACAACTCTAAACGAATTCCAGAGCAACAGAGCCCACAAAAGATGGGGTAGAACAAATTTCCAGTCCAAAACAACTTGGAAGATTGGCAGAAAATGTCTGCTGCACCAGAGTGAAAGAGTAACATAGTTCAGCACAGGTTGCAGTACAAACTGGGCCCCACCAAAGCTGTAGCAGGCCTTGGAGTGAATGAGTCACTCATAACAATGGCAGTTTCCAAACTCTCAGCCCACAAACATCAAAGACAATTTACAAGATCAGCAGCAAAGGTTTGTCACATCTGGGTGAGAGCAGAGTAAAGTTCAGTGCAGGCTGCACCAGTACAGTCCCAGCCATAACAATCCAGGAACAGGCCTTGAGAGTGACTGAATCAATAGCAGCCAATACCAGAGCTCTCAGACCACAGATGATAAGGTGGGTTGAACAACTGGTTAGAAGGAAATTACAGGGTCTTTTAACTAGCACTGAGGCAAGTCTCAGTTGTTTTGACCATACTCAGATCCAGGTTCTGGCTGGAAGTCCCGGGGCAAGGAGAAGTACTGGCATAACAGGACTTGCAATCATAGTAGAGACAGGACTCTCCTCACACTTTCAGGGCAGAAAATAGTAGTTGTGGAAAACTAGAGCACAGGCCAGAAGAGCAGTAAATACCTCTCCTTAGATCACATGATCTTTTAAGAGCTGAAAACTTACAGATCCCGAGAATTATTTCTAAAAACAACTGCACAAAACCTGTGATACTTGGGACAATGTGCACACCACCACGGAAGCACAGTTGTACTTTAATAAAGATTTAAAAGTCAAGAAATAATCTGAGAAAATGAGCCAATAATAGGGAAAACTGACTATAGAAACTTAATCTGGTGACAAGGAAGATCAAAACACACAATAAAAAGACAACAAAATCAAAGCTCCTACATTCTAAGCTTCCAAGAAAAATGTGAATTGGTCGCAGGCCACAAAAGAGCTCAAAAAGGATTTGAAAATCAAGAGAAAAAAAGTAGAAGAAAAAATGGGAAGACAAATGAGAGTGATGCAAGAAAATCATGAAAAATGAGTTAACAGCTTGCTAAAGGAGACATACACACACGCACGCATGCACGCACACACCACAAATACTGAAGAAAATAACACCTTAAAAAACAGGCTAGGGGGAGGAGCCAAGATGGTGGAGTAGAAAGATTCACATATGCTAGCTCTGAACCCACAGCCCATAAAATACCTATAAAGAGGAACTCCCAACAAATTCTAGAACAGTGGAAGCCGTGCAGCAACAGAGTGGAGGAGATTTCTGTTCCTGAGAGACCTGAAAAACTGACACCAAAGGTCCATCACGCACCAGACCTGGAGCAGAGGCCAGCCCTGCCTTGGCTGTGTGGCGTCGAGAGGAGTAGATCCAAGTAGGCTTCAGGGATGAAATTTCCAGTGGCCATGCAGGTCCATCCACCCACAGATGCCAAATATTAGTGAGAGACCCGGTTTGGCTCGCCAAGAGGGGCGTGGGATGTCCCACAACTCAGGCCCCCTCAGGAGGCAGCAGTAGAGGTAGCAGTGGACAGGGGCTCCCAAAGCAGGCAGGGGCTCAGATCCATTGTTGAAGGTCTCCACATAAACTCTCTGAGGGAACTGAGCCCTGTGAGGCAGCCCTGCCCCAACCTAAGCACCTGAACTTAATCGCACACTGAATGGTAGCCCTGCCCATGCTGAAAACCCTGAGTCTGGGAAACAGCATTTGAATCTCAGACCCCAAGCACTAGCTGGGCAGATCTGGAGG
The DNA here is from genome assembly GCA_028658325.1 of Potorous gilbertii. Taxonomy (NCBI): domain Eukaryota; kingdom Metazoa; phylum Chordata; class Mammalia; order Diprotodontia; family Potoroidae; genus Potorous; species Potorous gilbertii. Next base: position 311,494,678 of record CM053769.1, on the reverse strand, counting down.
CAAGGTGGGGGTGGAAAGGAATCTCAGAAATCAAGTAACTGACTGGGAAAGTGCGCAGAAAAGGGGAAAAAAGTAAGACCATAGAAGGTTACTTTCTTGGGGACCAGATATTACCTCCTTTCCTTTCTGATGAGGAAGAACAATGCTTACCATCAGGGAAAGACACAGAAGTCAAGACTTCTGTATCCCAGACACCCGAAATAAATATTCAATGGACTCAGGCCATGGAAGAGCTCAAAAAGGATTTTGAAAATCAAGCTAGACAGGTGGAGGAAAAACTGGGAAGAGAAATGAGAGAGATGCAAGAAAAGCATGAAAAACAGGTCAATACCTTGATAAAGGAGACCCAAAAAAATGCTGAAGAAAATAACACCTTGAAAAATAGGCTAACTCAATTGGCAAAAGAGGTTAAAAAAGCCAATGAGGAGAAGAATGCTTTCAAAAGCACAATTAGCCAAATGGAAAAGGAGGTTCAAAAGTTCACTGAAGAAAATAGTTCTTTCAAAATTAGAATGGAACAGATGGAGGCCAATGACTTT
>CM053769.1:311463159-311493639 GCA_028658325.1 Potorous gilbertii | reverse complement strand
CGTGGAATAGGATATTCCAGAAGACAAAGGAACTAGGACTAAAACCAAGAATCACCTACATAGCAAAACTGAGTATAATACTTCAGGGGAAAAAATGGTCTTTCAATGAAATAGACGACTTTCAAGCATTCTTGATGAAAAGACCAGAGCTGAAAAAAAGTTGGACTTTCAAACACAAGAATGAGAAGAAGCATGAAAACATAAACAGCAAAGAGAAGTCATAAGGGACGTACCAAAGTTGAACTGTTTACATTCCTACATGGAAAGACAATATTTGTAACTCTTGAAACTTTTCAGTATCTGGGTGGTGGGTGGGATTACACACACACACACACACACACACACACACACACACACACACACGTGCGCGTGCACACACACATACACACATACATGCACACACAGAGACAGAAAGCACAGAGTGAATTGAATAGGATGGGATCATATCTTTAAAAAATGAAGGTAGATCAAGGAAAGATAATTAAAAAATTATTGGACTAACTGAAAGCCATGTCTTAAAAAAAAAGAACCTAGACATCATCTTCCAGGACATTATCAAGGAAACCTGGCCTGATATTATAGAACCAGAGGGTAAAATAGAAATTGAAAGAATCCACCAATCACTTCCTGAAAGAGATCCCAAAATGAAAACTCTCAGAAATATTACAGACAAATTCCAGAATTCCCAGGTCAAGGAGAAAGTATTACAAGCAGTCAGAAAGAATATAAGTATTATGGAGCCACAGTCAGGATAACATAAGATTTAGCAGCTTCTACATTAAGGGATCAGAAAGTTTGGAATGTGATATTTTAGTGGGCAAAGGAGTTAGGAAAACAAACAAGAATCACCTACCCAGCAAAACAGTATAATTCTTCCTTGGATGGGGGAGGGGGGGGTGGGGAATGGACATTCAAATGAGATAGAGGACTTTCAAGCATTCTTGATGAAAATATCGGAGCTGAATAGAAAATATGACTTTTAAATACAAGAATCAAGAGAAACATAAAAAGGTAAACAGGAAAGAGAAATCATAAGATACCTAATAATGTTAATCTGCTTCCATTATGACATATGATGATGATATTTGTAATTTATAAGACCTTTCTCATTATTAGAGTAGTTATAAGGAACATAAACAGACAGAGGGTACAGGTGTGGATTGAATATGCAGATATGATATCTAAAAAAAAATAAAATTAAGGGGTGAGAGAAGAATGTACTGGGAAAAAGAGGAAGAGAGGAAAATAGGGTAAATTATCTCACATAAAAGGCGCAAGAAAAAGTTTTTACAATAGAGAGGTGACTGAGTGAACCTTACCCTCATCAGAATTAGCTGAAAGAGGGAATAACATACACACTCATTTCGATATAGAAATCTCTCTTATTTATACTGCAATAAACTAAGAGTGGAAAGGGATAAGAGAAGGGGGTTGTGATATGAGAGAGGGCAGATTTAGGTAGCTGGAGGGGTTATATACATATATACACAGACAGAGGGCACAGGGCAAGTTGAACAAGAAGGGATGATATCTGAAGGGGTGAGAGAGGAATATATAGAGAAGAGAAAGGTTATATACATATATACACAGACAGAGGGCACAGGGTAAGTTGAACAAGAAGGGATGATATCTGAAGGGGTGAGAGAGGACTATATAGAGAAGAGAAAGGGAGAAATGGAATGGGGCAAATTATCTCATAAATAAGGCAAGAAAAAGCTTTTTCAATGGCCGGGAAAAGGGAAGAGCAGAGAGGGAAAAAGTGAAGCTTATTCTCATCATATTTGCCTAAACTAGGGAATAACATGCCCACTCAATTTGGTATGAAAATCTATCTTACACTACAGCAAAGTAGGGTAGAAGGGGATAAGTGAGGTGTGGGGGGGATGATAGATGGGAGGGTAAATGGAAGTAGGGATTAATTAGAAGTAAACACTTTTTGGGAGGGATAAAGTCAAAAGAGAGAATAAAATAAATGGGACACAAGATAGGATGGAGGGCAATATAGACTTATGCTGAAAAATGTTATCCATCCCCAGAGAAAGAACTAATGATATCTGAATACAGATTGAAGCATGTGTTTATTTTGTTTTTCTTGAATTTTTTTCTTATCTATATATGTTTTCTTTCACAACATGAGTTTTATGGATATGTCTTGTGAGACTACACATGCCTAAACTATATCAAATTGTTTGCCTTCTCAATGGTAGTAGGGATGAGAAAGGTAGAAGGGAGAGAATTTGAAACTCAAAATTTTAAAGACTAATGTTAAAAGTTGTTTTTACTTGTAACTGGAGAGAAATACTAAATAAAAGCTTTAGAAACAATAAAAAAAGAACAAAAGTCTGAGTTTTAAACTTTAAAAGCACAGTATTGAAATTCTGTGTGATCCCATTGTTTCCAGTAGTTTGTCTTCCAGGTAAGTGTCAACTAGTCTGTTGGGAGAGGCTGCATGACGTTTGATCCCATCCCTTTGTCCTTTATATACCTGCTAGCCAGCTCTAGTTGAAATGGTTTAATGGGATGTGGCTACTGCATATGCTACAAGCTACTTAAAGCCACAGGTGAGAGTTGGGTAAAGGTGGAGACCAAAGGTGGTTAAGAAGCCCCCAAAAGGGCTCAGAAAACCCTCATACCAGAGATGCTAGTCCTCCCTGAATACATACTTATTTGTTATAAGAGAGCCTTTAAGGGGAGATACAGGACAAGAAGTCAACGAGATGTGGCAGTAATATTAACTTTGGTTATGTAATATGGAATAGAGGACTCTGAGCAACTGAGATCACAAAGTCCATGTCTTAAAGTTTAACAAAATCCAGTGAGTCTTAACCCACAATCTATTTATTCTTATTTTACACCTAGTTCTAACAAGCCTAGTATCAAGTTTACTAATACACCTAAAGCAAATCAGAAGGGACAAAGGGAAAAAAGGAACAGAATAGCTGACAACCTCTCCTAAAATATTAGGGAAAATGAGGACATTCGGTGAAAGGGCAAATACTCTTATAAATCTAAACAGTCCCAAGACTCATTGTATTATGCTTCTAATTATGACCCTGAATCAATAAAAATATTTCTGTTACATTCCTTTCTGGCATGAGAAAAGAATATATTTATAAAAAATAATTACAACTACGTTATGTTAACACTTAACATATACTCTATTCAAGCAATGTCATATAGTAGTGCCATAAAAATTATAAATGTAAAGCACATATTTATGTCTACAACTGAATCTGACCACATGTTCCCTACAGGAATGCCTGTGATTATTTTTCTTATAGGTATGTATATTTTTCCCACTGAGGTTTTATTTCTTTTTGAAAATACACCCCAGGTTCATGTGACTTTTTTCAAACTATTTTGATAACTGTAATCCAGTATAATTAGTTACATTTGTGATGCTATATATTTTGTTTTATGTACTTAAAAGTTATTTTAAGAAAAGGTACATAGGCTTTGCCAGACCACTATAAAGATCCATGATATGAAAAAGTCTAAAAACTCCTATTCCAGACCCTGGAGTGAGAGTGCATGGTAGAAAGGAGATTGAGAAAATAATTACCAGAGATGCTGTCACACATAGAATTCATAGAAACTCAGAGTAGGAAAGTGTTTCAGAGTTATGTGGTCTAGTCACTTCTAAGAATTATAGCTTTAAATCTGGAAGCAACACTAGAGATCATCCAGTCTGACTCCTTTGTGTTACAGATGAAGAAAATGAAAATAAGAGAGATAAAAGGAAAAAAAGACTTGCCCAAGGTGACCAAAGTGATCATTAGCAGAGGCAGGATTTGAATCCAGTTCCTCCAATTCCATATCCTATGTTCTTTCCATTATATGGGATGGTTTTAACTATTTTTGCATCATGTACTCATTTTCCAACCTGGTGAAATCTATAGACATTTTCTCAGAATAACGTTTTTAAGTGATTTCTGAGAGTGTTAAATTTCAGTTGGAGGTTAGTGAAAATAAAGATGCATCTTTTCTTTTTCTTTTTTGAGTTCACAGATCTCTTCAAATCTATTCCAATGACTTCAGGATAAAAATCCTTGGTCAAAACTGATTTTCTGATGGAATATTTTGCAGCTATGTGGCACAGTGATCTGGAATCAAGAAGACCTGATTTAGAATTGAGCCTCAGACACTTACTACCTGTGTTACCTGAAGCAAGTCAACTAACCCCTTTGCCTCATTGTCCTCATCTATAAAAGGGGAATAATAATAGCACCTACCTCCCAGGGCTTTTATGAGGATCAAAAAAGATAACATTTGTAAAGCACTTAGCACAATACCCTACACATAGTAAATTCTATCTAAATATTAGTTATAGTAGAGTAGAATTGGCATTACTACAACTAATTTTCCCAACAGTTCTTATCAAATAGAGTCCCTCTCTTGGTGATTTATTTCCTAGTTTATTGAACATTGTGTTAGTGGGTTCCATTATTTCTGATTCTTACATATAGATATACTTTTAAATTTTTAACCAATACCAAATAGTTTTTAAAATATAGTATTAGATCTAGAAGAGCTATTTCCCCTCCATTCTTACCTTTTCCATGAATCCTTTATGTATATATATATATATATATATATATATATATATATATATATATATTCCATTAAATGAATGCTATTATTATTTTATTTAACTCTGTAAACTATCTTTTTGGTAGTTTGATTAATATAACATTAAATCTATGAATTTATTTGATTAGTATAACATTAAATCTATGAATTAACTTTGATAGTATTGCTACTTACATTGGCCTGGCCCACTCATGAGCACTGAATATTCATCTAGCTATTTAACTTCTTCTTTATTTTAAAGAAGTATTTTGTAATTGAATCTATGAAAGTTTAGTTGCACTTTAATAGACTGACTCCCCAAAAAATAGTTAATGCATTTAGTATTTCTTTTGAATATGACTCTCTTTTTTATCATTTCTCTCAGGATTTTGTTGTTATTATGAAGAAGTCCTTCTGATTGTCTGGGTGTGAGGGAAGTATTGTGCACCTTTGTACTTTACTGAAGCTAATAATTTTCTCAGTTTCTTTGCTGATTCCTAAAAATTTTGTACATAAACTATCATTGAAAGAGGTCTAGTTGTTTCTCCTTTTTGCCTATCTTTACACCTTTAATTTCACTCTCTTGCTACTGCTATTGTTAGTAAAATGAGAGTCTGGAGCATGTACAGAATGCTTCTGATGGCATCTCCCTACATGGAGATGCTATGGAACTTGCAGCTCGAGCAAGGATCTTAGTGCCTGGTACCTTAGCCAGTCAGGCGATCTTTAAAATCTTCCTAAGACAGTTCAAATGGAAGATATTCAGTTCCCTGGCATGGCACTGTAATATTGTCTATGTTTCATGGGCATACAACAATGAGATCAGCACAAAGGCTCTGTAGAAACTTCACTTTGGTAGTGAGTCTAATACCTCTTCTCTCCCAAACTTTCCTTCAAAGCCTCTCAAATGCTGAGGTAGCTTTGGCAATACATATGTCAATCTCATTATCAATGTGTACATCCCTGGAAAGTACACTACCAAGGTAAGTGAACTCATCCACAGCATTGAAAACTTCTTTATTTGTTGTAATCAATGGTTCCATGTATGGATGGTGTGTGTGGTGGTAGCTGATGGAGCACCTGTGTTTTCTTGGTGTTGATTATTAGGTCAAAATTAGCACAGGCAGCACAGAACTGATCCATACTTTGTTGCATCTCAGCTTTCAGAAGCTGCATTGAGTGCACAATCATCTGCAAACAGAAAATCATGCACCAACACTCCATCCACTTTGATCTTTGGCTTGCAGCCTTTTCAAATTGAAGAACTTACCATTAGTACAGTAGCTAACCTTGATGCTATGTTCATCCTCATTGAAAACACTTGACAATATGGTTGAAAATATCATGCTGAAAAGCATAGGAGCAAGCACATAGCCCTGTTTCACTCCATTACTGTGCTAGGTACTGGAGATAGGAAAGCCATGTCCATGTCCTTTTAGTTTTGGTTTCATTGTTGTTGTTGTGCAGTCATTTAAGTCATGTTCAACTCTTTGTTACCCTATTTGGACTTACCTTGGCAGAGACACTGGAGTGGTTTGCCATTTCCTTCTCTTGCTCATTTTACAAAGGAAAGATTAAGACAAACAGGATTGAATGACTTGCTCAGTGTCATATGGCTAGTAAACATCTGAAGCCAGATTTGAACTCAGGAAGATGAGTCTTCTTGATTTCACTGAACTTTCTGGCTATTCATGTCCTCAAGGGACTTCAATTGTAGTGGGGGAGGAGACACCAAGAAGAGAACATTTACATGGATAAATATTATCTAACTCTATATATATAAATATATTACACATATATATATATATATATATATATATATATATATACACACACACATAGAGATAAAGATGTAGAGATATAGATATATACAGCATTTATATAACTAACATATATACTATATATAAACATACATGTGCAAATATATGTATATTCACATAAATACATACATATATATACATAGATAATTAGAGGGAAGGATTACTAACAACTGAACCTTGAAGAAAGGTAGGGATCTCAGGTGGTGACTGAGGCTGGATTTGAACTCAGCTCCTCCTGATTCCAGGCCCATACTGATCCATTTTAAGCATGAGAGGACATACTGCTCAAAAATATAAACATGGAAAAGGAAGTTTATCATTCAGTCAGTTATTTATTAATCATAAACTGTATGTCAGGTACTACTCTAAGTGTTGGTGGTACCAAGGAAAGTAAAAATAATCCCTGTCCTCAAGGAACTCTCCTCCTAATGGAGGAGACAAACACAAAAGTCATTAGATACCGTACATGCAGGCCACATGCAGATCAAATAGAGAAAGTAATCTCAGATGGGTAGGTACTAGAAGCTGGGAGACCTTAGAAAGGCCCCCTGAAAAATGTGGGATTTGAGCTGAGTCTTGAAGGGAAGCTCAGAGGTGGAAGTGAGGAGAGAGAGCATTCCAAAAAGCCAGTGAAAATACTCAGAGAGACTGGAGGTGAAGGATTATTTGTGAGAAACAGCAAACAGGTCAATGTGACTAGATTCATAGAGTATATGGGGGATTATAAAATGTAAGAAGACTAAAAGATAGGGAGGGACCAAGTTACAAAGCAATTTAAATGCCACAGTGGTCTTTACATTTGAACCTAAAGGAATCACTGGAGTTTATTAAGTGGGGAATGGAGGAGGTGATCTGGTCAAACCCATGCCTTAGGGATATCACTTGGCATCTGAGTGGAGGTATATTGAAGGTACAGGAGACAAGGAAGAGAGATCAGTTAAAAAGATTATATATTCCAGGAAAGAGGTGATGAGTTACTGAACTAGGGTGATATCTGTATGAGTGGAGAGAAGGGAACATAAATGAGATGTTATAAAGATAGAAATGAAAATATGTGTAAACATATTAGAAACATAGGATGAATGAAAGTATGAGTTAAGGATGACACCAAGGTTGTGAGCCAGGATGACTAAAGGATGATGGTCCCCTTGACAGTAATAGGGAAATGTCAAATGTGTACTTTAAGGACAGTGCAACCCATTGTCCACAAAGCTTCCAAATTAACAAAGAGACTGAAATGTGGGGGATATTACAATATGAGAGAAAAATTTAAAATATATTTCAAGTATTCAGGTAAGAGATGATGAGAGTCTGAACTAGGGTTATAACCTTATGAGTAGAAAGAAAAGGATAGGTTTGAGATGCCATGGTGGTAGAAATGACAATTTGGGGGGACTAAATATAGCAGATGACATTAAGGAGTCAAAGATGACTCTGAGGTTATGAACTAGTGTGACTGGAAAAACAGTAATAGAGAAGGTTGGAAAGGAGTGGATGGGGTGGAGGAGAAGTAATTCAATGAGATCTTCAATGAGTATCAGGCTAACCTTGCCTATAATCTTGTGCACACAAACAAAATGAGAGAGTTAGGGTTCTTACTCACTCGTTACTGATTCTTTCAGAACAGAGAGCCCACCTCTCCAAGGGGTGCCTGCCAAAGCCATAATGTGATCTGGGGAATTGGGGTGGGGAATAGGAAAGGATGTGAGGGAGTTTTTTCAAAAGCACCTGTACAAGTGCTATTATGGATGAAAAGGTGGCATTGGGTTATAACTGTCCTAAGCCTGAGGCATAACAGGCAAGCTTGGGAGTTTACACAATAAAGGGAGGGAGAGAGTGGCATAAGGGAGTTTTGGAGAGAAGGAAGGTGTCTGGTGTTGCAGACAAGCTCCACTTCAATGTAGATGGGATGTGAGCCAACTTCCTACTATCTGATTGATTAATCACACCCTCTATAGTGTCAGACAAGAACCACAGGTCGAACTTTGGAATTCACTAATCCAAAAGTACCAGCAAAGAATCATTGTATAATTTGCTAACTCTGGAGGAGGGCTTGAAAAGACTTGGAAGCTTACTGAGTGTTTGAGAAGTATTGAAGGAGAATAAGGAGTCAAGGATGGCTCTAATATCATGATGCCCGATGAATAGAAGGATAACTGAACCCTCAAAACAAATTTAAGAATAAAGGTGCATTAAAGGGCAATTTAATGAGTTCTGTTTTGGGTGTGTTGAAGTTGAGAGCTCTAAAAGAGCTGAGGTAGATAGGGATGAGAGGGTAGAAAGAATTGCAAGGGAAACGATTATTTTTTGTTGTTTGTTGCTTTGATAACCTTTGAGTCTATATTTCAGAGATTTTATGAAGAAGGAGAAAATTTTCTAGTCATAGGATAATAGATTGTTAGAACCTTCTCAGTAAGTAAAGGTGTATCTTTTGGAGTCCCCAACTATGATGGGGTTTGATTTTCTTGCTCTGAAGGGCAAACAGTGTTTCCTGGGCTGAATCCCAGAGAAGAGAAAGGCAGGCAATGGATCTGGTATGTCTAGGCACTCCTCTCTGGCTACAGAAGACTGTTAGGCTGATTTATTCCTCTTTCCCCATTAGCAATCACCACTTCTTTTCTGAAATCAACTTCCAAATTCTTAGACAGAGATCTTTCTCCTAGCTTTGATCCTCAGGAAAGAACACAATAGGAAGGATATAGGAACAGGATATCCTTTTAGATTTAATGCAATTACTTTTTAGAAGGATTTAGAATAGGAATTTGATAGAAGATAATACTCCATCTGAAAAAATGCCTTGATAATGACAGATAGGGATATTCATGTGAAAACTTATTTTGTAGTGGAATCTTCCTGGTACTCCTCCCAATCAAAGAACATTTGTACCAGGAACATTTCTTAGACTGGAGGCCAAGCATGGATCACTTGCTATTAGGAAGAATTTTAGCCTATCTCCTGCCATCTCTCTAGGGAATTATAAAGAGTTCTCTCCACTGCATGGTTGATGCCAAGTGCAGCAAGTCTCACATGAACATTATTTGCTATTCTCTGGCAGAAAGAAAGCACTTTATAATCCTCTTTTGGGACGAGCAGGAAGGGATGCAGGAAGGGATGCTTATCACTCTGTGATAAAATCTCAGACACACCCTGAAGCTATGAGAGCTGCTCAGACAATGCTATGTGTAAAATTATGCGAATTTAGGGGGTTGTAAGCAGACCAGGAATAAAGAATTATGAGTCCTGCCACAAATTCAGTTGAGAATAGGGCTATAATCCCAGATAATTAAGTCATGCTGGGAGAAGGGGCAGCCCATCCCCCAGAGGTTTTGACTAAAATCCCCATAGCATGACCCCCGCTCTCAAATTCTGAGAAGTGAAATGAGACAAGGGAGAGAGGCAGGCAAGTAGTAGTGAAAGGTGGGAATGCCATAGTGAGGGGACACTCGGAGCTAAGAGTCCAGGACCTGTCAGGGGAAAGTCTTACCTGACCATACCCTGCAGCAAGAAGTTGACAGAGCAACCCAAAGATCAGAGATTGTTGGTCAAGGGACCTCCCATAGGGAAGTAGAACACCTGGTTTATGTCAACCACCTTCAGTTTCTTGGGGAAACAAAGTCCTAATCATCTAACCCTAATTATGACTGTTGAAAAGAAGTAGTTCAGTGACCCTTTAAAAATCAGAGATCAAGATCCCATTCTTTGGGGGAAGACAAAGGCAAAAAATACCTAAAGAGCAATCTGGTATGTTAGAGGAGAACTTGCTTTTACATCATAGAATTTAAAGTTGGATACTTAAAAATCTATCCTTTCATTCTATTTTTTATTGTGAATTTTTTTCTTTTTTTATTATTATAAATGTGAGAAACATCAAGAAACACAAGCAATGTCATATACAAAGAAGAGGAAAAGAGGATTATATGTGAGACTGGGAAGAGCTAATAATACAACTTGTTTTTTAAAAAAATACATATTTAGTATATGTATCATTGCCTTTCTATGTTCCCCTCATGGAATTCATTTTCCTCTCTTCTTAGTGTTTTTAACTATTCATTGCTGGTATTTTCTTTCTTTTTTAAAAATTTTCATCAGTATCACTGTCCCTGCTCACATAATCTCTATTCTCTCTACACAAAAAATAAAAAATAAAAGCCCTCCCCTATAATAAACTTGTAAGTCCATGCAAGACAAACTCATACATTGACCATATCTCATTCTGTATCTCTAGTCCATTACCTCTCTGCCAAGATGTGGGAAGCATGATTCATCATTGGCTTTCTGGTCATTGCACTGATCATAGTTATTAGCAATTTCACAGTTGTTTTCCTTTACAATGTTGTAGTCATTTTCTAAATTATTTTTCTGTATTTGCTCCTATCACTTGATATCAGTTCATCAAAATCTTTCAGGTTTCTCTGAATATATATTTTTCATCATCTCTTATGGCACAATAACTTTCCATTACATTTATATAACATAATTTATTCACTCTAGCAAATGGGCACCTACTGGTTTCTGATTCTTTGCTAAAACAGAAAATATTGCTCTAAATATTTTTGGATTCATGAGTCCTTTCCATGCTTCTTTTATCTTTTGGGGATGTAAGTGTAATAGTGATATTTCTGAATCAAAAGATGTATGAAAGTTTAGTGGTTATTTTGGGATAACACCAAATTGCTCATCACAATGGCTAGTATACTCAACAGATCCACTAACAATGCATTACTGTGCCTATCTTCCAAAATCCCATCCAGCAATTGTTATTTTCTTCTTTTATCATCTTTTGCAATCTAGTGAATTTAAAGTGGAAATTCAGAGTTGTTTTCATTTTAATTTCTCTTATCAGGGACTTGGAATTTTTTCATGTAATTGTTGATAATTGATGCCTTTCTTCTTTTGAGAACTGATTTTTCATATCCTTTAATCACATATCTGTTAGAGAATGGTTCTTGGCTCTTATATATTTGAATCAATTCCCTGTATCTTGAATATCAGACCCTTCTCAGAGGAATTTTCAGGAAATATTTTTCTTCCTACCTCACCATTTCCCTTCTAATGACATTGATTTTGTTGTGCCAACATTTTCAATTATACATAATCAATTTTTTAACTCTTGTGATTCTCTTTCGTGTTTCTATTATTAAAAAGTCTTACCCTATTCATGGTTATATAAACTCTTCTCTTGCTCCTTTTTTTTTTACTGATGATGTAGCCTTTTACATATATATATATATATATATATATATATATATATATATATCATATCAATTTGAAGTTTATCATGTTATATGGTATAAGATCTTGGTCTAAACTTAATGTTTACCAGATTCTTTTCAGTTTTCTTATCAGGTTTTATTAAATATTGAATCTTTGCTCTGGTAGTTGTGATCTTTGGATTTATAGAATGCATAATACTATGTGTCTGAATTTTGAGTACTTAATCTGTTCCACTGATAAACTTTTCTGTAGTTTTGATGATTACTGCTTTGTTGCAAAGTTTAATATTTGGAACTAGTAGGCTTTCTACTTTTTCACTTTCTTCTCTTATTTCCCTTTAAATTATTGACCTTTTGTTCCTCAAGATGAATTTTATTACTTTTTCTAGTTCTCTAAAATAATTTTCTGGTAATTTAATTGGTATGGTAGTGGTTATGTAAATTAATTTGAGAATTGTTATTTTTTATTATCTTTGTATGGTTAAACTATGTTGCTGCTGTTGGTTTTGCTGTTATTGGTTAGTGATTTGACCATGCCTGACACTTCATAACCCTATGGATCTTAGATTCCCAGGCCCTTCTATCCTCTACTATCTCTCAAAGTCTATCCACATTCATGGTCATTGTTTCCATGGCACCATCTATTCAATTAATACTCTGCCATACCCTTTCCCATTTGCTTTCAATCTTTCCCAAAATCAGAATTTTTTCCAATGAGCAATTAATGTTGAATCAATTGATTTGATGTCTTTCTTTCCGTTAAAAGTTTGACAGTTTTATTCATACAATTCCTCCAAGATATTTTATACCTTCTGTCAGTATTTAATGGCATTTCTTTATATCTTTCTGTTCCATTTATTGTTATATACCAAAAAAGTGTAATAATATTGTATGTTTATTTTATATTCTACTAATTTACTGATGTTATTTTTTTAGTTGATTATTATGTGATCTTCAAAAAGCAGTGCTTTTGTTTCCTTTTTCCTTTTGCTTTTTCCTCAGTTTATGTTTCTTATCTTGATGCTATAGCTAGCATTTCTAAAAGTGTATCAAATAATGGTCACAATGGACAACTTTGCTTTACTTCTGATCTTATTAAAAAAAAGATTTGAAGCAGTGTATTTTTAAATTACAGACTCCACTAACTCTTGGTATACATACACACATATCCATATATATAATACATATATTTATATATAAATATTATAAATGTATATGCATATATATTGTTTCTCCCCAAGTAGATGTTAAAATAATTTTTAACATTTTGTAATCTTTTTACAGTTTTAACTTCAAATTCTATCTTACACTTCATCTTTCCTTCTCTTTTCTCTTCCCTGAGATGGTAAGCAATCAGATATCAGTTATTCATATGCAATCATATAAAACATGTCCATATTAGTCATTTTGTACAAAAAGACTTGAATATAAGAAAAAGATGAAGTAAAGTGGAAATTAGCATGCATCAGTTGGCAGTCAAACAACATCAGTTCTTTCTGTAGAGGCAGATACTATGCTTCATCATTAGTCTTCTGGGATTCTTAGATCATTAGATTGCTGAGATTAGCTAAGTTGTTCACAGTTGATCATCAAAAAATATTGCTGTTACTGTGCAATACATTCTTCTGGTTCTGTTCACTTCACTTTTCACCAGTTCATGTAAGTCTAGGTTTTTTCTGAAATCTCTCTGCTTGTCATTTCTTACAGCACAATATTTCATTACAATCATATATCACAGCTTGCTCAACCTTTCCCCAGTTGATGGTCATCCCTTCAACTTCCAATTCTTAGTCAACACAAAAGGAGCTGCTATAATATTTTTGTACAAATAGATCCTCTTCCCTTTTTTGGATATCTTTGGGATAGAGACCTAGCAGAGGTATGCCAGGATCAGAGAGTATGTACAGTTTTATAGCCCTTTTGCCATAGCTCCAAATTGCTCTCCAGAAGAGTTGGATCAGTTCACAACACCACCAAAAGTGCATCAGTTTCCCTGTTTTCCAACATCCCCTCCAATGTCCATCACTTTCCTTTTTTGTCATATTAGTCAACCTGAGAGGTAGAATGTGGTAGCCAGAGTTGTTTTAATTTACATTTCTCTAATCAATAGCGATTTAGAGAATTTTTCAAATGACTAATTAGCTTTGATTTCTTTGTCTGAAAACTGCCTGTTCACATCCTTTGATGATTTATGAGTTAGGGAATGACTTGTATTTTTATTAATTAGACTCAGTTCTCTATATGTTTGAGAAATGAGACTTTTATCAGAAATACTTGTTGCAAATTTTTGCCAGTTTTCTGCTTGCCTTATAATTTTGGCTGCATTGGTTTTGTTTGTTCAAATTTTTTTTTAATTTTACATAATGAAAATCAGAGAAACAATAATATCATGAAAGAGAATGAAAACAATGAGACTACCAAAATTTATGGATGAAACCAAAGCAATACTTAGGGGAAAATTTATTTCTCTAAATTATTACAAGAAAACATAAAAAGGAACATATCAATGATTTGGGCATGAAACTAAAAAAATCACTAGAAAAAGTACAAATTCAAAATCTCCAATTGAGCATCAAATTGGAAGTTTTAAAAATCAAAAGTGAACCTAATAAGAAAGTTAAAAAAACTATTTAGCTAATAAATAAACTAAGAAGCTGGTTTTATGGGGAAGAAAACAGTAAGACAGGTAAATCATCAGTTAATTTGATTCAATGAAAAGTGTGAAATCACCACCAATGAAGAAGAAATTAAAACAATCATTAGGAAATATTTTGCCCAATTAAAATGCCAGTAAATATGATAATCTGAGCTAAATTGATGAATATTTACAAAAATAAAAATTACCCAGATTAACAGATCATGAAATAGAATGCCTACATAATCCCATCTTAGAAAAAGAGATTGAGCAAGTCATTAATAAATTCCCTAAAAAAAACCCCAAGACCCAGTTGTATTCACAGTTCAATTCTACCAATATTTAAATAATAAGCATTTCCAATACTATATAAACTATCTGGAAAAATAGGAAAAGGAGTCCTCCCACTCTCCCAAATATGGTGCTGCTATCTAACCAGGAAAAGCCAAAACAGAGGAAATTATAGACCAATTTCCATAATGAATACTGATGCAAAAATTTTGAACAATTAGCAGAGCAATTACAGCAAAATATCCCAAGAATTATACACTATGACCAGGTGAGATTTATAACAGAAATGTAAGAATGATTCAATGTTAGGAAAACTATTAACATTATGGACCATATCAATAACAAAGCCATCAGAAATCATATGGTTATCTCACGAGATGCTGAAAAACTTTCTGACAAAATATGGCACCCATTCCTACTAAAAACAGAGCACAGGGATAAAAGGAATGTTCCTCAGAATGATAAGCAGTATCTATCTGAAACCATCACTAAGAATTATCTGGAATAGAGATAAGCTAGGAGCCTTCCCAATAAGATCGGGGTGAAGCAAGGATGCCCATTAAAAACAGTATTATTCAATTTAGTACTAGAAATGTCAGCTATACCAATAAGAGAAGAAAAAGAAATCAAAAACATTAGAATAAGCAACAAGAAACATAACTATTATGCTTTACAATGACATGATGGTATTCTTAGAGAGCCTTAGAAAATCAACTACATGATTTTTAATATGATTTTTCAGTTTATTTGCTTATTTTTTAATATTTTATAGAGACATTCATCCAATATATGATATATCATTTCCTTTCTCTGATTTTCTTCTTTATGGTTTGAATACCAAAAAAAATTTGTCCCAAAGAAGGAGATTAATAGGTCTCTTATTTCACTATTGTTTGCAAAAATCTTATGGCATTGGACCTTTTGTTCTTCCAAATCAATTCTGACATTATTTTCTCTAGCTCTATAAATTAATTCTTTTGGTATTGTTTGGTATGGAAATCTCTTAAGGTATCATATTCTTCCCCCTCTCAAATGAAAATTTTGCCTCATACTTCAATGAAAAATTTGAGATTCTTTTCCAAGAGCTCCCTCTATTCCCTTTCTCCACATCTAATAACAATCAGATGTCTTCCACCACTATCATATTCTTTGCTTCTGTTTCCCAACAAAAGGTGGTCCTTCTCCTTGCCAAGGTACACCAATCTACATGCACCTTTGCTCCCAATCCATCCTATTTTCTCCAGCAAATTGTTCCTTCTGTAATCCTTGTTATCTCACAAATCTTCAACTTTCCCCTATTTACTGGCTGCTTTGCTGCTGCCTACAAATATACTGATGTCTTCTTTAACCTTAAAAAACCTCATTTGAGTCATCTTCACTAGTTATCACACATATCTCTTCTCTTTGGAGAATTCCTTAAAAAAGTCATCAAGTCAGCTCCAATTAGTGTTTTTTGCTTTTCTTTTCTTCTTTTCTGAATCCTCTACAGACTGGCTTCTCATTTTATTATTCATTTGAAATCATTCTCTTCAAAGTTACCAATGATCACTTCCTTGAGGAATCTTAAAACCTTTTTTTTGCTTACTTTAAGTATGGTAGGGGTAATTGGTTTACAAATTAATGATACCCCCATCTCCCACCCTTAGAGAAATAACAGTTAATTTTCTGAAGGAAAATGATATCAATTAGATAAAATGCCAGACTTCTGGGTGCAGCTGAAGTTGTCTTTATGATAGAATTTTTAACTATAAATAGTTCAATCAACAGAGAGAAATAACAAGTCAATGACTTGGGCCTGGAAATAAGAAAATTAGAAAAAAAGGAAATAAAAACCTCAAGAAATTCTTTTTTTGAAAATCTGAAGGTAAATTAAAAGGAAAAAAGGATCACATTAAAATAATAAATAAAATTATGAGACTTAAAAAAACTAATAAAGTTGGTCAACTCTTAGCTAATCCTTTGATGCAGAGATTCTACTGCTAAGCATAAACTTCATTCAGGAAATCAACCATCTGTTATTAAATGCCTACTATGTGCCAGGCCCTGTATTATGGTAGGTATGTGGGTGTACCATATATGGCACCATATATGGTACCAGATACAAAAATATGACACTTTTTGTAGTAACAAAGAAATATAAACAAAGTAGTTGTCCATCAATTGGGATGGCTAACAAGTTTTGCACATGAATATAACCAACAAGTTTTAGAGTGATTATCAATAATAACTGTTGCTGTTTCCCACCCAGCCTGATATCTTTCTTTTTCTTGGCCTCATTAAAGGGGCCCTACCCTGGCTACTTCTTAAACAGGCCTATTCAGTGAATAGACTTTGCCTTACCCTGAGTACCTGCAAAGACCTTGACCTAAAGGACCCAAGATCTCCCAGTGCATCCTAGGTCATTTCCAATCATCCTGATGAATATCTGGTCACTGGATTCAGATGGCTCTGGAGGAGAGGTGAGGCTGGTGACCTGCACAGCCTTCTCTCACTCAAAACAAAGTCAAGTGCAAGTCATGTCATCATTTCTCTGGTGGCATGGTCTTCTTTGGCAACGAAGGACAAACGCAATTCTGTTGAAGGTCTATTCTTCTCTTATGTTGAAGGAACAGATCAAATACCAGTACTCTCTTAGTTCAGGTTCAATTTTGGGACAAAAGAGGCCTGCATAAGTCATTAAATGAATAATGTAAAGGAGGTTTACTTTGTCCCAAAACAGCAAGAATGTAGTGATATTTATCTTCAATTTTGATAGGTTCAGTTTCCCATGCCTCCTCCCTTGCATGTCATCAATAGGTAATTAGGGCAAAGTGATATGTGGGGTCTTATGCACCCACCAAATCTAAGAAGCCTAGACTCTATATGGTTAATAATTTTTTGTGTCTTCAGCTATCCACGAATCTGCATCAAAGAAACTGGGGCCAATTAAGTTCCTGGGAGCAGATTTGTGTTTCTTTTAGAGAAAGCTCCCTATGTTGAAAAGGAGAAAGAAAGAAGCTACTTCATGAAAACACTGATCCGATCATAAACTGTAAGATTTTAGAGAGTTGCAGGGCAAATTATTCCTAGTTTTAAGATTTTATTCATTTATTTATTTGACTGTTGAAATATCATATTCCAATATTATCTTTCCCTTTTACCAGTTGCTGCTAGGTCTTGTGTGATTCTGACTTGACTTAACTATTTTTAAAAATTAACAGAAATATATTTTCTCTCCCTACCACCTCCAGCCCCATTAGATAAAAAAAAAGAAAAAGAGAAAATTTATTATAACAAATGTGCATAGTCAAGCAAACCAAATTCTACAGAGCCATGAATTGGGATTTGAAATAAAATATAAATTTGAGGTGACTATTTGTAGTGTGTGTGTGTGTGTGTGAGAGAGAGAGAGAGAGAGAGAGAGAGAGAGAGATCTGGCAATTTGAAGCCAATCATTATAGGATAAATCTCGTATTACTTATCATTTTAATAATCATTTGAATTTTGAATGCCAAAATTTCTTCCTCCTTCCAGTACCTCTCCCACCCACTGAGAAAACAAGCAATATGTCATGTTTCTTTTTTATTTGTTCTTCAAGAGATTATAAGTGGATTTTTCCCCCTGTTTTTTCTTTATACTCCTGTTCTAAAAGATCTGGGAAAGTTTTCTTTATGATTCTTTGAAACATGTTGTGTAGGTTTTTTGTCTGGCTGTTACTTCCAAGGAATCTTACAATTTTTCATTTGTTTTTCCTAGACCTGTTTTTTTTCTCTCTAGCACAGTTGTTCTTAATATTCAAACCTTTATGTTTTCCTCTTTTTAATCTTTTAATTTTGCTCCAATATTTCTTGTTATCTACTGGGGTCATTCAGTTCTGTTTCCTCCTTTCTATTCTTCAGAGTGTTAGATATTAGGTTAAGGATTTCCACCTTTAACTCTAAGCTATTTATTCTTTTTTGTTTCCAATTCTCCCTTGTCTAATCTATTCCACTGAGCTACTTCTCAATTTTTCAACCAAAAAAAAAAGAAAACAGATTTTAATGATTGCCTTACAAAATATAGAGATCTAGATTTCTCATCCCTACTTGTTTTCATTATTTCTCTTGATTGTCAAGATGTCTTATTTTTCTAAATGAATTTGATATTATTATTTTATTGTATTCTAAAAAAACTCTTGATAATTTGATTATTAAAATTGAAAAGTACCTTCAGTAGAGTTATTATTTTTTAGCATATTTGCATGACCCAGTCATGGGCATCAAATATACCTCCGAGTATTTAAGCTGTTCTTTATTACTTTTATGAGAACTCTGTAACTGAATTTATATGTCTTTTGTGTATTTTAGTAAATTGATCCTCAGATACTTATGCATGTTGAAGTTATATCACATAGGATTTTAATTTCTATTGTTACTTTTTGGACTTTTGTTATTATTATATTTATGTGATGTTGATTTTGAAGGTTTATTTTACAGCATGTGAATTTGCTGATATTATCTCAATTAGTATTGTTGTTGATTCCACAGTATTTTGTAAGTAAACTATGATGCCATCAACAAAAAGGATATGTAGTTTTTAACTCCTGTTTACCTATCTTTATACTTTTAATTTCTTTCTCTTGTCTTGTTATTGTTAGCATTTCCAGATTTATATCAAATAACAGTAGGGAGAGGGAGCATGTTTGCTTTATTCCTTTACTTCCTGGAAAAATTTCTAATGTATTCTTATCAGTTTGGTGCTTTCTTTTTGATTTTAGATATTTTTTAAATTAAATTTAAAATTATCCCTCTATGCTTATGGTATCTATGGGATTTTAGCATAAATAGTTGTCATACTTTATTAAAGGTTCTTTCCGCATTGATTAACTTGATCATGTGGTTTGGGATGACTTTGCTTTTCATATGATTAATTATGCTGATTATTTTCCTAATAATGAATCATCCTTGTATTCTTGGTAGAAATCCAATTTGGTCATGACAAATGATTTCTTGGTTGAAGCACTTCAGCCTTTTTGACAGAATTTTATTTTAAATGTTTGAATAAATAAGATTGGACTATAGTTAGTTCTTCAGAACTTTATGCCTTTTTCTTTTAGGTGTTAGGACTCTAATTAGTAAAAGAACTTTGTTGGGTTGTTTTCGTTCACAGTTTTTGAAAATAATTTGTGTAGTACCAATTGTTCCAAATTGTACTTTTAAATTTTGATGCCATTGCTCTGTGAACCCACTAGTACCAATAGGTTTTTCTTTTATATTTCTTTTATAGTTCATTCTATTTCTTTTTCCTGAGATTGCATTATTTAAGATTTCTATTTTGACTTTTATTAATTTAAATATTTATGTTTTTGAAAGTGTATCTCTTTTGTATTCTTATATAACTAATAAAACATTTGAATAATCCTTTTAAAATTCTTTTTCTGTTTTCATTGTGATGTCCCTTTGCTCATTTGCTGCTTTTACTTGATTTTCTGAGGTTTATACATTTTATTGCTCCTCTCAAAGAGTCACCTTTTATTTTTGTTTATAATTTCTATAGAGGGGCTTGTTTTGCTTGTTTATTTTGCTTGTCAGTTTAACAATTTCTCCTCTAAATTTGAATATCTCCTCTTTTACATTTGTTTATTTGTTAACTTTCTAATTATTTAAAATGTGTGTTCAGTTCATTAATTCTTTCATTTTCTAACTTGTTTATATATGTTTGTAGGGATATATTTTTTCCATGAGTATTCCTTTAGTATCCCAGAAAAAATGTTTTAACATTTCTTTCATATAATTATTAATTATTTCTATGATTTTTTTTTTCTTAGACCCACTCATTATTTAGCATTTCATTGTTAGGATTTCATTTGGGTCTGTGGTTTTATTTGTGCTCTGTGCAACGTGTGTTTACTTTTCTGCCTTTTTACATTTGTTTAAAATGTCTCTGTGACCTGATACATGATCAATATTCATAAAAATATCATGTGCTGCTTTAAATCATATATATATATCTGTTCTTTAGCATTCCTGTTTGGAAAAGGCCATGAGTCATTTTTTTTTCTTTTTTGAGGTAATCTGGTTTAAGGGATTTGTCGAGGGTTACAAAGCTAGGTAAGTGTCTGAGGCTGAATTTGAATTCTGGTCCTCCTGACTCCAGGGTCAACACTCTATCCACTGCACCATCTAGTTGCCTCAATGTCTTTTAGAATTAGTTTCCACAGCAATTTAATTCTAAATTTCCTTTTTGTTTTCTTTCTTTCAGATTTGTCCAACAGAAATATTAAAATCCCCTGACACTAATATAATATTATCGCACCTTCTTATAATTTTGTTAATTTTTCCTTTATGATTTTAGATGTTAAAGCATTTGGAGAGTCTGCATACAAGAGCAAGAAGAAGTCCCAGAGCTTCACCAGGGTACCCCCAGACCCATACCATATCATTGCAATGGTGACATATGAACTTTATCACTCACTATCAAGTTCTACATTATTGATGCAAGGGTGAGAACCCAGGGACCTGTGTTAAAGATACCATTCCCTAGTAGGAAGGCCCTGAGTAGTGTATGAAGAAAAGAAAAAGTACACAAGCCAGCAGTAGCAATGATGTGACTCAGACCAAGGTCTCACTTCCAGCATGCAAACCAGATTGCAGAAGAATAAATAAGGTATGAATTCAAAGGAAAAGAAAGTGTGGGGGGAAGGGGAGCCTACACTTCTGCCACTTTGAACCAACAGAGCTTTCTAGATCAGGGCTGATCAGGGCAGAATCCAGCAGCAAGCTACTCTTTCACAGAATCAGACCAAGGTTAGGAATATGTAGCACTCAGCAAAGACAAGCAGCAATCAGATTTTTCCCTGGATCAAATCACTGTGGAAATACTTAAAGCTTACAGGTCTCTAGACTCTCCTTGAGATACATGTACACATATGCATAAACATATGCACACACATACATATATTCATATACATATAATGTTTTCATGAATAAACCAAGAGCTCTTGAGAAGGCAATTCAAAAAGAAATGATCACAAGGGAAGAAAGATTTGGAAAGAGAACTAACAGTTTGGCACAAAAGGTACAAAACCTTGTCCAAGAGACAAACTCTTTGAAAATTTGAACTGACTAAATAAAAGCTAATGAATGACTTCACAAAGCAACAAGAAATATTAAAATAAAATCCTAATTTTGAAAAAATAAAAGCAAACTGTAAGATATCTCATAGCAAAAACAAATGACTGAAACAAGATTGAAAAGAAATTAATACCCATTGAACTATCTGAATTCAAGGAACAAAATAAAAAGAGCTTAGACATTATATTTCAAGAAGTATTAAAAGGAAATCTCTTAGATCTCTTAGAATCAGATGACAAAGTAGAAATAGAATTTACTAGTTATCCCCTAAAAGAAACCTCAAAATAAAAACTTCCAGAAACATTGTAGCCAAAATCCAGAGCTTCTAGCTAGGTTAAAGAAAAATTACTGCAAGCAACCAGAAAGTAAGAGTTCAAGTACTAAGGAGCCACAGTCAAGATCACACACAATTTACCAGCCATAGCTGTAAATGAGCAGACTTGAATATGACATTCCAGAAGGCAGAGTACTGGACTATAGCCAAGAAGAATTTACCCAGTGAAACGATATAAATGCAGTAGAGGGAAAAGGAATTTTTAATGAAATAAAGAACTTCTGAACATTCCTAAAGACCACAGCTGAAGAGAAAGTTTGAGTTTCAAAAATGGAAGGAAAGAAAAATACAAAGATAACATGAATTAATAATGATGATAAAGAGTTAAATAAGAATAAGCTGCTTACATTCAAATATATGGAGATGGTGACAGAGGTCTCACCTCTCAACCCTATCATCCACAGAGTTTGTGGAGAGAGACCAATTAAATATAGCCTACGATTGGTTCTGTTATATTTGATGATCTTAAGAAAAGAATGGAGAGAGGAAGAGGAAGATATTAGGGAGGAAGGGAAAGGAAGACTAGGGAAATTCTCTCACATAATCAAAGTGCACAAGGAAACCTCTATACAAACAAGGAAGGGGGGATTGGCTGACATTTGAACATCACTCGCAGCTGAACTGGTCAAAAGAAGGAAGAAAATATATATACATGGAATTTGATCTAGAAATACATTTTACTAAACAGGAAAGTAAGGAAATGGGATAGGGAAGAAGGAATTGAAGAGATGATAGATTAAGTGAAAGATTAGTCCTAAGCAAAACAAAATCTAAGGATGCACAAAAGTATATATAGCTCTTTTTGAGGTGGCAAAGAATAGGCTAAAAGCACGCCCACAAATTGCTGAATGGATGAAAAAGTTACAGCATTAAATAGGGTTTGGAATTCTTGTCAGCATAACGACCAATTGCAGAAGATTAATGATGAAAAATATTACCCTCCCCCTAATGGAGAAATGAAGAAATCAGATGCAGAATGAGATTTTTTTTTTTTGCTGTGGCCAATGTGGAAATTCGTTTTTATTAACTAAATACATTTTTAATGGGTTTTGTTTTTCTTGTGACCTCAACTTGGAGGGGATAGGTGGGGGGAGGGTTAGGAGACAGATCCTGGATGATTTAAACAAAAATTTTTTAAAAAGAAAACAATTCTTGATGGTCTCTCTTATTATTTTATTACTGTTGCTTTCAACTCCATGGGTTGAGTTTCTCCCTTTCTTGCTGTAGTAATCTATTTCATTATCTATTCCTTCCTTGGGTTTTATATTTTTATATATTTCTTGTATTTGTGTTTCTAGGTACTTGCCAAGCAACACTTTTGTTCAAGTATGGTTTATTTTGTAAGAATGTTTTCAATGTCTCTTTTTCTATCGAGCATCTATCTTTTTATGCTAATGGCTAGGTTTAGATTTGTAGAGTATGTCACCTTGGGTTACATCTTGGGCTTTTTTAGTCTTCAAAATAAATTATTTCATTCTTTCCCGCAGATTCTGGTGGGTGAGAAAGAGTCTTGTGCTATTTGAATTTCCTTTCCTTTATAATTTAAGGTCTTTCTTCTAGTCACTTATGGAATTTGTTTTTTGTAACTGGAATTCATAAATTTAACCAGGTGTCTAGAGTTTGCAGCACAGTTGTCAATTTTTTTTTTCCTAGAGGAACTATTTTGAATGGCACTTTATTAAAAATATTCAGAAGTTCTGAGAAGTTCTCGAATTATGATATTCATGTTTTTTGACTTTCTATGTTTTTCTCAGGACCCATAACCTTCAGATTTACTCCACTCATCTTCAAGACCAATACGTTTTAACTGTATAGTGAGCATGTTTTGTCCCACCTACCTGCTCCTCATGTTTTCTTTTAACATTGTTGGTTTTTGTTTCTCTGGCTACACAGATGGTTCTTCATTTCTGTTTATTTGCATTCAAAACAGTTGCTCTTTCTCTTCCGTTTCTTTAGTGAGGTTTGCTATCATAAATTCAAGGTTTTCTTTTTCGGTCGATTTCTATTGTGCAGACCATAAATTCTACTCCCATAATTTTTATTTTTCTCTTAAAACATTTTAGAATTTAATGCAATTTTTCATTGAATTTCTTGATCATTATTTCTTCTGGTGCAAATTTTAGGGGTTTTTTTGGAGTTAGTGGGAGGGGAGAGAGGGAAGGGCAACCTGCCTCAGTTCAGGCAGCCATCTTGACCAGAAGTCCCATTAACTTCGGACAAGACACCTTCCATTTCTAGGACTCACCTTTCACCTCTGATTGGACTGGCTGTATCTGCATTGGTAGGTATCAAACAGTCTTGTGATACTAGATTGATAATTCTATAAAGGGATGGACTATGTTTTACCTGTCCATATAGGTCCTCCAGTACATGCTCCGCATACAATATGTATTTAATCAATATTTGTTAAATTGAATTGAATTATATGCTATCTTTTATTATTATCTTTCACGTGTCTAATTGCTTAGATGAATGAAACAGAAAAGTGCGGGATTGTGGACAACAGAATATCAGCATTCAGCCTGGTAATTTAACATATGGGTTGGTTGCTGTCCTTCATTCTCGAAGAGGACCAAAATGAATCCCTTGATGGAGCAGCTACCTAACACAGTGGATAGAATGCCAGGCCAGAAGTCAGAAAGACTTATCTTCCTTAGTTCAAATGTAGCCTCAGATACTTACTACTTGTGTGACCTTGGGCAAGTCACTTCACATTGTTTGTCTCAGTTTCTTCATCTGCAAAATGAATCGGAGAAGGAAATGGCAAACTACTCTAGTATCTTTGTCAAGAAGGCCATAAAGAGTGGGACATAACTGAAATGGCTGAATGACAACAAGCCCTCAGCAGCCTCATTTTTTTAGACATAATGTCATAGTCATATGGAATTGAAACTAGAAGGACCTTAAGGTCATTTAGTTGATTCTCCTCATTTTATATATGAGGAAACTAGTTAAATGACTTTCCCAAGGTCACAAAGAGAGTCAGTGACAGAGCTGGAAATTTGAACCCACATCTTATAACTTCAAATCCAGTAGTCTTTTCTGTCTATACCATTGATAGGCAAACATACCACCATTATCATTCTGACATTAAAGAAAGAAAAAGATGTGTGTATATGTATTTACATACATGCATACATACACATATGTATATCTTTTATTTTTATATCACCCACATTTCCCAGCATAACTTCCCTTTCCCACCCCAGAGGGAAAGTTCTTAAAAAGGATATGAAAAATAAACAGTTCAACAAAATCAACCTACATTTTAAAAGAAGTTGGGCTTTATTTTATGTTCTATACCTGTAATCCTCTACCTCTACAAAGAAGTAGGGAGAGGAACCTTCTCAGATCTCTTCTTTGAGGTCAGGCTTTGTCATTATAATTTCATAGTATTAAGTTTCAACTGTTTCAGTCTTTGGGTCCACTGTTTCCCTAGTTCTACTTTATTTTGAATGAGCTCATCTGAAGTCTTTCCATTCTTATACTTTCAAATACCACCTAAGGCTGAAAATATAAGGGGACAACACATTACAGAATCCATAGCATTGGTGAAGTTATTTTGGAGAAATCCAAGTCCTCATAATTAGACTTGCCAGTTCCAATTTATCTGCCACTTCCTTCCCTTTGGCCAGTAACAATATTTGTCAATGTGACCTCATTTTTGACTGCTTGTTTTAGGTTCACCATTTCAGCAGAGATGGGAGCTGTTCTCCCAAATACCAGGAGTATATTTAGTGGAGCTGATATCTATCAGGGATCAGGTAATCATTCACAGCTTTCCTGGCATTTCCATAACTCATTTCCTGCTTCTTCAGGAAGCCTTTTACTCTTTGACCAAGACAATTCATACCATTCATAGTACGATTGAAGAGACCCATATCTTTGTATTAAAGGACATCAGTCTTTATTTCTGTTCATATGCAGCTACTGGGTTTGGTGACTAAAAGAATTTACAAGTATCTAGTCTATTTCATTCCCTATTTTAGAATAACAAAAACTGAGGTACAGGAAAGTTAAATGATTTATCCAAGGCTCAATAATTAGCAGAGAGAGAACCTGAGCTCAGGCCTTCTATAAACGTCATATGTCATTTTTAATGCTTAGAGAGTTTACAGTTGAGGATGGTGGAGTGATCCAAAGGGTATTGGGTGGGCAGGAAGAGTCTAGGGTAAAACTGGAAAATATAGATTGTTGAGCTGGTAAAGGACCATAAAAACGTACAATTACATCCCATCTTTATACAATTGATCAAACAAAGAAGTCACCTGGTTTGCCCAAAGTAGGATAGCTGGTTAGGAGCAGAGTTAGAAATAGCACCTAAGTTCTCCTGACCCTGGGTCAAGGACTCCTTCTTCTGTGTCATGGCCTCCCCTCCTACTTTTGGGAGATGCTTGGACAAAATGATGATGTCAGGTAAATTGAAGTGTGCTAATATCCATCTTTCTCTCCATTCACAAAGCAACCTCTCTAGTTCAGGACTCATCTCTCTTACCTGGACTTTTGCAACAGCCTTCTCATTGGTTTCCTTGTCTGAATCTCTTTCCACTCTAACCCATGTTCCACTAAGCTGCAAAGTGATTTTTCGAAAATACAGGCCTGACCTTATCACCACCATCTCTAAGAAGTTCCAGTGGCTCTTCTTACTTCAAAGATCAAATATAAAAGCTTTTGCTTAGCATTTAAAGTTCTTTAAAACCTAGTCTCTTTCTGTCTTTTCAGTCTTATATTTTACTCCCCTTTACACACTCCAGTCATACTAGACTACTTGCTGCTCTCATGACACTCTAGGTCCATACCTAGAGACCTCTTCCTATTCACCTTTGCCTAGAATCTCTGACTTTCTTCAAGACTCAGATCAAATTGCACTTTCTGCAAAGGCATTGCTATATCATTAGTATCATCATCACTATTAGCACATACACACACACATCACTTTATGGTTTCAATGCACTTTATAAATGATATCTTGTTTGTTCTTCATGATATCATCATCCACATTTTACAGATGAGGAAGCTAAGGCAGAGGTTGAGCGATCCAAAGTCACACCCGTAGTACTCAGTTCTTCCTGCAGGTAGCATTAGCACATCCTTAGGACACTGGCCAGATAAATGCCTTCCCAGAATAGTTGCAGGACTGAGTATTAAAGAGATAGCCTAGTAGAAAAAAAAAAGTCAATCGTGGAATTACAAGATCTAGGTTTGAATTCCAGCTCCTCAAATTAATCTCTTAAAGGTTACAAATGCTTTCTTAACCGATAAATCCAGCAACTGCTATTCATGAGTAACCATAGATAGAGCTTAGATAGACACCTGTTTTTTCTGAGTCCTTACCCCCCTTACCTTCTCTGAAACATTTCAAGTTTTTCAGTTGTTCCTTCCTCCTAGAAACCATCTCCTCTCTTGATTTCTGTGACATTGATCTCTAACTATCCTCCTACCACCTCACCTACCTGCCTGCCTATCTTCCTTGGTTGCTATATCCTCAACCATCTCCCACACCCTTAGAGTAGATGTCCTTCTAGGCTCTGTTTAGCACCTTTTTTCTACTTTCTCTCTAAACCCTTTCCCTTACTTATTTTATCTGCCTCTCATGAGTTCAAGTATTATCTACATGCAGATAGGGCCTATGATTGCTGTAGGTGATGTCCAGGACAAATCTCTCTCCAGAACTCCAGTCATACACCTCTGACTGCCATATAACTCTCCACCTAGATGTCCAATAAGCATCCAATTATGCCAAAATTACCCTCATTGGCTTCCCTAAACCTTCCTTTTCTAGCCTCTTCCCTATTCCTGTTAAGGGATCTGTCATCCTTACAACCACTCATGTTTATAAACTCAGAGTCATCTTTAACTCTTCATTCCTCATATTTTTTATCTCCTCTTCATTCTTCATATTCAATCACTTGCCAGTTCTTGTCATTTCTACCTCACAATATCTCTTGTATTCCTCCCCAGATGGCTCTATATGGCTTTCATTCCAGTTCATACCCTCATTATCTCATGCCTGGACCAGTTTAATAATTCTATTTCTATTTCAGAAATCAAATTTACTGCATAAAAATGAATACCAGAATCAGTAATGGCAAATATAATGATATAAAAAGAAAAAAACATATTTCTTCCTCCTATGCTTTTTATTTAAATTTTCTTTTCATATAAATATAAAATTTTCTTAGTTGGTCACTCTATTTTCAATCTTTTTTCTCCAATCCTTCCTCCACACACTCCCAAAAGAGAATCATAAGACACAGATTTCCTCTCCCCTCAAAAATCTTCAGCAACTTCCCTTTTACTCTAGAATAAAATGCAAACTTAACCTGTCATTCAAGACCCTCTAGAATCTGATTTCAAACTATCCTTCCAGCTTCATTTCATATTATGCCCCAAATACGCTCTGTGTTCTAGACAAACTAGGGTATTAGATATTTTCTAAATGTGACCTTCCATCTCCTTTCTCTGTTCATTTGAATAAACTATTCACTTTTCACAGAATATATTCCCTCCTCAATTCCACCTCTCAGAATTCTTCTTTTTCTTCAAGGTTCAGACCAGGGTTATTGCCTCCATGAAGCTTTCATTTGTCACCTCCATTATTAGTATTTTCACATTACCCCATATTTACCTATTCGAGTACATCTTATCACTGAAGTAAAAAATATGGTCCCTTAAGGTGGGGATTTTTCATCTGGTTTTCTGCTTTTATAGGAAGGGAAGGACAGAGAGAAAGGAATAGAAGTAGTGAGGGAGGGAGGAAACAAAGAAGGAAGGAATGAAGGAAGGAAACCAGTACATATTAAGAACCTACCATTTGCCAAGCACTGTGCTAAATGCTGGGAATATATACATATATATATAAAAGAAAATAATCCCTTTTCTCAAGACCCTTACATTCTCATAGGAGGAGAAACTATATAAAGAAAAATTCAGGGGGGCGGAGCCAAGATGGCAGAGTGAGAGCAACAACTCACCTAAACTCTCGGACAAACTCCTTTAGGTACCTCTGAAAGGAGAATCTGACCAAATTTTGGAGGTGCAGAATTCAGTGGGAGACAGACGGTGACGAATTCGGAGCTCAGGTTGGACTGGAAGATCCACAGGAAGGATCTGTTCCACAGGGGTGAGCCCACAGCCCACAGCGCACAGCACAGCGCGGCCAGCACAGTGGAGCAGAAGGGACCCGAGAATCCGAGCAGCGGGCGGAACCAGAGGAGCAGCACCAAGGACAAGCCTAAACAGGTCAGTGAGAACTGCCGAGTGCCAAATATCAGCGTAGCAGCTCCTGAGACCTTCAGCCTGAAGATCAAACTTCGGTAAGTCACCTACTTGAACTTCCGGGAACCAGGATGGTGGAGTGATCCGTAAATGCTCTCTCCTCCCCCCTTGATGACCATGAAAGAACCATAAAATATTTCCCCAGAAAAACCCCAGATCAGCAGAAACAGCAGAAGGAGGCCAATAGTCTCATACCACCTGAGATGAGGAAAATAGGTAACGGGGATTCCTCCTATGGTGGCAGAGGCAAATTGGAAGAACAGAGGCTTCAGGGCAGGGAAAACTTGCACTTGGACCCAGGCAAGCCTCAGCGCCAGGAGAGGAGCCCCAGGAGGGGTGGGAACACACATTAACATCTAGGCGTGCCTCAGCTGTCCAGGGGAATCAGAAAGACAATAGGGCAGCTGAGATTACCACACCCTGAGCTTGCCTTTGCCTCAGTTCAGCTGAGGAGATCTCCTGTGACCAAACCACTCCTCCCCCACACTTAACAAGCTAAACCCAAGGCTGATTGGGGAAACACCAAACAAAAACCTGCTTTTAGCTTTTTCACACATCAGCTCAGCAAAAAGTTCTCTAGCTTTGGACTGAAAGAACCAGAAGACACAACACTCAATCAATATCATGAATAAGAAAAAGCAGAGGACTGAAAGAACCATAGAATCTTTCTATGGGGATAAGGACCAAAACACAAACACCAAAGAGGTCAGAGCTGAGACTGTACTTCCATTTGAATCTTCAGAAGGGACTAAGAACTGCTCACAAGCACAAGCAGCTCTCCTGGAACAGCTAAAGAAGGAAACAGAAGATAAACTGGCCAATAATTTTAAAATTATTAAGAAAGAATTCACTGATGAGAATATCTCTTTGAAAAGGAAAATTGAACAAATGGAAAAGGAAGTGCAAAAATTAACTGGAGAAAATAGCTTCTTAAAAGGAAAAATTGGGCAGATGGAAAAGAAGATGCAAAAGTTAACGGAAGAAAACAATTTGATAAAGATTAGAATTGGGCAAGTAGAAACTAATGACTCAATGAGACAGCAAGAATCAGTCAAACAAAATCTAAAAAATGAAAAGATAGAAGAAAATGTAAAATATCTAATTGGAAAAAAAACTGACCTGGAAAATAGATCCAGAAGAGAAAACTTAAGAATTATTGCCCTGCCAGAAACCCATGATGGAGAAAAGAGCCTGGACAATATCTTTCAGGAAATCATCAAGGAATACTCTCCCCTATGCTAGAAACAGA
>CM053769.1:311423842-311462659 GCA_028658325.1 Potorous gilbertii | reverse complement strand
TTCTGCAGTAAGAAATGATGAACAGGCAGATTTCAGGAAAACCTGGAAAAACTTATATGAATTGATGCAAAGTGAAATGAGCAGAAGCAGGAAAACGTTGTACACAGTATGAGCAACATCATGTGATGATCAACTATGAATGACTCAGCTCTTGTTAACAGAATGATCCAAGATAAATACAAAGGACTCAAGAAGGAAAATGCTATCCACATCCAGATAAAGAACTGATGGACCCTGAATACAGATCAAAGCATACTTCTTCACTACTATTCTTTTTCATGAGTTTTTTTTCTTTTGATCTGTTTCTTCTTTCACTATTGTGACTAAGATGAAAAAATGCACATGTATAACCTATATCAAATTCCCTACTATTTTTCAGAAGAGATTTAGCAATACATCAGTCACTTATTTTTAAAACCCTGTTTATCCTTCATTTGAAGAAACATCAATGTGAGTTGGATTTAAGTAAGGAAGAATTGCACAAAATCATCAGTTTCACTCTCTCTCTTCCAGTCATTGAAGTCTAATGGCAAGACTAAAGTCAGTGTATGACCTTGACATCTTTGATATCTGATCAAATCTGCTTCAGCCACCTTCATGACCATTGTTCTCATCCATCCATTCTGCAAGTGTGAAGTCTTCACATGCTTGGGGTAGACATCCCCCCAATTCACTAATGGATTTGAAGTCTGTCAGTTACAAAGTCTGTCAGTTACCCTCAAATTGATTCAACCTACTGAGATAGTTTAACTGGGATGTGGCTATTGCACCTGCTAAGGTTTCTTGGAGTCACAGGTGAGAGTTGGGTGAAGGGAGACACCAAAAGTGCATAAGCAGCCCTGAAAAAGGCTCACCAAGCCCTCACTCCAGAGGTGCTAGTTTTCCCTGAACAACCCACTTTGAGATGTAGTTTGTTAAGGCTTAGTGACTTGAATTCATTAAAGGCAGCCAGACGCCATCTCATCTTATTTATTTATTTCCACTACCTGTTAATTATTTTATTTTTCCCTTCCTTGTCCAAAAATTACTATCTTTGGATGAGAAAATAAAAGCAAAAGAGGGCAGAAAATTCAGTTTTCTCACCGTTATTCATTATCATCCTGTCTATCCCAAAACACTGGTCTTAAACTGCTTTGATCCTCCTCTTGCCTCCAACATATCTTTAAATGCCCAAAGCATATCCTGATCCATTCATTACCAGACTCAACTTATTCTGAACTTTAGTACTTTTAATACTATCCTCACTAGACTATACTATTTTTTTGTGCTCATTCTTAGTCAATTGTCCCTGCTTAATATATATATATATATTTTATATATTTTCTGATGAATTTGGGAGTGTCCTCTAAAGATGAGAATCAGCCTATCCAATCCCTGGGTGAAGCTCTTTACTAATCTTTCAAAAAGTTTGCTACAATGATTCATCCAATGGTTTTTTTTCTGATATTGACAGGATCCCAGTGGAGCACTTTGATTGACCTCTTGTCATCCCTCATTCTCTTCAAGTGACCTGTTCTTTTTCTCAGTTCACTATGTAATTTCTTGATGACATCATTTACTCTGACTCTTCAATATTTTTCATTGGTTATCTATTGCAGCTTGCTCATGCCCACCATGTACCTTTCCACTGCCTTCTGTGTGGTTTCCATTTTTAGTTCTTTGGAGGCAGTAGTGTTTTAGGCATCATGGAGTTGGAAAATGAGTTTTCCAAGCAACCACTTTAATCTCTAGATGAGGACACTGAAAAGCAGAGGAGTAATGGTACATTCTTGTCACAGTGAAGTCTGTATTACAAAGGAATACTGGCTCCTGAGAACTGATTGTTAAATTTTAGTGAGAACATTTCTACCTCAAGGGTTTGATTTATTGTTTTGTTGATCATCTGGGACAGAGATGTCAAACTGTAGGAGACTCAGCAAAACTTCCAACCTAATTAAAATGTAATTGGATATGTTTGACAAAATAAATAAAATTATAATACTACATAGATATTGTTAATTTGTGGTTTTCTCAGTCACTATGCAACCATAAGTTTCTGTTTCTATTTAAGTATGACACTATTGGTCTAGGCTTAAGAAAGTGATAGAGAAAAATTTAATAATGCAAATTAAACCTGAAGGTGTGTCTGGCCTTTTCAGAGAACTGCTTGTTAAATATTTATCAGCATACCTTTGCCTTAAGACAAAACTGGTGTCATCAGAGAAGAAAGCCAAAACCTTGGCTGTTAAGTATAAGAAAAGTTTATCCTAAGCAACCTCAAACAGGATCTTCCTCTCTGTTAGATTTGAAGGCAGTGTGGCACAGTAGAAAGTACTGGAGTCTGAGTTTGAATCTCAGCTTTGCAATTGCTACCTACGTGACTTTTGATTAATTTTCCTGATTGCTCTTAATGCTAGTAGTGTCCTCCCTCTGAAACTGCTTTCCAATTTATTCTTCTCATAGCTTGCATGTACTCAGTTGTTTGAATGTGGTCTCCTCTATTAGAATGGGAGCTCCTTAAGAGTGGAGGCTATTTTCACCTTTCTTGCATCCAGGAGACTTAGCACTGTGCTTAAGTAAGTGCTTAATAAATTCTTTTTGACAGATTGACTTCTCTGGTCTTCAGTTTCCTCATCTGTAAAATAAGAAGTTGAACTAGATGATCTCCTCTTCCACCAAAATTATTCCCTAATTCCTCATTGTAACATGAACCTTATTTTGGACTTATGAAAACTTGGAATCAACAGACCACAGCCCTGGGAGTTCCATCTATGCTGGAACAGCTCCAAGTATGGGTTTGTTGATGGAGTCTATGTCTGATTATCATTTGAGGAACAGAATAGTTAAATGAGAAGAAGCTTGTCTACCAGACAATGACACCATTTTTAATCACAGCAACTCCAAAAGAGCTGTCTGATTAATTACAATGATAGAGGGTTACTGATGAGGATGGAATTGTAAATCTATCAAGGTATCACTGTAAGTTGTCTCCCAAGAGTGAGATAGGAGGATATTATGAGCCGAAGGCTATGTGGTCAGTGCTGGTATAATATTTGCAGCTAAAATGCAATGATACAAAGCAAGGCAAGAAACATTATTAAGTGCCTACTATGTTCTAGGCATTGTGCTAAGTGCTGGGGCTACAAATACAAACAAAAAGAAAATCACTGACCTGAAGATTATTTTTTTGTGATGGGGGGAAATAACAGAAAATGGAGTTGAAAAGCAAATGTAGGAGGTTGGGATGGTACCCAGGTGTCAAAGTCCAATGAGTCAGAAGCACAAGCACAACGGGAATGAAGTCTGACTGACCTGAAGGGAATTGGCATCGTGGAAGGATGTTCCAGGATGGTAGACTTCAGGCACTGAGGGAAGTTACCAAGTGAGAATGAAGCTTAGTCATGGTGGTAAAGTACAGCTGAGGGAGGACTGGAGCAGAGGTCTCATCCTTTCAGTGTCTACTTGTTCAGGACCCATATTCTGTGTTCTGATCCCTTAAGCCACCCTTCTCAAACCTTTCTCTTTCTTCTCTGTTCTTGGGCATGTTGCCATTAGGTCTGTTCTGCCCTGTTTCCCAAGCATTACCAGCATCTCTCTGACTCTGACTTGCACACATTTCCAGTGGTGGAGCTGGAAAGCATCTTAGAGATCATTATCTAACTGTGACAAAATATCTTCACATTGTGGGTAGAAATTGTTTTATTGATGTCTGTTTAAAGTATATATGAGATTGCAAAATTAAAGCAGAATTCTAAGAAGTATGGCATAGTGGAAAAGGTCTAGATTAGGACTCTGGGGATTTGAATTTGAATCCCACCTTTTCTCCTTACTGCTTATATGACCTTTCCTTCTCTGGTCCTCTGTTTCCTCTCTACAAAATAAGGGCATTGGACTAAATAATCTTCTCAGATCCCTTCCAGTTCAAAATCTATGACCTAATAAATAACCACTTTCTTGGGAGACAGTAACTCTAGAAAATCATTCATCCACTCTACAGGGAACAAGTAGAGATTGTAGCTCCTGTCCAGTATTGCCCAGGCAATATTCACAGCCCTGAGGGCAACTATGAATATGCTGGCATAGTCCTGAATTACAAAGTATAACAGACTTTCCACATAGAAGGAAGAAGAAAAACAATTATTCAGACCCCAGAAAGAAAAATCTATCATAATAACCAAGATGTCAATATACATTAGCACAGCAGGAGACAAAGCTATTCCCAAACCTTCCCCCTCTACCCCTCCTGGGGCCTTCCCATAAGCAAACATGCAGGAACCTAGCTGTTCTCTCTCCTCTTACCCCAACCACCCTCACTAACTTCCTCCCAGTTCTGCTCCACCCTTCCTGTTCCGCCCATTCACCCTCTACACTTGACAGCTTCCATGTGATTTAAGCAGATTACATGGGCCTATCAGTGAATGGGAAAAATCTTCCCATTTAAATTACCATTACACCACCCTATCCTCCCAACACACACACACACACACACACACACACACACACACACACACACACACACATACACACACACACACACACACATACACATACACACACACACACACACACATATACACACACACACACACACAAATACCTCTATACACAGGTATACAATGTTAATTGGACCTTCTGGGTGCATCCATTTTTATACCTCTTTCAATGAAGTAAACACAAAGTTCTTGGAAGTGAGAGTTTGGTGAGAGCCCAAGGAGGCAGGAGCTTTGAAGCCACAAAGGAGATCTATTTGATGCTGTCTTACTGAACATAAACACCAGATAAAAAGAGTGTTTTCTTTCTTCTAGTTCTACTATGTTTCTGGAAATGCTCATTTCATTTGAGGTGCGTAATGTTCAGAATAAAATAATTCACATGAAACTGTGAATCTTGATGGTGCATAATTTGTGGTTTTTTAAGTATATGATAAATTCCACATATAATTTTCAAACTTATCCTACTCTGATTCCCTCTGGCTTGCCTTCTCTTCTCTATCTCAGAAATTCCTACATAGTCCCCCCAAGACTCCTCAAAAAAGCTAAACATATTTGGGGAAGCTGGTGAGTAAATGAGCCCTGCTCATTGGTTTGAAAATATTGTCCATGATCTTCCTTCTCCAGTCACATGCAATTCCATGTCTACCACTGACATATACTTCTGCTGTAAGTCTCACTACTACATCTGTTTGAGGGAGAGGAAGGAGGATTTCTATGACCTTTCTTACCCCATTCTAGAAGATGGTACAGGAAGGGTCTTGGAGAGTGAAAGAAAGTAGAAAAAGGACAAACTTGGCTTTGCATCCTATTTTTAAAAAAATTTTTTTCCACTGAATAGTATTTTGTTTTTTTTCCAGTTGCATGTAAAGATAAGTTTTGTTAAAGATAAGAATGTTTTTCAACATTCACTTTTATAAGATTTTCTCTGTCCCTCCATTCCCTCCACCCTCCCCAAGTCAGTAAGCAATCTGATATTGGCTGCACATGTACAATCATATTAAACATATTTCCACATTAGTCATATTTCCCATCCGTCTTTTAAAGACCACAGGAATATAACGACTTATTTTGGGTCAGTCAGTCATGAGGAAGAAGTCCTTATCTTTTAAATGATAGCAGTTCAGTGCCCATGGACATGCTTACATTGCATAGGAAAGTATCCTTCTATTGACCCAAAACAATGGTTAATGCCCTTTAATTTCAGAGGTTGACTAGTGAGAGAGGCAAGGAGAAACTACTCAAATTGATTAGTGATTTCCCTAATCACTTTCCTTCACATAATAAAAGAGAGGACCTGGCAAACTCACCATGGGCATTTTACTTAGAAGTGAAGAAAGAACTCATTTTAATAGAAAGAAAACTCTCCCCATCAACCATATACAGGAATCTTCCACTCCTTACCCACTAAGCCCCACCCCCTACTGAGGGCAGGAGCATAAAAGCTCTAGAAAATGCACAGCAGGAAACTACAGCATAATTCTCTCACTCAGTAGGGAAGGAAAAAATTCAGAAATTAATGTGATATAAGAACAAAAATATAGATAGAACTTAAAAGTTTTTCTACCAACAAAATAATTTAAGAAACGCACTGAAGAGACACACCCAGATGGTTCTGGGGAAGGTTTACAGGGGGTCCAGACTGATTATCACCCAATTCAGCTATGCTCCCTCTTCCCCCAAATCCATCATTATATTTTCAGAGCCTAATTAAAAGGATGAAGCGTAGGCAGTATTTTCAGCAATACTCTCTGGGGTTCACCAAGTGTGGCAAGATTGGCATCTCTTGCTTGCCACGGTCTGGATTCCATCAGCTTCCCTGAGACTGTTTCCATGGTAGAGGCCTTCATCACAAGTTTTATATTTAGAATTAAGGTCAACCCCAGGGCTCCAGCAAGCAGTTCTCAGAGGAGAATTTTGGAACCTAGGAGCCTTGGGGAGAGACCCCAAGTCTCTAAAACACACCCTCGGTTGCTCTAAATGACTGGATTTTTTTCCTACTTCTTAAAAACATTATTGTTTCACTGAGTTTATTCATTTATCAGTTTCAATATACAATATCATGCAACAAACTCAGTCTTCTTCCCCTATCCCATCACTACCACTGTCTAATAGAAAAAGACAGGCACAAGCTATTAGATAATTGAATTCATCCCTTAACAAGAGAGTGTATGGTTCATTCTCAATTCTAAAAAATGCAGTCTTGCAAACAGCCAAGAGGCACATTTCAAGGACATGTTTTGCTAGAGATCACATTTGGATCATTTTCTCCCTATCCAGGAATCATCCTAAAATACATTGTGCCCCATGTATCACTTTACAAAACACAAAACAAAAAACCTTTAGAGAGGCAACATGGAATGGTAGATTGAGGGTGAGACCTGGAAATGGTAAGACTCAGGCTCAAGTCTGACTTCTGATTTATATTAAGTACATGACCATGGTCAAGTCACTTAATTTTTAAGATCCCCAGGCAACTCTCTAAGAATATTACCAGAGTCACTCATCTCCATCAGTAAAGGGAGTTTACACACCAGAAGTTCCCAATACCAAGCAAATCTACAATCCAGACCCCACATCTCCCCCCAAAAAAGATAACCACAATGGTATGGTGGAGCTGCCAATTGCAAAGACTCAACAATACGTCAAAGGGTTATGTTTTTATTTAAGAATATTGGGAAGAGAATGAGAGACAAGAAGGGCAAATGGCAAGAAGTACATCTTCTTTATATCTAATGATGGTGTAGTGGTCACTGAGGGCAGCAGGGTAGTGCAGCAGATATAGAGCCAGACATGAAGTAAGAAAACTTTCTGAGATAAAATCTAGCCTCAGACACTTACTAGTTATGTGAGTGACCCTGGGCAAGTCACTTAACCCTATTTGCCTCAGTTACCTCATCTGCAAAATATGGTAGAGAAGGAAATGTCAAGCCACTCTAGTATCTTTACCAAGAAAACCCCAAAATAGGATCATGAAGAGTCGGACACACTCAACAACAAACAAGAAAATGTCATTGATTCCCCTTTCCCAGTTTTCCTCCCATCATACCAGAAAGAGAAGTTCAGGGTTTTTTTCCACTATATCCTATACCCTGTTCACCAGGATTGACTTTCTAAACCTTCCTCACCCCTGTGCCACAGCTGAAACAAATGGGAGTATGAAAGGGGAGGAGATCACCTTTGGTCCCTTTTTCATCCGTTGCTTACCATATAATTGAAAGGTAGACACTAACAGTGTGTGAGCAGACCTGAATAGGGCTCAGCAAGCCCTCCCATCAGTGGTGCTAGTCCTCCCTAAACACCTCAACTCTTCAACAACAAAGAACAAACAAGAATGACAGCCACACAACAACTAATCATGGATCCTGTAATCTCTGCCCAAGCACAATTCAAAATTGAGTTAAAAGATATTAAAAGCTATACTCAAGGATTCAACTACATGCAAGGTTTAAGAACAATGGGATAGCCTCTATAATAATCTGAAAACATGCATAGAATCAATATATTATCCATATGGCCATTCCTTCCACTGGTACAGATAGCAACTCATCCACGCCTTCCCATCCTACATGATTCTTAAATAAATATTTTCATAAATTCTCCATAGAAGGTTAATCAGGAAGATAACAGTAGACCTCCTCTGGTCTTTTTAATATTTAGTAAATACTGAAGCACCTGCACTCCACTCATTATGCTTTCTTAAGCGATTGATTCACTTCTACTTTTTGCTCATATACCTTATTGATAATATATTTTGTACACAAATTATTGCTGGTAATATGCCTACTTATCCCCACTCTTGTCCATTGGGTCACCTGTACCTTGGATGCTTGTAAGATAGTAATATTCTGTTATTTGTACTATAATATTGCCAAGAAAATACTGGTGTTGAAAAAAAAAGTTGGGCTATGGGGGCATGGAACATCTTGTTATCTTGCTCAAGAGATATTAATCTCACATCCTTCCCTGCTCTTATTAACAAGCTGCATACTGCTAGAGAAAGTTTACAACTGTGCTGAGTGGGTACATTATACATTTATATTACTCAATCTCAAATGGGTCTTCGCTACTGCATGACAAGTCTTTTATTCTTCCTTGATGGGGGAATCATACTCCCCACAGCACCTACTTCAAGTGAAGACTCCCATACTACCCTCTCTTCTCCATATTTTCAACAGAAAGTCTCCTACTTTACTAAGAAAACAGGCCATCTCTCTACAGGCCTATTCCCTACCTGAAAACCTTTCTACATCATCTGCTATTATCTAGGGA
Organism: Potorous gilbertii; assembly: GCA_028658325.1. NCBI lineage: Eukaryota > Metazoa > Chordata > Mammalia > Diprotodontia > Potoroidae > Potorous > Potorous gilbertii. The sequence continues at coordinate 311,453,918 of CM053769.1, read as the reverse complement.
GCTTCCTGAGGAAACACTCACTACTTGTAAGACTATCAAGAATACATTAGGTTCTTTAGGTATCTAACTTAAAAATTAATCCCTCAGGACTAGATCATTTATTCACCCTCTCAATTACATTAGTTGGCCAATAACAAAGGGTCCTTATTCCCAATTCCCAGTGTCCAATCAGAGTCTAGTCTAGCACTGGTGATGCCTTCAGAGGGCATCTCCAACCACTTGAAGCAACCGTCAGAGGCTGAACCCTGTGAGATCTGGGCACTTGTTGGGGAAACTCCGTACCAAGATTCCAACTAGTCTAGCCGTTACTCAGATATTAGCAGTGCATCATTTGGAGATCAGGGTGCTGTCCAGTTTTTAGGTGTTGAGAACGCCACATGTCCAATCTTCAGATGTTATACCCCAGAAGCACAGCCAAACAAGCTACCTCAGTCCAGGTGCCTTCCCAAACAGGACAGTAGGCTAGAGTGGGTAAGTATGCTTCTAACTGATAGTTACAGCCAATGCTGTCATTTATACTCATACCTTTACACATATTTTGTTATTTCCTTTGCCAAGAAAATCCCAAATGGGGTCACAAAGAGTGGGATATGGCTAAAGCCACTCAATAGCAACAGGGGCCAGGGGAGACATGGAATAATCTAGCTGGATTGTACTTATATGTGCACAACTCTAAGACCAAAAGAGAGGAATGTCATGCTAATTTCACCAATCAGAGTTGTCACGTGCTAGATATGCTTTCTATTCTCATCTCCTCTGCTCCAGACTCTAAAAAAAAAGAAATGGCTTTTCTTATTACAGCAGCTAGGTGGTACAATAGATAGCGCACTGGACTTGGAGTCCAAAAACCAGAGTTCAAATCCTACCTAAGACACTTCCCATCTGTGTGACTTTGGGCAAGTCAATCAATTAAAAGACAATCACCTACTGGATGCCAGGTGCTATACCAAGGGATTTTAAGTCAGCTTTTATATGCCTTAATTTCCTCAAATATAAGATAGGGATAACAGTAACACCTACTTTTCAAGAGTTTTTGTGAGAATTAAACATAATAATATTTGTAAAACACTTGGCATGGTACCTGGCACGCAGTACTTACTTAACAAATGTTTATTTCTTTTTTCTTTTTACTTGGGGAAATACGGTTCTGTGTGAAAACCATGAGTTCCTACCAAGGACCAGAACTGACTATGTTCCATATTGAGCTGAATATAGGCTAACCTCCTCTTTCCTCTTCAATCTTCCTTTATTCCCTAGTGTCTTCCTAGCCACTTATACATATGCCCAAGTCTCTGTCATCCTTAAAAGTCATTTACTTGATCCTTCCAGGGTTTCAAGCTGTCATCTGATATCTTTCCTTTTCACATTCAAACTCCCAGAGAAAGTCATCTACACTTAACTGTTTTCATCTCCAACCTTCTTACTTATTTCTTAGCCCTTTGTAAATTGGCTTCCAATCACATGGAAATGAAACAAATGAAACTTCCCTGTCAAAAGTAACCAACGACAACTATTTAAAATTGTGGATAGTTTTTCTTATTATCATGCCAATACTTCCCAATGTAACTTTCTCCCCACAATCTCCCCCAACATATCCTCTATGTATTCCCTATAATAAAGGATAAAAAAGAGGGGAAAATTGTTCTACAAAGCTAAACAACATACTGAAAAAGTCTAAAATTATGTCCAGTATGCACACCCTTAGTCCCCCACTAGCATTCAGTTTCAGTTGTTTTGTTTTTTGCTATTCTTTTTCCTTACATTGTCCTAACCACTGTGTATATTGTTTTACTGATTCTGACCACTTCTTTATACCTCAATCCATATGTCTTCCAATTCTCCCTTTTATTCATCATATTAATTGTGTCTTACAGGAATGTTCCATTGCATTCATGCACCACAACTTCTTATCCATTCCCCCAGGCAATGAGTTTCTACTTGGTTTCCAATTCTTGGCTACTACAGAAAATGCATTATAAATATTTTGGTATACATGGGTTCTTTCCATTTGTCATTGACGTACTTGGGTTTTATGCTTGGGATGTCTGGGTCAATTGATATAGACATTTTAGTCACTCTCAGTATAATTTTAAATTGCCTTCTAGAATGACTTCACAACTTCTCACCAATAACCCCTTAACTGCTAAATCAAATAGTCTTTTCCCAGGCCTCATCCTTCTTGTCCTTTCTGAAGCTATCAAAAAGTGTTGACCACCCCCCCATAAGCATTCATTCTTGCTAAGCTTTTACGATACTATTCTCTCCTGGCTATACCCTTCCCTATCTGACTTTCCCTGTGCTAGATCATCATATTTGTTGTCATGCATCTTCTCCATCCACATTCTTTTGCCTAAGGAACTCATCCACCTCATGGGTTTAAGTGCCATTTCTAAGTCATCTTTAAACTGATGAGCCTCATCTCTCTCCTGAGTTCCAGTCATTTATCAGCAATTGCCTGCTGAACATGTCCATCTCATATCATCTCAAACTCAATATTTCCAAGACAGTACTCAAAATACAAAACCTACCTCTCCTTTCAATCTCCTATAACGGTAGAGGACACAACTCTTCTTCTGGTCTTCCACATTTTCAACCTCAGTTTCATCCTTGACTCTTCTCTTTCCTTCATTCCCCCACACAATCTGTTTCCAAGTCTTATCATTTCTACCCATGACATCTTTCACATCATCTTCTCTTCACTCATGTGGCCACCACTATACTTAAGTCCTTATCATCTTTTACTTCTACTTTAATAATAACTCTATAATAGAGATCCCTACTTCTAGTTTCTCCCTATCCAATATTTTCTTCACAGAGCTGCAAAAATAATCTTAGTAATACATCGATATCACCCTATTACTCCCCTGCTCAAGAAATTGAGCTTCTTATTGCTTTTAGGGTAAAATATACGGGCAGCAACATGGTGCAGTGGATAGAGCTCCAGTGCAGGAGTCAGAAAGGCATGAGATCAAATCTAGTATAAAATCTAATACATTGGGCATCTTCTTTATGGAAGAATTATAGAAAAGAATAAACAAGAGCTGCCCAACCTAAGAGATCAGTGGTGGACTGCATTCCTGACTAGAGGAAGGAATGTCTGCAGCAAAAAGATCCTCAGTCCTTCAAAGTATAAAATCAGTACTTTCATTCCAAGTCTGTGACATGCCTTTCTCACAAATGCCATTAGATCGCTGAGAAAAGACTTAAAGTAGCAGGATCATAAGAAGTGGATCTAGAAGAGAATTTGAAATCATAGAGGATCATAGATTTAGAACTGAAGGAGACCGTCAAGGTCATCTAGTCCCAGCACATTCATTTTATTGTGTAAGAAGAAACTGGGACTAAGAAAGGTTGAGAGATCACATAGTCCACCTCTTTCATTTTATAGATGAAAATAACTGAGACCTATAAAAAGCTAAGTAATTTGACCAAGATCTCACAAGTAATAAGTAGCAGTACTATGATTTGATCCTAGGTCCCCTAACTCCAAGTCTGGTTCTATATAATGTGAAGTTTCTTTCTGATGTCTCCCCTTCCTCCCAGAACCAACTGCCTAAACTTTCATGTTGGCAGGAGAGCTTCTCAGAAAAGGAATGACAAACTCATTGACACTAGGATGCTAGGGACCTAATGTTCCTGAACACCTCCCTTCCCCTCCCCATAACAGCTCAGTGGTACTACTAGGACATCCCAAGCCAAGCTTGTGACAGGGAACATCTGCTTTCTCTTTATCACCATCCTTGAGCTGATGGAGGAAAATGGTAATATATGGCAGGTTCAATCCCTAGGGGAAATAAATACCTCAGCTCCTCATTTCTTCAAAGTTTCTCTGGGCGTAAAGGTTTCATTCCTCTTCTTTATAATACAGAGAGCTGTCAAATCATTGGCCCAAGACAACCTGAGCTGCCAAGGAATCCGCCCACTAGACAATGCAATCAGGAAAGGATATAATGTGTGACAATCTGCCCCTCCCTTAGTCACACTCATCCACAAATAGACCCCTCCCTATTTGAGAGTTAAGGGAATGGTCTTCCTTCCAATCTCTGTGTCATCCTTGAATTTTCATTCTCTATAATCCCACATACTTGACCAGTTACCAAAATTTGTCATTTTTACTTCTAACGTATCTCTTGTTCTCTACTTTCTGCTTTCTACTCACACAGCTACCATCACAATTCTGGCCCTCTTCACCTTTTGCTTATGCCACAGAAATAGATTCCATACCTCAAGTCTCTCCTCATTCCATTCCATCATCCACACAGCTGCCAAGGTCATTTTCCTAAAACCCAAATCTTACCATGTCACACCTTTACCCAGTAGCCTCCACTGGATCCCTTTGGTCTCTAGCACAAATATCAACTTCTTTATTTGCCATTTAAAGTCCTTTATAACTTTACACCACCACCACACACACACACACACACACACACACACACACACACATCTGCCTTTCCAGCTTTCTTGGGAGGCCTATGTTACACATCTTATGTTCAAGTCAAACCCACTTTCTTGTTGTTGCTTATACATACAATTTCAATTCCTGTTTTCATGCCTTTGCACAGATTATCCCTGGAATGCACTTCCTCCTTCCCTCCACTTCTCAGAAACCTCCGTGTCTGTAAAATGTTAGCTCAAACACCAGCTTCTACATGAAGGCTTTCCTTATTCCCCCAACTTGTGGGGCATTCCTAGATCAAAAAGTTACCTTTTATTTATTTTGCATACAAAACAGATTTCATATAGTAGTATTTTGTGTACAAAATAAATAAGGTAGAGAAGGCCCTAGGAGCTGGAGGAATCAGGAAAGGCTTCATGTAGAAAATTAGCTAACTAGATAGTTGGTTAGCTCAATATTTGGCTAGCAGAGGCTACCCTAATCACTGATGATTAACTGTCCCAACCGTCACCCGAGCTAGCATACCATGTCCTCAATGGGTAATTTCCACTGCTTTTAGGGTTCTAGGAGTAATGCTGTATGTGAATGGTTATTCCTACTCCTCTAGCACCACCAGTGTGTTTCCCATTAACAAATCAGCCAGATGATCCAAATGTCTGTTGACAAAGGCATTTATTCAAAAGGCAAAACAAGAACAAAAATTACCTAACATTCCATCTATAAATCTTCCCCAAATATAGCACCCAGAGGGAAGGTGGCACAAACAAATATGTACCATGGCAATGAGGCACACATTTAGAGAATACACATGACCAAGACAAGTCACAAGTCCAGAAGTGCAGGTCTCGATGCCCTTTCTTTTTCTTTTTTGGTTAGAAGGGACTATCTTCAGAAGGCTTACTGATTAGTGTGAGATGTATATTGGAGTGGTAGCTCTGCTACAAGGCCAACCTATCCTGTTGCTAGGACATTGTGCTCTGCTGTAGGACCCACCCATTTGTTGAATAATCACAAAACAGCCATGGGGTTCATGAATGCTCACTTAATTCTAAAGTACTCTTGTTGGTTATATACAAAAGAGCAAATGGTAAATAAGGTAGTCTTTTCCAGGGGTAAATGCATTGGCTGTGTTGCCTACTCTTTTCCTGGGTTTCTTTTTTTGTATGTAGATTTCACATTTGTCTTTGTTTCTCTCCCTTTTGATCAGCAAAATTGTCAAAGTCTGAGAGGGGTGCATCCTTACACCTCTTTATGTGTATGTCACCAACCCCAATTGAAGGTAAGTTTCTTGGAAAGAGGGAATGTTTAATTTTTGTCTTTGTGTCCTCAATACTGAGCACAGTTCCTCAAACAGGGTAGGAGCTTCATGAGTGCTTGTTCAGCAAGTGAAGGGGCCCTCCAGTTCAGCCTAAGCCCCTCCTTATACCAAGAAGGAAAGGGGGCTCAGAGAGGTTCACTGCCCAACACTACACAGATAACAATTAGCAGGGCTAGAGAATGAACCTCCATGGTGGGCTCCATGTCCATCATTCATTCCACTAATCCATGTCTGGTATCCAGGCCAAAGCCTCCCTGAAGCTCTTTCCTACTGTAAACAACAGGTAACACCATCAAACAAAGTTAGGTACTTTCTCCATTTTTACTCCCAGTTGCCAAAAGGGAGAGAGGATGAGTTGATTCCTTCAAAACCAAATCTTTCTCCTCCCAAGAGGCAGCAGTCCCAGACTTTACCTCATCCTTCATTTGCTTTTTTTCTTTTTAAAATTATTTGTTATAAAAGGTGTCTCTCTAGGAGAAAAAAGGCTAAGGAGGAAAGCCAAGTGATGCAAAAACAAAGAAAAATATCAATTAAAATCTATATTTAAAGGAAGAAAAACATTAGAAATGTCTTTTGGTAAACAGGTACAATGAAGGGGAGGTAGGGAGAATAGAACCTTTCAGGACTTTTCCTTATTTCTTAAAGAGATGGTTGCCATCTGCAGCTTCAATCCAAGTTCTCTGTTCTATTGGGCAGAGACTGTGCCATGGAGCTAGCTTGGTATGTTTATTCCCAGCCCCAGAGATAACCCAGCAAAAGGCCTGCAAGGGACTGATCACCATAGTGCTATTGAAGCTACTACCCCCTTGCAAAGGTATTGCCCTCTTTCTTCTCCATCTCCATCTCTCATCTGAGGCAGATTGCCCTAATCAAATTCCCCAGTATGACTAGACTTCACCCTCTGACTCAAAACTAAAGAGTCTAGATCTCTTCCTAGGCTAGAAAAAGAAAACTGTCCAATTAAATGACAATTTCCAAGATTCCCAGCTAAGCTTAGAACCCTTTCCCCACCCACAAGCAAATCAATCTAGACACATCTAAGTAGAAACCAGTCTGAGCACATCCAACCATGTGGTTGCACTACTATTCAATCCCAGGATGGTCTCTTCATTCTCTGGTGTCCTGTAGCATTTACTGTACACATCACCCAAACTAGCATTTCATTATAAGCTATGGGGCATTTTTTCCTTTCATGTATGTTAGTTTTGCCTTCCCAGAAATACTCTAACATCCTGAAGAAAAAAGACTGTCTGTCCTTTCTTGAGTAAACTCTACTTTACCTAGCACAGTATGGAGCATACTTCATAGAAAATGCATCATAGAGACTGATTGCCTTGAACTGAAGTGTCTCAAGCTTTGAAAAGTCAAATCCTCCCTTCCATGATTCTAGCTTACACTTTAAACACACCTCCGTGTTTTTAAAAGAGCTTCTGATCACTTATGTTTCTGAGGATTATTCCTACACTAAAGGGGAAGAGAAAGAGAGACCCAGAGGTAAAGGGATAGAAAGGAAGAGGCTGGAAGGTGAGACAGAGAGGCAGACCGAGACAGAAGAGAGAAACAAAGACAGAGAAAGACCTGCAAAGGAACACACAGCTAATAAGTGTCTGAGGCCAGATCTGAAATAAGGAAGATGAATGTCTTCCTAACTTTAGTCCTGGCCCTCTATTCACTGTGCCACCTAGCTACCCTACTTAAGATAGTAAGAACATTACCTATACAACATTCTCCCAGGAACCTGGGGTATGCGCTCATAAATACACCCAATTATCAGTAAAAATGGCCACAAACAGACCACTGATAGCAAGGCAGTCACATAGGAAACATTTGGTCAAAGTAACTCAGGTCTCCAACATGAAAAGTCCCAAAATCCTTTCTCTTCTAGGGCGTGTCCTCACACTCCTCCACCATCCTCAGGTGCCATATCTCTCCTGAATAGGTCACTTAGCTGTGATCTCTGGGCCTGTTCCTCTTTACAGCTTAGTTCCCCTCTGCCAGGGCTAATTCTTCCTTGAATCTATGGTTGTCTTTGTCCTCAGCTTCCAACTACATAGGTATAAACAAAACATAAAAAGCAGATATAAAGTAATTGTGGAAAGGGAAAAAGATGAGAAAAGGCCTACAAAATAAAGTTGAGTTTTTGAGAGGTGACTCAGTTTTGGAACTACACAGAATTCCAACTCTAAAAGATATCTAAGATAGATCCATCCCTCTGACTCAGAATACAGCACCTAAACTCACCCTGACAGATTCAGGTCAAAAAGTCTAATTGGAAAGACCCTCCTCCAGTTCCCTTTCTTTCACTCATTAGCCAAAATTTGGGGATCTGTATCTCCCACACAAATACAATCCATATTCTTTGCCTATTAGTTTACACACCCAGCTCACAGCCAGCAAAGCAACTTCCAAGACATTTTCATAGAAGGGCCAAGGAACTGATAAGGAATTCAAATGTCATTTTAGATACTCCCATGTCAGGGGGCCCACATCTAGCCCAAATACATCTCCTCTCTTCCATCAGCACAAGGTACTCAGCAACTACACTTGGCAGATGGCAGCAGGAGAGAGAAAGCCAATTGCTCCTATGACTAAAAATAAATGCCTGGCGACATGTCTATTTTAAAGGATATGGTACATTTACAATATCTTTTCTTGCCTAAGAGTAACTGCTGTGTCAACTCTCTCTGTATTTCTAATTTAGTATCACAGGGGAGGGAGTGGATTTGGTATGAGGCATTCTAGGAAAACATCAGCACAAGAACAGGCACCCAGGATGTGAAAAGAAGGAGAGGGGAGAGAGGAAAGATGGAAGGGCAGACACTTAGGAAAAAAGAAGCTGAGGAGGGTAAAAAAGAAAAAGGAGAATGAGGAAAAGGAGTAAAGTTGGAAAAAAGAAGAGAAAAAAAGAGGATGGGGAGGGAGGAAAATGACAAGAAGGAAGAGGAAAAAGAGAAAGCAGAATAGGGAAGTTGGTGCAGTGGAAAGAGCGCCAGACCTAGAGTCAGGAAAATGCATCTTCATGAGTTCAAATCTGGCCTCAGAAAGCTACTAGTTTCATGACCCTGGGCAAGCCACTTAACCCTGATTCCCTCAGTTTCCTCTTCTGTAAAATGAGTTGGAGAAGGAAATGCCAAGCCACTCCAATATCTTTGTGAAGAAAACCCCAACTAGGCTCATAACATGTCAGACACAACTGAAAAAAGTCTGAAAGACAGGGAAAGGAGAAAGGAACTATTGATGTAAAATCCTTTTCTGTCACCTGAGGACATTTTCTCAGGGACCTATGCATTTTTAAAATGACTCCTGTTTCACAGAGCCTCATATGTACAGAATCTCAGAGTTGAGGACTTCATTGATTATCTAATTTAACTTGAACTTAAAAATAAAATCCTTCTTCACCATATCTAAGAAATGACCATTCAGCCTTTGCTCAGAAACCTCCAGTGAGAATTAATCCCACCACCTGCCAAGGCAATTCCTTCCATTCTGCACAGCTCTCTTTTCCCTTAAATTGAGTCTCTTTGTAACTTCTATCCATGGGCCCCTTTGGGGTCAGGCAGAATAAGCCTAAGTCTTCCATTGGGCAGCCACTCAAATAACTAAAGAAAGCTAGCCTTAAATCTCTTCTGTAGGCCAAATATCCCCAGTTCCTTTAACCTTTAGCCTTTGTTCCATGACCTTAAGGCCCTTCATCATCCCAGTTGTATTCCTCTGGCACCTCTCCATCTTATCAGTGTGCTTTTTAAAATGTTTTAGAGTTTTTATTTAAATTAAATTTTTTTAATTTAATTAAAGTTTTTAGAACTGAACACAGTACCCCTGCTGAGGTCTGACTAAGGCAGCACACAGCAAAGATAGCACTCAAAAGGCAAGCACAAAGATCTGGCTGCCAGATCATCCCCCAGCTCAGCCTGAAATTGCAGTCCACTAAAACCCCTACACCTTTTATCAAACTGCTGTATAGTTATATCCTTTCCAACTTGTACTTTGAACTTTTAGACTTAAGTTTTAGACTTGACATTTATGACTATAGAAAGAAGATTGATCAGAGAAATTCCTCTAGTCCATTTGATGAGCTGACATGGCAATGACTTTGATGGAATTTCTCAGCCAAGGGTGGATGTGCCCCATGGTACCTTGTTACAAGGTTAAAGGCAGTTGATTAAGTGTCAGTGATGAAGAGTGCTTCCATGATGACTTCTGGGAGGTAGAACATTATATGCATGTGTCATCCATTACTCTGAACTATACAAAGCAGTGAGGTGGTCTGGCCTTTTCTCTTCTATCTTTCTTCTGAAGATATCCTGAGCATAGATTTATCCCTCTTCCACCCTGAGAACTCTCACTGACTAGTTTGTTTCTGTTCGTCCTTGAGCCTCCAAGAGGACCAATGACATCAGAAAGGCAATGCCTTGACTTGCAAGTAAATTGGATTTCAGTGAGGCAAGACTGTATAAAAACATCAAAGTCTCCTCCAGAATCATTGGAGTCCAGTGGCAAGACAAAGGTCAGGACAAGTGACGATGGTTCCTCACTGACTAGCAAAAGCACATGACAAGGCAGAGATGCTTACCCAATGTGTCCCAAGAGAGGAATTCCTAGACAATGTCATTCCAAAACCTTAGTTTCCTGACTGGAAGAGATTTCCTAAGTAGTATCACAGAAATAAGCCTTCCACCCATGAAAGAGAAATCTGTCAGCGGACCAATTTAATAATAATAAATACCATTGTATATTGTACCTCCTATGTGCCAGACACTGTGCTAAACATTTTGCAAATATTATCTCTTTTAGATTCTCACAACAACCCTAGAAGACTATTATTGTCTCCACTTTACAGTAAGAAAAACTAAGATAAACAGAGGTCAAATGACTTGCTGAAGGTCACACAGCTCCCAAGTCTTTGAGGCCAAATTTAAACACGTCTTCTTGATTCCCAGACTAGCAGTCTATCTGCTGTACCGCCTAGCTGCCTCACAATTTCCAAGGACAGCTTACCAGTCCCCACCGGTAAACCTCTCTAATAGTTGGCCAGTAGAAACAATTAGTTCAAAGTAAAGGCATTTATTGATAGGCTAGTAAGAATTGTAACTATAAAATAGCCCACCCTATAAGCCTAGGTCTTACTCTCCTACAAATACACCTGGGTATATACATAGTAAATACTGATAGACACACCCCATGTACAGAACATAGGGCCAAAGTAACTCATACTTCCAGCACCATAGGAACCCAATGGCTTTCCTCTTTTCTTGGTCCTTATGCAGAATCTCTACTGGACAGATGACTCAGCTTGGATTCTTGGGATACTTCTCTCCATAACTCAACTCCCAACCATTAAAGCTAATTCTCTCTTGAATCCACAGATCTCTCTCTTCTCTTTTGCCAGGAGTCACACTCCTTAAGACTTTCGGCTGTCTCCTTAGAGAATGCCCTGCTATTTAAAGGCCACCAAAGGCATGGCCTCCTTGACTAAGTAGAAATCAGTTGTATCTAACTGAATGAATCAGTTAATAAAATGCAGTGCTTACTTTGTACTAAGCACTGGGGATACAAATAGAAAGATGAGATGGTCCCTGCTCACAAGGAACTCACATTCTAATGGAAGGTTTCAGCTTCAAGTCAAAAGGAAAAGTCCATGGCTCATGTTGTACAGAAACAACAGTTAATGAGTCTTTTTTAATACCATTTCCACTGATAAAATCCTATCACTTCCTGATGTTGAACCATTTGATGGTGGACTTTGGTGACAGGAACTTTCCTCACTGAATCTTCAGTATCAATGTCTGTAGCACCTGCAGGAGTATTTGGCAATCTGCATCTCCACAGAGATTGTTTCCCAGAAGAATTTTTGCAATTAGTGTCTGCAATAAAGGCCTCATTTCTAAAATATACAGAGAACTGAATCAAATGTACAAGAATACAAGTCACTCTCCAGTTGAAAAATGGTCAAAGGATATGAACAGGCAGTTTTCACAAGAAGAAATTAAAGCTGTCTATAGTCATATGAAAAAATGCTCTAAATCACTATTGATTAGACAGATGCAAATCAAAACAACTCTGAGGTACCACATCACACCTATCAGATTGGCTAACATGACAGTACAAGAAGATGATAAATGTTGGAGAAGATGTGGGAGAGTTGGAACACTAGTTCATTGTCAGTGGAGCTGTGAGCTGATCCAACCATTCTGGAGAACAATTTGGAACTATGGCCAAAGGGCTACAAAAATGTGCATACCCTTTGACCCAGCAATATTGCTTCTAGGACTGTATCCCAAAGAGATCATAAAAATGGGGAAGGATCCCACATGTACAAAAATATTTATAGCAGCACTCTTTGTGGTGGCCAAAAACTGGAAATCAAGGGGATGCCTATCAATTGGGGATTGGCTGAACAAGTTGTGATATATGAATGTAATAGAATATTACTGTGCTATAAGAAATAATGAACAAGAAGACTTCAGAGAGTCCTGGAAAGGTTCATATCAACTGATGCTGAGTGAAAGGAGCAAAACCAGAAGAACTTTGTACACAGCAACAACCACAGCTTGTGAGGAATTTTTCTGGTAGATTTAGTCCTTCATAGCAACGCAAGGACCTAAAAATTCCCAATGGACTTTTGAGGCAAAACACCTTCCATATCCAGAGAAAGAATTATGGAATTAGATAGCAGAATGAAGCAGACCATTTTCTCTTTTAATTCCTTTTAATTCTGCTATTCAACATGACTATAGTGAAATTGTATTTAATAGGAATGTATGTGTAGAACCTATATAGGATTACAAGCCGTCTCAGAGGGAGTGGGGAGGAAGGGGAGAAGCAGGGAGAAGGAGGGAGAAAAATCTGGGTTATATGGAAGTGATTATAGAACATTGAAAATAAAATAATTATTTTAAAAAAAAGGGATTGTTTCCCAGAATGATGGGTGAGGGCACTGGGCTGGATGCACTGCTATTCCAAAAGTTCTTGGGTTCAGGATTCTGAACTGTCTCCATCAAGGGACATGGTGATGAAAGTAGTGGTGGTTTGATTTGCCTGGCATATTCTGTCTCCTGTCTCTCCCTCAGGAAGCCTTCCTTCATCAGTGAGGCTAGTTTACCTGCCCTCTGTTTGACAGTTAGATGGCAGTTAATGGGTGTGACTGCCACCTTCTCCTCAGGAGTTGCTTTACCAAATGATATCCGTGAGGGTTGGCCTAGAAGGAGAACCAGTGAACTGTGGTGTGCTGTCATTCCTGGGTTTCCTGTGCCTATCTACCCATTGATGGCAGTGGGTCAGTACTTTTTTGCTGTTAGTGATGTTAGGCCCCCTCTCTGCAATCATTTCTCCCTTCAGTGATAGCTGTGGAGTCTGGGCTGGAAATAGATCAAGTGATTTAGGGGAGGATGACATTTCAATAATCAAGGCTCTTGAACTTAGGGAGCCCAGGTTATAATGCTAATTCAACTTGCCTGGCACACGCTGCATCCTGTCTCTTCCTCCAAATTAATTAATTAATTCTATTAAGAACATATTCCCACCTCATCATTGGGTAGCAAAGTCAAAACTCTTCCTTGCTTTTCATTTAAGATCTTAACCTTGAAGTGTCTATTACCTTCCTCTTATTTTCTGTGATTACAACTGAACTGGGAAAAGTCAGTTAATAAAGGGTATCCTGATCAACTCTAAACACATATATATGTGTGTATAGCCCCCAAGTTTGAGAGTTCAGGAATCCAGCTTTATAACCAAATAAAAATAATCTCCAGGGCAGTTTTGGTCTTAGAGAGAGAAACACTTACCCACATTATTCCTTGTCCTGAGAAAGTGGTGCAAAGGAACCAAACATCATGATATGTGTAATCAAGAGCACTGGATTTTACATTTTACTATTTCATGAGGCATTCAGTGAGTGAATTTGTTGGAGAAGGATTTGCCATAAATGTTCTTACTTTCCTAGGGGAGTTCAAACCTCAAGACAGTGCAGTGAATCTGGGGAAAATAAGAAAAATCCACATGCAAAGAGGGGTTCACCTCTAAGGAGGTTTGTCCCACTGGCAACCCCAAATTTTGGGTGCAATAAGAGTCCCAGCTATAGGGTAGAACTAACTTTAGCAGGTTTTGAGATTGTGATGAATAAGGACTACTTGGATTATTTCTAGGTTATTATGGGCCCCTTTACATGCTTCCCACATTGTGGGGTGAAGCCTTTCAGTCTTCTGGGGCTGCATGTCAACTCTATGACTACATTCCCCTTCCCTGCAACTTTCTAAACCAAAACACACTTCCAAGACTACAACTCATATATACGTATATGTGTATACACACACATATATCTGTGTAAAAAATATTTATATACACACACATGCATCAGTCACTGATCATTGTTTGTTGTCCTTCATCCTCAAGGAGGACCAAAATGACATCACCATGTTGGGGCCAACATACAGTGTGTTCAACGGTAGCTGATCAGAGCAATACAAGCTTGGAAGTCTCTACCATTTGTTGGGTACATATAGTCCATATGAACATTTGAATGGAGATGACACTAAATTTGCACATCACATGTTTCATACAAAGAGAGAGGGAGAGGGAGAAAGAGAGACTCTTCCTACTGAAATATGTTACTTTAAGGCACTTGCTTTTGTGTTCCTTTTTTCCTAAGAGTTTAGGAAAGTGTTTGGCACCTAGTAAACATTTAATAAATCATTTTCATTTATTCTTTTAACCTGCATTTTGTGTGAGGCAGAATAAAGTCTATGTACCTCACACCCAATAAATATATTTGTTACCTAGTATGAGATCTGAGCACCTCTCTTACCAAATATTTGAAAACTAACATGAAAGCTATATTCTGTAATATTCCCTGAGTAAACTCTTAATAAGAGCAATATGAGTCAAAAAGAGACTGCTTTTTGGTCCAACCTCCAAAACCTTAGAGAGTTCATGTGAACTTAGAGCCTACAGGCACTAGACTATGGATTATAATGTCATTAAATTTTATTCATCCCACTATTCTATAATGCCAAGACAATTTTGAGTCCTGAATCTGTCGTCAATGTGTTCTCTGACCCTACCAATTTTGTGTTATGCATAAATTTCATAGGCATTCTATCTCTGCTTTTAGCTAAGCCATTGATTAAAATTGACTTTTAGCTAAGGCAATGATTAAAATTAAATAACACAAGGTTAAGCAAAAATTCCTGGGGCACTTCATTGAAAACTTTCCAAACTGACATTGAGCCATTAATGACTACTCTTTGTGTCCAATTATTCAACCTGCTCAAAATCTAGCTAATTGTACTATTGCCTAGCCTTATGTATCTGCACATTCATTCCAAGTAAAGAGGTGGTAGCGGGACCAGGAGAATGTGATGCTGGCTAGTTATCATCTCAACTGTTCTCTTAATATCCATACATTAATAGGTACCATGAAATCCAGACTGAAAGGGTTTCCTGGGGTTCCAGTATTCTACCACTGCACAGAGTGTGGCTGAGTCAGAGGGTCCCTTTCCCAAACCTTCAAGTCCTTGCAAAAAGGCTAAGTTCCTATAATTAGGAGAGTTGACAACCTTCTCTTCCTGGATACTCTCCATTCTAGGTTTTCATGACAGCTGTATCCTAGTTCTCCTACCCATTAGTTCTTCAGTTTATTTTGTTGGATCTTCATCCATGCCATACCCACCAAGTGTGGATATTTCTCAAGACTGCAGCACAAGGCCCTTGTTTCCCTCCATATTCTCACTTGTTTTTTTCGTTTCCCAAAGATTCAATTGTCATCTGTAGGCAAATCTATATATCCAGCATAGTCTATCTCCTGAGCTCCAATGATACTTCACCAATTGCCTGATGCACATTTCAAACTAAGTATTCCAAAGACCTCTTAAACTCAATGTGTCCAAAAAAGAAATCATCTTTTCTCCAAAACCCACCCTTCCTCCAAATTTCCCTTTTCCTATGGAAGTAACCACCATTGTTTCTGTCAACTACATTCAAAAGTACAATGTCTTCCTTAACTCACTCCCTCACATTCACTCCCTTCTCATCCTATTTCCAATCATCACAGATGTTGTCTCTTTTATCTCTACAGCATCTCTCATATCTGTCCTCTTCTCTCCATTCACATATCTACTACCTTAGTTCAGGCCTTCATCACCTCTCATCTTAACTATTGTAATAACTTTCTAATTGGTCTCTCTTCCAAATACCTTCACCAGTCCAATCTATCCTTCACCTAGCTGTCAAAGTCATTGCCCTAAAGCAGAGATCTGACTATGTTACCATCTCCTCTATTCAAAAACCTCCAGCAGCTAGATATTATCTCTAGGATAAAATATAAACTCTCTGTTTTACATTTTATAATTTATTTAAATATAATGCCCTTCCCAATTTGGCTCTAGTCTAGTTTTCCATACTTCGAGTGCACATTACTTCCCTTCACACACTGTGCTCCAGTCGTAATGGCTTTCTTACTATTCCTCATATATAACTTTTGATACCCCATTTCTATGCCTTTGTACTGGCTATCCTCCTGTGCCTGAAATGTTGTCTCTTCTCACCCCTGCTTCTTAAATTACCTGGCTCCAAGATTGTGCTCCGATGCCACCTTCTGCAAGATGATTTTCCAGGTCACCCTGTCCCCAGCTGCTCGTGCTTTCCTATCTAAGGCTACCTTCCATCTACTCTGTATATATCTTCTATGTAAACCACTCCAGTATCTCTGCCAAGAAAGCCCCAAATTGTATCACAAAGAGTCAGATGTGACTGAAAGACTGGACAAAAACAAAAACTGTATATGGTGTCTCCTTGATTAGAACATGAGGTCCTTGAAGGCAGAGGTGGTTTGTGTTTTTCCCTAGTATCTATCTCTAGGACTTCACACAGAATCTGGTACATAGTAAGAGATTAATATATACCTGTGGGATGATCAGTTGATTTACTCCTCAAGAGTGTAATGAGGAAACCACTTCTTAAACCTGAAAAATACAAATGTAACCACAGTCAGCATCATCAGCATCAGTATTATTATTTCTAGGGCAGTCCCAAACTATCCATTTACCTCACATAGAATAGACACATTCACTGACAAATCAATGAAATTTTAGTTTTAATCCATGGTTCTACACCTCTCCAAAAAGGATTTCCTGGGATATCTGTCCACCTGTTCAGGTCATCTAAAACTGAGACTATCTGAAGCAAATTGGGATGTCATCTTATGAAATCCCAAAGAAATTTAAGGAATACAGCATTGTTCTTGTTTTCTACCCCGGTGACATCACACAGGACCCCAGTAGTCCTTATTACTCGTAGTAGAGGAAATGTGACTCAAGCAAACGACAAATGATCCTTTGTCAGGAACGTTGTCAATTTCTGTTCACATATGAACTAGGTGATGTCAGAGGTCCTTGCCAACTCTGATATTCTGTGATTGTGTTCATAATCACTAAAACTCCACCTCATAGTGACATCCAGTAGAACTTCTTCAATATCTAAAAGCTACACTCCAGTCAGGGACATATGAGGTTTAAGATATTGACCCTTTAATTCTAACTCTTCCTTCCCTTCCCTATCTCTTGCAATCAACAGGTTGGTGACAAAGGTCAGGGAAACTTTGAACCAAAGCAGACCTTTCTTGCATTTAGGATACTCTTGCGCATGTATATGTGCATTTGTATATGTATGTTTATATGCTGGGGTCAGAGGAGGGTCTATAAAGACCATATAAAAGGAATAACTCTTTTTATATAAGCCATCATTTACTAAAAGACCCTAGATTTATCATGGATTCCTATTCTAAGCTTACATTATTTATTTAAACCTTATGTCTTCTTTGAGAGAGGCCTCCTCACTGTGCCGGAAGCTGTCTCGTGCAGTTTTTCCCAACCCTGCCATTTACCCTTGCAGTTTAAATGTCAACCCCAATGAATTGCATTTTAATTTGCTTGTGCCATCAACCCTCCCAGACCCTAATTGGAAGACAGGAGCACCCTCAGAAGAGCATTCATAATTCATCGGCACAGGGAGTGGCAAGAATGCCTTTCATCATTCAATAATGAGTGCAGGAGGGAGAAGGGGGACTGCAGCGTGATCATCCCTGGGACAGGCACTCTAACTACAGTCAGATAGGGGTGAACTGATGGGATTGAGTATTTTCCATGAACAAAG
The DNA here is from genome assembly GCA_028658325.1 of Potorous gilbertii. Taxonomy (NCBI): domain Eukaryota; kingdom Metazoa; phylum Chordata; class Mammalia; order Diprotodontia; family Potoroidae; genus Potorous; species Potorous gilbertii. The sequence goes on along the minus strand of CM053769.1, from coordinate 311,436,057 downwards.
GGGAGAAAGCCATACAGCAGATTGGGAATGAAGGGAAGAGAAAGGAAATAAGAATTTGTGCAGGACCTACTATGTGCCAGGCATTGTGCTATCTCATCTGATCTTCACAATAACTCGACAAGGAAGATACTATTATAAATCCCCATTTTACAGATGAAGAAAGAGAGGCAAACAAAGGTTAAGTGACTTATCCAGGGTTACACAGATAGTGTCAGAGGCTGGATTTAAATTCAGATCTTCCTAACTCCAGGCCAAGAGAAGAGGGAGGAAATAACAAGGAGAAGGCAGGTGACACAAACCTACCACGGTGAAATGGGATGATTACTAGGATCTGTGTTTTATTATTGCCTATTTGGCTGAGTAATTCAGCTCCTGTCTCTTGGCCCTTTTCAAAGATCCTAAATCACTTTCTCTTTTTAATGCATGGCACTATGGAAACAATACTGATTTTGAGTCAGTGGACCTGGGTTCAAAGTTCACCTATGCTACTGAGAACTTGTGTGACCCCTTGGACCAGTTGCCTAAGCTCTCTGAACTCTGGTTTCTCATCTGGAAAATGAGAAAGTTAGATGATATGACCTCTATGATCTCTTCTAACTCTAAGTCTATGATCTTATGATATTAAAGATTTGGACAAGCACCAAAGAGAAAAGGAAGTCCTTAGGGGAACATACACTTAAGAATGAGCAAAAGAAGGGACCATCTGTGATTAATTTTCCTGGCCTTTAAAATGAGACTTTAAAGAAAGAAAAAAAAAAGAAGTTGGGCTGGTCTAGAGGAAAGATTGCAGAAGTAAAGGTGATAAGGTCTGGGTTCTAACTCCCAGTATGTCTTCTCTTATGACTTTTGACAAGTCACTTAGCAGTTTGGGGCCTCCTCAGACTTCTCTTCTATGAAGCAGGAATTATCTAACTTGTCTTGCCTATCCCCACAAGGTTGTTATGAGTTGCAAATTAAATTATGAAATTAGAAACAGTTAAAAAAAGAAAAAAGTGATATATGAAGTGACTCCAAAGAAATGATTAACATTTTTAATGGGTTAGTTCTATAGAGGCAGTATAGCATAATGCAAAGAACTTTGGGCCTGGAGTCAAGAAAGACTTCAAGTTGAATCCTTGTTGTTCACTCATTTCACTTGTGTCCTTTGTGACCCCCTTTTGGGGTCTTCTTGGCAAAGATACTGCAGTAGCTTGCCATTTCATTCTCTAGCTCATTTTTGCAGATGAGGAAACTGAGGCAAACAGGGTTAAGTGACTTGTCCAGGATCATACAACTATTAAGTATCTAGGACAGATTTGAACTCAGGAAGATGAGTCTTTCTGATCCTAGGTCTGACTCTGTCCACTGAGCCACCATTGAATTCTTGTTCTACCCAGTTTGAATTTTAGCTCTGACAAATACCTACTATGTGACATTCATGTTCCTATGGGACAGAATCTATATACATGGAGTTTGAGTACTACCACTCTGTTCTCTTCCCTGACCCTCTAATGAAATATGTAGTTTCCACTTCTGATGTTGAGAATATGCCCCCTAATATCCCATGAGAGTCCCCCTCATGTACCCCTAATGAAAGCTACCATTCTGAGCTGTCCTGGGGAATCATATAAATTCCTGTCCATCAGCAACCTACCTCACAAGCTGCCCGCTGGGCCATGTTTATTTCCAGAGGATGAGTCATTCCCTGGGCTGTAGTAGGGTTTGCCGTCAGCATCTGCATCTCAGTAATTACACCCTGTGTTCTCTCCAAGGGAGGAGCTAGAGCTGGGTTGATGTGTCAGGCACTCACAGCCCTTCTTCTTCTTCATGAAACATGTGAAAATTTACAGTGCAAGAACTGAATTGGAATGCAGCAGAGCAACTAGCTTCCCAGAAGGAAGTAGGATAACTTTGAATATTAGAAAGATTACTAGTTACAATCCATTTTCTAAGGGTTAAAATACTACTATCTAGCTGGTCATTCAAGGCCCTCCACAACCTCTTCTTCCATCCCCTTCCCCTCCATAAACCTTGAGCCCCGTACAGTCCAACCTAGTCATTGTCCTCTTAACACATCTTGCCCTTTCTCTCTTCTAAACTGGGGTTCATGGAATTCTCCCCCAATGTGGAATCCTTTTGCCAACCTTTTCCTCTTCATCTATCTGAATCTTACTAATGTTTCAAAGCCCTGCTCCATTTCTACCTCCTCCCTCAGCCTCTACAGCTCTCCCTTTCCCCCTGATATTTTATACCTGATAGCTATGTGGCCCTGGCCACGCCACTTAACCTCCAAGCCTCAGTTCTCTTCTCTATAAATGGAGATGATATTAGCACCTATCTCACAAGGATCAAATGCAATAGTGAACTATCTTGTAATGCTTAAAACACTATATAAAGGACAATTACCATCATCATGGTTGTTTTTAGCCCAAAGAAGCACCTTAGAAGGTGTCAAAAATTCTGTAAGTAGTTAATGAATACTTGTTGCATCATTTAATCTAATTTATTCAATGACTAAGCTAGAACATATCTGGCCTGTCACTATCTGGTCCAGGTCCCCTTCCTACAGGTCGTATCAGGGCTTAGTTCCATTTAACTCTACATCCTCCCATGAGAAGAGGGAACTCTACCAATGGTTATTTAGGACCCTAAAATGGATTCCAGGCAATCTTTTCCTAATCATTTCCTAGACAAAGTTAGTGACTACCTGCAAGTGCTTTATTTGTGTCTCAAACAATAGAGAAATCTCCCATATTTTTGCAAAGTCACTGTCACTTGGGCTCTCAGACCATCAGCCCTCAGAGAACATGGAATATATAGGTACCAATATAAGATGGTGCCCCAAGCAGGCCATTTCTCAAGAGGTCAGAGAATCCTGACCAAAATGGTCAAATAGATGAGAATGGCTCCCAAAACCACCCATCAAGGTCTACAAAAAATTCTACTACTGTCCTCTGAAAAGAACTACTCCTGGTCAGTATAGCTACAGATCATGCCCTATAATGTATCCATGCCACTCTTTATGGAGAATGGGAACCCAGATAGATTTACCAATAGAAAGTTGGAGTCTGGTTTGCAGTACTGGGTTAGCAAATAGGGAGACATATGGGCAGCTGTCAGCACAGTGTTACTTGCATCAGCCCTACTCTTTCTTCCCTCCTCTAAATGCTCTTGAGTCCATGTGTGTGAGTATAGGGAGGAGGAGGGGAGGGAGTGGGGAGAGAAACAAGGAAACAACAAGCCTCAGCTCACAGCTCCTTGGGTCCATTTTCTGGCAATCTGGACATTTCTCTCACGTCCGCCCACCCCTCTTTCTAACTCCTCCCAGACTGCTGTTTCCCCAGAGCTTTTCAGTAGCAGATCATGGGGCACTGAAAGATACAGAAACCACAGGCTGTACCCTTGATATCCCTAGGGTTGGATGACACTTTCACGCCCATACCCAGCCTTCTCTGAGCACAGCCCAATGCTAGAGACAGAGCAGTCAAACTGAAATCAGTTAAGAGAGTTCTTTTCCTCATGCCTGCCTGCCAGACTTTGGCTACTATAGGGACTGAGGAAGAACCACCCCCTGGGAGTCCAGAAATTCCCACTTTCATCTTATTTTCATCTTCTCATGTCTAATTTTCTCCATTTTACAACCTGACTCTAGTGACTCCTCCAGGAAGCAGTAAAGGTGAATGAAATAATTAATGAGAAAATGTTAAGAAAGAAAAACAATAACATGTAGACTTTCAGCCTACAAAATCTTGCCTCCCCCCACCCACTTATTCAACCCTACCTCAAAATACACAATAACACAATCAGGAGAGTGACATAGACACATTAAGAGAGTTATCTGATTGGTCTCTTCTTTACTAACAAGGATCAGTTCTTCCCAGAGGACAGTGGCAGAAAATTTTGTGGTCTTTAATGGGTAAGCATGGGAGCCAATTTAATTCTGCTTGACCATTGTTGATGGACATTCTGTCTCCTTGCTCTGGCCTCTGGAGAATCCCCTGATTGGAGGAAGTCATCTGATAATAATCCCTATGTTTCCATGACTCAATGCTAGGCCCCTTTCTTATTTAGACAGGTCTTGCTGATCCAGCTAAAGCTATGCTCAATCCTACTTCCAGAGAATTTGAGTCAGGAAGACCTGAGTTCAAATCCAGTCTCAGACACTAGCTGTGTGATCCTGGGCAAGAAACTTCACACAATTCTCTAAGATATCTATTAACTTAGGGATGAGTTGGGAGCAGCAAGTTAATGTGGAAAGATAATCAGCTTTGGAGTCTGGGTCTCTGTAACCTTTCGCAAATTAGATAACTTCTCTAGGACTCTGCTTCCTCATCTATGAAATGAGACAGTTGTACTAGGTGATCTCTGGGGTCCCTTCCAGACCTAAGTCAATAATATCGCACTTGCCATATACCAGGAACTCTGCTCAGTGCTTTACAATTAATATCTCGTTTGATCCGTAAACAACCCTAGGAAGTACGTACTATTATAATCCCTATCTTAGACATGAAAAATCTGAAGCAAACCAAGGTGAGTTAAGTGATTTGCCCAGGGTAACATAGAACTAGTAAGCATCTGATACCAGATTTGAACTCAGGTCTTCCTGACACCAGGCTGTATCACATAACTACCTGTATGATTTTACATCCCTATGCCATTGATGCTGGCGGAGGTAATTCCCACACCAACATGCAGCAATAGCTCCTGAGAGGCTGATAGTCTGAAAGCTAGAGCAGAGGAACAATGCTATAATGGGACCTACAAGGTAAAGGCCTTAGAAAGGTCAGGAGAGGGAAAGGAGGCCAATAAACCATATTTCTTTGACAAAGGTCATAGATACAGTTAATCAACCCCTGTAGGTAAGACTTAAAGTTGGGAGGCAAAAAGACTTTCCCACTACTATCTCTTGGGACAACGGGGATTGCCCTAGATTTGGGAGAATCAGGGAGTCAAAAGTGAGGGGAACTGGGGAGAAATTGTGGTTCTGCTATTCACTCACCACCTGTAAAACTCCAGGTAGATTGAATAGCTGCTCCGTGGTTCATTTTTATCTTCTGTAAATGGAAGTTCTTAGACTAGGTAGTCACTGAGGTCCCTTGTAGCTCTAAATCCACAGTCCTACAATACTTCCAAAGATCTCCCATACCTTCTTTCTGTAACCCTGGCAAAACTTGTAAATAGTAGTTTCCCTTCATAGGAAGCTGGGTGGAGCAAGTGGGTAGAGAACTGGGCCTGAAGTAGGAAGACCTGAGTTCAAATATGACTTCAGATACTTTCTAGTTATGTGAGTCTGGGCAAGTCACTTAACCTCTAGCTGACTCAGTTTCATCAACTCTAAGATAGGGACAATAATGTCACTATTGTTGTGAGGTTTAAATGAGATTATTTATGTGAGTGTGTGTATGTGTATGTTTATGTATATGTATATATGTATACATATATATTAGCACAGTGCCTAGCAAATAGTAAGCACTTAATAAATGTTTATTTGTTCCCTTTCTTCCAACTTGAAGAAATACTACTCTATGTGAGAGCCCTGAAGTTCCTACAAAAACCACAGCTGTTGTTCATTTATTCAGTCATTTGCAACTCTTTATAACCTCCTGGACCATAGCATGCCAGGCCCTTCTATCCTCCACTATTTCTTGAAATCTGTTAAAGACCACAGCTAAATAGTGCCATGTTGATCCAAATGCAAGTAATTCCTAAAATGAGAGCTTTTTTTAAAGAGCTTCTTGAAAAGAAAGAAATATATATTTAATATCCTTGTATGTGTGTGTGTGTATATGCTGACATATTTTTATGTAGTGTGTATGTGTGTATGTGTGCTTGCCTTAATACACTGGAAAATGAAACGGCAAATCACTCTAGTTTCTTTGCCAAGAAAACCTACAGACAGTATGGTCCACAGGATCATGAAAAGTCGGTCACAATGAGCAATTAAATAACAAGTACATGCATTGGATTTGAATGAAAGAGAGCTACAAAAAAGTTATCAGATACTCTCTACTTCCAAGTCATCAGAGTCCAGTGGCAAGACAAAAGTCAAGGCAACTGGTGATGACCCAGGATGCGATGGGTCACCTTGGATTTTCTAAATTAAAATCTTTCCCAGCTCTCAGTTTGTCTGAAGTCATGCCAATTCAATGACTAAGGGCTAGGTAAGAACTGAGACAAAAAATGGCCCAATTTATCTTCCCAAAGATATCAATCTAGGAGGGAAAGACCCTCAGAGTTTTAGGCCAGAACAGAAAACAATTGCAATTTACACTCATTCTAAGCCCTCAAAATCTAAACAATGAGCCACAGAATATTAAACCCAGGGCTATTATAGACTATTCAATGAAAACCAGAATGATTTGGTTTTGAAGGCATAGTAAAGTAGCTCCATTTAAAAGACAATGGGCTTTTTTAAAGCCTTTCTTTTCAGAGTTATATTTTGAAAAATCAAAAATGAAAACTGCAGGAAAAAGGGAAATTATGCCAGGTTTTTGAAAGAAGAAGAGAAATAATAGCATTATTTACCAGCTTCTATTCTAATTGGCAGGTTGGGTCTCCAGAGAGCAGCTACTACTATTCTCAGGTAACACAGTAAAGACAGTTAATGCAAATCCTTTTCCTAAGAACCTGCTTCATTCCTTCCCACAAATATACAAGTACCCATGGGAGTAGTAGACTTAAATTGGAACCATAATAGTAGTGAGGCCCAGGTGTAAGAAATGGTGTAATATAGTTTAATTCCTATCACCTGCTCTGGAAGTACTTTTCTCTTCGTAGAGACCTCACGGAGGATCCTGGTTGTGGTGGTTGTTATTTGTCCTTCCTTCTAGAAGATGACCAATGATTTCATGAGGATGTTGTCCTGACTTATCCATGAATTGGATATGAATGAGTATAAGATGGGTAACACTAGCACACAGGTGGGCTGCTAGCACAGATTCACTCTTGATCTGGTCAGATAGGAAGGACAGACAGGAAGACAGCTTTGGAGAGGTTAATAATCTTATTTTATTCTAGCCTAGTCTTCTCACAAGATGTTTGCTGATAACAGAAGCACCAACTCCTACAGTATTCCCTAATCACCCTTCTCTCAGGGTCTGGCAAGAGGGGGGCCAACTACCCCTATGACAGGGTTGATTGAGATAGGCACAGTTTTTGCACTCCCCTAAATCCTCTCAGGTCTCAATGGGAGCCAGTTGAGGCAAACACAGATTTCCTGCCCCAATGCCCCACAAGCCTTGATGGGATCTGATCAAGCATTCGAACTTGTGCATTCAACCCTAAGGGTTCTTCACTCACTAATCAGTGCCCATCTGCTTTATAGGGCAACAAAAAAAGAAGACATACTGCCAGCAATAGCCTCACAAATTTACATTATCTCATTGCTATATCTCACTATGCAATGTGGATTTTATAATTTAAGCACAAATGTTTATATTATTTATTATTATAAAATGCTATGCAAATGTGGTAGAGAGGTTTACAAGTCATGAGGCTGGGAAACAAAGTTGTTATGGCCACAAGTCCTGGGAAACTAAACTCTAAGAAAGAATAACAAAAATCCACCTTACACACTAAAATCCACCTTACTTATAGTGAGACAGATCTGCTCAAAGTCATCAGACTCAATTTCCCCTCCAGAGTTATTGGAGTTTCATGTCATGTTCATCTTTCATTGCTGAAGAAGACCATGCCACCAAAGAAATGATGATATGGCACTTGACTTTGTTTTGAGTGAAGGAGGACTGTGCAAGTGACCAGCCTCACTTCTCCTCCAGAGCCATCTGAATGCAGTGACCTGATATTCCTCAGGATGACTAGAGATGGCCCAGGATGCACTAGAAGACCTTGGGCCCTTTAGGCCAAGGTCTTTGCAGGTATTCACTTTAGGGTGAGGCAATGCCCATTCATTGAATAGGTCTGTTTAAGAAGTAGGCAGGGCATGGTCCCTTTAATGAGGTCAAGAAAAACAAAGACATCAGACTGGGTGGGAAATAGCAAGTTACTACTGGTAATCACTGAAAAGCTAGCAGGGCCCAGGACCTTGGCAGGGGCTCCTTCGAGTCCTAGTTTTAGAGTGTAGTAGGTGTAAGGTTTTGGGAGAGGAGAGCAGTTCATGAGGCCAATTTGGGACTCCAGAAAAAGAAAAGGGTTTTTTATATAGATGTAGAAGTCATCTGCATAGAAATCATAATTTAACCCACGGGAATTGATGAGATCACCAAGAGAAAGAAAAGAACAAAGAAAAACCCTTGTAAGGTTTTGTACAAGTCAAATTTGTTCCTATAGTTGAATCAGGATAATATATATAGTTAAAAAGCAGCTATCTTTCACATCAGGGGAGCCTTAAAGTCAATGCCTTTCTGTGGATCTCTACAAAGAGAATGTAAGGCCTAAATCTTGCCATTCATCCTGAGCTACTTTCTTCCTTTATGCTCCCAACCTTCCCCATGTTCAGCCTATGGACATCATTATAGGCACTAGTAACAGAGAAGACTGGGTTGAATCATAATTCCAATGCTTCCTTGCTATTTGAATAAGATACCCTCTCTAGACCTCAATAGAGAAGGAGTATGGTATAGGGTTGAGACCACCAGCTTTGGAGTCAGAGGACCTGAATTCTAATCCTCTTCGGGTTATTTATTGACTTTGTGACCTTAGGTAACTCACTTCTCTCTGGCCTTCAATTAACTCATCTCTAAATCTTATGATTCCTCATCTAAAAAGAATGGAGATAAAAGCACTCTTACTGCTTAGTTTTGTGGGGTTGTTGTGAGGAAAGAATTCAATATATGTGAGTGGCTGAGTATTAATAAAGTAGCAGAGATGCTTTCGGCTTCTGTCAATAAATATCCAGGTGCCAACATGCCATGTCTGGGGTTTGGGTTCAGTTTAGGACTATAATTAAACACCCATCTTTCCTTGCTTCAGAGCCAAAGATAATTTAAGAAGTGACCAGGCTTCGATGGTTCCCTGGAGAACAGAAAACAGAGAAGTGATACATTTTACTAAGTATCCCCTCAAGAGCCTATACCAAAGTAAAAGATTCCCCAATTTTTTCTTCAACTTCTAAAAAATGCTTTCAGAATGAGGGCCTTGTCCATTGCTTGCTGAAGCTCTATTTAGGATCCAAAGTTCTGTCATCTCACAAATCTTCAGTTTGTCAGTCACAGATTATGGTCTGAGTTGGCCACCTCAAGGTCTTGGTCATGAGAAGAACTTGGCAGGAATACAGGAATGGTTCAATATAAATGGCACTGACACATTGGCTAAGAGTCCCTGCTATGATATAGAATGAACTTTGCTTAATAAAGAAATATGTGTCTCTGGAATGGCATTGTGTCACCTGCCAAAATCAGGTCCCCTAAACTTGCCTTTTTAAAACTCATTAGGTTTCTATATATGTGTATTTGTACATATATGTAAGCCAAATATACATATATGTACATGTACACATACTGGATAGATGGATCTGTATGTGTTATTTTATCCATGTGGAGAACTCCTTGAATGGAAAATTTCTCCACTTATGAAGATCAGTCACACCTCTATAAAATAAGCCTTAGAAAATTGAGATTACAAGTATCAAAAACAAAAAGGATAAATTCATCCCTCACAAATGAAAAGGAAATTAAAGCAATTATTAGGAGCTATTTTACCCAATTATGTGGAAATAAATCTAAGTGAAACAGTTGAATACTTACAAAAACATAAATTGTTCAGATTAATAGAATAGGAAATAGAAAATTAAAATAACCCTATCTCAGAAAAAGAAATTATGCAACCATAAATGAGCTCCCTAAGAAAAACCCCAAGGACCAGATGGATTCACAAGTGAATTCTACCAAACATTTAAAGAACAATTAATTCTAATACTGTATAAATGATTCAGAAAAACAAGCAAAGAAGGAGTCCTACCAAATTCCTTTTATAACACAAATATGGTATTGATACCTAAACCAAGAAGAGCTGAAAAAGATAAAAAACTATAGACCAATTTCCCTAATGGATATTGATGGAAACATTTTGAATAAAATACTAGCAAGGATATCACAGCCATATACTCCAAAGATCATATAGTAAAACTGGGTGAGATTTATACCAGAAATATAGGGCTAATTCAATATTAGGAAAATTATCAGTATAATTGACAATATTAGTAACAAAACTAACAAAAACAGTATTATCTCAAAAGATACAGAAAAAGCTTTTCGCTAAATACAACACTCATTCTTGGTAAAAAAAAAAAAATTAGATAACAAAGGAATAAATGAAACTTTCCTTAAAATAAGTAGTATTTATCTAAAACCATCAGCAAGCATTATCTGTATTGGGGATAAGCTAGAAGTCTTCCCAGTAATATCAGGGATGAAGCAAGGATGCCCATTATCACCTTATTCAACATTGTACTAGAAATGGTAGCTACAGCAAGAAGAGAAGAAAAAGAAACTGAAGAAATTAGAATAGTTAATAAAGAAATAAAACTATCACTCTGGTAGATGACATGATAGTATTATTAAAATGAAAATTCTTTGTTCAAGTGCTCACCCTTATTAAAAAGGTGAAACTCAGGATAAAGAATTAAAGGAGATTATTAAAATATATCAAGGTAGTAACACAATGACGCACAGATCATTAAAGATCACCAAGGGATTCAAGATGGAGTCAGCTTTTATTAATCACTTTTTTTAATGAGATAAGGGCAGTTCAGATGGGTCCACATCAGTAAAAGGCAAGGGTCATTGCATCTCATTTCCTCCCCAAATGCCTATAACATGATGTGGATCAGGTAGATGTAAAGCATCACAGAGAAAAGTCCTTACTAAATACCGGGTAATACGAAAGATGAAGACTGGGTGAAACTTTCCCCAACACTGCTTGTAGCAGGACCAATAGTAATGGTTCACAGAGTCAGCATAACTTTCAATACTTTACTTGGAGAATCCTAGAGAATCAGCTAAAGAAAAAAGAAGCTGAAATAATTAACTTCAGTAAAGTTGGAGAATTTAAAATACATCCATATAAATCATTAGTGTTTCTATGCATTACCAAAAAGTACAGCAGGAAGAAACAGAAAAAGAAATTCCTTTTAAAATAATAGCAAGCAATATAAAATACTTTAGAGCCTACCTGCCAAGGCAAATTCAGGAACTATCTGAAGACAATTACAAAACGCTTTTCACACAAAATCAGATCTAAACAATTAGGGAAATAGGGCGGAGCCAAGATGGTGGAGTAGAAAGACTCACATATGCTAGCTCTGAACCCACAGCCCATGGATTTCTTCTAAAAAGAACGCCCAACAAATTCTGGAACAGCGGAAGCCACACAGCAACACAGTGAAGGAGATTTCCGTTCCAGAGAGCCCTGAAAAACCGACCCCAAAGGTCCATCATGCACCAGATGGGAGCAGAGCCCTCCCCTGCCCTGGCCACGTGGCACTGAGAGGAGCAAGCAGATTCGAGCAGGCTTCAGGGACGGAATGTCTAGTGGCCGCGAAGGTCCCTCCACCCACAGACTCACAGGTCAGTGAAAGAGACGTCTGGAAGGGCTGAGAGGGGAGCGGGGTGTCTCCATAACTCGGGCCCCCTCGGGAGGCAGCAGCAGAGGCAGCAGCACAGGCAGCGGCACAGGCAGCAGGCAGCCAGAGACTCCCAGAGCAGGCAGGAGCTCCATTATAGAAGGTCTCTGCATAAACCCCCTGAAGGAACTGAGCCTGGGAGGTGGCCCTGCCCCCACCTGAGCACCAGAAATTAAGCTTCCATTGAATAGTAGCCAGGCCTCTGCCAAAAGCCCTGAGGTTGGGGAGCAGCATTTGAATCTCAGACCCTAAGCACTAGCTGGGCAGACCTAGACCAGGGGTGGAGAGGACTCTCAGAAGTCAAGTAACTGGCTGGGAAAATGCCCAGAAAAGGGAAAAAAAATAAGACCATAGAAGGTTATTTTCTTGGGGAACAGATGATTGCACCATTCCTCTTTGATGAACAAGACCAATGCTTACCACCAGATAAAGACATAGGAGCCAAGGTCTCTGTATCCCAAACATCTGAAATAGATATCCAATGGGCTCAGGCCATGGAAGAGCTCAAAAAGGATTTTGAAAATCAAATTAGACAGGTGGAGGAAAAACTGGGAAAAGAAATGAGAGAGATGCAAGAAAAACATGAAAAATAGGTCAACACCTTAATAAAGGCGACCCAAAAAAATGGTGAAGAAAATAACACCTTAAAAAATAG
>CM053769.1:311395289-311423342 GCA_028658325.1 Potorous gilbertii | reverse complement strand
GTATTGTGGAAATACAATCAGGATAACACAAGATCTAGCAGCTTTGACATTAAGAGATCGAAGGGCATGGAATAGGATATTCCAGAAGTCAAAGGAACTGGGTCCAAAACCAAGAATCACCTACCCAGCAAAACTGAGTATACAATTAGGCAAATAATAATTGCTTATTGGTAGGTCAAGCCAATATATTATAAATGACAAATTAATTCTACCTAAATTAATTTATTCAGTGTCATACTAATCGACCTACCAAAAATATTTTATAGAACTAGGAAAAAAATAACAAAATTCATCTAGAACTAAAGGGTAAGAATATCAAGGGAATCAATGAAAAAAATATGGAAGAATGTGGCCAATAGTATCAGACATGAAACTATATTATAAAGTGGTAATCATTGCAACAATCTGCTACTGGCTAAAAAATAGGGTGGTAGATCAATGAGACACAATACATAGTAGTAAATAGCCATAATAATCTAGTATTTGATAAACCCAAAAATCCAAGTTTTTTAGACAAGGACTTATTATTGACAAAAACTGCTGAGAAAACTGGAAAAAAGTTTGGCAGAAACCAGGTGGCCATGAATATTCTGGCACAATTCTGAATCACAAAATACCACAGACTCTCCACATGGAAGGCAGAACCAAAACATTTATTCAGACACCAGAAAGGCAAATCCATCACAGTAACAAAAATCTATACATAGTAGTAATACAGAGGACAATGTCATCCCCAACACTTCCCCCTGCTAGGCTTCCCACAAACCAGCTCCCTTAAACAAATCAAAAACAAGAACTCTCACTCATGTTAGCCAGCAGCCTGCATTCTTTCTAGCTCTAACTGCTCTCTTATCTAACTTCCTCTCAGCTCTGCCTCTTCCTGTTCCACTCTTCGTGTTCCACCCATTCAGCAAACTTGTCCCACCACAGGGTCCATGTGACTCTAACTCATGTGACTCAGGCTTCCACAGGGCTTAGGCAAGCCATATGGGCCTATTAATGAATATGAAAGATCTCCCGATTTAAATTACTATTACAGACCAGCATCTCACTAAGATAAGGTCAATTACATGATTTAGATATAAAGGGTGATAGCCTAAGCATATTAGGTGAGCATGAAATATTTTACTTTTCAGATCTATAAATAAGGGAAGAATTTATGACCAAACAAGAGAAAAAGAACAATATAGATAATTCTGATTAAATTAAAAAGGGGATGCACAAACAAAACAAATGCAGCCAAGATTGGAAAAAAAGCAGGAAACTGGGAGGGGGAGAGAGTTTTACCATAAGTTTTGCTAATAAAAGACCTCATTTCTCAAATATATAGAGAACTTGTCAAATTTATAAGAATACAAGTCATTCTCTAATTGATAAATGATCAAAGGATATGAACAGGCAATTTTCAAGCAGAAATCAAAGCTCTCTATAGTCATATATATATATATATTAGAGAAATGAAAATTAAAACAACTCTGAGGTGTCATTTCACACCAATAAGATTTGATAATATGACAGAAAAGGAAAATGACAAATGTTGGAGATGATATGGAAAAATTGGGATACTAATTGTACTCTTGGTGGAGTTATGAAGTGATCTAACCATTCTGGAAAGCACTTTGGAACTGTTCGTAAAGGACTATAAAGGACTGTGCATACCTTTTGATTCAGCAATATTACTACTATGTCTATATCTCAAATAGATCAAAGGAAAAGGAAAAGGACCTATATATACAAAAATATTTATAGCAGCTCTTTTTGCCATGACAAAAAAAAATTGGTAATTGAGGATCTATTCATCAACTGGGGAACAGCTGAACAAGTTGTGATATATGACTGTGATGGAATACTATTACATTATAAGAAATGATGAGCAATATGGTCTCAGAAAAATCTGGAAAGACTTAGGAGAATTGAAGCTTAGTGAAATGGGCAGACACAGGAGAACATTGTACACAATAACAGAAGTATTGTATGATGATCAATTGTGAACAACCTAGCTATTCTCAGCGGTGTAATGATTCAAGAGAATTCCAAAGGATTTATGATGAAAAAAACTTACCTCCGGAGAAAGAACTCATGAAATCTGAATGCAGAACAAAGCATCCTTTTTTTAAACTTTATTTTTCTTGTTTGCTTTTAGTTCTGTGTTTGCTTTTGCAATGTGGCTAATATGGAAACATGTTTTGCATGACAGCATATGTATAATCTAGAGCAAATTGCTTGCCTTCTCACAGAGGGCTGAGGGAAGGGAAAGAGGAAAAGAATTTGGAATTCAAAATTTTTTGTAAAAGTTAAAAATTGTTTTTACATGTAATTAAGAAAAAAGAAAATTGAGTATAGCATTAAGAGTTTCAGTCATGTACCCATTGTCAAACAGCTAATCTGTATTAGAGGCAGTATTGGAACCTCTGTGTTCTGACTCGAAAACTTGATTATTCTAGCTTTTTAGCTATCTGTGCACACTTACCGTGAGATTCTCCATACACCAACACTACTGACAAGCCCTAAGCTTTTTTTTCTATGTTACCTGTGCCTTATTGACAAATATGAGTGGGGAGGTGCATTATCCAGTATTCAATTTAACAATTCAATTCAATAAGTATTTATTAAGCACCTGCCAAATGAGAGGCGATGGAGAAAGCACTGGAGATATAAAGACAAAAATGAAATAGTACGTGCCCTCAAGGAACTTATAATGTACTGGCGGAAAACAACAGGTATACAGAAAAGCAAATACAAACTAACTGGAAAGGAATTGGGATACCAGCAACTAGAGAAATCAGGGAAAAAACATAATGTAAGAAGTGGCACCTGAACTGAGACTTGAAGGGAGATACTGATTCCAAGAGGCAAACGTGAGGAGGAAGAGCAAAAGGAAAAAGTCAAACAGTCAGGTCCTGGGTACAGAAAGTGGGCCAGTTTGGTTGGAACATATAATATGCAAGGGAAGTAGCATGAAATAAGTTTAGAGAGATAGGTATGAGTCAGATTTGCCAAATAGAGAAGTCCTTATGTGATCCTGAGGGCAATAGGGAGTTGTCAAAGTTTCTTGAGCAGAGGAGTAACATGGTTAGATTTATGTTTAAGGAATATCATTTTTTGTAGCTGTGTAGAGGATGTGTTGGAGAGAGGAAAGAATGGAAGCAAAGAGACTAATTGGTAGTTTTAAAAAAAATACTAAAGGTAAAATGTGGTGAAGACTGAACTAGAACACTTACAACCCTCACTCCCTTATGCCTTACCTCCTTAATGTCTCCACTCTGGATCTACTCATTCCTCCCCCTATACCTTCTGGATACCTTCAACAAAACTGTTTTCATCTTAAAAGTTATCCTTTCCCACTCTCTCTATCTTCAGGGTCTCACAGAAACCTGACCTCCTCCTGATGACACTGTATCCTTGGTCAACCTTTGTTAATACTAGTTGCACTTTTACTCATAACTCCCAATTCACAACTGGTTGTGGTGGGGAAGTCAGAATATCTCCATCACCACTTTCAGACTTTCCTTCTACTCCCATCACTCAGTGATCTCTTCTCCTTTGAAGTCTATTAAATCCTAATCAAAATACTGAGTCCCAAGAACATTCTCCTTTCTCAGTAAGTCCAATGCCTAGCTCACAGTCTTTTCTCTCTACCCCAACTCCTGTATTCATACTAGGTGACTTCAGCATACATATTGATATTCTCTCAAGCACTCTATCTTCCAAGTTCCTCAATCTACTAAATTCCTATGACCGCCACTGAACCTCAGCTATACACAGAAATTGTCATAGCCTTGATTTTGCTATCATCCACAAATGTTCTTCTTCCAAGGTCATAAAATGGAAATTCTTTTATCTGATTATAATCTTTTTTCATTACATCTTTCCTTCTGTCTTACATCCCCTAACCCTGTTCTTCATTTTGCCACCCCCTTCATTCCTAGGCCATCACTTTTGCACTGGTTACACTCTCTTTCCTCCCCTATCTCAATCCCTCAGTGAACTGGTTCAACTCTACACTGTCCTGTATGTTCTACCCTCACCAATCATGCCTTGCCACACCCCAATCTTAGGTTACTCTCACTATCTGATGCCTTTGTTCCTGTTCATATGGGTCTGAACACATCTGGAAAAATTGTGAAACTATGCCAACTACAAATTTATGATCTTAAGTGGGCCTTCATTGCATCAAGACAATCTTTGTATACTTTCTTAAATGATTTACTATCCAAATCATCTGAGTTATTTTTCCAAAACTTTTCATCCCATCTCATTCTCAGCCTTATACTTCATTGAAAAAATGGAGACCATTCACCAAGAGCTCCCTCTTTTCCACTCTTCCTCACCTCAAATCACTCAGATCCCTTCTACCCCTCTCTCTTCCTTCAACCTTTTCCCAAATGAAGAAATAGCCCTTATCCTTGCCAAGGCAAATCCCTCTACATGTACTCTGTTTGAAGGTTGAACAGATAAGGATGTCTGCAGAGTATTGTGGTACATCCCATCCTATCTTTCCCCTTTTATAATCCTTACCCATTTCACTCTGGAGCGCACAGATTGAACCACAATAGGTACCTGCCCAAGCTCCACTTAATGGCTGTATTTTGGACCTTCCTGGCTCAGAGTGAATGTCAATAGTGGCAGTGGTGGTTGTTGTCCTTCATTCTTGAAGAGGGCCAAAATGACATCACCACGATAAAGTGAAGTTTCAATGTGTGCAACTGTGGCTCAGAACAATACGAGCTTAGAATGCTCTACTACAGTTGGGCACAGATAGCCCATGTGAATATTTGGGGTGGTTACTCCAGATTTGTGCAATCTATGTTTCCTTTGTTCTGTTTCAACTCTGCTTTGCTCATAGAGCACAGCACCCTTTTTGATATGAGCAAGTCATGCTGATTGGTCCTGTGCCAGTGTCTCCAAATGTCACAAAATCAAATCCAAAGTTCTTGAGAGAGACCTTGAGAGTATCCGTATATCACTTCTTCTGACCATGATGTGATTGCCTGCCCCATGTGAGTTCTCCATAAAATAGCCTTTTTGGCAAGCATACATTTTGCATTTGAACAGCATGGCTAGCCCATCAGAGTTGCGCTCTCTGAAGCACAGTTTGAATGCTTGGTAATTTAGTTCAAGCAAGGACTTCGGTGTCTAGAAACTTATCCTGCCAGGGGATCTTCAGAATCTTCCAAAGACAGTTCAAATGGAAACAATTCAGTTTCTTGGTATTGCACTGATAGACTGTTCATGTTTTGCAGGCATATAACAATGAGGTCAGCACAATAGTTCTGTAGACTGTCAGTTTGGTAGTCAGTCTAATACCTCCTCTCTCCCAAACTTTTCTTGTAACTGTTTAATGTTAGACCAGTAACCCTGAGGGTTTGACATTTTTTATTAAAGGAGCTATCCCTTGACTCATTTTTTAAAGAGGTCTATTCATTGAAGGTGTATGACCTCATTCAAAATGAGAACCTGAAAAGGCCTTAGCCTAAAAGGCCAGGGTCTCCCATTGCATCCTGAGCTATCTCCTGTAGTTCTGATGAATATCTAGTCACTGGACCCAGATGACTCTGGTGGAGAAAGTGAGGCTGGTGACCTTGCACAACCCTTCTTCACTCAAATCAAAGTCAACTGCAAGTCATGTAATCATGACCCTGATGTCATGGTCCTCTTCAAAAATGAAGGATAAACACAACAACAACAACTCTCTCTCTAACCTTCAATATCTCTCTGTCTACTGGTTGCTTCCCTACTGCCTACAAACAAGTTCACCTCTTCTCCTCCCATAAAACCTCTCACTTGATCTGACCAGCTGTTATATCTCTCTTTCCTTCCATGTATAAATTCCTTATCTATACCAAATGACTACCCTCTCTCTTCTTTCTTCTTTTTTTTTAGAAAGGAAATTATTATTTTAATTCCATTTTTATTGAATTAAAAATAGTACATTCAAAATTAATTTAATATAACATTTAGCAGTGAGTTTATAAGTTGAAATTAATCTTAAGTACTCAACCCAAAAAGCAATATTTTAATTAACTACTTTAAATGATTTGTTTTCAACTTAATAAAGGCATTGTCTATTTTTAAGTAATTTTAGTTGTGTTTCGTTAATAGCTATGATTTTTTCAAGAGTTTGGGCCTCTCCAATTTGCCAATTTGCAAATGGACTGGTTTTATATATCTTCTCATCTCTTATAAACCCTCTCCACTCTGGCTTCCAAACTCATTATTAAACTGAAACTGCTCTGTCCTAAATTACTGGTAATCTCTTCACTGATAAATCTAATTGTCTTTTTTCAGTCCTCATTCTTCTTCATCTCTCTGAAACTTGGGAAATGATCAATAACCCTCTTTTCTGGGATACTCTTTTCACTTTATGTTCTTGTGATATAGCAACAGAATTCAGCTCTCTTCCTCCAGCAGCCATTCTGCCCTATCAACAAAATAATGCCTCTGTAAGTTCCCAGAAAAGTAGCTGAAGTCAGTTGTCTCAGCTGGAAGCTATGTCTTTTGCCTCCAGTATCTTGGGATTCCCCCTGTATTTAGCTCACTCCCTTAATTCTGTTTCTCCTGCTTCTCCTGTCTCCCTTGCCCTATAGTTTCTTCTCAAAGCTTTTCCTCTGGCTGATGTCTTAATAACTTCTAATGTTAATTCAAATCAGAGTCTCCTGGTTCTCAGTGACTCATCTTTATTGTATAATGTGAAAGAAGAAGCCTATCTTTTTGTCGGGTACGAACTCAATAATCCTTATGTAATCTTCACCTTTTGTCAAGTATAAACATCAAAGCTCTAAAAATAGTCACTTGCAAAGGAGATGATGGACCACAATACCCTGCAGACACCCTTAGCTTAGCTGTTCTACCTTCAAATAGGTTCTCAAAGTACATTCAAAATTCCCTACCTGATCTTCAGAAAAGTCAGAATTTCTCCTCAAGATATTTTCTAAGACTATATGTCTTCACAAGCATATTTTATCAGCTTTCCTTATACAAGTGTTCTATCTTTCTGCTTCTTTCATCACCCAAAGTGTACCTTATCTAAAGAAAATAAATCCCCACTTGGCCATGTCCTATGCCTCATTCTTCCCATCTAGTACATCACATCTTTGTCAAGAGGTAGGAAGCCTGTTTCATTGTTAATCCTCTGGATTTGTGGCTGGTCCTTTCATTGATCAGAATTCTTAAGTCTTTCAAAGTTATTTATCGTTACAGTGTTGTAATCATTGTATAAATTGTTCTCCTGACTGCCAATCTTCACTCCACACAGCTTATTCTACTTTTCTCTGAACCTATCTTTGTGTTATTTTTTGAGACATAATAATATTCCATTATGTTTACATACTATTTCCCAATCCATGGATCCTCTCAGTTTCCAGAGCTTTACTAAGGTTAAAAAAAATGTTGTGAATATTTTTCTACATTATGGATCCTTTTCCTCTTTCTTCTATCTGTCAGGGGTATATACCTAATAATGACAATGCTAGGTCAAAAGTTTTGCACAGTTTAGTGACTGAAGGGTGTATAATTCCACAATGCTCTCCAGAATGTTTAGGCCAGTTTTCAGTTCCACACAAAGTATATTCCTGTACCATGCCAGTCCTCCCTCATCCTCTCCAACAATTGTTGTTTTTCTTTATCTTTGCCAAATTTTTAAGTAAATTGATTTGGATCCTCAGAGCTGTTTTAATTCTTTGTTTATATTTTGTATTTATTTCTCTGCATAGATCATTCCCTTATGCCCCCTGTTCACCCCCTCTACTGCCACTGAATGTAAGTTTCTTGAAAGCAGGAACCCACAGTGTAAGGGCAGAGACAAGATGGCAGAGTAAAAGCAGCTACTCACTTGAACTCTCTCAAATTCCCCTCCAATATTAAAATAATATCTCAAATTGAATTCTAGAGCAGTAAAATCAACAAAAGGATGAGGCATAACAATTTTCCAGCCCAAAATAATTTAAGAGGTCATCAGAAAAGGTCTGCTTCACTGGGTGATGGTCATTTCTAGAGCACAGTAAAATGCAGGCCAGGCCCCAGCAAGCCTGTAAGTCTTCAGAGCAACCACTTCTATGCAATAATGGGAAGGGGAACTTTGGGAGCTCTCAGCCCACAAAAGTGATTGGACAACTGGTCAGAAGGAGATTGCAGGGGACCCTTTACTGGCACTGGGTGCAGGATTTTGTTCATTACCTTTAACAGTGTAGCACTCCCAGGGCAAGGAAGAGCACTAGCACACTAGTGCTTACAGCTTCAAGGAAGCAGCTCCAGAGTGGAGATAGTGCTTGGAACATGATATTCTGAAGGGTAAAGGAACTAGGATTACAACCAAGAAACTAAGTGCAATTGCTTGGGGGTCAGGGGTGATTGGATTTTTAATGATAATAGAGGACTTTCAAGCATTCATGTTGAAAAGACCAGAACTGAATAGAAAATTCTTTCAAATGCAAGACTCTGGAAAATCATGCAAAAGTAAACATAAAAGAGAAATCAGCGAATTCAGTAAGGTTGAACTGTTTACATTCCTACATGGGAAGAAGATACATGTACTACTAAGAATTTTATCATGGTTAGAGCAGTTAGAAAAGTACACATAATAGACAGAGGACATGGATATGAGTTGATCGCTATGGGATGATCATAAAAAATAAAATTAAGGGGTGAGAAAGAGGAATGCATTAGGAGAAGAGGGAATGGAGAAAGGAAGACCCTTTACAGTGAAGAGGAAGGAAGATAGGGGCTAGTGGGAAATATTTGAACCTACTCTCATTAAAATTGGTTCAAAGAGGGAATAATATGCACATTGTTGAGTACAGAAATTTATATTGGCCTACAGGGAAGTAGGAGGGGAGGGGAATGAGAAAAGGAGAGACTGAAAGAAGGGAGGGCAGATTGGGGGAGGAGGTGGTCAAAAGTAAAACAGAACTTTGAGGACAAAAAAAGGTGAAAAAGAGAGGGAAAAGAATAAACAGAAGATAAGATAGGATGAAGGGAAAGACCCAGTTAGTAATCATGTAAATGGGAATGGGATAAACTCACCTATAATACAGAAATGGATAGCAGAGTGTATTAAAAACCAGAAAGTGACAATATATTGCTTACAAAAACCACCTATGAAGCAGAGATATACACACAGAGTAAAGGTAAGGACATGGAGCAAAATCTATTACATTTCACTTGATTATTTTTTTTTACAAACAAGGGTCGCAAAAATTATCTCAGATTGAGCAAAAACAAAAGTAGATCTAATTAAAAAAGAAAATCAGAGAAACTACATTTTGCTAAAAGGTACTATAGACAATGAAGTATTGTCAATATGAATCATATATGCACCAAATGATATTGTTTCCAAATTCTTAAGGGAAAAATAAAATAAGTTACAAAAGGACATAGACAGTAAAACTCTACCTCAACTTTTTCTTCTCAGTGCTAGATAAATCTTACAAAAAAAGGTAAGTGAGAAAGAAGTTAAGGAAATGAATAGAATTTTAGGAAAGTTAGATATGATAGACTTCTGGAGAAAACTGAATGAGAGTAGAAAGTAATGCACATTTTTATCAGTGGTACATGACACCTACACAAAATTTGACCATGTACTAGGGCATAAAAACCTTGCAATCAAATGCAGAAAAGCAGAAATGTTAAATGTATCCTTTTCAGATCATAAGGCAATAAGAATTACACTCAATAAATTATTCCTAGAGAATGAGTAGGTTAAAGTGTAAATCATAGAAATAATATATAATTTCATTAAAGAGAATGACAACAATGAGTAAACATACCAAAATTTATAGGATAAAGCCAAAGCAGTACTTGGGGAAAATTTATATCTCTAAATACTTACATCAATAAAATACAGAAAGAACTGATCAATGATTTGAGTATACAACTAAAAAAATAGAAAAAGGAGAAATTAAAAATTTCCAATTGAATACCAAATTGGAAATCTTGGGAAAAAAGGAGAGATGAATAAAATTGAAAATAAGAAAACCACTGAGCTAATTATTAAAACTAGAAGCTGGTTTTATGAAAAAAATCAATAAAATACATAAACCATTGGTCAATTTGATTTAAAAAAAAAGAAAAAAGACCAAATTGCCAATATCAAAAATAAAAAGTGTGAATTCACCAAAGGAAATTTAAGAAATTATTAGGAATTACTTTGCCCTGTAACATGCCAATAAATATGATAATCTAAGTAAAATGGATGAATATCAACAGTAATATAAATTGCCCAGATAAACAGAAGAGGAAATAGGATACTTAAATAAGCCTATCTTAGGAAGAGAAATTGAAAAAGTCATAAATGAGCTCTTGAAGAAAAAATCACCAGAACCAGATGGATTTACAAATTAATTCTACCAAACATTTAAAGAACAATTAATTTCAATACTACATAAACTATTTGGAAATAACAGGCAAAGAAGGAATCATACCAAATTTCTTTTACAGCACAAATATGGTACTGATATACAAATCAAAGAAAGTAAAAACAGAGAAAGAAAATTAGATTAGGTACATGAAAGAAAGCAGTAAATAACCATAGTAATATAGTAAATAAGGATAGTGATCAAAACACAAAGATCTAAGATTTTTGGGACAAGAACTCACTATTTGACAAAAATTTCTGGGAAAACTGGAAAATAGTTTGGCAGAAACTAGTTATAGACCAACATCTTATACTGTATTCCAAAATAAAATCAAAATGAGTACATGATTTGGACACAAAGGGTAACATCCTAAGCAAATTAAGGGAGTGTGAAAAATTTTACCTGTCAGACATATTGATAAGGGAAAAACTTATGACCAAACAAGAGAAAGAGAGCATTATAGATAA
The DNA here is from genome assembly GCA_028658325.1 of Potorous gilbertii. Taxonomy (NCBI): domain Eukaryota; kingdom Metazoa; phylum Chordata; class Mammalia; order Diprotodontia; family Potoroidae; genus Potorous; species Potorous gilbertii. Next base: position 311,412,523 of record CM053769.1, on the reverse strand, counting down.
TTTTGATTACATTAAATTAAAAGGGGCTGCCCAAACAAAAGTAATGTAGCCAAGATTAATTAGTAGGAAAGCAGAAAATGGGGCAGGGTGGGGGGTGATTTACAGCTGAATTTACAGCAATTTTCTCTAATAAAAGCTTACTTTCTCAAATTTATAGTCAGATTTATAAAAATATGAGTTATTGCCTAATTGATACATGGTTAAAGCATATAAAGAGAAGAACTCAAAGCTATTTATAGTCATGAGAAAAAAATCACTACTGATTAGAGAAATGCAAATTAAAACAACTCTGAGGTACACCTTATACCTATCAGATTGCTAATCTGACAGGAAAGGAAAATGACAAATATTGGGCAAGGCTATACCACTGTGCACAACCTTTGACCCAGCAATACCACTACTAGACCTATATGCCAAAGAGATCAAAGGCAAAGAACCTATATGTACAAAAATATTTATAACAGTTCTTTTCATGGTGGCAAAGAATGGGAAATTGAAGGAATGTCCATCAATTGGGGAATAGCTGAACAAGTTGTAGTACATGATTGTGATGGAATACTACTGTATTATAAGAAATGATGAGTAGAATACTCTTAGAAAAACCTGGGAAGATTTATAAGAACTGATGCAAAGTGAAGCGAACAGAACAGTATAACAGCAATATTGTCTGATGAAAAACTATGAATGACTTAACCATTCTTAGTAATACAATGAACTAAGACAATCCCAAAGGACTCAGGATGAAAGAAGCTATCCATCTCCACTGAAAGAATTGATGGAGTCTGAATGCAGATTAAAACATACTTTTTAAAAACTTTTCTTGTTTTCCTTGTTCTTTTCTTTTTCATTTTCTTTTGCATCCTAGCCAATATGAAAATGTTTTGTATGACTACACTTATAGGCTATAGCAAATAATTTGTCTTCTCAAGAAGGGGACAGAGATGGAGGGAGGGAGAAAATTTGGAACTCAAATTTATTTAAATGCATTTTAAATGGTATTTATACACAAAATTCAAAAAATAAAATATATATATTTTTTAAAAATTCAAAGCAAACTCAAAAGCAGAAGATTTTATCTTAAAATTATGTTGAAGTTAATTTGCATATTTTTAAATAAATTGTAAATAATGTGGTTTGTGGTTTAACATATTTTGAAGGGGGAGAAAAAGTATTAAATCGCTTAATTTTTTTACCTCATGTTCTTATCACCTAGTCCAGTGTTCAGGACAGAACAGGAACTTAATAATTACTAGCTGAAATGAACTGAATTGAATGTGGAGTCTGGGAAGCATGGGTCATGTTCCAAGAGGAGGCAGAGGGACTATTACATAGGACTGTATAAGGGATTACTGAGAGAAAAGGCATTCATGCAATAATGATGCTTTATGCATCTTTTCTATGCCCCATACTGTGTCAGATAGATATTGTGGGTGACAAAAGAACTATCAGACCGTGTGCTATAGTGCTGTGGAAAGGCAGTTAAAGAAAGGAAGACATTAATATAGGCAGAAATGAGTAGTTGGGGAAGGTTTCATGAAAGGGAGCGGGATCTGTCCTACATCTTAATGTCACTCTGTCACTGCAATAGCAATTTCCATTCTCTCTCTGTCTCTCTGTCTCTGTCTCTCTCCGTCTCTGTCTCTCTCTGTCTCTCTGTCTCTGTTTCTCTGTGTCTCTCTCTCTGTCTCTCTCTGTCTCTGTCTCTCTCTCTCCCTCCCTCCCTCCCTCTCTTCCTCCCATTATTTATTCCCCATGAGAAACAACAATCATCACATGCAAAGAAAAAAGAAATTAATTCAGCACAGCTACGAAATACAGCAACAACTGTGAGTGAATCCATTAATTTTGAAGCATACAAGAAATGAAACTGAGATTTCTCTTTCACTTGTAAAACTTCCCTGGATCTATGTACTTACTTGGCTGTGTTTTTATCCCTTTCTACAGTGACAAGTCTGATGGGACTGAATTTCTCTATAAAGGTGTAAATGGTCCTAAATGTCTCAAGTGGCTAGAGGGAGGAATGCACAGTGCCATTTCTCCAGGTTTCTCCCTAACATTCAAATTATCTTTTTATATTGCCCACCATCTTTTCTCTAGCTCCGCAGGTTTGCAGATGGGGTCTACACGGTCATTCATTCCTCAGGTGGGTTAAATGTGTTATTACTTCCATTTTTCAGGTAAGAAAAAAAGGGCTCAAAAAAAGAGTAACAGATTTGCCCAGGATCACACTGCTCCCCAATAAATGTCTGAGGCTGGATGAGAACTCAGTTGTCCTCACTTCAAAGTAATGTTCTTCTCACTAAATCAGATTGCCTATCCTATTGACTGGACCAAACCATATTGGCATTTTCTACTCACTAAACTTCCTAAGGCCCTGCAAAGTAGTGTTTCGTGTCACCATATAACTAGTTTGGTCCATTCTCAGTCAGAATCAATATTAGCTAGTGGGCTGGAAGGCATAGCCTGTAATGGGAGAGGAAAAATAGTAAATAAAGCATTGCACTCTAAGCTAGGAAAAGCTGTGTTCAAAACCCATCCCATCTCATACATTTGCTAACTCTGTTATCCAGTCAGGTAACCTCTATCTGCTTCAGTTTCTTCATTTGTAAAACGATAGCATCTACCTCCAAGAGTTGTTTTGGGGACAAAATTGTAAAGGTATCATGAGTAAGAAGGAATATAAGCACTCACAATAAAGGATCACAAGTCAAGCTTCAACTACAGGTGGCTCTTTTACCCTACAGTTCTGTGGGCACACAATGAGTATGATGACTCATATGTAACATGGGATGTGCATTTCTATTGAGAGTCCAGATCTCCTGGGTCTCTGCTTTTACAGTTGGTTGTTGTTGTTCTACAGATGCACAGGGAATGAGTGGGAAGGAAACCTTAGGGACTCAATCAATCATTGCTGTTATTTAGTTAGTTAGTTAGTTAGTTAATTAGTAAGTTAGTCAATCATTGGGTTTTCTCGGTTTGATCCTTCCCTCCTTATCAACCTCAAAGACACTGTGATTAGTAAAGTTTGCTACCCTTACACACCTCACTTAGATGAATTTGGTAAGTTAATAGCTTGCTAACCTTGTATTCCTTAACTCTACATAGATCTGACCAAGCCACATATTGGGTACATAGGAGTTTCCAATCAGTGGTCAAACATGGAATCACTTCTGTCAATACTCATACAAATGACATACTATATAAACTACTTTGCAAACCTTAGGCATTTTATAAATGTCTACTATTACCAGTGCTGTTATGATTATTGGGAGGAGGAGGAGGAATATAAGGAAGACACTGGGAGAATAAAGAAAATAGGGAGACACAGAGTTCATTTTGGAAGAAGAGTGGTCAAGGAGTACCGCAACTCTTGTCAGATATACATGTCCATAATTATACATGCATACTGTCTAGTCATCAAGAAAGGAACTGAGCAGAGGGGAAAAAACTACTAAGTCATGATCAATGTTGGGGAGGGGTAAGTTTGTTCACTGGAGCAGATCTCAACTTTGAAGCTGACATTCATATTCTCATTGCATGCTTTTTGGCCCTTCTGTTGCTATAGCTTTCCCTAAAACTCAACTCCGCATTCCATCTGCCAAGCCTAGAAGGCCCTCCTTCCTCACCACCACCTCTCAGAATCTTTAACTTCTACCTCCTCCACAAAGATTTTACTGAACCCTCAGCTTTTAAAACAGTGAAAAAAATCATCCTCAAAACACAGTACTCAAATCATCTCATATTTACAGATATACTTAAATATTTTATCCCCTAGTAGGATGCTAAGTTCCTAGAAGACAGAGACTCTGCTTTGTCTTTATATAACCAATACTTAATCCAATGCACTGAACAGAGTGGATGCCATTTGTATTGAACAGAATAACAAGTTTAAAGAATGGTTGATCCCAGTAGAGAAGGGAATGAATTATTTTTGCTTTTGTATCTCTAGTACCCAGCACAGTGCCTGGCACATAGTAGATGGTTTAAAAACACTTGAATTATGTAATTGAATTTAATCTCTTTCTGAATCTTTAAGATCAGACCAATTGTCAGGAGGCAAGACCGTCATTATTCCTTCCCCCTCCCCAAGTCCCACAGTACTCTGCAGGAGTCCAAAGGAAGAGGAAACTAAGAAAACCAAATAAGATGATATTTATAAATAAATAAACTAATTGACTAATTAATAAATGAGAAGTGCTAACCACAGTGCTTATAAATACTTACTGCCCAAATCCAAGCAGAGCACTATTCAATCTACAAACTCCTTTTCCTGACCACAATTCTGGAAACATCTTCATTGGCATCTATTTACCAAATATCACCCTTGACCATAGTACCTACATCTGCAGAGTTACCAATCCACGTCTGATATTATTCATTACCACTCTAAAGTCTGCCTCACATGGAAACCATAAGATCATAGGGTCACGGGTTCCTAATTTAGAACTAGAAGCAATCTTGGAAACCATTGTCTAACTTCCTTTACAAGTCTAAGAAACTAAGGAAAAGAGAGGTTAAGTGCCACATCATCTTAGGTAGGATTTGAACTGACTCAGAGCCATTAAATAGTTATTATAAATATCTGAGCCCAAGGCTGATTTCTCAGTCTTATTCCTTCCCAAAGCATGGAAATTCCCAAGCTGAGGCCTGGAAACATAAACCACCACCCAGAACACTGATCAGCCTCTCCCACCTAGGAAGAGGAGAGAGACCACTTGGAGACTGCCAGAGCAGGGGTCCAGTCATTAGAGGAGGATAGTCATTGAAAGCTCCAGTAATATCATTCAGTGGAGAATCAGGCTCCCTGATGGGAGTTGGAGACTGTGTTTGCAAGTCAGCATCTGTCAGAAAAGATTAATGTGTCAAGTAGGCTGCAGGCCAGGGTTTATTTTTAATAATCTGAAGCCCTTCTTGTTATTTCAGAAACACACTCCAGTTTCCTCTGAAATAGAGAGGAAAAGTTTATACTGTTTTTCCTACTCCTACAGAATTCTAATCTCTGTGAATCTGGGTTAAAAAAATCCCACAGGATCATTTTCTCCTGTGGTATAGTCTTCAAGAAAGAGACAGAAGGCCAGTTTGGGGAAGTGTGGGGATGATGGTAATGGAGGAGAAAAGGGATATTTATATAGACACAAAAAGCATCAATCAGGTCTCTGTTTTCAGGATAAGACGAAATCCCAAAATGGATGGCAGGTGAAAAAGTGGCAAAGAGCTTCATTAACCAAGGGCACTGGAAGTAAATTCAGAGATTTCCAGTCCCATCATGTTATAGTTAAGGAAACTGGGGTCCAGAACTGTGGTGTCTTACACAAGGTATAAAGAATAATAGGTTCTCAGTAGGGAGATTTGACCAGCGGTTTAATTTGTATAAGAAACTCTCAGATTAGTAAACACCAAGATGCCAGCTTATGTATAACTTATTGTCTTAGAGAACTTCTTAGAGTAGTAGTTACAGCCTTTTTTTTTCTCAGACTCAGTGTCCCTTAATAGCCTCAAAAATTATTGAGGGCCCTACAAAAGTTTTTGTTTATGTGAGTTATATTTGCTGGTACTTGGTGTATTAGAAATTAAAACATTTTAGTGTAATTATGAAAATAATTTTGACCTTGTGAGTTCCCTGAAAGGGTTTTGGGAACTTCCAGGAGTCTCCAGACCATACTCTGAGAACCGCTGGCCTAGAACTCAGAAAATTTATGTGACTTCCCCACTGTCACATGGTCAGTACGTATCAGAGACATGTCATTTGTTGCTCCCAATTAATTCTGGTATTCTAATAAGCTCTGTGAAGTATTCTATCGGTAGTTTGATTGGTAATTAATTCCATAAGTTAATTTTGAGAGCATAACTATTTTTACTATAACTGCATGTCCCAGTCATAAGCACTGAATATCCCTCCAATTCACTTTTTAAAATTTCTTTATGGTCTTAACCACCTCCTACACTGGGGAATTTAAGGTTCACTGGCCTAAGTCCCTGCCTGCATAGGAGAAATAGGAGTGGTACCAGTTGGGTTTCAGTCTCCTTTCCTAAAGGCATAGAGTGGTCGCTCCCATTTGTTCCCTTGGCTCTTCTTTACTTTTCCTGGGATGAATAAATGTCTGCCACTGTTTTCAGGGTTGAGGGAGGTGGAAAGAATTTTCCAGTCAGAATTTCTGATGCTTGGTTGATCCCTAACGTAGGGTCCATTCAAGGCAGAAGACTCCACACTTCCCCAGTCCCTTTCTCATATGGCTGGACAAAATTGTCAGCCATTTATTGTGGGGTGGAGGAATAGGAAAAGACCAAGATATGCTGGCAAGATCGCTACAGGAGGGGTGGATAGATCCAATTATGAAGGAGGGGTGGATAGATCCAATTATGGACTCGAGTACAAGCCTGTGGGTTGCTTTATGTATTCCTTATGAGAGCTTGAAATCAGATGTGGTTAGGATAAGCATTTGAAGGGATGCCCATCAACTGGGGAATGGCTGAACAAATTGTGATATATGAACATAATGGAATATTATTATGTTGAAGAAATTATGAAGTGGACAGTTTCAAAGAAACCTCAAAAGATTTGTAAGAACTGATGCAGAATGAAATGAGAACTACAACAATTTGTAACAATAACGGCGTAAAAGTGAATAATTTTGAAAGCCTTAAGAACTTAGATTGATGAAATGATCAACCGTGATGCCCAGAATGTATAATGAAGCATGCTATCCACATCCAAATGTAAAGGGCATGTTCTTAGTATGCAAAATAAAATACACAGTTTTGGGGCATAGCTATCATAGAAATTTATTTTACTGATGATGCTTATTTATTATAAGGATTTTGTTTTTCCTTTTTGGAGGCTGTAGTTGAAGTGGGGTTTGAAATGTTTGTTAGTTGAAAAAAAAATTAAGACTTTTAAAAAGAGCATTAATCATCTTCAGTGTTAATTCATTAGACTTTTACCTGGTTGAGTTTCTCTCTTTTTTCTGTCCTTGGTATTTGCTATGATTGTTCCACATCTGGCACATAATTCTTCCTCTAAGGTGTGTTGTTGTTTTGAGAGTTAGTCAGGATTGGAGAAAGCATCTATTTCCCTTATCTTGTTAATTCTTTTACCAGGAAGTCCTGAAACATTTGTTTACAAAGAGACTTTGGTCTCTAGCGTTGGCCCCAGCCCATTCTCCTCTTCAGTGAGGTCTCTCCTTCCCAGAAGCCTCTATGTCTCATTGTTGTTCACAGGAATGGAGGGCACCATCCCTTTCATTGAAGCCATTTGGTTTGCAGATACATGTGTTCTTGAAAACAAGAAAATATAACTAAAAGAATGTAATTACTTCCTAGAATGTGTTTGTCCAGAAAAGGGACATCAAACAAAGTTCTACTGATACAAATATTATCACAGCTGGTGTATTATTTCCTACCCATACCTACCCAACCCTTTCATTGAGAATCAGTAGGCCTCTGCTCCATGGATGAAATAGTTTGTTCAGCAAGAGTGTTAAGATCCAACACAAATGTTAGCTCCTCTAGCAAACCTTTCCTGATCCTCCCTCTCTCAACCATCCTATGCCACAGTTTAATGATAATGATAACTGATACTTATATTGGCATTTTTAAGATTAGCTAAGGACTTCCTATATATGAGCTTCTTTGAAACTGACAATAACCCTGCAAACTAGATGAGAAAACTGAGACTTAAGACAGGCTAAAGACTGGATGGCAACATGATACAGTGGAAAGAACAATGACTCTAGACCTGTTTCAAATCTTACCAGTCCTGAGTGTCTCAGATTAAGAAATACCTTCTCTAGAAAACTTCCTTCTCTAGCCACCTCAAGGTAATCCTCCCCTTCTCTTAGCTTCTTCAGCTCTAAGAATCCATACTATTCTTTTGGTATTTATCATATATTGTCATATATGGATATTATTAATTATCTTCAATCTCTCAAAGATGAGTTAAGCAACTACACTGAGCAAGGTACCCTAGCCTCCCCAATATGGTCCTATGGCAATCATGCTGATCTACTGTTTCTTAGGAATGGCCTTACATAAATCTGGTATATTTTCTTGGACAACCACTGAAAAAATATTTTTGCCATAATTTCAGACCTGCCATCCAGCAGCTGGCCACAGCAACTACTCAGCACTGAAATTTACCACAAGTGATCCCCATATAAATCTTAGAATGATGGAATTTTAATTATGGATGGAAGTTTACAAGCCATCTAGTCTTTGAAATAACTTGATTTTAAAGCTAGAAGGGGCCACAGAGATGTTGTAATCCAGCTCTCTGATTTTGCATTAGAGAGAAATGAGGCCAAGTAAAGTGAAAAAGTGACCCAAGGTCACACTGTTAGTTTTAGAGCTAGGATACAGAACCATAACTAGGATGGAGCAATTAGGATTTTATCCCAGGCACTGAAATTTAAAGGATCTTCACAATACTTGAAAGCAGCATAGAAACAACTGAGCTTAATGCTTAGCTTAAAAGCTACCAGACAGTTTATTTCCATACCCTTGGTGATCTCCTCCCCATTTATCCTAGCCCTGTACTACTCCCTAACAACAGCCTAATGTATCCATGCCCACACAGTCCAATGTCCTGAGATCTCTCTCCAAATGAATCTGTCTCTAAAAGTTAGTACAGAGGTGAGTTATATGCTGTTTGGAGGACAGGAAAGGGATTATAAAGCTTACCCAGTACTAAATTTGTTAGTTATATCTATATCAGGACTAGAAGTTTGACCTCTTCATATACAGAATGAGCTATGTAGATAATTTGGATGATCTTGAAATATGATTCATAAGTAATAAAATATAATTCCAATATTACTACTACCTTACATTTGTATGCAGCCTTATGTCTTCCAATCCATTTTCATAGACTCACAAAAAAAGACAGTATTGCATCATGACTGGAGATACAATCTTGGAGGAGGGCACATCTGTATTTGTAGAACAGGTATTGCATACAGTAATGAAATTACATTCACTTCAAAAAAGAACAATAGAATGATAGATTCAGAGTTGGGTAGGATCTCAGAGGTCACTTAGTCAAAATTTCTCACTTACAGATGAGAAAACTAAAGCCCAGAAAGGATAGGTGACCTGCCCTAGATTACACAAGCTTTGAGCATCAGAGGCACAATTTGAATCCAAATCCCTTGACTTCAGAACCACTGCTCCATGAAATAATAGGATTTTGAGTGGAAAGGATTTCATTTTACAAATGAAGAAAATGAGGTTCATAGATCCAAGCCCAAGTTTTTTGACTTCAGATACAGAGTTCTTTTTATTAGATCATCTCATATAAATATCATTTGATTCTTACAAAGGAAGCTAGGTAGCAGAATGGATAGAGTGATAAACTTGGTATCAGGAAGAACTGAGTTTGAATCCTACCTCAGACACAGTAGCTTTGTGAATCTGAGCAGGTCACTTAACCTCTGTTTGCCTCACTTTCCTCATCTGTAAGTCGGGTTAATAATAGCTCCTACCTCCCAGGTTGTTGTAAGGATGAAGTAAGTTAGTATTCATCAGGTGTTTCACAAAATTTGAAGCACTATATAAGTTCTAGCTTTATTATTATTAACAAAGAACGTGGTTTTATAGCCACCCTCTCTACCAACTCTGTGATTGTGGACAAGTCAAAACTTCTCTGGGTTTCATCAATAGAAGAGAGAAGATAATATTTGTATTATTGACAATTACAAGAATATCAGAGGAAAGTGTCTGGCAAATCTTTTATTCCCATTGTTGTAGATAAGGAAACTGAGGAACAAAGAGGTTAAGTGATTCTATGTAGAACAAGACTGGTAACAGAGTCTAGTCTAGAACACAGGTGTTACTCCAAGGCCAGGGTTCTTTCTACTACACCACGTTGCTTCTTAATACATAGCAATTGATCCTTTGCTATTTTGTCAGTGGACTTTCCAGGTATTTTTTCTCTCTTCCCAGTTATTGGCCTTCCTGTCACCATATTTAATGGAAAACTCTCCTCCACATGCAGATTTCTCCCTCATCTCTATAGGAACTCATGAAATTATCATGAACCCAGAACACTGTTTTGCTGACCTGCCTATTAAGAAATTGGATTTGTAATTCTAGACAGCCCACATGAACATACAAATTCCTTGGGAAAGTTCTTCCCTGTAAGATTTCAGCTGTGTCCTATTTAGGTGAATCAAATTCATAGGTTTCTGCTATAAAAGAAAACATTTACTTGCATTTTTTTTCTTCCTTGTGTTCTCTCTTCCATTCCAGTTTAGAAGATCTTTCCCTTCCCTATGCTCTGCTTTCACAGCTCTCTCCCCACAGAAGTAGGCTGTTTTTGTCCATAGCAACAGACCAACTACCCCTTCTGATGCTCCAGAGGATCAGAAGAGGCATAAACTGTCTATAGTTAAATCCTATTTCTTGAAAGTGTGATGGAAGAGGACTTGGGCACTAGTTAAACCTCTTCAATAGCTCTTACTGAGACATCAAAGGCTTGGTGTTTTGAAGGAACTGACTCTATTGGCCTGGAGGTAGAGATAGAAATTATGCCCTGTTCTGTTTTTTATTTTTAGCTAGATCAGCTCATCATCAGCAAAGTGTGGGGGCAGCAGTTTTGTTGGAGGGGGGAGGCATAGAAAGCAGGGGAAATTCCAAGAGTAAAAAATGTAATCCAAAAGTCTCCTTATCTTGTTCTTCTCACTTTAGCTCTACCCACAAGGAGCACTTTGAAATCAAAATCTTGGCTACATGGATAATATTATTAATTACACTAGAAATTCAACTTCAAATATACCTTGAGACCTCTCAAAAAATTGTGTCTACACTTAGTGCCTGATCACAGGAGTGACTTGGGGAGCAGGGATAGGGATGGAGGATAAGAAAGACAACTGAAAGCAGCTGTTGTTCCCAGAAGTCACTGCTCATTCATTATTCTGACTGTCCCTGCTTTCCCCACCCCTTTCACACACAAATACACTCACCTCATTTTCAAAAGAACTTCTGAGCCCAGACGTACTCCTTCCTCCTCCTCTGTACTCAAGGGTAAGATGACTATAACAACAGCAGGGAGATTTCAATATCCTGCTTTGCTTTCCATCTGTTGAGTGAAAGGCTTCTATTATCATATGGGGATGGATATTGTCCTAGAAACACACAGAATTATATTATTCTGAACAGGGAAGGAACGAAGGAAGGAAAACAGGAAGGAAGGAAGGAAGGAAGGATTTATTAAGCATGAGTGCACGAAAGTGCTTTACAAATATTACTTGAACTGATTTTCGTAACTACGGTGGGGGGGAGGGGAGGGCTAGGTGCTATAAAAGACCTTATAGATCATCTCCTTCAATTGCCTCATTTTACAGGTGAGAAATGAATCTCAGAGAGGTCATAGGATACTAAGATTACAGTCTTAGTGGTTTAATCAAGGTCTCATTAGTAATAAGAAAGCCTGGATTTGAACATAGGTCCTCTGCCTCCAAATCATAGGATGACAGATTTCTAGTTGGAACAGAATCTCCATCACTAGAGACTATCTAGTACAAATCTCTCATTTTATAGATGAGGAAACTGATGCAATATGGTGCTCTTTCCCCTTGCCTCTCTCTCTCTCTCTCTCTCTCTCTCTCTCTCTCTCTCTCTCTCTCTCTGAAACTCTTTGAGGAAAGGTGAATCACCTGCATTTTCTTGCCACCAAGAACTTAACGATGGTGCTTGTTTTCCTACCTTGGATGTCTTCTTGACCTCTTGGGATGAAAAACAGCACTTCCCTTCAGAAAAACAAATTAAAATTGTTGACTCATCTGTATCTCCATGTATCTCTCCTCTTTCTCCTCTTCTTTCTGTGCTCTCTCTCTCTCTCTCTCTCTCTCTCTCTCTCTCTCTCTCTGTCTCTCTCTCTCTCACACACACAAACACACACAGCCTATTTTAATGAACCCAAAGATATATCCAAGTAGAATTCATATCATCCTATGTGTCACAATGGTTGAGAAATCATATTGATGGCTGAAATGTACCTAAGCGAGACAGTATTTGTGTATTGTCATCATCTTTCTCAAGCGTAGAACACCATCAGATCCATTATCTCCTCTAAATCTTATAAAAAGTCCTGTGAGGTCAGGAACAAAAGGATTAATACACCCATTTGGCAGATGAAAACCCTGTGAAAGAGGTTAAGTGATGTCTCCACCCCCACCCCACCCCCACAGTGAAAAAGTAAAAGCTAGATTCCAGAATTTCAGTAAAAGAAGGTCAGAAGACTTACTGCTTTTAAGTTATGTCCATTTTCTGATTACCCCTGATTAGCCCTAAACTGGGCACCTTGGATCACTTAGAAGAACACTCTCAAAGAAAACTACTAAAGATTCAGTAGCCAGTGTTTTATGAAAACCTAGTTCAGTATATCAACTGTGTCATCCCATTTCATATGGTCTTAATAGTCCCTGAAGGACTTTTTCCAATGACATCTTTATCTGCTTAGCTCCTCCTCATCCTTGACGTAGTCTGGCTTTAGAGGATATATAGAGTTGTGTAAATGACAGGACAAAGGGAAAAAGCCAAAACTGTCTGATATAAACATCATCACTCTATAAAAGAAAACAAGTCCCAGAAACAAGGCTGCCTGAAGAAACAGCATCCTAGCAGAGGGTTGGAATTTGTTCCCAAGTCTGGGTTCCTTTTAAGGACACAGGGGAGCTGATTTTTAATGACTTCATCTGTTGCTGAGATTTGACAATTACTTAGTTTGAATGCATCAACACAGAGCCGGGAGCATCTGTTCGCCTGAAATCTAACTTATTTACCAAGGGGCAGAATAAATTCGAAGTAACAACTCAACTCTCCTGAGCCTTGAGGGCTTGATTAGAGTCCCAGAATTCCTTCCCACTTTGATTCATGGAGGGAACATTTCCAAGTCCTCTCCACCCTCTATCAAAGCAGAGGGAATAGCCCCACGGTGACTAACAAAGACTCTTAGCTTGGTATGAGTCCCTTTTGAATCTGGTGTTGCCCTGTCGTTCCAGCCCAATTTCCCACTGCCCCCCATGCATCCCCCCATATGCCATCCAGCCTAGTGCTACCCCAATCTATGCTGTGTTTCCACTTCTGTTACTCTGTTTATACTGTTCTTTCTTCCTAGAATTCCTTTTCTGCTTCTGGTCTCAGTCTTCATCTATTAAAAGATCACCCTCTTTCAAAGTTCAAATAATCTTCATGAAGCCTTCCCTGATTCCCACCCCTCCACTGAACTGCTTTAGAATTTATAACCTATGCCTTTCACATGATGTTGTTAAATGCTGACTTTTAACACTGTAGTACCTCACACCCCTCATAGAGAATATGTGGACGCCTACTCATTCTTTGGGCTAACTTGCTCTCTCTAACCTAGGTTTCCAGAAAAAGGTCACAACCAAGTGGTTACACTCAAATTCTTTTTTAAGATCATAAGGGTAACTCTGTCCTGGGGGACTCTACTTCCACTACTTGACAATTTTGTTCTTAAGCCCCTACTAATAGACTCCATTTACACAAAATAACTATTCACAATAATAATATATTTAGGTGTTAAGCATAACCATTTGCTTAGCAATAATATAAAATTGTTAATCATATACTAAAATAAATTCAAGAATAATACTTTAAAATCCATATATGAACCTCAGTCGTGATCTTCCAACAACGTATTCAGCATCTATTGGGGAGAATGATGTAGTTGTGAAATCTGTCCTTTAATCTCTTTTTCTATTTTTTTACATTTCTGGGTTCAAACTGAGTGCTCTCTGTGAATAATCCCACTTAAGCTTATGTCTAGTGAATACATTTTCATCTTTTGTCTATCATCAGATAAATTATATCTGTCCCATAATCAGCGAACAGCTCTGGTATCCATAAAGCTCTAATATAAAATATCTTGTCATATTCACAAAGCAGCAACTATCTCAGAACTCTGAGTCAAAGTAACTGTTTCTTTCTTAGAACTCTGAGCAAAACTATACCCCAGACAAATGAGCTGCCAGAGCAGATTTAAATTAGCAACTGCTTTTCTCAGAAGCTGACTTATGCCCAGTACAAGTGAACTATCACTCTCTGGCACATGTACATATCTTATCTCTCCTACAGACTGGAAGGTTCTTAAGATCAATAAGTGAGTCTTATATATTTCTGTAACCTCACCCCTACCTCCCCTCCTCCAGACATACATGCATAGAATCTAGTATAAACCTTGTACATAAAATTTGTTGAAATTTGATAACAATAATCCCCTCAAAGTTCAATCCATCATCTCTGTCATCATGCAGGGAGGGTAAGGTTAGAAGGGGAAGCACAATGACCAAGTAAGGGAAGACCAGTCAGGGTGATGTACAGCAAGGACCTTGCATGCTCTGAGACTGCTATCATAGCTGTGAAAGTCTGGCTGGAATCCTGGAATTCCAGACAATTGGGCTCTGGTAATACCACTGATTAGAACTGTACTGTGGCTGGTATGATGAAATTGCTTCTATAAATCTAAGAGATAGTTGAGGGAGGCATACTGTTGCTGGCTGTCCTGCTAGAAACCATCATGATGATCTACTTCACACAGAAGTTAACAGACTAAGTAGTGGCCCTTTATGTTTCAGTACCACTGGAAGAAAAGATACATCAGAACAAATAAGAAAGATTAATGCCTCACCTGTTGAAAATGCTTCAGACTATTTAAACTAGGCAAATCATATGTGCACAAATGGACTGAAGATATGAATGCTTTGCACGAATATTGCATCATATAAAAACTGTAAATGGAGCTTATCCATTATAAGAAAGGACTTTATATTGCCTTTTATTGATAATACTGTCAGCTTCAAGTTACAAAACATATCATAAATCAATACGACAATGATAAGAAACAACTTTATTCTTATACCCATGTTAGCTGAAATACACATGGAAAATAGAGTAGCTACTTAAATCTAAAGGAAAAAAATGTAAAACCTCAAGGCATTGAAAGTCTATACTTAAACTCTGAAAGTACTGCCTAATGATGAAATGAATGGTGAATATAATGCTAATGTCTCAAGTGGTTTTAAATAGGAAATAAATACACTTATAATGCAGTATGGAAAGTCCCTTTGAGTTTGATAGCATGGTTCCACTAATGAAATAACTACTAAAATGAAGTAATTAATAAAAAACTGATATTATCCATAAGGATCATGAACAAACGTTCTCTCAAAATTTTTGCCAAAAAATGTAAAAGCATTTCAGGACTTTATTACAAGAGTATATTTGCCACAGTAAAGACCATAAAAGAAAAGGTTAAATTATACAGCAATGTTCTTAAGGCAATTATCAAATATCACCATGTAAGAGGCGTCAGGCGAAAATAATTAAAATCTAGGGAAAGACATAGGAATACTATGTCAGTATCTCACCAGCATGCACAATAGAAATCTTGAGCTCCATGATGGCTGAATATGGGTAACAAAAATAAACTCATGGAATGGAATCCAGTAAACCTTTATAGCATCTCTCATATGTGCTGTCTTCTCCTCAGTGATTTAAATACCATCTTAGTTTAGGCCTACCTCATGTCTTACCTAGACTATAGCCTTCTAACTGGTATCCTGGTCTCAAGTCTCTCCCCATTCCAATTCATCATCTATTTAGCACTAAGGTGTTTTCTCTAGAGTATTTATATAACCAAATCACATCCCTCCTCAAGGAGCTCTTGTGGCTCCCTATTACCTTGAGGATTAAATATAACCTCCTTTGTTGAGCATTTAAACCTTTTCATAACCTGACCTTTTTCAACCTTTCCAATCTTATTTCACATTTGTCTCCTCCACATATTTTTTTTTTATTTTCTAGCTTCACTCTCTTACTTACAGTTCCTTGAAAATGTCAGATACCCTATCTCTCTTCTCTGTGTTTTTGCACATGTTGCCCTCATATCTGGAATGCTCCACTATCTCACCTCCATCTTTTAGTTTCCCTGACTTCCTTCAAGACTCATCTAAAATTCCACCAACTCTAGGTACCCTTTCCTGGTCCTCCCAGATGCTGAAGACTTTCTCTACCAAAGTCTCTTCCACCTCCTCAGTATATATCTTTTATCTAACTAATTGTCAATGTGTTGTCTCCTTCATTAGAAAATAAGCTCCTGGAGAGCAAAGACTGTTAGTCTTCTTGCCAGTGCTTAACATAATGACTAACATGTACCAAGCACTTAATAAGTGCTTATTGACATGATGTATAAAGTTTTAAGAACAATTTTAACAGATGTCAACATATCAAATACTCATAATCTCCAAGCTGGGCCTGAAGTCAGGAATACTCATCTTCCTGAGTTAAAAAATCTACCTCAAATACTTACTATCTGTGTGATCCTGCATAAGCCACTTAGACCTGTTTGCCTCAGTTTCCTCATCTGTAAAATGAGCTGCAGAAGGAAATGGCAAACTACTCCAGGATCTTTGCCAAGAAAACCCTGAAAGGTGTCACAAATAATAAGACACAACTGAAAAATGACTGAATTACAACAACAAGAAATAAAAAACTTTCAAAATATAGAAACCAAGTGAAAGAAATTAAAATCTTGTGGGAACAGAATGAGGTATATATCATCCCTGCCATTTGATCTATGACTAGTGTGGTTCTAGAGGTTTTTAAAAATTAAATTTTTGTCATTCAACTGAAACTGCTCTCTACAAAGCTACTTATGATAATAAATCTATTGGCTTTTCTCAATTCCAGTCCTTCTTGACCTAAAATAAATATAACAATAGCACCTTCCTTCCAAGGTTGTTGTGGGAATCAAATGAGAGAATATTTGTGAAAGTACTTAGCACAGCGCCCACTTCTCCTTTTACTATCTTGCTTGATGGGTTCGTAGGTTCAGTTGTCATCACTAGGCAAATGATTCTGCGATATATATATATATATATGTGCATATGAATATATATGGATGTGTATATACATACACACATATATACAGGAAACCCACAAACAAATACATGCATATGTATGTATTCTTATATACACATATTCTCTTAAACTGCAGTCTCATGCCACCAATTGCCTTTTGGATATCTCAAATTGGATGTTTCATAAGTATCTCAAACTCAAAGCACTGAAAACAGAACTCCTGGTCTGGGAAAGAACCTTTTCTTCTGAACTTCTCTGTCACTGCTGAGGGCGGAGCTATCATCTCAGACACCTCACCTCCCAGTCCAGGGGTCATTCTTGAGTTCTCTCTTGCCTGATCCATAGAGCCAATGTGTGGT
>CM053769.1:311379070-311394789 GCA_028658325.1 Potorous gilbertii | reverse complement strand
ACACACACACACACACACACACACACACACACACACACCACACACTGAATAAACTCCAGTAGCTCTCTATTTCATTAAGATCAAGTATAAAAGCTTTTATAACCTGGTCCCTTCTTGACTTCCCAGTCTTTTTACCTTTCACTCCCCTCAAAGTATTCTATGATCCAGACACACTGGTTTTCTTGCTGTTCCTTCCACACTCTGCCCCATCTCCTGATTCTGAGCTCTTTAACTTGCTGTCCCCCATACCTAAAATGTTGTCCCTTCTCACCTCTGCCTCCTGGATTCCTTCAAAATAGCTCCAATACTACCTTCTGCAGGAAGCCTTTTTGGGTCTTCCTCAGCCCTCTCCCTTAAGTCCCTGTTGCTAGTCCCTTTCCTCTGAGAATATCTTCTGTCTACTCTGTAAATAACTTTTATGCATATAGGTGTTTGCATGTCATCTCTCCCATTAAAATGTGAGTTTCTTGAGGACAAAGTTCATTTGTTTTCCTTTCTTTGTATCCTCTATTAGTTGAGAATAAACCCAAAAACTTGAAATAGATTTACAAAGAGTTATATTAGGTCATTTGGCAAAGGAGAGAGTTGGAAGGTGTGGCTCCCTCCTCCAGTCTTTGTGAGGTTATGTTACACAGGGTTCAGACAAAGGTATAAGGATATTTGCCTCATTAGCCTTGTCTAGGCAGTAGGCAGTTTCCAGAGAAGGGCAATTTGATGTATATGTTAGCAGGTAAGTATAGGCATTCAAATTTAGGGAACCCAAAACACAGCTTCAGGGGGTCCTAAAACAAAACTTGGATGGGCTCTAAGCATTCCCTGCAGCCATCCAGCTTCTCCAGCATCTCTGAGGTCATTCTGACCTCTACCCCAAGCTTTGGGTTAGACAATTTTCTAGTCACATAGGGCTAGGTTCAAACAATATTGATGAAGGATAAATAATAAAATATTTTCCCCACATTTTGGCATTTAGTACAGTGCCTGGCATGAGGTAAGCACTTAATAAATGTTTGTTGACTGACTGACCCATCCCCATGGTACTATTTTCTTTTTTTTAACCTTGTCTTTTTCCTTCTTTTCTTCCTTCTTTCATTCCTTCCTCCCTCTAGTCTTCCAGTCTTTCTTCCTACCTTTTCTTTTTCTTTGTTATTTATTTTATGTCTTTTTATTTGCATGTATCTTTTATGTATCTTGTGATGTTATTTCACCTAACCATCCTTCCCTTGTAACAAAGATTTGAAAAGAAAAAGAAAGTTCAGAAAAATAGATCAATATATTGGCCTATTTCTGACAGTATATGTAAAAGTCCATCTCTATTATTCCTAACTCCTATAATGAAGAGAGGAGAGGGCATCTTCTCTGGGGCCAAACTTTGATCATTGTAATTCCCTAGCATTCAATGAATTTTTATTGTTTGTTTTTGATTTACTATGTTCTAGTCATTGTGGATATTATTTTCCTGGTTCTGCTCTTCTCATTATCAATTCTTATATTCCTTCTCATATTTCTCCAAATTCTTTTTATATATTGGTTTCTTATGACACAATAATATTATATTTACATATCATAAGGTATTTAGCCAAGTAGTTTCCAGTTCTACCACACACAAAAAAGTACAGCAATGAATATTTTCAGTACATTGGGCTGTTTTTCTGTCTTTGGGCTCCTCAGGCTATGTGTTTTGCAGAGGGATTTCTGGGTCAAAGGGTAGAGATATTTTAGTTACTTTCTCAGCAATTCTAAATTGCTTTCCACAATGCTTGGGCTTATATCACAGCTTCATCACTAGTATTTTTGTGTGCCTACCTTCTCACAGCCCAGCCAGCATTGACTATTTCCACCCCTTATCATCTTTGCCAATTTGCTAGGTGTGAGGTGAAACTCCAGAGGATCATCCATTCTCAAGACAAACTGAGTTCTTTATCTCCTTTTCAAGATTCTTTCACCAGTGCCTGGCCCCTTGGGAAGCATCAGATTAAAAGACAGGTGAGAGGTAATTAATTAAAGGTTTGCACTATCTTGAGCAGTCAGGAGATAAGGGATTGGGAAAATTCAGTTCTGTAAAGATCTGTGGAGATGTGGGGAAGCAGCTGGGTGGACCTTGTGGGCAAACCAGCTTCTCATAATCAAAGTTCATACCCTGACAAAAATAAAATCTTTTCTGAACAAAAGATTTAAATGGAGCCCATAGCTTCTCTTGTATTATGTCAAATAGTTAACATTTATCAAGCACCCAGTGTGTGCAGAGCCCTAAGCTGAAGGGAGCTACAAAAGGCTCCCATGGCCTGGGTTCTTTGGATTCCAATGGAGAATGTACTTTAAAGGATATCATATTGCATCCCTTCATTTTACAGATATGTGTCAGAAGCTGGAAGCATTCACGTTTTGTACAAGGCAGAATGATTTAGTGAAAAGAGCACTACTGAGTCAGAAAACATACCATCAAGATGTGGTTCTGCTCTGTCCTGCCTAGGACCAATCAGCTTCTCTGAGTCTGTTTCTTTATCTATAAAATAAGGGTAATACATCTCTGAGATTCCAATGTGATAAAGGAAGTGAAAGATTTTTGAAAATGTCACAAGAGGTTATCATTCTTCCACTTGTTCAAATATTACAGTCAAGAATGGCTCAGGAGAAACAAGTACAGATGGGCTGTAATCTGCATCAATGGAGGAAGTACCCATGCCCATGTGGAAAACCAGCTCCGTGGAACTATTGATGTATAGCCCTATTAAGGTCTTCCTCTGATGAGCTCAGCCCTGCTCCCTTTGTCCCTATGCTGTGACCAGTTTGCTTTTCATTGCTTGTGCAGGATTATTTAGGCCACTAGATGGAGATCGTGGTTACTCCCCAGTTCAGAAAGGAGCGTGTGTGGGAGAGAGGATGGATTTGTTTTAAGGAAACTAGGACAGAGCTGGCTTGTTACATCATTTCTAATCAAAGCAGCCAGTTCAGTCTGGATTTTCCTTTTTCACCAGGGACAATAGCATGAAACTTCCTGGTTTCCGCTTGTTTTCATGCTAATCTTTTGTTCTTTGGCCAGCTCACCACAGAGAAGGGTGCTTTAACTCTCTATGTCGAACATGATACACAGTCTATACATGACTTAAATTGCCATAGCTTCTTCCTCCAGCCTGCCGCATGACTCTGGTCCTCTCCAACCACAAGCCATTGGTTCACTGGATTGTTTTCCTTATCAAGAACACCCTTCAGCCCAAATCCACTTCCCCTCCTGTTGGCAAATCCCTGCTCAGTGAGTTCTCTGCCTTTCTCTCCTTCCCTAATCAACCCCATCTTGGTCTGTCACACCATTATTACTCATATATATTCTCTAGAATTTATTAATTTACAAGTGTGTGTTATAAGCAATCCTTGTCAATCAGGAGTTAATTGTTATGAAGGGGAAAAAAATACTGGCTCTTGATTCAGAAGATGTAGATTCATATCCTGCTTCTAGCTTACTAGCTGTGTGACCTCAAGCAAGTTATTTAACTTCTCTGGACCTCATCTATAAATGAGACTATTAAACTAGATGACCCCTCAGATCCCTTCTGACCTTAATTGTCTAATCCTTTGATTTCCTATCACTTTTTTGCTTGTATCCTATCTGTTGGTTGGACTGGCAGCTCTAAAAAAGAGGTACCAGGTCTTCTGCATCCTGTTGTCTCTTCCATCACATTCCCACCTCAAATATTCATGAGGCTGAAGTTCTGATCAGAGGGGCTACTTAAGCCACAGGGTTGACTGATTGGCTGATGTGCTCTATTTTACTAGCCTCCTGCCTGAAATTCACTAGCACCCCCCTCCACAAAGCTCTCCCCAACCAGGAAGCTCAGGTGCACTTCCTGATTACCTATACGTGAGTGACTATGCTCAGCTGCTCCCCAGATGGAATTCGCTACCAACACTGCAGCACTGAGAAACCACAGGAATTCCCCAGGTCACTGAGAAATAGGAGGGCCCTTTGAGGGGAAGGAGAGTAGGTCAGAAGTAGGACTCCTGAATTGCAGCTTTCACTGCCTAGCAAGACTGGATGTTCCCTAGGTAACTGCTTCCCATTTCTATCCTAAGGGAGCTCTATTATCTATTTCCCCTTTTTCCAGGAGAAATGCAGTATAGAAATAAATGTAAACAAACAATGACGATAAAGAGCTTAAGGAAATAGAGTAGATGATAATATCATGGAGATCCTGTCTGGATAAACCAGAACGACCTTGACAAAAGTCTTACTCCATACCTCTTTTTTTTTTAAAAAGGTTGGAGTGACTCTATCTCAGACACGTGCTAGTTGTATGACCCTGAACAAGTCACATAAACTCTCTGGACTTCAGTTTCCTCATGGAAGATGAGAGGATTGGATGTAATAACCTTTAAAGTTTCTTCCAGCCTAAATCTGTGATCCTGAGAGCTCTAAATCTAAGATCTTGTGACTCAGAATTCTTGAAGCATATGGCAGCCAAGCACAAACTCCAACAGGTTCTACCAAGATAAAATTGCTGAGTACTAGCCCAAGTAAGTACAGAGAGGCCCATCACCAGCTGACTGACTACCAAGAGACGATTTTTTTTTAACCATGATGGTCCATGAAACAAAGAGAGATACAACACAATTCTCCATCCTAGCAATCTACTTCTAGAGTAATGATGGCCAAGAGGGGAAAAAAAGCAGTAGATGATGCAAGGAGTCATATAGTCTTTAGACAGTCTAGCAACAATAACTTAATTACTGATACACTAAATATTACATCTTCACATAACTGTTAATAAGTTGATGCACTACAAGAATTTCTCTGTATGAATACAGATTTTCTCACTTTAATGAAACCAGAAGACACAGAGAAGTTGACACCAAATGGAAAAGAAATTTACTAATTCTTCTTGAAGAGACAATTATAGTCATCAGCCAAAAAGCCTTTATTAAGCACTTATTGTGTGCCAGAACCCGTATGAGGCCACAGGCACATAAATATAAAAGTGAGACAGCTCCTGTCTTTAATGAATTTACATTCAACTCAGGGGATTGGTAGTAATGAAAGGGAACCTATTTCTAGGCAGTCACAGGGATTGGGAACAAAATTCCAGTATAGGGGTACACCTTTTCTAGTAGCAATGGTAGATAAAGGAACTCATGGCAAATTGCAATGAGATACTCAATTTCTTAGGATCCTTGGTCTATCTGGCTTAATAATGTTCAGGATGAATATAAGCAGTAAAAATGATGATAGTTTATGTATCTGTGACAGATAGTGAAGAAACAGAGAAATTCTCTGAAGGACTTATCAAAATCTTCCAAACCAAGCCAATATTGATATTCAATTACTGTAATGTGAGAGAAGGGAAGATAGCAGAAAATATTTGGGAAAATATGAGTGGGGATTAAAAACCAGAAATGGCCCAAGACTTGTAGACTTATTGGAAGCTTCCAGTCTGTATGGATCATTAAAGATTTCTTCAAAAAGAAAGTTAGAAAACCCTAGACACTACAAGCACCAAATATCACCAAAAATTTTTTTCTAATTAAATTTGCTTAGCTTCAGTTTTTCAACATTCACTTCCACAAAATTTTGAATTTCAAATTTTCTCCCCATCTTCCCCCTTCCCCACCCCAGAACAGCATGTATGCTGATTACCCTTTCCTCCTAAAAAATAAAAATTTTAATATATTATATTTTATGCAAGAGCCTTTCTGGGCCAGCAGGGGAGTTACTGCTTGTGCTTTTGCTCCCTCCTACCAGTGTTTGAACATCTCCTTGAGTCTAGTCATAGTCTAATGACATTTGCATGTCAATGAATCATGGGAGTTAAAAGGATGAACAAAGGGGAGAAATGGGCATTTATTCCCAGCTTCCTAGAGAATGTGGTAGAAAGCTAATTCATTGTAGGGAGACAGGAAAAATACCATGTGTCCTCAAGGTATAAGAAAGACACTCAGCCTAATCTAGAGAGGAATTAGAGCTGCAGCCCCTCTACTGAAGAGGAATGAGAAAGTGCCTCCTATCAGCTTCCTTTTTTAGTGTAAAGCTGTGAGGAAAGTGCAAAAGAAAAATCAAAGATTAAGATGAAGAGGACCTACCATAACATATGACCTAGCTGGTTTCTGAAAGAGATAATCATTAAGGAACCTTTACATACTCTAGGCATAAAGACAGTGAGGTCTTAATCTAAAAGAACCCTTATCCTCAAGTAGACCTAGAAGAAAACAGAGCACAGGACAGCAGCAAAGAAGGAACTATTAGAATATTGGAAAGGTAGGAAGGAGTAAGGTTGTGAAAGATTTTAAAAGTCAAACATAAAATTTTATATTTGATTCTAGAGATCGTAGAGAGTCACTGAAGCTTTCACTTGAAGGGAGGGGGATGACATAGTCAGAACTGAGCTTTAGGAAGGTCACTTTGGCAGCTAAGTGATAGATGAACTAGAATTGGGAGAGCTGAGGCAGATACCAACCAACAGGCTACTACAATAAGCTAGGCATGAGGCAATGTAAACTTGTAACAGTGTGGTGATAGTATCAAAGGAGCAATGGAGTCATGTACCCTGACATAAAGATATGGGGGAGACATAGAATAAGGAGTAGAGAATGACACCTAGATCTTGCAAACCCTACATGACTGGGGGCATGGTTTTGCCATGGACAGTAATAGGGAAGTTCAGAAGAGGGGAAGATTTTGAATGAAAGATATTGAATTCTGTTTTAGACATTTGAATTTAAGGCTATGCCTGAAGAATTTTGTGCTAGAGGTAACAATTTCAAAGCCACTTAGAGATACGTTTTCAAAGTATCTCAAAGAGGATAAGATTAAGAATGGAAAGGGTCATGGACAATGATTAATACTCCCAAAAAGCAACCAAAAACTTCCCCAAAAAGATATCAGCAACATATTTCTACTTTCTCATCTCTAAAAGATTTTTATAGAGTCATCTATATAAATTATAACTGCTCCTTCTCAGTCGTCTTTGCTGGATCTTCATTCATTTCATGCTGCTTACTAGGGGTGTCCTACATGACTCTTGTCCTGGGCCGTCTTTTCTTCTTTATTCCATTTCACTTGGCATTTTTATCAGCTTCAATGGATCCAATTGTCATCTATATACAAATGGTTCTCATATTCGCTTTTTGAGTCCTAATTTCTGTGTTAAACTCTAGTCTCAAATCTTCAACCACCTATTGCACATCTTGAACTGGATACCCTATAGCCATAGCTATAAAATCAATATGCCTAAAATTGAACTTTTTATCTTTTCCCCAAAACCTTCCTCCCTTCCAAGCTTCCCTGGGTACTGCTGTCCTCCTAGTCATTGATGGAGGCAACCTAGGTTTCATTCTCAGCCCCTCCTGCATCCAATCTGTTGGTAAGGTCCATCAATGCCTCATCTCATACCTGAGCTGTTGCAATAGCCTGCTGATTGATCTTTCTGCCACAATCTGTCCTCACTCCAGACCATCCTCCCCATAGCTGTCAAATTGATCTTCCTAAAGTACAGGTATGACCCTGGTACCACCTTACTCAATAACTCCTTTTATTTCCTATCACTTCCAGGATCAAATATGAAATTACCAGTTTGGCACTCAAATTCCTTCATAACTATGCACATGGCCCTCCTCCCCCATATCATTCAAGTCTATACTTCACACACACATACACACTCACACTGATCCAGCGTTGGTCTTCTTGTAACTTCCACCCATAGCATTTCATCTCTCAGTTCTGGGTATTTTTTCTGACTGTATTCCATGCCTGTAATGTTCTCCCTCTTCATCTCCACCTCCTGGCTACCCTGGCTTCTTTCAAGTCCAGGTTAAAACCCCACCTTTAATAAGAAAGCTTTTCTGGCTCCCATTAATGCTAGTGCCTTCCCTGTATTGATTGTCTCCAAGTTATCATATCTATACCTTGTGTGTGTGTGTGTGTGTGTATGTGTGTGTACAGATACAGGTCTTTACATTGTATCCCCCATTAGACTATAAACTCCTTGAGGACAGGGACTGTTGTTGCCTTTCTTGATAACCCTAGCACATAGCACAATACTTGGCACATAGTAGTCTCTTAATAAATGTTTATTGACTTAACTGAATAAAATTATAATAATCAAGTTTGGCCCTAAAGAAGAGAAAATTAATTTCTCTCCCTTCTTTGCTGAGTTTCAAGAGTAGGAGTATGGAACATCACATATACTGTTGGACTCAATGTATTGCATAGTTTTGCTGAACTTCTTTTTTTAAAAATCATGTTATAAGAAATGGCTTTCTACATAGAACAGAGAAATATTCAAATATATAACAAGAATATCTGATAAAGAAATGATAATTCAGTCCAATTCAATAAATATTTATCAGTAGCTAAATCTATACAAAACACTATGCCAGGTGCTAGGGACAGACTTTCATAGAACATTTTCTACAATAGGCCATATCTTCACAGTCACACAATTGACTGAGAGATATAGAGAAGACAAGATTATACTGTTTGTTGTTTGTTGGTTACCCAGAAAAAAAGATCATACAATAGAGTGAAATTTAAACGATCTCCTCCAATAAGATTTGCCTTTGTTAGAGGCCAAATGGTACAATGGAAAGAAGACTAAATTAGACATCACAGAACCTGAATTCAAAGCCCAGTTCTGCTATTTACTGTAAGGTTTTGAGCAAGTCACTCTAGGTTTTAGTCCTCTAATCTTTGAAATTAAGGAATTACAGGAGATAGTCTTGAAAGTTCTTTCTCGCTTTAAATCTATAATCAAGGTGCTGCCTGAGATGATTGCACAATTTTCAGTATGAGAATTTACACCTCAGAAATAAGAAACTACTACAAAAATTGATTTATGTTTCATTGATAGGTTAGACATAAGAAAAAGATGGGGAAATGTAGTGCTGCAAATTAAATTTAAAAGTATGATGTACATACATTTTTCTCTTTTTATTTTATTTTTTCTCAATTTCATGCAAAAATAATCTTTGACAGTTTTTTTAAAACTTTAGGTTCCAAATTTTCTCTCTTCCTCCCTCCTTCCCCTAAAAATATATATGAGAAGGCAAGCAATTTGCTATAGATTACACATGTGTAGTCATGCAAAATACGTTCTCATATTGGCTATGTTGTAAAAGAAATCAGACCCCCCCCAAAAAAAAGAAAGTTTTAAAAAGCATGCTTTGATCTGCATTCAGACTCCATAAGTTCATTAAGTCCTTCAGAATTGTCTTGAATCATTTTGTTGCTGAGAATAGTTAAGTCATTCACGGTGGATCGTCATGCAATATCACTGCTACTAGGTACAAAGGTCTTCTGGTTCTGCTTGATTTGTTTTGCATCTCTGCCTTTCCAGGCTTCTCTAAAGAATCTTGCTCATCATTTATTATAGCACAAAAGTATTCCATCACAATCATGTGCCCCACTTCATTTAGCCATCCCCCAACTAATGGTTATCCCCTCAATTTCCAGTTCTTTGCTATCACAAAAAAAGGGCTGCTATTTTCCTTTGATTACTTTGGAATATATGCCTACTGTTGCTGGGTACAGCTTTATAGTCCTTTGGACATAGTTTCAAATTGCTCTACAGAATGGTTAGATCAGTCCACAATTTCATCAACAATGCATTAGTGTACCTATTTTTTCATATCCCTTCCAACATTTGTCATTTTCTTTTCTGTTATATTAACCAATATGATAGGTAAAAAGTTGTACCTCAGAGTTGTTTTAATTTTAATTTCTTTAATCAATAGTGATTGAAAACATTTTTCATATGACTATAAATAGCTTTGATTTCTTCTAAAAACT
Organism: Potorous gilbertii; assembly: GCA_028658325.1. NCBI lineage: Eukaryota > Metazoa > Chordata > Mammalia > Diprotodontia > Potoroidae > Potorous > Potorous gilbertii. Next base: position 311,385,017 of record CM053769.1, on the reverse strand, counting down.
GCCTGTTCATATCCTTTAACCATTTATCAATTGGAGAATGACTTATAATCTTATAAATTTGACTATATAATCTTATAAATTTGACTATAAATTTGAAAAAGGATTTTATCAGAGAAACTTGCTGTGAAAAAAAAAAACTTCCCAGTTTCCTTGTTTCCCTCTAATCTTGGCTGCATTGATTTCATTTGTGCAAAACATTTTTTTATTTAATGTGATCAAATTAATTAATTTTACATCCCATGATTCTCTTTAACTCTTATTTGGTTGTAAAGTCTTCCCTTATCCATAGATCTGACAAGTAACTTATGCTGCCCTAATTTGCTTATAATATCATCCTTTATGTCTGAATCATATACCCATTTTGACTTTAACCTTTTATTTTGGTCTATACTTTCTGCCAAACTGCTTTCCAGTTTTCCCATCATTTTTTGTCAAATAATGAGTTCTCCTCCCAAAAGTCTGGATCTTTGTGTTTATCAAACACTACATTACTATGATCATTGATTACTGTGTATGGCACAACTAATCTATTCCATTGAGTTACCACTCTGTTTCTTAGCCAGTACAAAATTGTTTTGGTAATTATCACTTAGTAACACAATTTGAGATCTGGTACTGCTAGGTCACCTTCCTTCCTTTTTTTTATTGATTCCCTTAATATTCTTGCCCTTTTGCTCTTCCAGATGAATTTTGCTATTTTTTTCTAGCTACATAAAATATTTTTGCTAAGTTGATTGGCATTGGCACTGAATAAGCAAATTAATTTAGATACACTTGTGGCTTTTATTGTGTTGGTTTGCCCTGTCCATTAGCAATTAATATTACTCCAATTGTTTAGATCTGACTTTATTTGTGTGGAAAAGTGTTTTGTAATTGTGTTCATGTAGTACCTGGGTTTGTCTTGGCAGGTGAACTCCAGTATTTTATACTGTTTTTTAAAAAGAATTTTTCTTTCTATCTCTTACTTCTGGACTTAATTGGTAATAAATAAAATTGCTTCTGATTTTGTGGGTTTATTTCATTTGCTGCTATTTTGCTAACATTCATTTCAACTAGTTTTTTAGTTGAATCTCTAGGATTCTCTAAGTATACCATCATAGCATCTGCAAAGAGTGTTAGTTGTATTTCCTCATTGCCTATTCTAATTCCTTCCATTTCTTTGTATTCTTCTATTGTACAATATTGAAAAATAGTGGTGATGATGGGCATCCTTGCTTTACCCCTGATGCTTGCTGATGTTTTAGATAGATAGATAGATAGATAGATAGATAGATACTACCATCATTTAAGGCAGGCTCCATTTATTCCCATGCTTTCTAGTGGATTTTTTTTTATAGAAATGAGTGTTGTATTTTATCAAAAGCTTTTTCTGCATCTATTAAGATAATCATTTCATTTTTGGTGATTTATTGATATAATGAATTATGCTGATAGTTTTCCTAATATTGAACTAGTTCTAAATTCCACTTAATCACAGTGATATATTACTGTAATCTCATTGCTAGTATTTTATTTAATATTTTTGCATTGACATTCATTTGAGAAATTGGTCTACAATTTTCTTTTTCTCTTTTTGCTCTCTCTGGTTTAGATATCAGTACCATAGTTGTATCACAAAGAACTCCCTCTTCGCCTATTTTTCCAAATAGTGTTGGAATTAAATGTTCTTTGAAGAATCCATCTGGTCCTGGGAATTTTTTTCTTAAAGATTCATTTGTCGTTTGTTCACTTTCTTTTTTTGAAATAGGATAATTTAAATATTCTATTTCCTCTTCTGTTAATCTGGTAAATTTACATTTTTGTAAATATTCATTCATTTCACTTAGATCATTAGATTTATTGGCATAGAACTGGGCAAAATACCTCCTAACAAATACTTTAACTTCATCTTTATTGATGGTAAATTCACCTTTTTTCATATTTTATACTGGTCATTTGGTTTTCATCCTTCATTTTTTAAATGAAATTAATCAATAGTTGTCTATTGTACTGTTTTTCCATAAAACCTAGTTTAATTAATTAGTTCAATGATCTTCTCACTTTCAGTTTTATTAATTTTTACTTTGATTTTCAGGATTTCTAATTTAGTTTTAGAATTTTCAATAAGTTTTTTTTCCAGTTCTTTTAGTTGCATTCTCAATTCATTGATCTGACCTTCCTTTGATTATTGATGCAAATATTTAGAGATATAAAACTTCCCTTAAGTACTGCTTTGATTAAAGCCCATAAATTTTGGTATGTTTCATTGTTGTTATTCTTCTTGATGAAAGTATATATTGTTTCTATGATTTATTCTTTAGGATTAGATCACTTAATTTCAAATTGATTTTTTTATCTATGCTTCCACTGTCCTTTGCTGAATGCAGTTTTTATTGTATTATGCTCTAAAAAGATGCATTTAATATTCCTGCTTTTCTGCATTTGGTTGTGAAGTTTTTATGTCCTAATACATGGTTAATTTTTGTGAAGGTGCTATGTATAGCTCAAAAAAAGGTATACTTATTTCCATTTAATTTTTTTCAGAGGTCTATTATATCTAACTTTTATGAAATTCTATTCATCTCCTTAACTTCTTTCCCATTTATTCTTTGCTTAGATTTATCTAGTTCTGAGAGGGGAAAGTTAATGTCCTCCATTAGAAGAGTTTTTCTGTCTATTTTCTCCTATAACTGATTTAACTTTTCTTTTAAGAATTTGTATGCTATACCATTTGGTGTATATATGTTTAATATTGATATTACTTCATTGTCTATGCAGCCTTTCAGGAAAATGTAGTTTCCCTACTTATCTCTTTCAATTAGATCTATTCTTGTGTTCGCTTTGTCTGAGATCATTAGTGCTACTCCTGCTTCTTCTTTTTTTACTTCAGCTGGATCATTATAGATTCTGCTTCAGTCCCTTATTTTTCTCTCTGCATGTCTCTCTGTTTTGAATGTGTTTCTTATGAACAAAATATTGTTGGACTCTGGTTTTTAATCCACTTGTCTTTTATGGGTGTGTTCATTCCATTCACATTCACAGTTATGATTACTGTGTATTTACCTTTACCCTATTTTCCCTCCTATTTTCTTTCTCTTTTAATGTGTTTTTTTCTCTTTCTCTTTTCAACCTGTCCCTCCTTAAAAGTCTATTTTGCTTCTGACCCTTTTCTCTTTTTACTCTGCCCTCCCTTCTATCATCCATGCCCCTTCTCTTATCCCCATTCCCTCTTACTTCCCTTTATCATAAGATAGGCTTCTATACTTGAATGTGTATGTTATTCAGTCTTTGAGCCAATACTGATGAAAGTAAGATTTAAGCATTGCCCACCACATGCCAACCCACTTTTATCTTCAATGTAAAAGTTCTTCCTTTCAGACCTCTTTTATGTAAGAAAATTTTCCCCTTCTTTTCCTCCCTTCCCCCTTCTCCCAGTGCATCCCTTTTTCTCAATCCATATTTTTTTAATTATCCCATCATAATCAATGCATATCCATAGCTACTGTCTATGTATACTTCCAACTGCCCTAATAATGATAAAGTTCTTGGGAGTTATAAGTATCATCTTCCCATATACAAATGTAAACAGTTTAATTTTATTGAATCCCTTATGATTTTGTTTTCATGTTTACCTTTTTATGTTTCTCTTGAATCTTCTATTTGAAAGTCAAAATTTCTATTCAGCTCTGATCTTTTTTTCAAGAATGCTTAAATGTTTTCTATTTCATTAAACATCCATTTCCCCCCTAAAAGTTTATACTCAATTATTATGGATAGATAATTCTTGGTTGTAATCCTATCTCCTTTGCTTTCTAGAATGCCATATTCTAAGCCCCCTGACCCTTTAATGTAGAAGCTGCTAAATCGTGTTATCCTGCTGATGCTCCATGATAATTGAATTGATTTTTTGCTGACTTCATACAATATTTTCTCCTTGAGCTGGAATTTCTGGAATTTGTCTATAATATTGCTGGAAGTTTTCATTTTGGGATCTCTTTCAGAAGGTTATAAGTATATTCTTTCAATTTCTATTTTTCCCCTTGGTTCAAGGCTATCAAGACAGTTTTTCTTGATAACTTCTTGAAATGTGACATCTAAGCTCTTTTTTTATTGTGACTTTCAAGTAGCCCAAAAATTCTTAAATTATCTCTCTTCAATCTATTTTCCAAGTCACTTGTTTTTTCCACTAATATATTTCACATTTTCTCCCTTTTTTCATTCTTTTGATTTTGCTTTAGTATTTCTTGATGTCTCATGGGGTTATTGACTTCTATTTGCCAGTACTAATTTTTAAGGAATTATTTTCTTCAATGAATTTTTGTAATTATTTTTCAATTTGGCTAATTTTGCTTTTGTAAAGTGTTCTCTTCGGTGGATTTTATTATGCCTCTTTGACCACTTGGCCAATTCTTTTTTTAAGGTGATATTTTCTTTAGTATTTTTTGTGCCTCTTTTACCAAGCCATTGACTCTCTTTTCATAATTTTCTTGCATCACTCTCATTTCTTTTCCCAATTTTCCTCCTACCTCTCTTATTGATTTTTAATGCTTATTTTTTTGAGCTCTTCCATGAATTATTTTGGGGCTTATATTCAATTCATATTTTTTTTTCTTTGAGACTTTGCATGTAACTACTTTGCTCTTATTTTCTTCTTCTGAGTTTGTGAATTGATCTTCCATGCCACCATAGTACTTTCTATGGTTAGATTCTTTTTATGTTCTTCGCTTCTTTTCTAACCTAGTTCTTTACTTTAACTTTATGTTAAAGTTGGGCTTTGTGTCCAGAGTGGAAGAAGCACTATCCCAAATTTCAGGGTTTTTCTGATGCTATTTTCAGAGCTGGTTCTAGGGGTCTGTAACTTTTAGGTTCTTCCAAGGTGATGTGATCTAGGGATATGTGTGGTCACTGCTCTCCTGGACTGTGTTCTGCTCTATGAGTGATCATAAGCATTCTTTTATGCCCTGGAACTGCAGCTGCAAGTACTATCACTCCTTATGTCCATAGAAATGTAACTCAGACCCCTGCTCTTTTAAAGCCACAGCACTAGTGATCCTTTCTATCTTTACCCTGAGACTAAGACTCCCTTGTGAGTAACCACAAGCCCATTTCTCCACCCCAGCACTGCAACCCAAGCCCCTACTCCCCTATAGCCCACAGACACTAGTACTAGGATTCCTTTTCATCCTGGGACTGGAACCCAGAACTATGTTTGGGCAATGCAACAGGGGAGTGTTTCCCTGTGGCAAAAAAAGCTGGTGCACTAGTGCTCCTCCTTGCCTTGGAACTGCTACCTGAACTGCCTATGGGCAATGCAATGGTGTCCTGCATTCAGTGCTAGTAAAGGGTCCCCTCTAATCTTCTTCTGATCAGTTGTCCTATCCCCTTACCATCTGTGGGCTGAGAGCTCCCAAAGCTGCTGCTATGACTAATACATCAGTCTCAAAAGCCTGCCACTGGCCTACACCACACTCTAGACCCATCTGCCACCCCATTGAGACAGATCATTCCTGTCAACCTCCTAAGTTATCTTGAGCTGGAAAATTGTTTCACCCTGACCTTTTGTTGGTTCTGCTACTCCAGAATTCAATTTAAAACATTATTTTAAAGGTGTTTGGAGGGAAATTTGGAAGTTTTCAGATGAGTTCCTGCCTTTACTCCACAATCTCATTTCACCCTCTATATATACATTTTAAGAAATCTTTCTAGTTAAGCATTTACTAGTATATTCCTGTTCATAACCCTATGCACACATTATGATTACACAAGATTCAACAATAGATGCAACTGTTACCTTGCCATAGTTCTTTGTACATAGGATCAAACTAGGACTGTATCCCCAAGAGATTATAAAAATGGGAAAGGGACCCACATGTACAAAAATATTTATAGCAGCACTTTTTGTGGTAGCCAAGAACTGGAAATCAGGGAGATGCCCATCAATTGGGGAATGGCTTAATAAATTATGGTA
>CM053769.1:311362403-311378570 GCA_028658325.1 Potorous gilbertii | reverse complement strand
AGGGGTTCTTCACCTTTTTTTGTATCATGGACTCCTTTGAAAATTCTATAGGCCCTTTTTCTCCAGAATAATGTTTTTTAAATGTGTAAAATAAAACATATAGTAAAAAGCAAGTCAATTTTATTGAAATACAGTTATCAAAATTAAACAAGTCAAAACAAAACAAGCTCATGGATCCAAGTTAAGAACACCTGGCATAGGATATAGGAATCAGAACTGGAAGGGACCTTAGAGATCATGCAGTCTAATCCTCTTATTTTGAAAATGAAGAGATAGAGACCCACAGAAGCAATGACTTGCCCATGATTATACAAGGAGTAAATAGTAAGTAGACCTGGTATTTCAAACCTGGTTTTTGGGGTTCTGACTCCAAATCTAGGGCTTTTCTTCCACTATGCCACTTCTGAGGTTTTGAAAAATGGTGCATGTATACAAGATCTCTCAAGGATCCATTTCTAATTAGATATTTATGGATGGGGCAAGGGTATTATGTGAGATTTGCTTTTCTGAAATGCCTCCATGTGCGCATCTGGGTCTACTAACAATGAAATTTTGAGGATTGCTTGCACTTAATCTCCCAAACTCTAGGCTCCTTATATCTTTTCACTACTTCTCAGGAGTCCTCCTTACACCAGCCTCCTGCAACTGTTGGTACCAAACAGTGTTCTAGCTTTCCAAATTTTCTCCCTTTCTCCGACCTCATCAGAACTTACCTGGCCTATGTTATGTTCCCTCAGGACTCCCTCTGCTATTGATAAATAGGGAAAGGGTGTAAGCATTTGTATTGCTTCTGTTATATACCAGGTACTTTACAAATACCAACTCATCCTCACAACAACCTTGAGAGGTTGGTATTGTTATTACCTCCGTTTTATAATTGAGAAATCCGAGGCAAACAGAGATGAAGTTTCTGGTCTAGGTCATACAGTTAGTAAGTGTTTGAGGTTAGATTTGAACCCAGTTTACATCCAGCTGTCTCCAGGAGGTGAGGCATTAGTCATTACTAGAGACTTAATGAATATCCTTCCCAGGTATTTGCATTGTAAATAGGACCTTCAATGTCTTACCCAGGGAAGATAGGCTGGTAGGAAAGGTTTTAGGGGAGATATTGGGAGCAAAGGAAGGTTCTTTGTAGACAGGGACACTTTGTTTTAACTTTATCTAGCAGGACTGTGTGTATATGTGTGTACACACACATAAACACACATATGTCATATATGTATATATGTTTATGTGTGCAATATGCATGCATACATACATACATACACATATATGTATGAAATCATTTTGTCTAAGCATCCTTGGCTAGGGGGTATCAGCAGAGACATTTGTCATTTAGAGATTTAGTTTGTCATAGCTTATGTCTTCTCTCTAAGCAGACTCTACACTTGGTTCTTCCCTGGTGGTTAAGTGTGCCAAATCCTCAAATATGATCAAATATTAGACATAGAACTTGGATTGTCATTGTTTCCAAGGGGATTACTTCAAATATTTCCATTAGCACAGATGTATCACAGCACAAACAAATAGTGGAATGTTGATGAACCAATCTGATTTTCCCTTGAAGAAGCAGAGATGAAAAACTCTACCCTAGTCAGTGACTAATCCTCCCAGAGAAGTAATTAGTTGGTGGGCAATTGGATTCCTTATATCTTCATGCACCAGAGTATGAAGGTCTATTTCAAGGGCGCAGGATTTTTCATTAGGAGTTCTCTTCATCTACCCAAGAAATGAGGAATGGATTTTGCTAGTTGTTCTTAGTGCTGGGAGGGTCATGATTTGACTTCTCTGAGGTAGCCTCGATTAGGTACAGGGTAAAAAGTGCTATCTTAGCTCCAAAAGTGTGTATAGGCAAATTGGATTGCTTTCAGACAATTGGACAGTGCACTTAATGATCTCACATTTCTCTCTGAAACTAGGGCTCTTGATAACACCAATGTTCTTCCAATCAATCAATGAACATTTATTAAGCATTATGTGCCTAGAACTTTGTTGGAGATACAAGGACAAAAATAAAAGTCTTTGCCTCCAAGGAAGGCACATTCTATTAGGAGAGACAAGATATACATGACTAAGTAAATACAAGGCACATACAAAACAGATACGAGGTGACCTTGGATGGCATAGCACTGATAGTTGAATGGAGCAGACAAAAGCTCCTGAGAAGGTAGCATTTGAACTTCGTTTTGAAAGATATTCTGTTCTAATGAGGTTTCAATGAGGTTCAGGATCCTAGATAACCTAGGTACAAGGAGGTACAGCAATACAAGACACAATAGAAGAGTGTAGTGGAGAGAATATAAAGCAAACAGTCTTTATTAAGGGGAAATAGAATGTGAGGGGGCTGTAATAGCAACGACCCTGACATACCAGCAGGGCCTGCTATACAGGTTCTTAGATCTGCCTTTCTAAAAGGAAGGCAGTTTTTGAGGGGTCAACAATCTACTTTAATCAAGCTACCCAGACTCTCATCTGGCCAAACAAATACTTTCAATGAGTAAGCCCCACAGTAATATCTCACCTCAGAGTATTTATACACTTTTCAGAGCCCAGTGCCTCAGTAGAAATTAGCAAAAGGTATTGAGGCCTATTAATAATGGGCAGGGAAGATCTTCAACTCTTCTCCCTACCCACCATTAATCTTACATTAACATTACAGGAGCACATAGAACTCAAGGGAATACCAAAATCAGTAAAACCTGTTAGATTTTTATAGTGTTCTTATGTGGGTCAAGCAGGACCAGTCACTGGGGGAGTGGAAGAGGGAGTAGGGACCCTGAATGCTGATCTATGATGGGGGCAATGTCCAAGGAATTGGCACCTGGTTGATATTCAGACTCTGTTGGTAGGGAATGTGACTTAGGGCTATTGCTTCATTGATTGCCAGACTGAACTCAACCATCAGGACTTTCTCACCCTACAGAATCCTCTTTACTCTGGAAGTTCACTTCACCCCTGGACTTCTCACATTGGAAGGACTATCCACTCCTGAGGCCACTGTAATCTCCCTCTGATTGACTGGTTCTTCCCAGAACCTCCCTTTTAAAGAGGATGCTCAGACTCTATAGGTGGCACTATTGAGTCTTTCTCAATGTCCTCTACCATGTGCTATGTGGATACATCATTGCTTTCCCTGCCTTAGCTTCCTTTTATGTATTGTCATGTCACCATTAGAATATAGGTTCCTTGAGGGAATGAACTGTCTTTCTTTCTGTTTGCATTTATATTCCCATAGTTTAACACAATGCCAAGCACATAGTAAATACTTAATACTTTCTTGCAGAATTGTTGACTTATTATAGGACTTACTTTGGCTGGATGATTTGGGATTTGAACTTCCTTGAGTCCTTCATTCAATGCAGCAGAGAGGCTGCTGAGGTCCTTACAGATTCCAAGAGATGAAGAAGGGAGAACATTTGAGGTTTGAGGGACAGCCAATGCAAAGGTGAATTTTGTGTATGAAATAGCAAATCGATGACTGTACTATAAAATGTGCAGAGATGAGTAATATGTAATGAAATTAAAAATGGAGGAAAGGGGAAAGTTATGAAGAATTTTAAATGCTAAACAAAGGATTTCAAATTTGATCTTAAAGATAATAGGGAGCCACTGGTGTTTGTTGAGTGTGCAGATAGTGTTAACATGATCAAATCTGCACTTAGGAAATGAAGTTTGGCAACTATTTGTCAGGAAGATAGACCAGAATAAGAAGAGACCTGAGGCTGGAAGGCTGGAAGAGGCTATTGCAAGTCCCCAGATATGAGGTGATGAGAGCTTGTCTTAGAATGGTGACTGACTGAGTGGAGAGATGCTGCAGGTCTGTAAATTATGGAGTAGCAGAGTCCCCAAAGGACAATAAAGAAGTCCATGGTGGGTGAAAGTAGAAACATCATCAGTGAAATAATACATGAAGAGATACAAAGGATACTATGAGAAATATGTAGGACTAGGAGACAGAAGGTGAGATGATCATGTGGGGAGAGTGAGGAATTACATAGCTGGACAGCTCCAATATTCCTCTAGAACCTTTTAAATGTAAGGAGATCTAGAGGAAAACCTTTTGTCTTCTCTCCCTCCTCCCTGCATATTGGGTATATACTCTGTGGAGTGTGATCTGTTTCCTTTCTATGAGAAGCACATACATGACATCATAGATTCATCAAAAATGTGCAAGGAAAGGAGAAAGAGATCTATTTTTGATCCCTTTCCCCTTCTAAGACAAGCTGTAGGGGGGTTATAAAGGAGATGTTATAGAAAAGTTGCTTAGTTAGACATGGGTTGGACTAGATGACCTTTGAATTCCCTTTCAATTGTGATTCTGAGATCAGGCAGAGGCAAGGATGAGCAATGGTGTGAAAGTGGGAATTGGAAAGCCTACTCACAAAGGTGATGATGTTGACAGTGATGGCACAATGTATGGTTCAGCAATTATGAAAGTTTACTGAACTCTTACTGCACTGAAGATGTCCTGAAAGTAAAGTTAGAACCATAAGATTTCAGGGTTCATTTAATAAAAGATGGTGATCCTTGTTCAAGAGCAAGGGATCATGGGACTTCTGTTTAAGCTTCCAGGATCCCTGATTTTTTATTCTATTTGCCTGTAGAGGCCCTAGCCAGAAAGGATCCTCTACACTCACCTAAATTCAGCTGGCAAACATGACAGCAATCCTAGAGTCATTGGATTTGAACCCCTGGAGGGTCATGGTCAGTGGTGGTTTAGGGAGAACTTATTTAGAGGGAATAGAAAGTGTCCTCTGGGACCTTAGACTGTGTTCCCACTGAATCTGGGAAGTTGATTGCAAATGTGTTAAATAATTAAGAAACTGTGGCTAAGGTTGCAGTTGGTGCAATGCTACATGACGTGTGAGCCGACAGCAGGAAAGTGGTTGATGCCATGAAAGAGGGAAGAATGCCAAACTTGTCGAGGGGAAGTTTGCAGGGGCAAGGTGGGGGAAGTGCTTTGGTACTTGGGAAAAACGAGTCACAGAGAACTAGAAAGAAATGAAAGAGAAAAAAAGCCAACCCCAAACCCCATGTAGACATGGGGGAGATTTATCCAAACAAGTAGGCACTGTGAAATAGTAATTAAATAGTCGAAACAAGTGCTGGAATTTCAGCCTCTAATTAGCACTGAACAACATCGACAATTCCCCCCTTAACCCCCCTCCCCGCAAGTTTGGCTTGTGGATCAAAACCCCCAGATTTGGCTCTCCCACCTCCAGACCTAAGCTGCATAGCTAAGCTCTCTGACAAGCAAATTCTGGTGTTTTCCATAGCTGACCATGGGAGAAAAGCCACAAGAGAGAATGGCATTTTGCCAGTGGGTTGCAAATGGCTCTTTTGTCAGTTTCCAAATGGAATATATAAAGAAAGACTAGGAAACACAGCTAACAATAAATCCTGCTTTTTGATGATGCAGTTTTATCCCAGAAAACTCTAGAGGAATGTCCCCTCCAGAAACCCATTCCACCCTCTATCTTCCCAATTAGGGATTATAGGGTCAGCAATTTAGAGTTGTAAGTCCAGCCCTCTTGTTTTTTTAGATGATAACATTGTGAAGTTTCCCCTTGAAGAATATGAATTATTACAAGTTGTACATAAGATAAATTCCTTATTACCTATAGGATAGAATCCAAGCTCCTTAGCTGTGAATTAAAAGTGCAATTATGCCTCAACCAACATTTCCAGTTCGACTCCCCACGGACTCCAACCACACATTCTCTACTCCAATCTAACTGGCTTATTCTTTGTCCTCTCCCATGTCTTAACATTTTCTCCTTCTTCATTCTAGAGGGTGTGCCTTGTTAATCTAGTTCCATTAATAATAGTAATGGACACCTTTGACTTTTAGCTTTCCTGGGTTGTCTTCAAGACTTAGCTCATATACCACCTTCTGCAGGACATTTTTCCTAATGTCCTCTCCAGTTCCTCCCCTTCCTCAACAGTCCATGTTTTCCCTTTGAAATGACCTTTCCTTTGTTCTTTATGTAGCTTGTAAAGCAGTTATTTACATGTGTATAATTATTTGTATCATAGGTAGTCATTTATATATTCCATTAGAATGTGAGGGCACTTAAAGCAGGAGCTGTTTTTTCCTTTCTATCCCTAGTACTTAATTAGAAGTCTGGCACTTAGAAAACTTAAAAATTAAAAAACTATTTTGTTAAGTATTTCCAAATCAGTCACTAAGGCTCTATTGATAGAGTTGTGAACTGATCCAACCATTCTGGAGAGCAATATGGAACTATGCCCAAAAGTCAACCAAACTGTGTATGCCTTTTGATTCAATAATATCACTACTAAAGCTATATCCTAAAGAGATTAAAAGAAAAGTGTGTGGGGGGGAAGGATCTGTCTGTACAAAAAATATTTATAGCAGCTCTTTTTTGTGGTGGCAAAGAATTAGAAACTGAGAGGATTACCATCAGCTGAGGAACAAACTGAGCTGAACAAGTTGTGGTATATGAATGTAATGGGACACTATTGCTCCATAAGAAATGATGAGTAGGTGGATTTCAGAAAACCCTGGGAAGACTTACATGAACTGATGCAAAGTGAAGTGAGCAGTTTTAGGAGAACATTGTACACAGTAATAACAATATTGTATGATGATTGACTGTGAATAATTTAGCTATTCTCAGAAATACGATGATACAAGACAACTCTAAAGGACTCATAATGAAAAATGATATCCATTTCCAGACAAAGAACTGATGGAGTCTTAGTGCAGATTGAAGCATACCATTTTTACTTTCTTGTTTTTTTCCATGTTTTTTTTCTTTTGGTCTGCTTTTTCTTTCATAACCTAATATGGAAATATATTGTACATGATTGCACATATGTAATGTATATTAAATTGCTTGCCATTTTAGGGAGAGGAGAGATGAGGGAGGGAGAGAGAAAATTTGGAGCTCAAAATTTTAAAAAAGTGAATGGTAAATATTGTCTTTACATATAATTGGAAACAATAAAATGCTATTAAAATAAATATTTCTCAACTACATGTAAAAATTTTTAACATTCATTTAAAAAATTTTCTGAGTTCCAAATTTTCTCCCTGCCTCCTGCACCAACCATGCCCCTTGAGAAGGCAAACAATATGTTATTGATCATAAATATGAAGTCATGCAAAATGTATTTCCATATTAGCCATATTGCAAAGGAAAATGCATAAAACTAGAAAAATAAAGAAATTAAGAAAAGTATGCTTCAATCTGCACTCAGAGTATTTTGAAAACTCAAATGCTTGCTGATGAACTTATTGACTTTATGGTTTATAAAATGCTCTCATTTGACCCTCACAACAATTCTGAAAGGTGGATAGTGCAGGTATTATCAGCTTCCTTTTATAGATGAGAAAACTGAAACTCAGGGAAGTTGATAGACTTGCCTAAGATCACACATCTAATAAGTGATGAGACAAGATTTGAACCCATGTCTTATGACTCTAAATCCATGTCTTTTTCTGCTACAAGAGAGCAATCTTATGAAGTAATAGAAAATGTGCATGCTAATCCCTACTTGCCTGAAATGTCCTCTTTTCTCTGCTTATCTTGAATGCACTTATTCTAAAAGTCTAGTTTAAAGCCCTCCACCTCTAAGAAGACTCCTTGGATGTCAGGTTCATTGCTTTCTTTATCTAACCTCTAGTACACTGAACCTTTAGCACTGCTTATTAGGCACCTATCATTACATTGCTGCTTAACAGTTATCTCATCAGTTCATCTTCTTGAGAGCAGGGATCAAATCTTAATATTTTTTCCAACTCTCCTCACTACCTAAAATGTAGTAGTTAGCTGCACAGTAAATAATTGTTGAATTGACAAATTTAATAGGAAGGAGGTTCCAAAGAGAGTCCAATGGATTCCTTTCCCTTACCACAGGTAGGAAGTAAACATAAATCCACTAAATGGTGCAGTGGATAGAGCTTTGTACCTGGAGTTAAGAAGACCTGAGTTCAAATCTAACTTCAGATACTTACCAGCTGTAGGACCTTAAGAAAAATCACTTAATTCCTGGCTACCTTAATTTCCTCATCTGTGATATGGGGATTATAATAGTTTCTATCTCCCAAGGTTATAGTGAAGAAAAAAATGAAATAATATTTGTAAAGTGCTTTGCAAACCTTAAAGTGCTATATAAATACTAGTTCTCATTATAATGCTTTCCTCTGGGATGGAAGAGGAGACTGAGTCTATGCCAATTCAATTTAGTGACTGATGTTTTCACTTTCTAGTTGGTTGTTTTATTTTCCTTTTCCTAATTATGTTTTTGTTTTTATATCACCTTCATTTCCAAATCTAACCCTCCTCCCTTCCCAGAGAGCCATTCCTTATAACAAAGAATTTTTTTAAAAAGGAGGAAAAAAACACAGCTCAGCAAAACTAAACAATGCATCAACCAAGTTTGACATCACATGTAATGTGCCACACCCATGATCTTCCATCTCTGCAAAGAAGGGACAGAGTTTATTCTGATACGTGCTGGGTAGACACAGGTCTAGATCTGAGCATTTTGCAGACAGGGTCCAGGACTGTCTGCTGAATAACTCTGAGGAGGGTGAGAGAAGAGCTGAGCTTCCAACTTGGGTCCTTTCAATAGCCAGTTTAGATGCTGAGCTGGTGGGTTTGCAGAAACTGCCTCCTTCCTTGTTCATTGGCTGGACTGTTTCAATTTTGACATCCCAAGCAGTCAGCACTTTTAAGTACTCTGGGATGAGAGAAACGTCAGAAGGAGTTATTGACCCTATTATCGATTTAATCAGACAGTTTTGCATGAATTATGCCCCATAAAAATCTGGGCTCCAAGCAATCTTCAAGAAGACAGACAATTCCTAGGGGCATCTCTTCCTAAAGTTAAGTTATTCTAGTAATTCACTTTCAATTCAGTATGTTTCAATTCAACAAATGTTTATTAGGTGTGTATAACACTAGAAGAGATAAAATATAGATAAGACACAGTTTCTGTCTTTATGTCAATATTATCTAATGGGGGTATGAGGTGCAATGTAAAACATTTGTTGATCACCTTTTATTTGCTAAGCAATGGAGATACTAAGACAAAAAGCAAAATAATCTCTGACTCAAGGAACCTATATTTTACTTGAGGGTGCTGGGAGGAAGGAGAAAAGGGGATGATAGAATATGTATTTAAGTAAAAACCATGTGTGCCATGCATGGGTGTATGAAGACTCTGTTGAAGATCTGGGAATATTTAACCTGGACAGGAGAGTGCTGCTTTTACATATTTCATGACTGCCAGGGAGAGGAGAGTTTAGACTTTTTTTAAAAAAGAAAACAAAACAAAACAACTTCCTAACTAGATCTTTACCATGTGGAATGGGCTGCTTAGGAGGTAATGGACTTTCCTTCACTGGACATTTTCAAAAAAAGGTTGGATGACTACTTGTCAAGTTGAAGAAGGTTGAAGAAGGGATTCTTCTCCAGGTATGGGTTGAACAAGGTGGCTAATGACATTCTTTCTATCTGGGAAATTTTGTGATTCATTGGGCCAGATGATATGTAATGTAGATGTTAAGTGCTGATTCATGAATCACCAAATCACAGACCTCATTGATCTAGCCCTGACTCAAGAAAGAATCTTCTCAATAATTTTCTGAGATAAGAGTTCAGAGGAGGCCGAGGTCCCTAAGAAATGGAATGTCCAAGGAAGGGGTCATGGAGGTATTGGGACTTAAAAAATGCTTTGAAGATGGGAAGAAATTGGATATATAGAGAAGAAGCAGGATTTCTATGTAGGTCACAGGGAGGGTAGAGGATGTAATAGGAGAAAAAAAACTGAGAGGGAGGGAAGAAAAATGGAAAAAAAGAAATTGATGTGTTTATTATATATTTAAAGCTGTACACAATAAAATTGCAGTTTCATGGGCAATCATCTGTTTTATTACACTATATTATGGAAATGCTTGTTTAATAAAACAAAAAAAGGTCATGTTTCTATGAAAAAAAGTCAGCTATCCTCATCTTTCTGAGAGGTTTTGAGTCTGATCCAAATTTTCAAGAACTTAATCAATTAAATTATTAAACATTTAATCATTAAACATTTAACATAAGTGACTACTAAGTGCCAAGCACTGTACTAATCAGTGGGATATGAAAACAAAATGAAACCATCTTTGCCCTCAAAGGTCTTATATTCTATTGAGGTAGACATCATATATATGTATGTCACCTAAATACATGATGGTGGGGGATGGAACCAAGAGTTGTGGAGGCTTCTATTCATGTTGGTGAAGACATTTAGCCTGGGACCATGACAACACATGACCACACCCACTAGTTGAAAAATGAAAATTTCATTTATTCAACTGGTGAATATGTCTACAAGAAGGAAAATAGTCAATTAAGCTGCTTGTCTTTCCCTCCTTCCCTATTCCCCCAACTAGGCTAAATTGTTTTGGGCTTGCATAGACTCAATGTGTATCTCCACATACAAAATGAAAAAGTAGAAAACATTATCCAGATCTTCACTTTTCTTTGAAATGACTTGAAAATTAAGGCAAAGATTCTGTTAGGCTGAGTTATCCAGATAATTGCCTGAAGAGCTTACTTCATTTAGCATTTAAATTTTAAAAAAATCTTCCCTTTACAAAAATCACTATTATTCATTCACCATTGATTATCCTCAATCAATCCCGCAATAAATGCAGGAAGCACATGCCTTTTGTATGGAGTCCTAGACTGGACACCAGGGCATTTGGACTCTAGTGTAATGGAGTAGAAAATATTCTGGTCTTAAAATCAAGAGAAAACTGAGTCTGAATCTTGTTTCTGAAGCTTGTTAGCTGGGGGATGATGGAAAAATCATTTAATAACTCAGAACCTTAGTTTCCTTATCTACAAAGTGTGAATAGTAATAGCTATAATATGGATAGGGTCATTTAAGAATTAATGAGATGCTTAAATGAGAATTTATGCATCTAAAATAAAATAATATATATGAGATAATAGATAATGTTTATAAATGAGATCAAGTATATAAATCATTTTACAAGCATTAAAGAGGCAGCTTAGTACAGTGGAAAGAACATTTCTCTATGGTCAAAAGACTGTGCTCGAATTCCACCACTGAGCATACTACCTATCTGACTTTGAGCAGTTCACTAGGCTTTACTTGTCTTATCTTTAAAAAGAGAAGATTTTTACTATATGACCTCTGAGTTTCCTATCTCTAGAGATAGGATCCTAATTTAAATTTTATATATACAAGTTTCCCCAATACCCTTAGTTAAACTGCACTAAGAATTTCGGGACATGTTGTATATGCATATATACTTGTACATATACACACACACTATATACATACATAGCATACATATATTTGTGTGTGTATATACATATATACATATGTGTATCTGAGATTTTATTGGTATGGGGAACACCCAGGATGAAATGTAGAAATTGCTTCCACGAGTACAGCTCTGCAAATCATCTCTAACATAGTCTTGGAGAATTGCTTGAGAGGTTAAATAATTGGATTACATAGTCTAGAAAGTGCCAGAGGAAAGACTTGAAGCCAACTCTTCCTGACCTTATTGCTTCTTGTGATATAAATGTTACCTATTATTAGTAGTGGTAGCTCTTTCACCGTCATAGTATATGACATTGAACAAATAACATCCCTTCTCTGGGTCTTAATTTATAAAAGAAAATACCAGATAGACTTAGCCCTTCACAACAATACAAGGACCTAAAACATTCCTAAAAGACTCTTGAGGCAAAATGCCATCCACATCCAGAGAGAAAACTTTGGAACTGGAAAGCAGAATATTTTCTCTTGTATTATGTTTTGTTTTGTTTGGATTTTTCTCATAGTTTCTCCCATTTGTTTTAATTCTTTCATGCAACATGACTAATGTGAAAATGTATTTAATAAGAATATATGTGTAGAAGCCATATAAGATTGCATGCTGTCTTGGGGAGGGAAGAAGGTAGGAGTAGGAGAAAACCTAAGACTTATGGAAATGATTGTAGAAAACTGAAAACAAATTTAAAAAAAAGAAAAAAGAATGATTTTTTAAAAAAGAAAATATCAGGGTATCTAGGTGGTGCCACAGTACATAGAGTGCTGGAACTGGAGTCATAAAGACTCATCTTCCTGAGTTCAGACACTTACTCAGGCAAGTCATTAACTCTGTTTACCTCAGTTTCCTCATCTGTCAAATGATTTGGAGAAGGAAATGGCAAACCACTTCAGTATCTTTGCCAAGAAAACTCCAAATGGGGTCAAAAATCTGCAGACATGACTGAAAAATGACCAAACAACAACAAAAAGACAATATAAAGACTAACAAATACCTCATAGGTGTATTATAAGGACTGTTGATTGTGAGGAGAAACCTCAAAACTTGAAATTATTTTAGAAAGAAATTTATTAGATTATTTGGTAGAGAAGAGTCAGCCACAAAGGAAGTGTGGCTTCCTCTCATCAAATCTTTGGAAGGTTTATATTATATAGGATTTAGACAAGGGAACCCATGCACACAAACTACAGGTACACAGTTAACTAATATTACTGAGAGGGTAAGTTAAAAGTGAGATAGATTGCAATGGATATTAGTAAATATAAACATTCAATACAATTTATGTGAAACCAAAACCCAAGAGAACCCAAAACACAAGTTTGAGTGGACTGAAAACAATGAATCCAGAACTCAGAATCCAAAATCCAGAACCTAAAATTTCCTGAAGCCATTTCCAGGATTCTTGGAGAGTTGTAGACTTCAGGGTGACTTTCTGGTTCAAATCACTAGTCACATAAAGTTAGATTTAAACAGTATAGCAATTAATACGTTTCCCAAACAATATAAGAAAGCATACACAGGGCATTATAATTTGATGAGAATCATAAATTGACTTGGATCCTAGCCCTGACTATGCCACTAATCATCTTTGTAATTTTGGACAAGTCCTGCTCCTGCTCCTGGTCTGTTTCCTCATTTATAAAATGAGGAGATTGGACTGGATGCTCCCATATCCTTTTCTGGTTCTGATTCATGTTGCATGTTTTAATGTTTTGTGCTGTAAGGTTCATCCTTAACCCCAGCCCTAGAAGTCTGTGATTCTATGACTGATGAAGTCATCTATGTAAAAAGGCTTTAGTTCCTCCCCTCTCCAATCTCTCCTTCTCACAGCTACCAAGCTGTTAGTCCTAAAGCCAAGGTCTGGTCCTGAGACTCATCTGCTCAATGAGCTTCCATGGCTCCCTCTTTCCTCTAAGATAAAATATAGACGTTTCTGGTATTTCAAGTCTTTCACATCTGGCTGCCTTTCTAGGACTTTTGTATAATACTCCCCTTCATTCTCCCCACATTCCAGTCAAGCTAGCCTTCTTCTCTTTCCCATGCTTGACATTACAGTGTTCATTTCTATGCCTTTGTCCAGATTGCCCTCCATGCCTGGGATGCTCTCCCCCATCACCATGGCCTCTTAGAATCCCTAGCTTCTTTTAAGGCTTAGTTTAAGTATCAGAAAGTTACAAAAGGCCTTTCCTGATCACTTTCCCAGTAATTAGTCCCCTTCACTCCCCTCTCCTGATTTTTTGTATTCACACTGTATATATTTTTCATTCACTTATCTGTAAATATGTTGTGTCTCACCCCCTACCCTCCACCCTCTCTCTCCTAATAAGCTTTTTGAGTTTAGGGGCTATTTCTATTTGGTTTTGAGTCTCTAGTACCTAGCACAGTGACCTGTACATGTTTTTGTTTAGTTGTTTTTGTTGTGTTTGTGACCCCATTGGGATTTTCTTGACAAAGATATTGGAACAGTTTGCTATTTCTCTCTCTAACTCATTTTATAGATGAGAAAACTGAGGCAAACAGGGTTAAGTGAGTTGCCCAGGGTCACATAGTAAGTATCTGTGGCCAGATGAATCTTTCTGACTCCAGGCCTAGCACTTTATCTACTGTACCACCTGCACTTAGTAGGCACTTCATTAGTGATTGTTGACTGACTGGGTGACTGAATGAATGATGCACAAGCTCTTTAAGACTAGGAGAGATGGAAACTCCAGGAGGTAGGGATATGAGAGCCATCATCTCTGGGTACAATTGTTCTTTTTCTCCTTCTGTAAGATGTCCCAGATTGCAAAATATTTCCATGTTGCAGTTGATTTCTGCTAATAGACTTCGGCTGGAACACGGCGTTTATCTCCTTCACATTTGTACCATACAAATGAAGTTAAAATAATGGCACTTTGTTGGCACTAAAGCAAAGCAGCTCCAAGCAGTGCCCCACTTATTCTCTTTCTATTCAGCATTCAGAGTTGATGCAAGATGATACATTCTCTTGTTCCCATTTGAGAGGGGAGGGTTATAGCCCAATGACGTTCCCCATGCAGCTGAAGCACAGCTGGTGGGTGGATCATAAACTTAGAGTCCCTGGTCACCTCTGCAATATATTTGTCCCAAGAAGACCCTTCTTGGGCTTTATGTGGGCAAACACTCATATGCAGGCCTGGGCCAGTACATGTAACTATGACTCAAGAGGATTCTTCTGAGATGGCATTTTGCTGCCAATTGGATAGTTGCAGATCAATATGAACTATCCTGAGATTCATTTAATGAAACTATTGGTTTTTAAAGTACTATCTTCTCAGAAGATATTAGCCTTGTGCTTTATTCTTTTCTGGGCCAGCTCTCCCAATCTGTGTGCCTCCTATGCATCTAATTCAATTCAACAAAACATTCAAGACAGGTCTACTATACACAAGGTGCTTTGGCTATAGTTAGCAGGGGTTACAAAGACAAGAATGAAAAACAGCCCCTGCCTAGGAGAAGCTTACATTCTATTGAGAGTTAGGGTCTTGTAGACAAGAAAATACAAGATCATATGAGTAAAGTGAGGAAACACAAACAGCACAGCATCATCTCCTATGTGAAGCCTTTCCCACTAGAATGGCTTTGTACTTACTTTGTATATACTTACATGTGTACATGATACAACATAAGCTCCTTTAAGGACTGTGACTGCCCATTTTTGTGCAGTATCTCCAGCAACTGATAGAGTATCTGGTGCAGAGGATATGAAGGAAGAAAATAAGCATTCTAAAGTACCTACCACTGCCCAGTACTGTTCTAAGTGCTTTACAACTGTTATCTAATTAGATCCTCACAGTGACCTGGGTGGTAGGTACTGTTATTATCCCTATTTTACAGTTGAGGAAACTGAGGTAAATAGAGGTGAAGTGATTTGCCCACGGTCACACAGGTAGTAAGTGTATGAGGTTGGATTTGAACTCAGGTCTTACTAACTTCAGGCCCACTGTTCTATCCATGGTGTGACCATCTGCCTCTATTAATGTCTCATAAATACTAGTTGATTGATTTGTGGTGTAGGAAATGGCACAGAAGATGAGCCTTGATGGAAGCTAGGAATTCTAAGAGGTAGAGGGAGTAAGAGAATGAATTCCAAGGATGGGGGGGGAAACTCAGAAATATTTTCTGAAATGATGTAGAATATATTGTTAAATTCAATTCAGTAATTGTTTATTAAGTTATCTTGATGTTGGCATAGGAATAGAAAGATGAAAAAATGACACAGTTCCTGGCCCTCCAGGCACTTCCAATCTATTGGCAAAGGCAACTGGGGGCCCAAAGGAGAGAGAACAAAGAACCAAGGTCAAAACTGGACTAGTGACTATGGGTAAGTCATTCAACATCTTGTCTGTCTTTGTTTTCTCAACTGAAAAATGGAGATAGTACTTTCCTGACAAGGTTTTTGTGAAGTTCAAATGAGATAATATTTGGAAAGAGTTTAGCACAAGATCTGGCATAGAGTAGGCATCTAAGAAATGCTTGCCCTTCCTGTTGAGGGAAAAATATTGGGTATATAGACAATGCAAATTAGAATGTACTGGGTCAAAGAAGAAATTCAGACAAGGAATCTTAGGAAAATTTGAGGAGGGAGGTCATTTGTAACTGGAGATAAGAGTAAGGGAGACTACTATTTTTTTTAAAAAAGGAGGTTGTATCAGATGACTTTTGAGGTCCCTTTTAACCCTAAATCTATGATCTTATGGCCCTAAAGTCTAGAGGATATGATGAATCAATGGGAGCAATATGAGACAGATCTGGAAAGGTAGATTGAGAAAAGTCTTAAATTTCTGGTTTGTGTTTTATCTTAGAGGAGCTAAGGAGATGGCACA
>CM053769.1:311325662-311361903 GCA_028658325.1 Potorous gilbertii | reverse complement strand
ACAAATGGGGAGAAAATTTGGAACCCAAAATTTTGTGAAAATGAATGTAAAAAGTTAAATAAATAAATTTATTTAATAAAAAAAATAGAGGTTTCATATCTCACCCCAAGATATCTGAAGTCCCCTTTTTTGAGATTCCATTCAGACCTCTCTGATAAGTTTCCAGCCTCTATACCTTTCCCTGAGTCAAATGGTTTCTCCCTTCTATCCCAGCAACACTTGGGCCTTAGACAGCCACAAGCTAGTTGGCTAAGGCATAAAGATTAATAACTGTCAGGCATCAAAATCATAGAATATTAGAGGTAAGAAAGGCTCTTAAAGATTATCTAGTCCAATGCCTTCAGTTAGCAGATGAAAATTATAAGACATATGTGGGACTAGAATTTAGCTCTCCTGATTTCCTAACTAGTATTGTTTCTACTCTACCACTCTGCCAATCCCCAAGGATTTATGAGCTAGTAATGTATTATCCACACTGGGAAATAACATGGATGGGCCATTCCATTTCTCTGAACCTCAGCCACCCCATCTATAAAACAGAACTATTACTATATCTCAAGACTATTGCAGGGCTGAGACAAGATAACGCTTGGACTAGCTTCTTAAAGTCTTAGATGAAAGCTGTTATCATTACCCCTCTCAGATAATATATATGTATGTTAAATACACTTTTTGGACATAGTAACTATCACTAACAGTGACCTTCTACTGTTAGTATTTCAAACCCATGAGTGGAGTGACCTCTCACATTATTCTGCCTATGGGGAAAGCCAGAACTATTCAAATCCAAGACGTGGCTTTAGCATAGAGCTAACTAGTATGTCTAAAGCTGGCCTATCCTCTCAGTGATGCTTCTGAATACCTTTTCTGCCCAGCCTCCTGGCTTGGTCAGTTATCACTCAAGAAGAGAAACTTCTATCAAAGATTTGTTATGACCTCCTGGCAGCCATGTCCCAGTAAACTCTCAAACCTTGAATCAGCTGCCTATACTTCATCTCAGAAGCCCAGAGAACCAGGAGCAGAAAGGACAAAAATGCATTGAGGCTCCCTAAGAAGGGAGAAGTAAGGAGGGAGGGGGACAGAAAAAGAGAGGGGAGGGGAGGGGAAAGGAGAAGAAGGGAGAGAAAGATGGAAAAAGATATGAAAGGAGAAGAAGAGAAAAGATGAGAAGAGAGCAAGGAGAAGAGAGAGAGAGAGAGAGGAGGAGAAAGAGAGGTGGGGAGAGAGGAAAAGTAGATAATGCTGTCCTTTACAGTCAGTTCCCTACCAATAAGTACCAGTACACAAAAGTGAAAGTATCTCTAAGCCCCATCAGGGTCTACAGAGCTCAATACAAGTACCCTTCGTAAAAATCCACGTAGATCTAATTAATGGCCCTCCCATCCAACCTCAGCATCTTGCTGAAGCAGAACCAGAGTGGGAATCTGACAGGAAGAAATAATATTGAGGGCAACCCTGCTGATGTAATCCATAAGCCAATATTTCTTAAGTTCTGTGACAGCTCATTGCATCTTAGAATCTGTTGATCCTAGGTCTTTCACAGAATATCTGGGGCTATCATAGGGTGGAAAAGTATTCAGTGGTGCACCTTTCTCAGGGGACACCAATGAAAATGCAACTAAACAGTGTTCAGCCAAATGGGTCCCCATTCCTTTTTTCACATTGTAAAGCAATATTTATGTCTAGCACATTGCTCTGACCTCCAGAGTACTCCCTTCTCATCCCATTTCTTTCCCCACAAAACTTACCCAATCTATACACCATGGTTTCTGGTCTCTCCTGGATCCATAATATTAAAGATTCTTTAGAAATTTGAGGGAGTCAGAGAGGAAGAAAGAAAGAAAAAAGCAATTATGAAATACTATATGCCAGAAATGTGGCAAGCACTTTACAAATATAGTCTCATTTAATCCTCCTAACCACTCTGGCATTTAAGGTACAGGTGAGTTGCTAACCTGTCTCAGTTTCCCCATGCCCATGAAGTCACAGGTCTAGATTTAAAACAAAAAATAGAATCATCCTATTACCCTCATTCCCATTAATGTGGCAATGACCCCAGTACCCTATTTTGGCTACTGACCTGTATCTCTCTGCCACTCTAAAGAAAGGGTACTCACCCCACCAGAATTGATATGTACTCCCTCTTGCCATTATAATTAGAGATGGAACCTCTGAACTTATGCCAGCATAACCCCAAGGGAGAGAATATACAAGAGAGAGAAAAGGACACATTGATTATTGAGTTATAGACTGGCTGATGAAACCTTGATAATGGAGTCAAATGACTATGAGGTATGTTGAAAGCAGGACCCTTTAGAGGAAATATCTATTTTAAAGCACTGGCTGAATTCCACCTTAAGACATTATACTTTACTTCCTTAAATTCTCCTGGAGTTTCCATTATGCAGGCTCAGTCATAAAGAATCTCAGAAATGAGTTGTTATTGGACTGCACCTGAAGTGCTCCAGCTCTTCAGACATGGTCATCATCACCCATTTTGGATTCCTATTTGGACAAGCTTCCCAGAGTCCTTCATGCTTAAAAAACCCCTATGGAAATAAGAATAAAAATTCATTATGTAAATAAATGTTTTGTTGAAATGGATTGAATAATAAGCCTGGGAGTGACTTTCAAAGTTGCCTGGTCCATCCCCCTGGCAAGAGGGCAGCTCTAAGCATTTGAGCAGAAATCATATTGCTGAGGGTTTCCATGAAAGGAGATTGTCCAACTAACATAGATTAACATATTCTACTTTTCCTTAGTGCTTATTTAAAAGAAATGAGTGTTTAAAAATCTAACTTAAGTCCTTCTTCCTGCAATTTACTATTTTCATTTGGATTACATGTTGAAACCAAGATAACTACTGTGGTTTAATAGAAAACCTCATGAAATAGAAGGCAAGAAACCTGGGAACTCATCTAGACCCAGCTATTTAACTTTGGACAATTCACTTCACAAATCTTTGTTTATTTCCTTCATTGCAGAAGAAGAGATAATCATGTTTCACCTATTTTACACGCTTGTTAGGAGAAGGAAATAAGACAACAGATATTAAGAGGGATTTCTTTTAAAAGACACAGCCCTGTTCCTGGAAGGTTTTGATATGATGAGACAAAGTGTGACACAGTGGCAAGGACACTTGAGAGAAATGATTATTAAATAACCAATTGTTAATATTAAAAAGATCCAGGATTTTTTCCCTTCCTCATTTGGAGATTAAATAAAAACTTAATTCTCTGAATGGTAGGGTGGATGGTGAGATGAAATTTTGGAATTTGAATCCTACTCAATTAGAGAACCATACAAAGAATTTAATCTAAGACGAATTCCAGCCCACTGTGTTCCATTTAGCCAGGTCTGAGCAGAGGTAGATCCTTTGTCTAGCTTGCCTGAGGCTGGGGGTGATCTGGAAGAAAGAGTGATCAGTCACTTCCCTCAACCCCTCATTAGAATAGGTCCACCTCTCATTATAATATTAACTATCTCATTACTCGTTAACCAATCACAGTTAGTTGCCACCCTCAGAAACACCCACTCTTCCAAGGGCATATAAACTTTGACTGGGTTCCATGAGGGACCTTTTGGTACTAAAAAGTGCCACCAACCTATTTTATTAATTTTCTGCTAGCATGGTTAATAAAATGATTAATCACACAGAAACTATGTCTTTCAAACTTTTTATACATCACACTAGACTTTGAATCAGGAAGACCTGGATTCAAGGTCATTGAGTGACCCTGAAAAAGTCATTGAACTTCTCTGAACCTCAACTTCCCCAGCTGTGAAAAGAGGTTAATAATAGCATCAGTATTCTTATCAGGTTCTATTGTGATAATTATAGAAAGGTATTATATACCTTATAGGGCTATTTTCATGTCAACTGTGATGATGACAATGATTATATCATACAAAAATTATGTATTAAGAATCTCCTCTGTGATAGCCACTGGGGATAAGAAGACAAAAATGAGAAAATCCCTGCCCTCAAAGTGATTTCCTGGGCCTCTCACAGAATGCCTGGGGCTGTCAATGGTGCACTTTTCCCAGGGGGCCTCAAATAAAAATGGAACTAAATATAGGCCACAGTCTAGTAATATCACATTGTATTTCCATAGCACTTCCCAAGCTACCTTTGAAGACTTTCCTTAAGTTGTTTTGCCCCCTCAGCCTTCTCTTCCCAAAAGCATCTGGCCCTAATTCCTTTAGCTGTCCTTACCAGGCCCTATTTTCCGTTTTTCAGTCATTTTCATTGCTCTTCTTGAGTGACTGATCATAAATGGCTGCTATTTTACTAACTAGGTCACCCCTTTCCAAGATTATTTTCTCTCATTTGCTTTTAATGTTACTATTTTAGGAATGGGTCTCAGTTTTGTTTTGTTTTTTTTTAAACATTCCCAGATTGGTAGTACTGCCCTTTTGAAACACCTCTAACAATTTCTATTTTTTTTCAACTCAGAAATGAGGGACATGCTCTCTGGATGAATCATTCTACACATCCAACTCCACATTTAAGCCAAATTGGAAAGTTCCTTTGCTCCTACTTCAGAAGGATGAGTAGAGGGGAGGGAAGGGAAGAGAACAGAGGAAGGGTTGCATTCTGATGGATGCTAGGACCCTCTTGAACATCTTTCTACTCTGGGACCACACTTATACACAAGTGGAACTCTCAAACACCCACAACTGGGTGACTTCAGTGTGAGGAAATTCCAGAATTGTGAAGATACCCCCAACCAACCAAAACAACAGCAACAAAAACCTTGAAAAATACCTTTAATGACAAGTCACTGAAGTCCAAGATATGCTTCATAGAGACAAAGTCTTCCGTGTCACAATTTGGAGGTCAGGCTTCCAGGACAAAAAAATTGCCAAGTGTGACAGTCCTGGAAAACCAGAAAGTCACAGAAAAGTCAGAAAGCCACATTCAGATCTAAATAGTTGAATTTAGAAATCACAGATTTAGATTTGGGAAAGACCATAGTGATTATCTAGTCCCGGGGTGGGGAACCTGCAGCCTCGAGGCCACATGTGGCCTTCTAGGTCCTTGGGTGTAGCCTTTTGAATAAGTTTTATAGAACAAATCATTTTATTAAGGGGATTTGTTCTATGAAGTTTGGATTCGGTCAAAGGGCTGTACTTGAGGACCTAGAGTGCTACGTATGGCCTCAAGGCTGCAGGTTCTCCACTCCTGATTCTAGTCCAACTCCCTCATTTTACAGAGGACGAAAATTGAAATATGGAGCAATTCAATGATTTACCCAAGGTGCCAAAGACTTTGAACGGCAAAACTAGCAGTAGGACTTGGAACTCCTAACTTTTGATCTAATTATTTTTTCCATTCACCATGATTCAGCTGTTTTTTAAAAATGCTTTCATAAGCATTTATAAAACACCTCCTATGGGTCACACACTGTGCTAAGCGTTTTTACAAATACCACATTTGATCTTCACAACATCCCTGGGAGGTGGGTGCTGTTATTATGCCCATTTTAGAGTTGAGGAAGCAGAAACAAACAAGTTCAACCGCTTGACCAGTGTCACACAGATAGAATCCGAAGATGGATTTGAACTCAGATCTTCCTGATTCCAGGCTCAATTTCAGGAAGGACTAGTGCCTGTGGTATGAGGGCTTGTCAAGTTCCTTTCAAGGCTATTCATCTACCTTTGGCATCAACCTTTTATTCAACTCTTATATGTAGCTCCAAGAAGCTGTAGCATGTGCAACAGTCATACCCTGGTAGGCCTTCTCAGCAGACAGGCTAAACCAGGTTGAGGGTAACTGAAGCCTCAAACATATTAGTGAGGTAGGGGAAAGTTTACCCCCAAGCTTGTGAAGATTTTCCCTGGTAGAATAGGCAGATGAAAACAATTTGTTCCAATGGTCATGAAGGCGGCTTAAACAGGGGCTGGGGAGCACTTAAAGCTTGGTCAAGCATCAAAGATGCCATAGTCATCCTCTGCATCCTGGGCCATCGCCAGTCATCCTGACTTTTGTCTTGCCGCTGGACTTCAATGACTTTGGAAGATAAAGTGAAGCTGAAGACTTTGTGCAATTCTGCTTCATTTAAATCCATTGCACTAGCAAGTCAGACATCACCTTGTGAGGTCATTGGTCCTCTTTGAAATGAAAGATAAACAACAAGATCTACTACACCTCTAGCTCCCTCTAGACTGGAGTCCTTAACCTGGAGTCTATGAATGGCTTTCAGGGAGTCTAATGAACTTAGATGGAAAAAATACATCTTCATTTTCATTAACCTTTAATTGAAATTTAGCATTTCCTTCAATTATTTGAAAGCATTTTTCTGAGAAAGAGTCCATAGGCTTTACCAGTGATAAAAGGGGCCAAGATATGCAAAAAAAAAAAAAAAGTTCAGAAACCTTGTCCCAAAGAGTGATGCTAATACAAAGAATTTCAGGCCACTAGGTAGCTTGAGGTACATTTCAGAAGTCAACACAATGGCAGCATTTTTCTGCCTCTGGGAGTGGTCTGACTCTGAGAAGGCTCCCAATCCAGTCTATTTGCACTGGATCTTTTTGCTACATAGTCTGATTCCAAGGCCAGCAATTCTATCCATTCTACAATGCTGCCTGCAAAGTCACTGGCTGTACAATATTTCAATTATTCCTCAGTGTTTTCCTTGGCATTAGATACATTTAGCTCTGGATTACCCTTAATCAATTAGAGTCTAAAGCTTGATGGAGCTGGATGGCAGCAAATGTATCTGTCCTACTTGGAGGCAAAGAGAACAAGATGAGTGAGTTGCTTCCTCTTTAAAAGAAAGACTCCAGCTAAAATCAGCTCTTCACTAAGGACTTCTTCGCATGCTGCAGGTATGGCAAGAAGGTAACCCTGGCTTCTCAAAGCTAGCCCTCCAGGGACAGCTAGCTGGCATAATAGAGCACAAGTCCTGAAGTCAAAAGGACTTGAGTTCAAATCCAGCCTAAGACACTCGACATTTACTAGCTCTGTGACCCTGGGGAAGTCACTTAATCCCTCACAAAA
Source organism: Potorous gilbertii (assembly GCA_028658325.1). Taxonomy (NCBI): domain Eukaryota; kingdom Metazoa; phylum Chordata; class Mammalia; order Diprotodontia; family Potoroidae; genus Potorous; species Potorous gilbertii. Next base: position 311,354,900 of record CM053769.1, on the reverse strand, counting down.
CAAACAGACACAAACAAACAAAAGTTGTCCCCATGGAGCCTGAGCTCTGGTAGATACCACCAAATCAGAAAGACTTCCAGTGTTGATTCTCTATCTGGCATTTAAGGATAAGCCATGTGAGATTGGAGAGGTTCATCATCATAAAACTGGCCACCAGGTGCAACTCCCTTCTTTTGAACTCATGCCTTTCTGGCTCCAAGAATGATGTCCAATGCCCCATCCACAAGACCATGCTATTTCATTTTACAATCTATGTGATTCTGAGCAAGTCACTCCCCCCTCCCAGACTCAGTTTCCCATCCTAAAATGATAAAGGGGATTTATCTATGTGCAGCCTGCTATTCCATTCAGCTCTAAATCTAATGATTGCTATGAAAGAAAAGCGAGCTTAGGGCACAGTGCTCTAAACCTTTCATCTATAGATGGTTTCTTTGTTTTTAGATTCAGTCCTCTGAGGCGTAGCCAGATAATTCTGAAGGCTTCCTCCCCAATGGACATAGGAAGTTGCTAGGAGAGCTAACCAGGGTTCTCTAAACTGGGTCCTTGGTCTTCAGTACTGACTGGAGAAGATCCAATGGAAAGATGGCTGATTGGTCAGTCTGACAGTCAATCTCTGTTAAGGAATGCTAAGGAAGCATTAACTAAGATTTGTATGACCAGACAAGTCTTTCAATCCCTCTGAGTTTTAGTTTTCTCACAGGTAATGCAAAAAAAAGCAAAAATCCTGTTCCCATCATCATCTTCAAGGTGTTCATGTTCTAACCATAGAGATAACACAGCAATAGTTATGTACATATGAGATATATAGAATCAGTTGAAGGTTAATTTCTGAGTGAGGGTGCTAGCAAGGAGAAGGCTAAGGACAAATACTGTTCCATGAGTTGAGTGAATTCCACCAGCTTTGAGGTCAAGAAACCAAGAGGTGAGTGAATCTTACACAAACCCTTCAGAGGATTTCCCTTAAGAGGGAAATGCTGAGACTAGAGCAAGAGCCAAGCTAGAAGGAGGTGGAGGCTGCGAGGTGAGGGCCTGGGCTTTGGAGCAGGTTATAACTAATCAGAATTCAGAGACTGAAAGGGGACTCTCAAGGCCACTTTTTCAGTTTCTCCCACCCAATGAAGAAGCCATGCTGACACTTGAGCTGCTTTTCCCACTGTGAAACAGCAGAGGTCAGTAATGCTCTCACACATGTAACACCCCCACACCCCAATAAAATTGTCAAGAGTGTCATTGCCTGCTTTAGTGCCTGTATGGGCACAGACGTGGTTGACTGACCCAGAGCCACAGCACCAATTTCTTGGAGTCGGGTCTTATATCCCTACTCCAACCCCAACAGTGAAGGGTTTTCCAGCCTGATCTGAAATCCTGTAGCTCAAACTATTTCACAATAGGAATTAAGTCAAGAGAGTGCTTTTTGTATCCTTTTCTAGCACTGTTAGAGATGGAAAGAGTTATTTCAGGTATACATTCACTGAGCACTGTGTGCCCAACACTGATGGGGACCCTCCCCTCTTTCTTAGCTTTCTGAGGTTTTTAATAAAAATCATGGAGAAGAATGTGAAAGCATTGCCACTGGCTAAAAAATGGAGACCAGTGACTGAGTAACATTTGGTTGTAAATATGTGTGTGTTTGTAAAGTATATAAATGTATATAAATATGGTATTTGAAAAGAGAATTGAGAGGAAAGGAAGACTGGCTCTAAAATTTGCATGACCAGGCAAATCATTTAATCCCTGTAAGTTTTAGTTTTCTCTCAAATAAAGAGTTGCTAGGTGGTGGTGTTAAAGTGCATAGAGCACCAGGCCTGGAACCAGGAAGACTCATCTTTCTGAGTTCAAATCTAGTCTCAGAAACTTGCTGCATGACCTTGGGCAAGTCACTTAACACTATTTGCCTCAGTTTCCTCATGCTTAAAATGAGCTGGAGAAGGAAACGGCAAACTACACCAGTGTCTTTGCCAAGAAAACCCCAAATGGGGTCATTAAGAGTCCGACATGACTGCAAAATGACTGGACAACAAAAAAAAAAGAGGATATTGATCTAGACGTTCTATATAGCTCTGACAATTTATGGTTTTGTCTCTGGTGCTTTATCTTTTTATCTGAGCTCAAATACTCAGTACAGCATAATAGAGACTAAGGCATCATTGGATTCAAAGCTTGACTCTCATACTTGTTACCCTTATCTCCCTATAGCCATAGTCATGTCATAATCTGTAGTTTTCTCTTGTGGGAAATGCAATGATACCTCTAATGCCTACTTCAGAGAACATCAAAATAGTGGCTAAGATGCCAGGCATAGAGGGAGAAAAATCTGAATTCAAGTCCTCTGGCACCCATGGAAAAGTCACTTAACCCCTAAGTGGCCCAGGCAATTCTATAAACTAGTAAGGAACTGCTAATCTGTATCAGTAAAGAGAGTCTCCACACTGAGAGTTCCCTATTCGAATGAGAAAAAATGACAGGTCCAGACCTGCTGCTTAAGATCATTTCCAGGAACAAATGATATAATGTATATAAAATCTTCTGCAAGCTCTAAAGCTCTACATACTTTTTTTAGGGGGATAATGAGGAGTTCTATCATTTTTCATCCATGTACAACTCTTCATGACTGAGGTTTTCTTGGCAAAGACACTGGGTGGTTTGTCTTGCCCTTCTCCAGATCATTTCATAGATGAGGATCTGAGGTAAACAGGGTTAGGTGTCTTGCCAAGGGTCTCACAGCTAGTGAGTTCTGAGGTCAGAGTTGAACTAAGAAAGATGAGTCTTGCTGACTCCAGTTCTGGTGCCCTATCCATTGTGCCACCTGGATGCCTAAACAAAACATTTCTAGTTTTCTGGAACTCTATTTAAACTTGAGATCTATGTTCCCTTGGTACCTGAAATTCCCTTTAAATTTCTTCACAGAACCATGAAAAATCTAGGCAGTATCTTTCTGTGATCCAATTTGTCTTTAGGTTTGCCCTTCAGTAGTCCTCAAGCTACTTAAAGAACCTAGTCCATGGCTAAAGTCAGTTCTCTCTGATCTTTCTTGAATATTGAATGGGACTTTGGATTTGAATGCTCACTATGTCCTTTTCATTTCATATGGCACGCATTAGCCTCCTGGTTATTTGCTGGAAAACACTGATAAATCTCCTTGGTTCCTTTTCTAAAATGGTCTTTCAGGAACTAGGTTAGGGCTCACCACTTCTCATTGGGAATTGTATTGCTTAGTTCTGTTTCAAGTAGCCTTCTCCCTAAGTTCAAACTCTGAGTTAAGTATTATAGGACCTATTTCCATGTTATCAGTCCTTTCTACTGTATCTACATTTAGGGATGGTATGGATCACTAATGTTTTTAAATGTGAATAAATACTGGGACAAGATCCCTTAAGACCCCCCCTTTAGGCCATACCCAAAATATATCACCCTATAATGATAAACCTGCTTCTCTATATAAACTCAAACCCTGACTCAGGCAAGGGAGTCATAGGGTTTAATGACCTTAGGGACCCTCTAGAAGAGATCAGCAAACTACATCTTGAGGGCTGAATTGCTGACAACCTGCTTTTTGTACAGCCCCAAGGGCTAAGAATGGTTTTTACATTTTTAAATAAAAATAAATAAAATTGTTTAAAATAAAAACCATTCTTAGCTCTTGGAGCAGTGCAAAAGCTGGCAGAAGGTCAGAGTTGGCTTACAGACAGTAGTTTAACAATCCTTGCTCTAGAGCAGTAGTTCTTGTTTGGGTCCAGGGATATAGTTCAGGGGATCCATGAACTTAGATGAGAAAAAAAATGACATCTTTTCATTCATCTCTAACTGAAATTTAGCATTTCCTTCAATTATTTCAAAACATTATTCTCAGAAGGAGACTGTGGGCTTCACTAAACAGATTGCCAAAGGCTTCTATGACATAAGAGGTAACAAGACCCAGCTATAGATCAATCCCTTCATTTTCAAGTGAGAAATTTGAGGCTCAGGTAGTAAATAGTAGAATGAGAGCCCAGATCATCTCACTTCAAGTCCTTTTGACTTCTTTTTCCACTAAAAATTTTAGAATCTTAATCTAGTCTTAGTTTTCAAATCATGGAACTTCATGGAGAATTCACCAGATCAGAGGTATGACAGGGAAAGAGAAAAGAGTTACACTTCCCCAGGAAATAAACAAGTAATTAATCTCTGACAAATATTTATAATGTTTGGCATCACTTACTTCAGTAAAGTAGAAAATAACTAAACATTTCTACACCATCTTAATATTTACAGAACAACTTCCTCACTACAACCCAGTGAGATAGAGAGTTCAGGTATTAATGTTCCAGTTTTTCAAATGAGGAAACCAAGGCACAGAGAGGTAGAGGGACTCACTGATGGCTACACAGTCAAGAGTAACATGTCACAGTGGAAATTTTACTGGGTTTGGAATCTAAAGATGGGGGCTCATATCCTGGCTCTTCTACTTACTTTTTTGTGTGACCTTTTGAGCTAATTACTTTCCTCCTCTTGGCTGCAGTTTCATCCAGACACATAACTAAGAATTTTTGTAATCACTCTTGGGGCAAGCAGCATGGAATACACACTGCACTAAGGGGAGGCAACAAACAAAATGAAACTTCCCTCATTTGAGGACGAGGACACCATGGAGAGTCAAAGACCCTGGTGCAAGACTGATTCTGAAGATGCCACATTTGGGGAAGGAGCAGAGTGAGGAGCATCCCATCTGGTAGCTTTCTATTTTAAATAATTATTCTTGCTAAGTACTGCTATATAAGAGTGGTCAATGCCATCTAAATTAGTCACCCTGAAACAAAGTCTTACTCATTCCACTCTAGTTATGGTTCTATTTCCTCATTTGTGAAGTCAGTCGAGTAAATTAGTTGTTATCTAAGACTTCTTGAAGCTTTTAACCCTGTTTCTAAGTGTCAGAACTGAGATTTGCACCCAGTTCTCCTGATTTCTAATTTAGGACACTTTCTATTATGCCGTGATATTCTTAACTACCTCCATTTTATAACTAAGTTAGCGACATAGTACGATAACATGTCCAAGGTTACCGTGTGGTGTAGCCAGGTCTGTAACCCAGATGTCCTGACTCTCAACCTGGTACTCGCCCCATCACACCAAGGGGATGGGATGGCTCCTCCCAACCTGGTCTAACATATGCAGTGATGGTAGGCAGTAGACAATTGAGTTGTGAAGAGAATTTCAGTTCTCCAAGGGTGAGTGTGAACTGAGAAAGGAAGTGAAGGAAGATATAGCAGAGAAATTGGAGAGGTCTAATAATACTAACTGGTTGTTCAATCATTTTTGTGTCCAAAGGGGTCTTCTTGGTAAAGATACTGGAGTGGTTTGCCATTTACTTCTCTAGTTCCTTTTACAGAAGAGAAAACGGAGGCAAACAGGGCTAAGTGATTTTCCCAGGGTCACACAATGAGTAATGAGGCCAGATGTGAACTCAAGAAGATGAGTCTTTCAACAGTCCCAACACTTTATCCACTATGCCACCTACCTGTCCAATAATAATAACAGCTAGCATTCATGTAGTGCTTTAAAGCTTGTAAAGCACTTCACTGATATAATCTCATTTGATCCTCAGAACAACTCTGGGAGGTAGGAGCTGTTTTTATCCTCATTGTGCTAAAGAAGAAACTGAGGCATGCCATGGTAAGTGACTTAGCAGAATCATATAGCCCGTAAGTGTCTGAGGTTGGAGCTGAACTCCAATTTTCCAGACTTTTAGAATAAAAGGCTAAAGGAAAAGTTAAAGATTATATCATATCCACCAGGCTTTCTTCCTTTCATCTGCACTGCCTTTTATTGCACTCTTTAAACCACTGGACTTTGCCAAAATCCCTGCCACTAACTTCTCTGGACTAGAAATCATTCCCTCTTTGCCCTGGCACTCCTGCTCTGACTCTCCTGGTTGGTGGACATTACACACAGCCTGCTGTATAGAGTTAACCCCAGATGCCCACATTCCACCCTGATCATCCTCTTGACCTCTGCCCTCTTACCACATGTACCCTATATTCTTCCCAGGAACTTGTCTATGAAATTTAAATTCTGGAGTTTATGACAGTGAAGAGTAGAGGTCTGGCCTAGAGTTATCTTGTGAATCCACTGAGTTTGAAATACTAATGTGAGTCTTAGGTGAAGCTGTCCAGAAAGGAGTAGGTAATACAGAGTCAAGTGGAGAATTCAAGTTTGGATATATAGATTTGGGGGTCATTTGCATTGAATTGAGAATTGACCGATAATTAGATTCCAGAGGACAAAATAGTAGAAGCAGCAAAAGACTTGGGAGTCAGAAGACTTAGGTTTTAACCCAGAACACCAATTCACTCTGTGACTTTGAAGAAATAGCTTTCCCTCTTTTCTACTATTTCTTCTTCTGTTACCTTAAGCACTTGGATCAAATGATCTCTGAAGTCCCTCTAGACCCCTAAAATTCCATGTTACTAGGATTCTAAGAGGCTGACAGAATCAGGTGCTATTTTGGCTCAAAAGGAGCATTTGAGCACAGAGCATTATAGGAGTTTCTGAAAGAAGTGCAAAGTCCCCTAGGAAAGGGATGGAAGAGCACCAAAGGCTAATTCTGCCTACTACTCAATTTTTCCCTGAAGTCAATCAAACACATACACACATATACACACGCATACACACATACACACATGTACACATGCACATGCGCACACACATATACACACGTTCACATATACACACATACACACACATACACCCCTTCCTTCTTCAATCTGTGAGGCTCTGTACATGAATCCTAGAGAGACTGTAATGGATAAGACACCAAGAGTCTCTATTCTGTCCGTTCCCTAGTGAGTTACCACATTAATATGTTATGACGTTCAATGATTTGCCTCTCTGGAATGCTGCAAAGGGAATTAGAACTACAAGGGACTCAGGACTAGGGGTGGAGCAAGGCAGGAAGAGACTTTCTGGTCATTTCTGTTCATGAATTCCACAGTACTAACAGTATCAAATATTCATCACTGCCCGAAAGTAACACTGCCAAGGAATCAGGAAAGTACATTTACTAAATGGCTAAACATCTGGATAGCAACCTTTCTAGGGGAATTAGAGCCAGAGACAACTGAACCAAGGCTCGGTGTGACAACATAAGTAGCCGAAGTAGATGAACCGACAAAAAGATGGTCAAAAACATTACTCCAGCTAATCATGACATCTCAGTGAGAGTGCCTGGCATCTGAAAGGGCTTGGTGTCAGAGCTCCTGGACTCCTGCTTTAAGACAAAAAAGAGATCCAGTGGTCCACCTCACCACCATCTATGAAAATATGTTTTTTTGAAAATTTTTTTTTTAAATAGCTTCAAACTCAACCTCAAATTCCTGTTTAAAAAAAAATCTGAGCCTGGGCTTCTATTTGGAATTGGCAGCACATGCCCACATATATTGAAATGTGCTGTATTTTTGCAGATTAACCTGGACCATATCCTGCTATACTCTCTACAGTCTGAGACCCAATGTTCTTGTCTGGGTGTTGTCTGAGCAACCAGAGTCTGTGGGCAATACAAGTACGGACCTAACTACCACTGGGTGTCTTGCACACACACACACACACACACACACACACACACACACACACACACACACACACACACCACCATTTCTCCCAAAGACCCAGGAGAAAAAAACAGACAATGAACCTTAAATAATCTTCTCTGTGAAATTGTCAGTTAGAAGTTAAATAAAATACTAAGAATTTAGAGCTGGAAAGAACCTCAGAGAATATCTAGTCTAACCCATTCATTCACATTACAAATAAAGGAAATAAGGAGTTGTCCAGATAATGAGCAACCTAAACATGGGATATGATACTTAAGGAGGCAGGGGATTCCCTCTCTCTGGAGATCTTCAGCGTAACCATTGCAAGATAGGGTACAGGGGGGTTTTCTGCCCAGTACATTTTTGTTTGGATAGCCTCTAAGAGGACTCTCAACTCTGAGATATTGTGATCTTCTGAAATGTGAATCCAAATGCAGGAGCAACTTACACAAGGTCATCCAGGATTCAAATCTAAAATCTAAGTCTCCTGAGGATCTACTCCAGAGATTTTCCCACCCAAAGGGATGCAGTTTACTAGTTCTGCTTAAATTGAGCCAGAACTGTAGTGTTGTGCAAAGAGTTTGAGTTTGGAGGTCAAAAGACCAGGGTTCTAGTTCTAGTTGTGCTTCTCACTACCAATGCAACCTTGAGGAAGTGATTTGACTTCTCTTAGACTGAGGGTTTTTTTCTAATCTGTATGTAGCCCCATTTCTTCTCAAGTTTGGCACTGTTTCTGAAGGACAACCCTGTTTTGCTATCTGCTTTGTACATGACAAGGTGGAGAGAGGAGGGGGAAAAATATCTCCAGATTAGCAAAAAGACTCCTGAACTAGAAAGACTTTTAACCTGTATGTAAATATTTCAGAAGAGACTTCTGGGAGAGGTGGTTAAGGGAGGCAAACAAAGACTTTTGAATTACTGCTGAATCCCCCGCTGAGCTGCAGGGATGTGAGGAAGCCCCACCATGTCCTATGATATCCATTGTCTGCAACACTGAGAATGCTAAGATGAGATTCCCCTTGGCATGATCATTCTCCCTATTCATGCTTGAGCTGATTTCTTATCTTGCTCCCAGATAAAGATCCTAGTTACTCTTGTGTAGTCCTTCATCTATTTTAATTTTTATAAATTATCCTATTTCTGTTTATTGCTATGTTTAATAAAGAAGTTTATTAGCTATCTGTGGTGGTCTTTTCTGTAACCAGTATTTGGTGAGAAAGAACTAAACAGTGCAGGGTATTTACACTAAAAGCATTCTTATAAGACCTTTTAGAGAACATATAAATCAATACATGCCTCGCTTCTTTTCTCCTCATAGGGAGGAAAAAACTTCCAAAGACGAGGAAGATAGTTATCATCACATATATCTACGTGTATATGGTATGCCATCCTCTTGATGTCATGGTCCCCTTCAAGAATGAAGGATAAATACAACCTGTGAGTGAATAGCAGCTCCTCCTCTCCTCTCCTTTCCTCTCCTCTCCTCTCCTCTCTGTCCTTGCCCAGGATACTCTACCCAATGGAAGGCACACTTCCATGGAAAAAAGTTGCCTTTTTGCTTTAGGTTTACTGGCTAGATTTCTTGCCCAAAAATGAAGTCTTAAGCCCAATTCACCCTGGAGCACATAAGGTTGGGCAACAGGTCCCTGCCCACATAGCACAGAGTGAATGTAAATACTAAATTGCCACTGTTTCTCTTCTACCCAGGAACACTGAGGGTCTTCCCCTTCCAGTTTGATTTTTTTGTTATTTTTTTTATTAAAAGGGGTCATCCCATGAGTAATTGCTTAAAGAGGACTATTCATTGAATGGGTGTATCTCACTCAAAGAGAGAATCTAATAAGACCTTAACCTAAAATGGCTAGTCATACACTGCATCTTGGACTATCTCCAATCTTCCTGATGAATATCAGGCCACTGGACTCAGATGGCTCTGGAGGTGAAAGGAGGCTGGTGACCTTGCACAGTCCTCCCTCACTCAAATCAACATCAAGTACAAGTCATGTCATCATCTTGATGTCATGGTCCTCTTTGAGAACAAAGAACAAACACAACAATGTCTACATGTTGCACATAGACATTCATGTCACTTGTATATTAAGATAGTATATATGTGAATTTGTACATATATATGTGTGAATATATATATATAATACAAATCATATCACATATGAGTGTGCATATTCACCTCCACCTACAGATATGGCTTTGAATGAAAAGGAGAAAGTACTACTTAGTTGTTTTAGATGTCCATAAAAGATCCAAGAAGAAGAAACAGGTTAACATCAAAGCAAGAAAGACCAGTTGGACCTAAGGGAGAATTTGATTATCAGATGATAAAAACAGAGACAGGCAAACCAAGGAGGAAAAGAAGTTATCCTTGGGGAGAGGCAGGGGACACTTGGAGTTGAAATATTGGGGTTTAACCCCCATTCTGATAGTCATGTTGACCTCACCTATAAAATGAAGGGGTTAGACAAGATGATTTCCAAGTATCCTTCCAGCTCTACTGTCCTATGATCTTGGGGAAGAATAAGAGAACTACCCCTTTGGCTCTAGTTGTCACAGGGGTTGAGGGAAAGATGAGACTAGTTTAATCAGAGGGGACTCCTTGAAGGAGGTAAGCCTTGAATGCACAGTCAGCAGTTTCAAATACCAAAATGTGAATGAAGATGATAAGGAGCAAAAAGGGGTTATTTGGTTTTATGAAAAAGAGGCTACTGAGAACCTCAGAGATATGCAGAGAGAGAGAGAGAGAGAGAGAGAGAGAGAGACAATTGGGGAGGATAGAAGCCAGATTGCAGAAAAGTTAACAGAAATAATGAAGAGTGAGATGAGAAGAACCAAGAGAACATTGTATACAACAGCAGCAATATTGTTTTAAGAACAACTTTGAGTGAATGAGTCATTTTGACTATTATAAATACCCAAGTTAACTACAAAGGACATTATAAAGAAAAACCCTATCTGCATCCAGAGAAAGAACTGATAAATAGAAGTATGTATAGAATGATTTAACATAAATACTCTGTGTGTGTGTGTGTATACATGTATTTGTGTCTATTGTTAGCCATCTTGGGGGGGGCAGGAAGAAAAGAAGAAAAAGAAAAATTTACATGGTAACTTTTATATATTTAAAAGGAATAGTAAGTTGCACATAATAGATGTGTAATTTCATGTACAATATTTTTTTAAACTATACTATGCTATGGAAATGCTTGTTTTATTCCATAAATTAAAAATAAAATAAATATTTTTTAAAAAAATAATAGATTAGTAGTAAATAGAAATACAGAATCATGAAAACACAGGATTGGAAGTACTCCTCCCAGACCATCTAGTACAAACTACACCTGAACAGGAATCCTAACTATGCAATCCCAGAAGAATGGAGATTATACATATATATATATACACACACATATATATATACATACACACATACATATTCCTCATAAAGATTTTTATTGATGAAGAATTTACAACTCCCTAAGGCATTCCTCATTGGGCTAGCTCTAATGGGAATTTTCTCATCATATGTCACACACACACACATACACACACAAGTTCTTCCTAAAATAAGATGTCTAGAACTTATTTGATATAATATACCAGTTATAATTTGACCAGGGTAAGGAGATATCTCTTGTTCTGGACATGATGCTTTTTAATGCAACCTAAGATTCATTTTTTTTTTTGGCTGTCATGTTATACTACTGACTGAGGTAGGTCTTGTTCTCCACTAAAATGTCCATATATTTTTAACACGAGTTCTTGTCTGTCATACCTATCCAGTCTCATTTTCTCTTATCATTTATTGGACTGATTTTTAAACACATCAATCATACACATCACATTTTTTAAAAATATACATCTCTTAAAGGTATTAGATATAGACCATAAATTCTAGGAGTGGAGAGAGAAGACAGAGACAGAGAGAGAGACAGAGAGAGAGAAAGAGAGAGAGAGATCAGGCTATGGCTCAAAGAAGTAGCAGAATCAATCAAGGTGAGTAAAGAATTTGGGACTTTTTTTTAAATAAAGAGAACCTAAGCAAGTTTGGAGGTAAAAAAAAGACAGGAGATTGAAGAAGAGAGAAAGACATTAAAGATGTTGGAGAGGACAGATTCTGCATTTAAACTTCTAACTACTCAAATGGATCTGTGATTTCATCAATTCAGAAGTTCTTTTCATTGATGCAGATAGAAGTCTATCTGTGCCTGTCCATCCCATAACCCTCTTGTCCATGTCATCCCCAAAGAACACCACCGAGTTCTACCTAATGGGCAAATTTCTTCTGATATTACAAGTATACATTGGAGTAAACTTGTGAAGCTTTTTTACTCACCCAAAATTTTCCATGAAAACAAAGGCCCATCTTTAACATTTTACTATTACTGCTATATGGCAGCAAGACATGGAATACCATTTCCTTTGTAACTAAAAGTGAGTATCACAGGGAGGGTAATGGAAATGAGTATTGTAAGTCTGAGCAGGCTGCAAAATTTAACCAATGAGGATCTCTAAAAGTGATGATGAATAAAAGACAGCATCAGGGAAAATGTGTGACAGAGCAAAAAGGGTCTAGTCACATGGCAAGAGCATGTGAAATGTAAAATATACGCCATAAAATTCAATTTAAGTCAATCTGACAAAAATTGAATTGTATTTTATTCTCCAGTACTGAGAAAAAAATTAGTAAAGCATTTCCCATGCAACATTAGTATCCCTGACCTATTGATTCTCCTTCCATGTCATGATTTGTCCTCATCAGGGTAAATGACTTGATCAGGATGAGATATCTGCATTCTGCTCCTTCACTTTGTCATTTTCTTGCAGACTTCAGTGCCTGTTTGGAAACATTTTTTTCAGCTAGTAATAGGGGATATGAAAGGTAAGAAAGATGTAATCATCTTAGCCCAATTCAAGCTTTAATGAGATGTCAACATGTCTGCAGGAAAAGTCTATTAGCTTTTGCTTCTAAGTTTAGGAAGTTAATAAAAAAAGATTACCAAGGGCTCTGGATCATTTGTGAGTAATTTTTGTTCTTTTCATTCACTTCTAGGGTACAGGAGGGCACTCTGACTACAGAAGGGAAAAGGAATGTGTGAGAGTTGGCCAGGGGAGGGATAATAGGAGACTGACTTTAAGGAAGATATAAATTCCACAAAAATTCATTCTCTTTCTTAAGAGGTTGGAATCTATCCTGAACTTATTAGTTTTTACTCCTTGTGTATGTTTTCTTAAGTACTTCTCTACTGGGAGATCTGTGACCAGATAAATAACCAGATAAAAACCCGTCAATAGACTATGGTTAGTGGTATTGATTGAATGCTGTTGACTATCAATCTCCAACATTTCTTTCTCTGGTTAGAAGATACTGCTATCTATCTTCAGGCTTCAAACCTAAGCAGAATCATCTCTCTTTTGGAAAGAAAAGTCTATGAGATAAATGAGACATCTGACAAATCATTGCAGGTAGGCCTCTCAGTAAGAGTCCAAGCAGCATATAAGTCTTCCTTGGGGATGGGATCCCTGAAGCCATCCCAAGGACCATCTCCTTCAGAAAATCTTCTCTGTCTATTCAAGTATACATATATTGATCTCAGGAATCGTGTAGCATTTATGTTGATCTGAATAATACACATTCTAGTGTGTTGGCTATCCCAGCACTCCTTCCAGAGGTAGACCCCAAACTCACATCACCTGATGATTATGATACTCAATATGACATTTTATCCCATCTATGTGTATGTTGAATCCTTCATCTAAATGCCTGTCCTCTTTACTTACTACAGTTGACATGATTTTCTGACTTTGTGTCTCACTGTCCCATTTGAATATCGTGAATTCAATGCTGTTTTCCAAAGTTTCATGCCTATAAGATGCAAAGGATAATGTAAAGAATGTTAAAGGTCATACAGCTCAATCCTTTTGTCTAGTGGATGCAGTACCTCTTTAACATGATGACAAGTGTCTATACAGTCTCTGCTTAAAAGAAGAAAAGTCAGAGGGAGTACAATCATGAAAGCTAAGAGAAGTAATATATAGAAGGAGAACATAGTCAATGAAGTTAGAAATGCATAAGGTCAAGAAAAAATGAACCTTTAGAAAAGACTATCAAATTGGTTAATCCTATCCTTCCAAGTATTTTCTGCTCCAGGTTCCATGCATCTTCTTTTAATTGTTCCTCATATAGCATTCTTTTTCAAAGCTTCACTCTCCTGGCCATCCTCTTCTTGGCACCCAGACCCAGTTTATCAAACCTTGATGAATATTCCTTTCCTCCTTAGGAATGACATATCTTGAGCAAGAAGCAGGAAATGGAAGTTAGTCTTTATGATGGCAGACATTTAAATCTGGGCAGCTAGACCAGTCAGATGGTGCAATAAATAGAATCCTAAGACTGGAGTCAGGAAGACCTGCTTTCAAATCCAGCCTTAGATACTTGCTAGCCCTAAGCAAGTTACTTAGCCTCTTGTTCCCTCATATGTGAAATACGAATAATAATAGCATCTTCTTTCCAGGTTTGTTGTGAAGATCAAGTGAGATCATTGTAAAGTATAGTGCCTGGTTAAGGGCCAATTTGTACTATAATAGCATGTAAAAAATGAATAGTTTTTAAAGACTTAAAAAACCCAATCAAGGCAATGATCAACCATAATTTCAGAGGACCAGTACCTCCTGAGAGAGAGATTGATATTCTAAATATATAAATCTCTTTGCACACGGCCAATGAAGAAATTTGTTTTGTTTGACTCTACATTTTTGTTCCAAGGATTTTGCTTTCTTTTTTTTTTCAGTAGGTTCAAGAGACAGGAGGGAGAAAAAATAAATACTTGGTAAGTAAACAATTAAGCAGTTAAAAATAAAGTCAAATAGTATATCTTCCATAAAATATTGTTTTCTCTTCTCAAAACTAAACATCTATCCTCAATATAGTATGATCCCCAATCCAGTTCTCATATCATCCTAGTAAGCCTCCTTGAATATGTTCCAGTTTGCCAATAACATTCACAACTAATCACAATACTCTAGATATGGTCAGATCAGGATAGAGAACAATGAAACTGATGGGGTGCTTGGGTGCATGTGCTTGAACCCCAATTCTAAAATCACATTTCTCCCTAACCTCAAAATACTGTCTCAGGCAGTTTCTCTCCAGCTCAAGGACACAGCCTGCCCCAGGAACAACCATTATCTCCCTTCCTTCTACAGTAGACAGTTGCACCTATTGAATTTATTAGTTTGAACCAGTTGTGTACTGGCTAAACTGGCTGTGTACTGGGTCATAATGACATTTACTACTCACTGAACAATCATATGTATGCTAGACTTAGACATGCATATACTCCCTTACATTTATCTTGTCTAACCAGACATTGATGAGAGCAGCCTGGTACTCTTTAGTCAGTCCTGATCATTAGTTTACTTACTGATGTGTCAGGCCTAAAACCACATCTCCATGTAGCCCTGCTCCTTGGGCTATTTCCCAAAGAACTCTGAGTAAAATACCTGTGCAGTAGATATTAAAAGTGAATATTCCTTTAAGGACTAATGACTCCTTAACCACTCCCTAATCCTGCCCTGAATCACCTAGCTAGCATATTTGGCATGTTTTACTATAGAATATCCTATATAAACTTTGCCTGTACCCCATTCAAATCACAGATTCTCTAAGGACTCCTGCCCATTGAAAAACATAATAGATCTTTACCTTGACCTCAAGAATGCCTGAGTCTATGAATTCATTCCAAGCAACCAACCTCTGGTACACTGGTCTTGGGGGATTTCAGAATTTCATCCATCCCACCTCCTTTCCAATCCTCATCAAAATTTTTATTCTAAACACTATGACTCTCTGAGCACTATGCAGCCTAAACCCATATTAATGTTTCTTGTTTGTTTTTCATTTTAACTGCTGTATCACATCATTGACTTATATTGACCTTGTAGTCCACTAACATGCTCAGATTTTTTTCCACATCAATTTTATCTAGCTATCCCTCTGTTTTCCTGTATTTCAGGTTGATGGCTTGCGGGGGGCATGGGGAACTACACGGTAAGATGTTACATTTATCTCTATTACATTTCATCTTATTAAGTTCACCCAATTGCTATATCTCATTGAGATCCTTCCAAAGTAATCTGACATGTTGGCTTTCCCTTCCAGTCTCATCTGCAAATTTGATAAACCTGCCATCCATGTCCAATTCATTAATTAAAATATTGAACTGTGTGAGATCAAAGATGGATTCCTGGGATGCTCCATTAGATAGTTTACTGATCCATTTAAGACTACTTGTTGGATATGTCCTCTCAAAAAGTTCTAAATCCAAATAACTATAGTATTGTCAAGTCAACAATTCTTCATCTCATCCATAAGGATAGCATAAGAGATTTGTCTAATGGTGTGCTGAAATCCGGGTATAACATTTATAGTATTCTCCTAGTCTATCTGTCTAGTAATCCTGTAAAAAAAAAGTGGGGGGAGGGAAGGAAATAAGGCTTTTTTGGTATGAATTTTCCTTGATGAAATCATGCTGGTTCCTAGTGGCCATGGGCCTTAGTTAGTGCTGTCACATTGGCATTGACATCTTCCCAGTAGGTGACTGGCTAATGTCAGCCTGGAAGATTAATTTCATTCATCCAGAGTAACAGGCTACCCCTCAGAGGTCATTGAGTCACTTCTTCAAGAAATGTAATGAGAAAGTAGAGTTCCTCTTTTGGTGAGATTGTTTTTAGCAGCAGGAAGATGGGTTTGTTTAATGGCTCAAGTTAAAATTGTAGCTTGTTTTAAAGGGATAGAGCTAATATATTTGCACTTATATTACTAATATTTTCATTTCTTTTCAAAAGATTTATTAATGATAATAACTAGCATTTACATAGCACTTTAAGGTTTTCAAAGCACTTTACAAATATTATTTCCTTTTACCCTCACTACCACTCTGGGAAGTAGGTGCTATTATTAACCACATTTTATAGATAAGCATACTGAGGCAGACTTAGGCTCAGTAACTTGGTCAGCATCACAGCTAGGAAGTGTCTGAGGCTGAATTTGAATTCAAGTCTAATTGATTCTAGATCATACTCAGGCACATAAGGTTAGTTACAAGGTACATAATTGTATAATTATATAATCATCTGAATTAAAGAATAAATGACTGCATGAAGTCATTAAGAGGTGGGGAGCAGTGGAAGTTAAAAGTAGGAAAGGAAAGAAGTTTGAAAGAACTGACCCAGGTGACTTCTAGTAATCATTCCTTTCTTTATCCAATCTGGAAATAGTTGAGTTTTAAATCACTCAAAAGTATTTGACAGAACTACATGAATTTTACATGTCAGTGGATTTATTTCTGCTTTCCAGATGTGTTAGAATATGTTCATGGGACTTTAGACTTAGAAACTATCATTACCTTTCCAGCCTTCACATCAAGTTAATTGGGAGATTTCATGGAAGTCTCAGTTTCTCCATTTGAAAAATAAGAAGAAAAAAAATCTGCCTGAAACCAGAGGGCCAGTTGGCCCCATGAAAGCACACACACACACACACACATACACACAAATGACAACATACTTAGTATTTGTGATCCTCAGATTAAAGATACAAAATTCCAATTTTTGTTTAATTTTTAATTCATTTTTTCTGAATTTAGCAAACATTCAAAAACAAGCATTTCTATATGTAATATAGAACACAAAAGATGATTATATACAAAACTGTGAATTTCATTTTATATCATATGCTTTTTTGAAAAGTATGCAATAAATTCAAGACATTACTTTCAAAATTGGCTTATTTGCCTATACTTCCTTAATTCCATTTGTGGTAAATGAAGTCATTATAATCCCTGACACTTCTTTGATGCATTTATTTCTGAAGAACTTTGGTATAAATATATATGTGCATATGTGTATGCATATATATGTTCTACATATGCATGTCTATATATAACTTGAATATATTTATATGTAACATAATTTTGAAATATAAAATCTTTTCACATGTAAAATATTTTATATAATCTTTTAGAAATAAGATTTCATATATAATCTTTTATATATACACATATAAACTAAATATTTCAACTTTTATTTTATATACATCATCTCATATTATTTTAACAACTCTGGGAGAAGGGAGAAAGAAGGAGGGTTACTTTATCCCTATTTTATAAATAAGAAATCTGAGTCCCAGAAAGGTGAAGGAGTAGAGTATTTGTCCAAAGAGAGTTAGCTAAAGTCTCAGTTCTAGACTGCCAGTCCCAGACTATTAACAGACTATGTAATAGTTTCTTCCTATAAACTACTCTTGTTCCTGAATCTCCCAAGAGAATAGCACCAATATTTCCAAGACAACAGAGAATGGCCCTCCCAAAATGGTGCATCATTGCAACAGGGCCTACATGAAACCTTAACGACAGAGTAATTGGCCTGATAGAATAATGAGCTCTAGAGTGGATCATATTATTGAGCTCTAACAGGGATAATAGCATTGATCCACCTCATCAGGTCCCCATTGGGAGGATTAACTCATCGTCAACTGTAAAGAAATGTGCAAAGAGAGAAACAGAAAGCCTCGATGACATGTGGAGTGTCATCCCCCACCCCTTTCCCTCAGACACTGGGAGCCTCAACAGCTAATGTGACCTAATTGTTGGTCTGGTTGTCATAGTAACTAAAACCCAGCCTGCTCATTTTGACCCATCACCAAAGTACTTCAGTTATGTTCTTTTCTTCCCATTCTCCCATTTTCCCAAAGCTGAGGGGAAGAAAGAAAAAGAAAACCCCAGCGTGAAGGCTTCTGCCCATTTTGAAGACAGACAAAGTTCTTGATCTAGCTGTTTAGACAAGTCCCAAGGCTAGGAGTAGACAGAAGGCCTGTTTCAAAGTTCCAAATGACTTTGAATTAAAAGTCAAAGGAATCATGTGCTCATCGATACAACCAACATAGGAATGGAGGCTTAGAACTGGAAGGGACTTAGAGACTATCTAGTTTGGTCATTTTTAATAAGAGGAGAGTGAGGCTCAGTGAGTTTAAATGACTTCCTCAGGGTCACTTCCCACAGGGGAGTTGCAGCCTTAAGATTTGAACTCATGTCTATTGTCTCCATATTCAGCTCTATTTTCCCCTGCCAGGGGCTCATCTCTTACGGCTCAGGAGTTAATGAGTAAGCTTACCTGAAATGGATAACAAACATAAAGGATCTCAGGATGTTGAAACTGTGGCTCTAAACTTGATTTAACTCCTATTCCTCCATCTAACCCTTATGGACAGACTATATTTACTATTGTAATACTATAATATATGTAATATAGACATGTATACATGCATGCATGATATATGGAATACATATTTTAATTATTCTGCAATTACACAGGGCATGTAATTTTTTATTCCCTAAAGAGAATAGTTGAAGTGTTAGACCTTGTTTATGGTAAGGCTAAGTCTGGCACATAGTAAGTACTTAATTTTATTTATAGAATTGCATCTGTTTGTGGACATTTATGCTTCTACTTTCACATCAGTGAGAAGTGCATTTTGAGTGGTCTTTCCAGCACTGGTGATGGAGGCAGCCATATTCCATCTTCTTGTCCCTTATGCATCCAATAAACACTTATTCCATACCTGCTCTCTTAAGGGCCATATATATGTGAGCTCTTTGAGGGCAGGAATTGTCTTTTGCCTCTTTTGTATCCCCAGTACTTAGTAGAGTGTCTGGCATGTAGTAGGCTCAACAAATTTTGATCACTCGATCAACTGATTGATTGATGGACTATGAGTCAAGGGAGAGACAAAGAATAATAAGAGAGCCTGCCTTCAGAGAGCTCCATTCTAAAAAGAAATATAAGATATTTAGGCAAATAATAAGGCAGAATGAGATAAGTGAAATGAGATCTTAGATTGCAAGCTGGAAACCACCTTTAACATCTCCTACTCCAATGCCCTTATTTTACTGAATGAGAAAGGAAGGGAATTGCCAGGTAAGATAAGTAAGAAATGCTTTAAAATTACAGAAAATAATTGGCTAAGCCTCCAGCTCTGGGAGAACGAAGCATTTTCACTTCAGTTTTTAAGTTGAATTTTCAGGGATTTTGACAAGTAGAGATAGAGAGTGGGAACAGTATTGCCAGGAGAGTAACACAAAAATATGGAGTGCATCAAGTGAATACAAGAAGTCTTCCAGGGAATAAGGAATGGATGGGAACTTTAGAGTGAAAGGGAGGAATAAAAGATAAACTGGGGATGTAAATTTGAGACAGATGATAAAGTGCTTTCAGTACCATTTTAGTAAGTGAATTTTAACTGTTGGTAATAGGGAGTCATTAAGGGTCCTGAAGCAGAGGAATGACTGGTGTTAAATTATTGAGTGGGATAAGGGCTACAATCCATAGATAGAGCACAAAGCAAAGCTTACTACACACAAGGAGTTAAAATTCTGCATAATGTCTTCATTCAAGAGTGTTATATTCTTACCAACTATGTGGCATTTATGAAATGTTGAAGAATCATGAAAAAGACTCCTCTGTGCCATACCAGAGTGTTCCCATCCTGCGTTTTGAGCTACCAGCTTCCCTCCATATAATGCTGTGTGTTCATCCTTCATTGCCAAAGAAGACCATGGCATCAGAGAAATGATGACATGACTTGCACTTGACTTTGTTTTGAGTGAGAAAGGGCTGTGCAGGTCACCAGTCTCACTTCTCCTCCTGAGCCATCTGAATCCAGTGACCAGATATTCATCAGGATGACTGGAGATGACCCAGGATGAGGCAATTGGGGTTAAGTGATTTACCCAAAGTCACACAGGTAGTGTACCACTACCTGTACCACCTGTACCACTGTACCACCTAGCTGCCCCCCATATAATGGTATTGCTTTGACAGACCCACTGTAGTGGTAATCCAGTCCCCACACTATAAGCAACTTCATTTTATACTATAACTTAATAGGAGGCAATGTGGGATAGCAAGAAATACACTGAATTGGGAATCAAAAGACCTGGTTCCAGTAACAAGTTGTTGCTCAGTCTTTTCAGTTGCAACCAGTTCTTCATGGCTCCATTTGGGATTTTTTTGGCAAAAATGCTATAGTACCATTTCCTTCTCCAACTCATTTTGCAGATGAGGAACTGAGACAAACAAGGTTAAGTGACTTTCCCAGGGTCACACGTGTCTGACACTAGATTTGAACTTGGGAAGAAGAGTCTTCCTGACTCCAGGTCTGGCACAAATCTCACCTCAAACACTGGATTCAGATGGCTCAGGAGGAGAAATGAGACTGGTGACCTGCACAGCCCTCCCTCACTCAAAACAAGTCAAGTGCAAGTGCAATTCAATTTAGACAATATGAATTTTAGATAATTCATATAATTTCTCCAAATCTCAGCTTCCTCCTAATGTAAAATGATTGTATATTAGTTAGGCATATACTACTCCCTCCCTAACAGCATTGTTGTAAGATGCCCACTTGATAATTCTGAAAGTGTTATAGAAATGTAAGCTTATTTTTATTTGCCTGCCAATAGATGAGTTGAATTAAATAATTTCCAAGGTCCTTTCCAGTTCCAAAATCTTCTAGCTCCTATAATAAGGGTAGCCTCTGCGGTGTTCCAGATTCTTACATTTCTTCCTCCACCCACCTCCCTTCTCAAATGCATGCATTGCTAATAGTTACATTATTTTCTGTAAGGAGGATTTAAGATTGCCTGGAAGTTGAGGCAGGATTGCCTAGTTATCAATTCAGATGCTGGCAGGGTTTAACTGTTCTTATCTTTATATATTTCCCTGCCACTGAGACTGTCAAGCTAAAGATAGGTGCCCAGGAACTGGTTCCAATAACAGACTGTCACAGAAAGACATAGTCAAAGTGACATTGGGAATTCCAGATGTGGAAAAATTTGACATTTCCATTCCAACAAGGGCCTGTCCTGTCCCATATTCCATGCCTGGGGCATCCAGGCTGTTCCTCCACATCCTAATGAATGTCTGAGTTCTCTGTGCATTGTCCATGATAGCAGACTAAGAGTTTCCATGGATTCCCAGGACTCAGGCTACTTTCTGTTAGGTGAACAACTGCTCCTTGGTCTTGGAAGCACCTGTTCTTTGGAGACATGATATGAGATGTGCAAGTGAAAGAGAAATCCTATACTTGGTGTCAGCCACTTCATTTGAGAAGGAATTGGAATCCCTCACAATTTATAAGAATAAAGGATATGAACAGAAAAATAAGATAATAACAGCCTGTTCAGTATGTTAGAAGGTTTAAGACACAATCATATGGACTTGGATCCACTTACTCTCTAGTCTTCTTTTAGCAAATTTTCTTTGCTTGGTTACTATGGAAACTAGAAATTGCTCATGGGCTATATGCACTCAATACTCTTTTCTTCCCTGCCAAACATATCTGTTTTAGACTTTCCTCCTCTGAAGTTGTAGCAAAAGTAGCCACCCAGATTGGGGTGGGGGAAGGGAAGCACATCCAATAGTACATAGGTTTTCAATAACTTTGTATGTTTTATGTTTCAGCTACCACTATCCTCAGCTAATTTCATTAGTTCCCTGACCTGATTCTACATTTCTGTCAAACAAGCCCACTTGCTACCCATGCCATCTCCTGCCTCTTTATCATTTTATAGGCTGCCCTCCTCTTCTCTACCTCTTGGAACCCCTAACTCCCTTCCAGGCTTACCTCAAGAACCCTCTCCTACCAAGAGTTCCGTTTTGATTCCCCTAGTTGTTAGCACATTGCCTACAATGGAAGTGGCTTTGCATTTATTTTTGTTTGTTTTGTATTTATTTATTGGTATACATGCCATTTCCCTCTTCCCACTACTCTTTTCCCACGTAAGCACTTTCACGGCCAGGGCTATTTTGTTTTATGCTTTCTGTCCTCAAATCTTACTGCAGTATCTGGCATATAGGAGGTGCTTAATGAATGCTTATGGAATTGAGTGGAGTATAGCAAGCATTCATCAATATTTCATGACTACTGAATGATCCAATAGATCACAGAATACCACAATCCCAAAGTATTCCCACCTGAAAGAAGTTCAGAGGACTTATCAACCCTATCCAAGATTCACCTAGAGGTCATAGAATCTTAATCTTAGGGCTAAAAATATCATCTATCAATCAATCAACTAGCATTATTAAGCGCCTGTTATGTGCCAGCATTTTGCTAAGCAGTGGGGATACAGAAAGGCAAAAGATAGTTCGTGCTATCAGGGTTCTCATAATATAATGACTCACATCTAATCAAATCACCTCATTTTTTTTCAGAGAAATTGAGTCTCAGAAAAGTGAAATCACTTGTCCAAGGTCCTATTGCTAATAACCCAAAAGTGGCAGAGCTAGAACTCAAATCAAGGTTACTTGAAGCCAAAACAAATGCTTTTTCCAGTGATCATAACACCTATCCTCTTGAGAAGAATATAACAGAATTATAGAATCTTCAGTTTGGTCTACACCTCAGAGGACATCGAGGCCAATGTCTACCTGAAGTATGAATTCTCTCTACAACATCCTAAAAATGAAGGTCCAGCCTGAGGTTTGATACTTTAAGGGCTAAGGAATTCACTGTCCACATGGCCAGGCAGTTTCTCACTTAACATGGTTTTAAATTCTCTAGCCACTCTCATTGTCCTCTTATAGTGAAATTCTAGTTTGTCAATGTACATTGTAGAAGAAATTCACAAATATATAAATCACTACCTTGTCTGGAAAAAGCAGAAATGAGTGGATAAATAACCAGTGAGGTATCTGACTCTAGCCTTTTACATGTTGAAACAGTGCAATGAAAAGATAATTCCTTCTTCCCAGCACCCACTCAAAAAAAGTTAAAATTGGAAAAGTGAAATAAGAAACTTTTTTTGGTCATATCTCTTACATCTGGGTTCAACGAAACCTTGGCAGCAAGCTGCCACAGGGCATGCAATTCTACTCTAAAGCTAAGTATTTACAGCATGGTCCTATGAAAACGGAATACATCATTCTTCCCACTCATGATATTGGTCTTACCATCATGATAACCTGAGAGAAATCTAAAATACCAGTGCACTACCCAGAGTGGACAGCAATGAGACATCTTGGATTTTCTAACTATAACTGCACTCATTCTAGGCTTGACTTGGACTCTGTTTCCCACAAGCACATGTGAAGGCCAGTCTCAGGAAGGACCACTGTCTACAAGGTTTTGTCTACCTTTTGCTCTATAATGTCCAGAAAGTTCTCAGACAGATGTGTTTGACACTCTCTAAGCCTCTACAAGGGGCACTGAAGACTTCCTACAGACTTTCAGGGATCCTGATTTGGATCTCAGCATAAAGTTTGAGACTAGTACCTTATGGTAATAGGCTGCCATCTTTTCCCTTTGTTTTCCCTTCAAGGAGTTGTTGCATTTTCACGAAGGACTCCTGGAGATCAAAGAGTCACAGAACTTCAGCCTTGGAAAAGACCTCAGGGGCATCCAGGCCAACACATACCCAAAAGGGGGTTCTCTGATAACATGCCTTGAAGACTTCTAATGAGGGTGAGGGGGAAACTGCCACTATCAAAAAGTCTTTAAGACACAGAGAAATAATGGTGGACTTTCAAGCATCATGACAGATGCTATTAGATCTTTTCAAATGAGAGATGCTGCCCATTCAGCCTCAAGCCATATTGCATTGGAAGTCTACCCTAAGATCAAAGTATCTTCAAGCTGGAGATGACCTTGAAAATTATCCAGACAAACACCTTATTTTACAGAGGAAAATGAGGCCCGGTGAGGGTAAATCCTTAACATTGTCAAATGGTTCTACATCAGAAACCCATGTAGTTCTAATGATGGAAATGTTATTTAAGATCTTTTACTATATGCTTTGTCTCTGCACCCTAAGTACCTGATTTGACACTTAAACCACTTACACATATTGTCTCCTGCTATTAAAATGAAAGTTCCTTGGGAACAGAGACGATCATCTTTTTCAGTTTCTATTCCCATGGTTTAGCACTGTGCTTTATATATGGTGGAGCAGGCAGGTGGTGCAATAGATAGAGTACCAGGCCTAGAGTCAAAAACATCTGAATTCAAATCCAGTCTCAGATACTAGCTATGTGACCCTGGACAAGTCACTCAACCCTATTTGCTGAGAGTTTCCTCATCTGTAAAATGAGCTGGAGAAGGAAATGGCAAATCACTCCAGCATCTTTGCCAAGAAAACTCTAAATGGGGTCACAAAGAGTAGGATATGACCAAATGACTGAACAATAACACAAATTACACCTAGGAAGCACTCTGACATCCCTAAATATCACCATATGACCAGATAATCTTCTCTTCCTATAATACAATTTCTTGATGACATATTTCATTTCTATTCTTCTTTGGAGTTCCTAATTGATTATACATATGTGTGTGTGTGTGTGTGTGTGTGTGTGTGTGTGTGTGTGTGTATATACAGATATATATATGAGTATATATATATATACAGATATATATGAGTATATATATATATATACAGATATATATGAGTGTATATATATATATACAGATATATATGAGTGTATATATATATATGTATATATATATATATACTTAGACCCACAGCAGGTTTCTTCATGGCCCTCTGAGTCATACTCATCTTCAATTTTTCTAAGGTAATTGTGTTCCATATTTCATCATTATATACCAACACTGATACAAAGTCAATATTAAAAAGAAGGCTCATTGCTTTCATGGGAAACTTGAAATCAGTAAAAGAGTTTTGCAGCTTCCCAAATGCAAACTAGACTTTTTTCAACTCTGGGCCCAACTTATTGTCTGCCCATACTCTCTGTCCCAGATGTATATACTGATGGACAAGTTCTCTATCCAAATATATGTTGATATCTGGACAACAGGCATTATTAATCCACTTGGTCTTTCCTGTGTGGATGAATAAGTATAATGGTAATTTAAATGGGAAGATCTTTCCCATTCATTAATAGACCTATGTGACCTGCCTGGGTCATATAGAAGTCTGAGTCACATGGAACCTGCAGTGGGAGGAGTTTGCTGAATAAGTGGAACAGGAAAGGAAGAGGAAGAGCTAAAGCAGAGTTGAGAGAAAATTTAGTCAGAGCTGTCAGAAGTGAAGGTGCAGGCAAGCAGGCAGCTGGTTAGAGTGTATGAAAGAGTTTGTGATTTTGTTTAAGGGAAGCCTGCTAGTGATTTGCTTAATGGAGTTAGTTTGTGAGATGCCTACCAGGGGAAAAGCTTGGGTCTAGGGTTGTCCTCTCTATTTTTATTGTATATAGATTTTTGTTACTATGATGGATTTGGCTTTCTGCTGTCTGAATAAATGTTTTGGTTCTGTCTTCCACATGGAGAATCTGTTGTATTTTGCAATTCAGAATTCCGCTGGGATATTCATGGCCACTGTAGGTATTGTGAATATCACACTGGTGCTACAACAAGCTAAACTCCTTTGAGTAATCACAGCTTTCTTTCAGAATTCTCTGAAATGTTCTTGGGCCTGTAATATAATTAATACAATGTTATCCACAAACAGGAGTATCTGGAGGATATCACCACTGACAAGAAATATCCTTTTGATCTAGACTCTACACTGAATCTCCTCCATCACACAGCTTGGATTCACCTAATGTAATTGAATAGAATCATTTCTTCAAACAATCTTCAAAGAAATTTTGAATTATATTGATGCATTTATGGGAAAAATTTTGTTGGAGAAGTCTTTAAAGTGACATTTTGTTATCTGAACTACATATTTTCTTATAATCAACCAATAATAAGCACAATAGTATTTTGTATTCTCTTTATCTTTCAGTCAATTGTAAAACGGTAAAGATGTGGTTCATTTTTAAATTTTGCCTGCAAAATCTGCTTGATCCATATATATGCCTTCAATAAAGATGCCTTTAATTCACATGTAGGTTTTGTATATGTAGAGAATAGGAATGTGGGTCAATAACTGTTGATATTTTATAGGTCATATTCTTTGGTATTAATAAGGTCTGAGATATTGTCCATGACCCTGGTATCTTCTCCTTCAGATAACTCTTGCCAGTCCTTCAACATCTACACAACTGTTTCTTCTCCAGCATGGATGCCTCCTATATACACTTAGTCCAAGCAATCTGTTCTATTTTTTAATTTTCTTTACTGCCATTTCAAACTTCTTTGTTTCAAGCATGTGATTATATGGTCCAGTTATGGCGATTCCATTATCTCTGATCATGAAAACAGTTACATACAGTAACCTATGGAGATCTTTTCCATTTTTTTCCATTTTCCATTTTTCTTATTATTGTTTTCCTTCTTCCATTTTTCATTTTATATACCTTTGGGATGATATTGCTTAGTTAGATTTCTTCTCAAATTTTTATTAAACTTTTTATTTTTCACTATTTCTCTCTGTTTTATCATCATACAACTATAATATTGTCATAATTATTCATCATTCTTTTTGATAAGATTTTACAAACAATAATATAGTATAAACCAGTGGCAAAGGCTGGTATCTCTCTATTTGGCAAGTTAGATGTTTGCTGACTCAGATACTCTTTCTGTGATCCTTGTTTTGATGATTAATTTGCATTGGTTAACTATTTAAATCAAATCAGCATAGCTGAAATTATCATCATTTCTGATAACCATTTCCCATTTTTAAATTTTCAATTACTTGTTAAAATTGTTCAAGTTTAAATCATTTAAACTACATGCAAATTCTTATCCCTATTATTCATTATTTGGGTTTTTATTTATTTTTTACTAATTCTGATTTCAACTTTGACAAGTCAAAGGGCTTACTCAACTCAGACACCTCATTCAGGGATAACTCTCATGTCAATAACAGGTCTTTTTATTCTTGTTAAAATATAATCTACTTTGTTCCTGACATTGTTAATGGTGTTTGGCATGTCTAGTTCCTTCCCATTCTTTTTTCTATAAAGTGCTCATCATATAGAGGTGTGTGTATTCTACAAGTCTGGTCTCTATCATTCCTTCTTCTCAATTATACTTTTCCATATATGTCTCCCCTTCCTCAACTTCTCCCACCTTTTGCATTAAACTCACCGAGTATTAGAGTATATGTTGATTTATTATAAAGTATTTTATGAAGTTCATTGTAGAATCTTTCTACCACTTCATCTTCAGGAACAGGTGTTGGTGCATAAGCTAGAATTATTTCCATGGTGATATTTTAAAAAATATTTATCATTAGTTTTGCAATATGTGATGGCCAATTATTCCATGAAACAATGTTTCTTACTGTCTTTGAGAGTACAGTGAAACCTGCTCATCAACTCTGTTTCCTTTGTCTCTCCAAGCAAAACCAGTTAGCCCTCCTTCCATTTAACTAAAATTTCCTCTTTTCTTCTGATTTTGCTTATAGTGTAAATATCTAGATTTATATGATTCAGCTTCTTCAGCACTAGATTCTCGCAAAGATCATTAGACAGAAATCTAACATTTAGAGTAGCAATAACTAAATTTGAACTTGCTAATGATCAGTGGTGAAGATTCTTATCACTCTGCTTCCATCCTCACCATTCTGACAGTCTCACTAGAGACACAGAAGAAGATACACAAGACTGAGGACCATTTAAAAAATTTCTTGGGGGGAGGAGCCAAGATGGGGGAGTAGAAAGACACACTTATGCTACCTCCGAAACCACAGCCTATAAAATATCTGTAAAGAAGAACTCCTAAAAAATACTGGAGCAGTGGAAGCCACAGAATAACAAAGTGGAGGAGATTTCTGTTCCAGAAAGACCTGAAAAACCCTCACCAAAGGCCTGTCATGCACGGGACCAGAGAAGAGCCCAGCCCTACCTTGGCCACGCAGCCCAGGGAGGAGCAAATCTGAGCAGGCTTCAGGGACAGAATCTCTGGTGGCCATGGGGGTCCCTCCACCCACAGGCACTGCAGGTCAGTGAGAGAGACTTCCGGGCTGGCCGAGAGGAGAGCGGGGTGTCTCTATAACTCAGGCCCCCTCAGGAAGCAACAGCAGAGGCAGTGGTGGCCAGAGGCTCCCAAAGCAGGCAGGAGCTCAGCAGGAAGGTCTCTGCATAAACCCTCTGAGGGAACTGAGCCTGGGAGGTGGCCCTGCCCCCTCCTGAGAACCTGATTTAATCTTTCCCTGAATAGCAGCTGGACCAGCTGCTGAAATCCCTGAGGTTGGGGAGCAGCATTTGAATCTCAGACCCCAAGCACTAGCTGGGTGAATCTGGAGACAAGGCAGGGGTGGAGAGGAATCTCAGAAGTCAAGTAACTGCCTGGGAAAATGCCCAGAAAAGGGAAAAAATAAGACCATAGAAAGTTACTTTCTTGGTGACCAGATGATTCAGTCCTTCCTCTCTGATGAGGAATAACGATGCTTACCATCAGGTAAAGGCATAGGAGTCAAGGTCTCTGTATCCCAAACAAATGAAATAAATATCCAATGGGCTCAGGCCATAGAAGAGCTCAAAAAGGATTTTGAAAATCAAGTTAGACAGGTGGAGGAAAAACTGGGAAGAGGAATGAGAGAGATGCAAGAAAAGCATGAAAAACAGGTCAATACCTTAATAAAGGAGACCCAAAAAAATGCTGAAGAAAATAGCACCTTGAAAAATAGGCTAACTCAATTGGCAAAAGAGGTTCAAAAAGCCAATGAGGAGAAGAATGCTTTCAAAAGCAGAA
>CM053769.1:311279611-311325162 GCA_028658325.1 Potorous gilbertii | reverse complement strand
TTAAATAAATAAATTTATTTAATAAAAATAAAATAAGAAAAATAATTTCTTTATTTCCTGGGCTACCTTGGCCAGAAAATATTTATCAACAAGTAACCAGCCAAGCAATCATGTGCTGCTCTCTAATTAGCTATGTTCACCCTGGGAAAACAGACAATCTGTCACTGAGCACACTCAAAGTCTTTTCAGAGAAGCAGAACCTGCCAAGGCTTACAACTCACTTACAATAGCTTTTAAGAATCCAGGGTTACCCCACATACCACAGTGAGGAATGAATATTACTTTGCTGAGGCAGATGCTCTATGAAGGATTTAAGGAAAGAAATGGTCAAGAACGTAGGAAGGGGGTACTCCATTGGAGGGTATATTTATGCCTACTAATTCAAACATGAAATCACCTAGAAATTCAAAAAATATCGATTTTCTACCTTTTAAGTGGAAGGAACAGCCCCCTACAAAGTCTGCCCCCAGGTCTGGTCATCTGGACATGTTTCTCTTATGAGTTGAGGGAGACTCAACTCGTTACAACACCCTAAATTTCATTCCCATGGTTTGCAATCTTTTATAGGATCTGGCATTTCAACTGGTTTTCTAGCTAAGTTGTGAATCATAATAAAACAACTAAGAAATCTGTTTTCTATTTCCTATCAAGATCACTTGATTTAGCTAGAAAATCTGAGTTTGAATCCTGGCTCTATTAATTATCATCTAAGCAGTGTTAAGAAACCATCCAATGTTTCTAAACCACAGTTCTCTCTTCTACAACATAAATGATTGTTCATTCATTGTCTTATGATTGCAAATTCAATGAACACTGAAGACGGAGCCATTTACTAGGTAGGCAACCTTTGGCAAGTCAATTTCTCCCTCTGAGCCTCAGTTTCTCCATCTGTCAAATAAGGATAGTGATATTAGCCTACAGAGTTGTTAGATTCATATGAGATGATCCATACAAACTTCTTTGTAAAACTGGAAAAGATTAAATGTGGAGACATGAAAACAGTGTGGTAGTGTAGCTTTCAAGTGACAGTTTCTAGGTTTAAATCCTATGTGTGATGCTTACTACCTGTGTGACCTTGGGCAAATCATTCAACTTTCGACATCCCTAGTTTCACACATGTAATTGAAGAAGTTGAATTAGGCACTCGGAGATCCCTTCTACCTCTAGACACACTATCCTTTGATTTATTTTATCATCAGAGCCTTTGTGTTGGCTTTGTGTTACAGTACAGTGAAGATTTGAGGAGTCTTCACCACAAAACACTGGGCAAACACATCACAGGATCATGGGATTTCAAAAGGTACTGAATCTGATCTCATTTTACATATTTACTCTCTTTTTTTTACTAGATAAGGAGAACAAAGCCCAAAGAGGAAAAGTGAGTTGTCCAAAGACACCGGAAAAAATAAATACCTTGTGTCCTGAAGAGTAGGATAATTTGACATTGTAAACAGATAAGATGTTAGGTTGAGACTCTAGAAGAATTTGTTTGAATCCTGCCTTGCAGATTAAATATCTGTGTGACCTAGGGGCAAGTCATGACCTCTTTTTGCCTCTATTTCCTCATCTGTAAAATGGGAATAATAAAGCACCCACCTCACATGGTTTAAAGGATAAAATGAGATGATATTCATAAAACATTTTGCAAACCTTGAAGTATTACATAAATGCCAGACATTTTCTTATTTTTACTATTAAAATTTTACCACTACTGCAACTGCTATGAAGGTTTCATGCATGTTGTGCTCCAAACAACCAACCACCTGTCTCAGATCATCACCTACATCATTTATTGAGCACCTACTATGTGCAAAGAATTATTCTTTTCATGCTTCCTGCCTCAGTTGGAAAAACTCCTTCCTTGTGATCCTCTCCAGGATTCTCCAAGGTGAGTGGATTTATTTCCTTTTTGTCTCTATATCAGGGAAAAATATCTACCTTTCTACCCCATGCAGACTCTCTCCCTGCCCTGTTCCTGGCTTCTAGACTTCAAAATTAAGTTTCTGCTACTGTTCTATTCTGGAAGTTCCCTTAGCACCTCCTTACCCTGAAACATCCAACAGTCACTGAACTTTTCTCAACTTGGAATATCCCTTTGTAAGACCCATTCTCTTCCATTGGTGAGTTCCTCCTGGAGCCTCCATTTTGTGGAGGGTCCCAGGCTGGGCTTCATTTATCTCCCAGTCCACTTCCTGGCATCTGTTTTTCAGCTTGCTTTTGTGTATTGAGTTCCTACATTAGAATGTAGTTTCTTGAGGGCAGGGCCTATCTTTCTTTTGGCTTGTATTTGTATCCACATAAGATATGCTTATTTCCTTCCTTCTTTCCTTCCTTCCTTCCTTCCTTCCTTCCTTCCTTCTTTCCTTCCTTCCTTTCTTCCTTCTCATGCCCAGTGTTACAGAAGACTTGACCTAGAAATGCATCCTGCAACCAACCCCTCTCCTTCAAGTGCTACCCTTTCTCACTTCCCCTAATGTCACCTACTGGGATAAGCAGTCACCTACACAGTCTCATTTCAAGGTCAAGTTTCTGTTCCAATTCACTCATCCCCTGTTCCTTATTCCAAATTTCACCAACTTCATACCATTGTCAGAGGCAGAGTAGCTTTAGACATGCCCAAAAGGGATGGCTGTGAACTGACAGCTCCTTTCTTTCTCCTCTCTGAGAGATCACCTAGAAATGAATTTCAATACTTCCTCCATATTGAAGTCATATTACACGTATGTCCCATACTTTGTCCCTTTGCTCAACCAAATAAATATTTGGATTAACAACTCTTTGTGAAGAGAAATAAAGATTCAGAGAGTAGTATTATAGATTGGCACAGAAATTTAGAAGGATAATTGAATTTAGAGCTCAAGGAAACAGAGAAATATGGAAATGAAGTGACTTGGCAAGGTCTAAAGCTAAAGAAATGATAGAAACGAGATGTGAACCAACATCCTTGGACCCAAGATATGTGTTCTCCCCATTAAGTTAGTGTGACCCCAGTTCCAAATCCCATTAGTATGGGACTCTATTCTCATTGGTTGAGGGCAATTCCTTGTACCTGGATGAGGGATGAGTTGGTGAGAGAGGAGAGTTCAGGTAGCCTAAGTCTCCTCAGAACTACTTGGAGCTCTCTTTGAGTTACTGATTTGGACTTCTGGATTCCCTCTTCAAGAAATCCCAACCCCAATTCAAGTTACTGAAGGAAATGACACTGGGTAGAAGCTAGCATGAGAGGAGCTGGCATCATGTTCCTTTACCCAGCTTGTTACACTAGTGACTTTAGGAGACCTTCCCTTGGGTGAGATCTAGGACTCTCTTGACTGAGTTTAGTTATTCCCAATGGAAGAGTTCCCTCTTGTATAATATGTATGTATGTATGTGTGTGTATATGTGTGTATATCCATATATGTACATATATAATTCTACTTGTATAGTATATATATTCTATTTATACTTTCTCTGATTTATTTTGCTATAAAATTGGATGAATGAGTTTCTATGTATTCATTTTGAAACTTGTATTTGGTGGCAAAGAGGTAAAATCTTAGAAATAAAGTTTGGGGTCCTGCTCCCTCTCCTTAATGAAAGTTATCAGAAGTTAACTTGAACCTGAAAACCACGTCCCCTATTTTAACAATATTTAAGAAAGTGCATAGATATTAATTCTAGCCCAGTACAAAGATACCTAGTCTGCTTCCCTTCAAGTGACACGACACCCCTACGCTACATGTTGGCAATAAGGGCAGCCTTGGGCCACACCAGATAGATGACATTAACTTAAACAAACGTTTGTGTTTGATCTGGAGCAAATGCTGATTGAGAGCATGTGATCCCACATACACACTGCTCCTTCTCTCCTTCCCACACCTTCTCAATAAACTCCCATGGCTTCCTAGTGCCTTTAGAAATAGGAACTCCTCTCTTTGGGTTTTAAAGGCTTTCATAATCTAGCCCCAACCTATCTTTTCCAACTTTGTTATATATTATTCTCCTTCCACTAAATTTCTTACCGTTCACATGAGACACTCCATTTCCTGTACTTTTGCACTGACTGTCCCCATTGCAAGAATGTCCTTCCTCCTTACCTCCGTCTATTACTATCTTTTACTTTTAAATCCACCTTAAATGCCACCTTCCACATGAAGCTTCTCCTGATCTTCCTTCATCCCCCTGCTGCTATTCTTTCCATGACTTTTTATTCATCCTGTCAATTTTGTACATTCTTCTATATGTATATATTGTCTTCCCTTTCCCTCCACCCTCTCCCCTCCTCATGTGAGCTACTTGAGTGCAGGAATGGTTTCATTGCTATCTTTGAATATTCAGCACCTAACACGGTGTCTGGCACATAGCAGGTACTTAATAAATCCTTTTAAAGAGGAGGAAAATGAGGTCCAAAGGGGAAAAGTGATTTCCTAATATAAGTTAATGGCTGATCCAGGACTAGAATCTAGGGTTCCTAACTCCAAAGTCTAATATTCTTTCCCCTAGCCCATATTAGCATTTGTTTTCATTGACCCTTTGTTTATCTCAAAACCAGAGAAAAAATTTATTTAGTAATTAATCAATTTCTTGCTTTTCCCTCTACCTCAATAAAAAAAATCAGTCATTCCTCAATAACTCTTGTTATTTCCACATCAAACTGCCTTGAATTTGGTGTATGTTAGTACAACAGGACTTTTAGAGACAGAAAACAACAATCAGAGCTTTTGCTCTTCGCCATCTCATGGAGCATTCATAACAAAAACACAGAACGTTGACATAGCACTTTAAGGTTTACAAAACACTTTGCATACGTTACCTCATTTGATCCTCATAACAACCTCATGAGATAGTGGCTATCATTATCCATATTCTATAAGTGAAGAAACTGAGATGGAAACAATCACTTTGCTTAAGTGACTTTTCCAGGGTCACCCAGCTAGTAATCCTCTATGGCAGAATTTGAACTCAGATCTTCCTGACTGCAAGGCCAGCACTCCAACCATTACCCTAGCTCTTCATTACCAGAAACTATTTTCCTAAAACTACAGGAACTACAATATAATACGGTAAGTTCACAAACCAAAGGTACAATTTCAAAATGATAACTGGAAATCTTGTCTTCTCAAAAAGCCTCCCCAAATGAATGGAAATCAATGCTTTCTTGAACCCTATATCCCAACATGAAATTCCAGCTTCTACTGTCCCTATAACTTCCCTCCAAATTTAGTTGCCCTTTACTTGAATGTGATATAAATATTTAGTTGTATCTATTTATATATTTGCTCAATCTTGACACTTTTATCACGTGCTCAATGTTTACCCTTTAGCTGTTTGTATATTCTGTAAATATTGGTTTGTCATTATTATCTAATCTAAATCACCACTTTTCATATAGGGCAGGACTTGGAAGTTAGTCTGAATGGCCCCTGAGGACCCTCCTTCAGCATAGTCCCGCAGGAACACAATTGGATTTTTGGATTTTTGTTTAAGGAAGTTTTCAAATGAAAAAATTAAGGGGGAAAGATATAAAAGAAATGGGGTCATTATAGTGAAGTGGGATTGTCAATACATTTACAGAATCAGAGATTCAGAGGTAGACAGTTCCTTATTTGGGCTAGAAAAACAAATGTTTTCCTCTTTCTTTGCTTTCAGAAGGCTGCTGCATTCTATTTCTTTCACTTATCCATGTGTATTCATTCATTTTGATGACTCTAAACTTACTTTTCCAAGGCTAGGAAGGCTTCATTTCACTTCAGGATTCAAAGAATACCTACCTAAGGTACTGGAGGTATTTTTCTCTAATGTTACCAGCTTAAGCTTCCATTCCAGTGTGTTTCCACAATAGGAATCACTAATTATCAACTAAATGGAACCCAATTAATTCAATCAACTTTTATAAAGTTAATAAAAGATATACAAGTATAGACATTGTAAACATCTTCCTCCAACATTGTCACATTCTCCCCTCTACTGACTTGATCCCTGGGGAGAGTGGGTTCAGATATATAACAGTTCCAATTAGTATTCACCCCACCAAGTTCACTTCAAAATGTGATGTGACCAATGGATTACTCTCCATCTCTTCTTTTACTGGAGCAGGTAAGACAAGTTGCTTGGGACCTGCTCCTCACTATCTGGCCTGTAGAATATCCCAGCCTAGACTTGAGTTCTTAGACTTCTGGTGGTTCACTTTCCTCACCTTTTGAAGGTCAAAAGGTCATTGAAATTTCCAATATCACCTAAAAAAAGCCAATAGAAGAGTGATGATCTCTCAACTTCGTATCAGCTCCAAGGGAGCCCCAGTCCAGAGGCCCTCAGTAACTTATCCTCATTCTTCAGGAACCAGTCATAAAGAGCCATATCCAAGAGTATGTATTTTGTATGTATCTCAGTTCCTGCTATGCTCATGGTTCCAGCATTATCACATGGTTAACCAAAAAGAACTAGTCACAGAAAGTTTCAGCATGCTCCAAAGTCCATGTGGGGATTACCTCAGCTGAGCACACTATGCCTACTCATAAAGACTGGGCTCATTGGCCAGTCTTCATTAAACATTCATTCATTTAACAAATTTTTATCAAGCACCTTCTACATCCAGGACACTAAGGATATAAATTTAATGTCTCTCTTTCTCCTCAGCCCCTCCCCCTAATATGCAGAAATGCTGGACTTTGATTGCAGATAAGGGAAGAGAGACGAATGCAACAGGAATTCAAAGGATATAGCAGTAGAAGACAGGCAGTACAGACTAAAAGTCAAATTTACAGGATAGACACTTAGCTAAATTGATGGTATGTTTCTCTTGCCTGGGCTACTGATTTAATACACTCCTTCTTGCACCATGATGAGCTCATGAAGCAGTAAGAGATCCATGCCATCACCAAGACATTGAACTAATGGATGGTAAAATACCAGTTCTACCATCATTTCATCTTTCACCAGATCCAAATCCCTTGCCCTGTGCTGAGAAGAACAGCCAAGAAATCAGGTCCAGAATTTTTCACCCAAAGACCAGTTTTATTGTAAATATGAATTGAACATTAATTACAAACTGTATTGCTCTGTCTTTACTCCTTGGCCTACTCACATGAAGAACAGCCATGAGAACAAAGCATATCACTTGTGTACTTCCTAAACTTCCAGTTTTGAAACAACCCACTGGAGTAGATGTTTTGATGTGTGTTTTTACTGATTCTATGCCAAGGGTTTTGTCTGTTCCTATGGGAAGCAACTCCATTAAGTCAAGATCATGTGACTAGAGCTCAGTGAAATGAAACAAGTTCAGGGAAGAGGCGGAGCTTACCAGTCAGATGGGGACTCAAAAAATGAATTCTGACTTGGGATGATCCACAATAATTCATTTTCCCTAGATATTGAGTCAGCTTGGCCATCCAGAGCAAGGCAGAACTAGGGTTTGGGTCATCTATCCTCTGAGAACCAGAGACAGCTTGGCCTTTGTCCAACATCTCCATTCATTGGGGCAAACTGTTAGAGTAAGCATGAGACTTCCAGTTCCTAATTCTTTGTGGAACAGAAACAAGATGGAGGTTAGCAACACTACCTGGTGGTCAAAGAAACAGCAGCTGCCCTCAAGAATATTATGTTCTACCAGAGGAAGGAAGGTTATAACATGCAAATCAATAGGTAAATTTAAAGTATACACAAAGTAATTTCAAAGAGATTGCTAGCAGGATGTAGAGGAAGATGGGGATTAGGAAAGATCCTGTGTTGGAGGTGGCACCTAAATCGTATTATTTAGGAAGTAACAAGAATTCTGGCTTTACCTGTTTGATATACCCTTGGTTTTTTCCCCAATTGAAGGAGTGTGGGAGTTAGCTAGTCCAAGAATAGACCAGAATATGTATATTTTGCTCACAAACTATATCATGATCCATTCCTTTGGAACTGTATAATAAATAAATGAGCTCAATCCAGGGTGTCCACATGGACTAATTCAAAACCCAACAAGTAGAAGGAAGAGTATCTGAGATATGATTCTCCTCTAGTATGCAGAGTGCATACAATATGGTATCATGGGCTAAAATAGGCCAGGAGAACTTCCATTAAAAACTAGGTGAGAAAGCTTAAGAACCATCAGATTTGGGTAGTTTTCTTTTATATAACTTCTAATTTGCTAACTTTAGTGTAGCATTTGTGAAAATGCATATTTTGTTTTCCATTGTAACTCTACCCCAATAAGACTCTTGGGGTCTGAAGTGTGTATAAGAAAATTAGAGTGTCTAATTCTAGCTCTAGTGCTCCAAAGTCAAATTCAAAATGCTTATTAAATGCCCACCATGTGTAGACCATGGTTCTAGGTAGTGAGAGAGTTTATGTCAGATCTGCACAACATATAGCCCAAGGCCACTTACAGCACCAAACGATTGCAGATGGCCCAGGAAAAGTGCAAGGTTGCCACTGAGCACTCTCCTGTTTGTCATGTGACCATCGTCAATCTGTCTCTAGCCTAACCTATCTGCACCCAATGAAGTTTAGGTTATTTTAATTTTTGTCCCTACCTACTGCCAAGTTGTGCAGGCCTGGTTTATGTTAATCTATTAGAGCTACTACAAGGTAGGTGAAAGAAGACAGCATTTACAAAACTAGATATAGGTAGTGTATTTCATAAAATAGCACCACTAGTTATATAATCAAATCATTTCTCCTCTTTCAGCCTCTGTTTCCTAGTCTATAAAATGGGGATAATGCCTGCCTTAACTACTTCCCAAGGCTGTGATCCTCCCAACAAAATCAAGGTCATGATAGAAGTCAATTCAGAAAAGCAGCTCCTGACGAGAACTGACAGTAATGGGGAATTATAGAGGTTGTCATATAAGAATAATGTAGAACCATAAGGAGAGGTCAATAAGGGACATTACTGGCAACATCTGCTGGAAACAGCAGGGAAAGAAACCTGTCTATTTAGTAAGGTAAATGACTGTGAATATATTTCCCCCTCTTAGGAGAATCTGAGCTCCATGATGACAGGAACTGGTTTGTTTTTTGTTTTTGTCATTCAAATAGTCATGTATTTTGAGCCAGAAGAGACCTCAGAGTCCATCTAATCCAAGTCTCATTTTACAAATGAGAAAACTGAAGAATACAGAGATTAGGGGACTTGTCCAAAGTCACACAGATAGTAAATGCCTGTGGTAAAATTGTGAACTCAGGTCCTCTGACTCCAAATTCTGGACTCTCCATTATACTACAGCTGCTTCCTGTATTTTCTATCTCTAGAACCAAACAAAATGCCTGGCACATAGCAGGCACTTAGTAAATGCTTAACTTGAATTGAAGTGACTTTATAAAACTAAAAAACATGAGCAAAGAAATACAGACAATGTTGAGATTGTTGCTTCTCACTCTCTCCAAGAACCGCAAGCCTCAGCATGCATGCAGCTTGAGGCAGTGATTTTCATTTTTGTCTGCTGCCTAGAACGTAGTAGGTGCTTTATGTGTTCTTGTTAAGTGACTGAGCAAACAGCTTTCCCTCACTCACCACCATCTGCACCCCTCCACTTTAGTAAGTGGGGCTAATGAAGGACAGAACAAGGAGGAAGAGAAGAGAATGAATGAGAATTATGAGAAAAGAAGAAAAAAGAACAAGGGAACAGCAAAAGAGATGTGGATTGCACTCATCAACAATTATTCATCACAAACTGAACTGTTCCTAGTTCCCTACTCTTTCAGCTGCACGCAAGGAAATACAGTTATCCCCTCCACAACATAATTTTCCCCATCATGGTTTGTCTATATCATGGGTCAGCATAAGAAATTAAATAGGAATATTGGGAGAGTTTTGTGGCAGTGGCAGACAACACGTGAAAGTCAGTAGAGGACATGGAAAAAGTTTTGAAACTCAGAAATACATAAAATATATGTATACTATTGTATGATGTAGTCTATGATCAGATACTTAACCCAAATTTTACAATAAGGTACCATAAACATGTCATAAATGAAAAAGAAAACATTCAGACTTCTTCTCTGGTACAAAGGGAGAGCCAAAAAATATTTATGTGGATTTTCCAGATCACAGGGGCCCCCAACCCCTCATCACCCCACAACGTGGAAGGGGTAACGGTAGTGGCCTTTCCAAGTACAGAGTCAGGATCACAATCCCTGTTGGGAGAAAATTTCTCTCTACCTAGAATTATAATCCTGAACTAGCCATATATCTGTTAGTTTCCTACCTTCCTTCAAGACTTAGTTAAAAACCCACCTTCAACAGGAGCCCTCTTCTGTTTTACGGTACTCCAACCCAACTTCTAATGTCTTCCCCTTGGAGAATGACTTCATATATTCTGTGTATCTTATATGTACACATGTATGTTATCTTTCATATTAGAACATATGATTCTTGGGAAATGACTTTTCTTTTCTCTTGTATTTCTTTGTATTCCTTAGCAGAGTACCTGGCACATAGTGATTAATAAGTGTTTATGACTTCATAACTCACAAGAACAGAATTAATACAGTATTATTACTGTATTAATAGACCTTTCAGTATGTCTAATCAGACTATGAAACTAAAATGTTGTTTAACCATGTAACTCAGGAGCCTGATAGTATGGGGAAGGGGAGGTAGGAGGAGGAGGAAAGGAAGGGAACCTTGGAGCGCCATAGTGATACTTCTTGCTATGCAATGGATAGCAGTATGATGCTATGAGGGCAGCTAGGTGGTGGATTTGGAATCAAGAAAAAACTGAACTCTGCTTCAAAGTTGTATGATCTTGGACAAGACATTTAACCTTTCTCAGTCTCAATTTCCTCATCTGTAAAGTGGGGATAACAAAACTACAAGCCTCCAAAGGTTGTTGGGGAGATCCAATGGAATAATACTGAATAAAGAGGTCTGTAAAATTTAAAGAGTCGACTCTTATGTATAACCGTGTTGCTAATATCAATGCTAATATCATGAAAATAATAAAAGAAATATGAAGAGCTTCATATAAAATAAAGTAAGCATCTGAAGTCTGGATTATGTGCGTGCTCATATCTCCTGGATTTCTAGGCCCTTTCTGTCTTGGGACTTCAAAGCTGCTTTCTTTTTTTTTTTAATGAACACAGTCAGCCAGAAATCAAAGGTATAAGATATGAATGTCTCATTCTCCCTGTGCAGCTGGCTTCATGTTATTTAAAGAACCAGAAATGAGAATTCATGGGTGGACCTAAGCCGAGTATGCTTCAGAGCTGGAACCTGAAGCACCCTGGAGGCTTCATTCCAAGCTTTGGATGCAGGCACTAACCTTGAAAGGCCACCAGGTTTCCTAAAATTTCCCCTGATGCGCATAAGGACAGAAGATAAAGATACTGGGAGAAATAATAATAGTTAATAATAAGAATATAAATATGTAATGCTCTACATATATTTCATTTGACTCTTATAACAGTCTCATGAAATGGGAGGTTTTATCATTCCCATTCTCAAGATGAGGAAACTGAGGCTGGCAAAAGTTAAGTCATTTGAACAGGGTCATACAGTAAGTATCTGAGGCAGAATCCCAACTCAGGTCTTCCTTACTCCAAGTTCAATGCTCTGCACTGGGTCACCTAATAACTGCCCAAACGTATTTCTTGTTATGGGAGAGAGGAGGAAAAAAAAATTAATACAAAATTTTTAGAACCCTGATTTACTGTGTTTTCCATAAGAAACATCTCCTTTTCAAAACTTGTGGCCATTTCATAGATGTCACAGTATGTCAGAGCAAAAGTGGACCTTTAGAATCATCTAGTGACTTATTCAACCAAGATTAGGTGGTGTTGTTCAGTAGGGTCCAAGTCTCTGCGATCCCATTTGGGGTTTTCCTGGCAAAGACACTACAGTGCTTTACCATTTCCTTCTCCAGCTCATTTTACAGATGAGATAACTGAGCCAAATAGGGTTAAATGACTTGCCCAAGGTCACACAGCTAGTGTCTGAGATCAGATTTGAACTTGTCTTCCTAACTGCAGGGCTGGCACTATATCTACTGCACCCCTACCTGCCTCCCAACCAAGATTATGCACTAGTTACTGACAGAGCTGAGATTAGAATCCAGATTTCTTAATTCCCCTATCAGTACTTTTTCCCCATGCAGCATATCAGCTCTGGCAAGTTGCCCTGTAAATTGGCTATCCTAATGGCTCTCCAGTTCACTCCCATGAGGCACTGAGGCACATTATGCAAATTAATCACACCCACACACCAAACCAAACAATCACCATGGGTTATACTGACATAATAGTCAGAAGAAGGACATTGTAATTGCACACTTGGGTTTTCAGTGGATGATTTATGCCTTAGTACAAATGTACCAAAGTAATGGAGGCATCTCATCTGAAGTTTGAGCGTATGGTCTAGTAAATGTCTTTCAGCCTATAGCATCCACTGTTCTCTGCCAGCCTCACTCTCCAGCAGTTCTGTTTTCAGTATTCTATTCTCTCATCAGCTACTCTCCTCTCCTTTCATGTCAAGATTAAAGCATTTTCCAGCATGCAGTTAAAATTACCTGCATTAAGACTATTCTGTTTGGAAGTTAGAGTATCTTTGGGTTTTCTTGTGGCTGAGTTTGTTTGGTGTGTGTGTGTGTGTGTGTGTGTGTGTGTGTGCATGTGTGTGTCTTTTTGTGCCTTTGTAAAACACACATACATATAGAGTGGTCTTTCATGTTTAAAGAATGATAATTAGACCACTGTTAGATTTCCAGTGCAATAACATCTGGAACATTGCATTTAGTTCTGAGTGACATATTATAGGAAGAACATTAATAAACTGAATCATGTCCACAGGAGGGTGAACCAGATGATGAGCATCCTAAAGATTAGGTCACTTGAGGATTAGATGAAGGAAATGGAAATGTTCAGTCTGGAGAAGAGAAAAGGGAGTCTTAATGATAGAAGTCAAATGTTTAAAGGGCTGTTATGTGGGAAATGGATTAGATTTGTTTTGTTTAGTCCTCTGTACAGAGCTAGGAGCAATGGGTAGAGATTGTAGAGAGGAAGACAAGGTGAATGTTAATAAAAGTTGCCTAATACTAGAGCTGCCAAAAAGT
Organism: Potorous gilbertii; assembly: GCA_028658325.1. Lineage (NCBI taxonomy): Eukaryota > Metazoa > Chordata > Mammalia > Diprotodontia > Potoroidae > Potorous > Potorous gilbertii. Next base: position 311,312,152 of record CM053769.1, on the reverse strand, counting down.
TGAAAGGGTTACTTTGAAAAATAATGGGTTTGCTATTACAGATCTTTAGCCAAAGGTCAGAGGGCCATTTCTTGAGAACGTCAGAGAGAGATTTTTGGTCATTTGTGGATTGGACTAGATTGTTTCCAAGAACTCTATCAATTTTTAGAGTCTGAGATTCTATAGTGTTGTTATCCAAATGCATAAACGAGACTAAATGGACCCAAGTAGGACTGCTTTCTCCAAAGTTGCTAATGATGGTCATTTTTCAGTCCTCAACTTTAAAGTATCTGCTGCATTTGACACCATTGACCCTTGACCACCTCCTAAAACATTCTCCCTTTCCTACACTTTCATCATGTTCTCTACTAGTTTTTTCCTTCAAGTTTCTGACCTCTCAACAGTAAAATGGCCAACATGGACAGAGAAAAGGTGAGTCAAGGCTGTATCCTAGATGAACATTTCTTCCCTGTTCTGAATATCTTGTTCCTCCTATAGTTAAATAAACCTGCTTTTGTCAAATGTTAAATGGACTTTGGGTATCTCATTTTATTTCAATTTCAAATCTGAGGTACCCAACTAGCCTGGTCAGACCTGCCCTACAACAGACATGGAGCATATCCTTTGTGCAGAATAGTGAGTAGGCCAGTATAGATGGAACAAAGAGCTCACAGGAAGGGAAAATAATGTGTAAGAAGATTGGAAAAGGTTAAAAGGGATCAGTTTTTGAAGAGCTTTAAAGACCAAATAGAAGAATTTATATTTGATACTAGAGGCAATAGGGAGCCCTGGAGTTTGTTAAGCAAGGAGGTGGCATAATCAGATCTAAGCTTTAGTAGAAGGATAAAATAGTAACCCAAGTACTATAATACATATTAATACTCACATTTAGTAGTTCTGAAACAAAGTACTATGTGAGGTCAGAGAGGGAACACTGCTGCTAACCAAGAAGCAGAGAAGGTTTCGTGGAAGAGGTTTTCTGACTTTCTGTTGTAAAGGTTGGGAGGACATTCTCAGCCTATGGAAAACTAGGAGAAACTGCACATAGGCATGAGAGTCCAGGGAGCACTAGGGACAAAGAGAGTGGTCTAGTTTGACTAGAGTGTAGAAAGCACAGAAAGAAGGCAAAACAAGGTTCAAGAAAAGGAGAGTTGGCACCAAATTGTGGAGGGCCTGAAATGCCAGGCAAAGCATCTCAAACATCACTTGGTGAGCAATCTTAAGATTTTAAGCTGTGGAATAATCTGACCTAGTCAAAGGATTTTTGAGCTTAAAAACCATAGTGGTCCTTTTTAGAGTTTCCTTATTTTACATATCTTTGCATAAGGAAAATGACTTTGGCACTGGTAGGAAGGATGGTTTGGAGGGAGTAGAGAGAGGAGGTGGAAAGATATGTTGTAAATCTCTCATAATAGTCCAGGCAGGTGCTAATGAGGGGGACTGTGTGAGGGTGGCAGCAGTGAGAATAGAGAGGAGGGGGTGGAAGTAAAGTCAATACATAGGGGTATCCAATGCTTCCTTCCCTGAGCAGCCCTCCCTGTTTTCACAGCACTTTACCCCCTTCCCTAGGAAGGAAGCTAACACTCTCTGCCATTCCACATGTCCCCCAAGCTAACTGCCCTTTTAGAAGTTAACATTTTAAAATGGCAAGATAAGTTCAGAGTCACTTTTTTAAATTGTATATGGAAAAACCACATTAAAAATGTTCTTTAAACTTCTCACCCTGGAGAAGTAGGGTATTTAAATGTTTCTGTTTTTATTGTTTTCTTAGTGAAGTCAATTTTGGCTTAGGTCCCATGATTTTCTCACATGACAGCTCAACTCTCAGACTTATAATGGGGAAAGGGAAGAGGAGAGTGGGAGGGAGGAGGGAGAGCAGTTAGCTTTCCACACACACCCCTCCTTTTCAAGGAAAAAGCCTAAATCTCACTTGCTTAAACAGATTTACTGGACATAAGCCCCATAAGCCCTAAAGGGCCATAAATAGTCATGTGCACAGAAGGCTTCAAAGCACAATTCCATCATGGACACCAAAGCCTCTCTCATGGAGAGCCAAGAGCAGAACCTTGCATACAGTAGACACTCGAAAAAGGTTTACAGATTTTAAATGGATTCCCTTTCACCCATTTCAAAGGCTGGGGTTAACAACATGAGCTGAATGTGAACCTAGGATATATGACCAAACCTCTCAACCACAACTTTCCCAACTTTTTTTTTAACTTTATGACTTTAACTTTTGGCTTTCAATCACCATCATATCCAATATGCCATCTCCTCCCTCCATGCTTTTGTACTAGTTGTCCTCCCATACCTGAAATATTCCTTCCTCTCCTGTCTCTTAGGATCCTTGATTTCCTTTAAAATTCACTAAGATCCAATCCAATCCAGCCCAATCCAACAAATATTTACTAAGCGCCTACTATGTGTCAGCTACTGCACTAAGCACTGGGGATACAATTAATAATGATAAAAGATAGTATTTGCCCTCAAGGAGCTTACAATCTAAGGGGTAAAGAACACACAGGAGAGTGGGAGGTGGGCGATGGGGGTGGGACAAGCCACCAGAGATGGAGTTGAAAGCAAGCAGGGCAGGAGATGCAAAGTGGGGTGAAGAGCTGAGATCCCCTTAGCTGCTCTTTTCTTTCCCCCAAAATCACCTTATATCTATTTTGTATATACCTACTCTTTTAGGGCAGGTCTTATTAGACTTTTGTTGTTGGAGCCCCATTTCCTAGCACAAAACTTGGTACATGGTAGACACAATAAACAGTTGTTCATTGTTTGATATTAAAGGCATGGGAAAGCTGTGCTAGGAGATACAGAGTTAAAAAAAAATGACCTCAGTCTTCCATGGCCTCATAGATGTCAAATATGTGCATATATACTTATATATGCATGCTGACTGACATTATATATGTATGCATGTATATATTATACATATCAAACAGCTGGGGTACAATGGATAGAGCACCAGGCTTAGAGTGAGGAAGACTCCTTTTCCTGAGTTTAAATTTGGCCTCAGACACTTACTGGCTATGTGACCCTGACTAAGTAACTTACCCCTGTTTGCCTTAGTTTCCTCATCTGTAAAATGAGCTGGAGAAGGAAATGGCAAAGCATTACAATATATTTGCCAAGAAAACCCCAAAGAGAGGTCACAAAGAATCAGGCATGTCCTAAAATGACTGAACAATATTATACATATGGAGGATGTTTCTGGATCTGTGAAATAATCTCTATCAGGGAACTTCCAGTCTGGAAACTCCCTCCATTGATACAGGTCTATTACCTGCCTGTAACCAGTCATGCTGGAGAGTTATCTGGGACACTGAAAGACTAGGTGACTTGTCCAGCATCTCACATATAGCCCTTCTGTCAGATGTAGTATTGAATCCAACTCCTTCTGACTCTAAGACTACCTCTTTAACCAATATGTTATGTATTTTTTCTTTTATAATTTTTTTATTCTGAACTTAACAAACACCAGATAAAATGAGCATTTCCAAATGCGGCATTTCCATATATTCCACAGTAGAACAGAAAAAGAAAACGATATGAAAAAATATTAATTCATATTATGTATGGCTTACTTTTCTTTTTAAATACATCATAAATTTAATGATCACTTTGAAAGCTGTTCATCTTGTCTGAGATTTCTTCTGACTTTTTTTCTGTTTTCTTCCATATGCTTTTAAAAATACTTCAATAACTATTTTTTTACTTTTTTTCCTTCCTTTTTAAAATATGCAGTGCTTTATTGCCCCCATTTTATAGATGAGAAAACTAAAACCCAGAGAGAGAAAGTCACTAGTTTAAAATAGTTTGAATGGGACTCTAGTGCATGTCATCTGACTTCAAGTCCCAAATTCCTTAATATCATATGATTGTAGGACCATAGATCCAGAGCTAGAAGGGCCTTCAGAGATCTTCTATTCCAAACCCATCATTTTACATATGAGGGAACTGAAAGCCAGTAAGCATCATTACTGAGCAGTACCTCACCGGAATCCCAAGATAGCAAGTTTAAAAAGTAGTTTCTCCTCACATATTAGAAATATAAAAGTTTATGACTTTGGTAAAGCTAGTTAGATAGATATAATATTCCAGATAAAGAAATGGGTCTTTCCCCCCACCCCAAGAGGATTAATAGAATGGCTGTTCTCAGAAGGTTCTGATTATGATTAACTCCACCCTTTTTAGCAAGAGAGATAAAGGGATAAAAGGGGAGGGGAAAATATAGCAACTAGGAAATAATTAAAGCTGGGTAAACACAGCTGTTGATTAAATACAGGTAAGGGAATACTTAGAAAAATTAAATGTATACAAATCAGCAGTTTGGGGGAAATATGTTCCCAAGTTGCATCAAGGAAAGTTAATGAACTTGCTGAACTATTAGCAACTTTGGGATAAAGAAATAGGAATGGAGGTGGGAAAGGTGGGATGGAGTCCAACTGAAGCAAAAGAAAAATCACTTCACATTTTGCACTGGTCTCCTAGTCTAAGTGAATGTTCATTCAGGTTATTGTCTAAGGGATGTGTGTTGGACTAGATGACCTCTGAGGTCCCATCCAAGTCTAAATTCTATAATCTGAGAGGCAATGGGAGAAATCACCACTTTAAATTGTCATCTAAACCCTGCTTGCACATGTTTGTGATGGGGCACTTACTACTTGAGTAGGGTTAGGTAAGGACATAGACCTGGGATTTCGTTGATATAGGAAACTCCTAAATGACAAAGCCTTCAGTCTAATGCAGGCTGATTCTTTTATCTTCAACTTCTGGTAAAAGGTAAAGTCACTTGCCAACATCACACAGGTAATATGTGGCAGAGGTAGGACTCTCCAGGCTGCACTACTGACTTATCTTCAGAGGACTTTCTCTACTGTGCCAAAACCCTCTTCACCCTGGAAGCTCACTTCATCTCTGGACTACCTTGCACTTTGGAACTGATTGTCTGATTCCTTTCAGAACCTCCAATTTAAGGATGAAGCTCACATTACTGACACCTCTCCTGGGACTTTCTCTACCTTGCCACTCTGGGTACCTTCTTTACCCTCTTTTCAGTTCCCTTTTATGCATTGTCTTACTCCAAAAGAATGTAAATTCCTTAAGTGGCAGGACTATTTTTTTGCTTGTATTCTGCTTAGTACAATAATGGGCCAGCTGGGTGGTGCATTGGATGGAGTGCTGGACCTGGAGCCAAGGAAGTTCACACACTTACTAGTTGTGTGACCCTGAGCAAGTCACTTAGTCCTGTCTGCCTCAAGTTCCTCATCTTTAAATGAGCTGGAGAAAGAAATGGCAAACCACTCCAGTATCTTTGCCAAGAAAACCCCAAATAGGGTCACAAAGAGTCAGATACAGCTGAAAATGACTAAATAAAAACAACCACAAATGGTACAATAAATTCTGCTTACTAACTTGCTTGAACTTAGATTTTCCTAGCTTTGAAACAAGATTTTTATCCACTACACCATGATGGCTCTCCATTACTTACCAAGGCAACTTGTTTGTTTAGATTTTTCAAAACAAAATCTGCCTTTAAGTATGTATTTATAAACATTTAATCTGCCACAGGCTTTTACTATCCTATACTGCCATACTATTTACCAAAGAGGATCTAAATGTTGGGAAAATTTTCCTTATGTCAAGTAAAAATCTGTTTCTCTGCAACCTTCTCCCATTATTCTTTGTTCTAGTCGCTGGGGCCAAACAGAGCAAATTTATTCTTTTTTCCATCTACGTGGATGTTTTATAAATACTTTAAAAAAAAAACAGTCCCATCATTCCCCTTATCACCATCTACCACCACCAAATCTTTTCTTCTCTAAGCTAAATATCCCCAGCTCAGAATCAATTCATATTGCATGACTTTCATTCCCCACCCCATCCTGGCCACTCCTATGGATGCCTTCCAATATTTCAACATCTTTACTAAAGTTTTGTTCTAACTGAATCCACTACTCCAAATGTGATCTGGCCAGGGCAAAGTATAATAGAACCATCATCCACAGAATGAGACTTGAAGGTCTGCTATGAGGTCTCAACTTCTCCAAAGTATCTCTGCCATCTATCTGTTTGGCCTAATACCCTAAAGCAATAGTTGTCAAAGAATGGTCCAAGAACCACTGGGGATCTCTAAGACCCTTTCAAGAGTTTTCCAAGATCAAAACCATTTTATATTACTAAGATGTTATTTGGCTACCAAAATACTATTCCCTTTTCCAACTATGTATGAGGTAGGATTTTCTTCTAACCAAAACAATACATTACATCAGATTGAATGCAGAAGCAGCTATAAGAATCTGGTTGTCTTCTATTAAGCCAGACATCAAAAAGATTTGCAAAAATGTATAAACAATGCCAGTCTTCTCACTAATTTTCTTTTGTTTTGGAAAGCAGGAACTTTTCATAAAAATTATTATTCATATTAACAAATAATGTTGAATGAATTAATATTTTTAAAAGTTTTAATTTCTAATGAAGTAGATATTGATAAATACAACCCACATAAGTAAAAGCGCTTTGGGTTATTCAACAATATTTTTCAATAATTTTGTTTATTTAAAATAATAATTTGTAAAGGGGTACTGAAACCAAAAAAATTTGAAAACCATTGACCAAAAGTACCATTGTTAGAAAAGTTGCTTTGCTATGTGGCCTTCTTGGGCCTTCAATTCTCCTAGGGCATAGAGCTGTAAGGCTATCTTGTCCAACCTTGTCATTTTACAGATGAAAAAACTGGATTTCAAGGGGGATGGTCAAGAAATGTGCCCAAGGGCACATAAGTAAGCATTAGAAGCAGGATTTGAACCCAGATAGTCTGAATCCCGAATAAATGTGCTCATCTCCTTACCATACTGATTCCCTAACCTGTGTGTTCAGAGTTAGTGTGATAACCATGCTCTTTCAGTGACTTATAGATACACAGGGGTGGGAAACCTGCAACCTCAAGGCCACTTGTAGGCCTCTAAGTCCTCAAGTGCAGCCCTTTGACTGAACCCAAACTTCACAAGGACTGCACTTGAGGACATAGAGGGCCATAGGTGGCCTTAAGGCCATAAATTAACTACCCCTGGAATGAACCCTGAGGTCTCTTCTAACTATAGAGCTATGCTTCTATGAGATTTCATGAAACTAATACAAATATATAATACATAAAATATTCAAAATCTTGACTTGAGGCAGTGAGGCATAATGGTTAATGCATCAGAGTAGGAATCAAGAAACCTGAGTTTTAGTCCCTGTCCTACCACTTACACCATTTGTGTAATCTTAGCCAAGTCATTTCCCCTGCCTGAGCCTTATTTCTCCCTTCTGTAAAATGAGGTTGGAAAAGCATGGGTTATTAACCTGAGATTCATGGATCTCCAAGTGATCTAACCTTTCTTTCCATTATGGCTTTTAAAAATTGTTCTAAGAAGGCTCCATAGGCTTTACCAGACTCTCAAAGCGGTTCATGGTTAACTGAATGGTAAAGAATGGAATGGATGGATTGAAGATGGAAGACCTTCCACCTTTGACATCCTCTAGTTCTCTGGCTGCCGTTGTTCTGAAGTTGTGCTCAGGAACTGGTAGGAGCCCAGCTCCTGCTTGGGAACTGGCATGTGACAAATTTCCCTTGTACAATACTTGGTTCCAATTACAAATTCATTAAAGGGCTCCAATGTAGTGCTTATTATGAGTGCGTCACAGGCAGCCTGCTGTACCCCAGGGGAAGAAAAGCAGAGGGAAAAGAGGAGCCTGGCTTCCCAAACATCTGAGCTCCTAGGGCTCAGGAAAGGAAAAGGTTCAGTTAGACATGACAGAGAAGAAAATGATTAATGATAGCCAATTACATGATATGCCTCCAAGGACCCAAGCCAGCCGTATTGCCCCTCACCTTCCTACCAAAAACTCGGTTGTTTCAGCACTACATGATCAGAGCCAAGTCAGTGCCTATCAAGGAGCCAACCTTATATCACCATCCTGTACGACAGAAAGCACTGGACCAAGAGTCTACATTTAGCTCTGCCACTAACCTCTGTATGACCTTAAGCAAATCATGTCCCCTCTCCACACCTCAGCTTACTCTCCTGTCAAATGGAGACATATTACCTGACTACATATCTAACGAACTAGTTGCACAAATCAGATGAATTGGAGGGGGGGCTAGAATTCTTTGACAAAGTTGGCATAGGAGAAAGAGACCTAGATTTGCAGTCACCCAAACTGGGTTGGAATCCTGATTCTGCTTCGTACTACCTGTGTCACCTCTCTCTATAAAATGAGGGGAATAAATTAGACACTCACAGGACCTTTGACACCTAGAGGCAGCTAAACGACCCAGGGCATAGAGCAGTGGGGCCAGAGGCAGGAAGATCTGAGTTCAGATGCCTCTTTAGATGCTTTATATCTGTGTGACCCTAGGTGAGTCACTTAACTTCTGTCTGCCTCACTGACCTTAACTATAAAATGGGGATAATATCAGCACCTTTCCCCAGAGTTGTTGTGAGGATCAAATGAGATATTTGTTAAATGCTTGCACATAGCAAGTTTAATAAATATGTATTTACACACACACACACACACACACACCTCTTCCACTTTAGGATCATGTATTTGTAGATGAAAGGGATCTTAATGGCCATTTACAATCCCATACCACTCTAAAACCTATGATTTTTAAGTATCAAATGCCCTAAACAAATATGAGTATTTATTATTTAGCATTGAGCAGCCTTTGTTGCTCACTCCTGAGCAAGGCAACCTCCTGGAGTTTGCTCTCACTGTGGTTCCCGTTTCTGTAACATTTTCAGGGACTTTTTTCACAGTATCACAGTATGGAAGCAAGTGTAAATATGATCTCATCCTTATTCTATAAATTAGGAAACCGAGGCTCAGAGTTTTGCCCAGAGTCACCACACTACTAAGCATAGGAACTAAGATTAAGATTTCAGGTTTTCTGACACCCAAAGCAGTACTTGTATCATTTCTACTCTAGCATCCTTACCTCAAAGGAACTCCTGGGAAAAGGTAGTCCTTCCTCTTGAATACAGAGGGAGCTGCAAAAGGGAGGAGACTCTGTAGGTGGGAGATCCATATATTCTGAATATCTCTGAAGTGTAAAATGACCCATTCTGAGTGTTTTTATTCATCTAGGTGACTGTGGATAGAGTACTGAGTCTGGAGTCAGGAAGATTCATCTTCCCGAGTTCAAATCTGACCTCAGAGACTCACTAGCTCTGTGACCCTGGGCAAATCTCTTAGCCCTGTTTGCCTCAGTTTCCTCATCTGTAAAAATGAGCTGAAGAAGAAAATGCCAAACCATTCTGGCATTTTTGCCAAGAAAATCCCAAATGGAGTCACAAAGAGTCAGATATGACTAAAAACAACTGAACAACCACAAAATAGTTTTGCTTAGAGAGAGAAGAGTTTAATTTGCTGTTTGGCAGTCTGAGCTAAAGTATAGTATCAGAGAGAAAAATCACTGAACTTGGAGTCACAAGGGCTAGATTCTGGACCCAGATCTCACTATATCCTTCCCATTAGAATGAGAGCATTCTGGGGGTTGGGACTGGTTTTTTTGATAGTTTTGTATATTCAGCATTTAATACAGTGCCTTGTACAAACTCAGCAGGGGACAATCATGTTGATTGATTAACTAGGACCAAGTCCTTTCAGTTCTCAGAGAATTAGTTTACTCATCTATAAAATAAGGAGAAAAAATAAAATAATACTTTCACTAATTTCTTTCCAGGGTTATTTTGAAGAAAGTATAAAGTGAAATATATGTAGGAGTTCATTTTAATTTTTTTCATTTTTAAGAAATCATAGCTTTTATTTTCATTTTCATTTCCAAATATACTCTTCCCCTTCTCCTATTGGGAAAGTATCTCTTGTAGCAAAGAATAAAATAGGAGTGGAGACAGGGACACAGATCAGCAAAAATAATCAACATTATTTACGTCTGACAATATATGCAGTGTTCCTCATCCTTTGACTCCCTCCTTTTTAAAGGAAGTTATTATATACACATGTATCTAAATCACAGGTCACATGAGGCCTTATAGGTCCTTTGGTGCAGTCTTTTGACTGAGTCCAAGTTTTATAGAACAAATCCTTTTATTACAGGATTTTGTTCTGTGAAGTTTGGATTCAGTCAAAGGACCACTCTTGAGGACTTAGAGGGTCATATATGGTCTCAAGGTTGCAGGTTCCCTACCCCTAATCTAAATACATATCTGTATAATATTTTAAAGTCCTTCACAACCTGGAATACCAATGAGGTATTTTTTCTACCTCATTGCACATTATTCCCCATTCTGCATTGTGTGATCTGCCCCATTGCATCCCTGCCTTCCTTTAAGATGTTTCAACAACAACAACAGACCATTCCTGATCCTTCTACTGTGTGTGTGTATGTGTGATGTATTTATGATGTGTATCTTTGTACTCGTATCTTTGTACTCGTCTCTCCCATCAGAATGTAAGCACATTTTGAGTGAAGACTTGTTTCATTCTTTGTCCTCAGCACAGGGCCTGGCACAGAGTAAGTGCTTAATAATTACTTGCTGTTTGGTTGATGGATTGATTATAGCTGTTAGTCGAGGAGTTCATACTTTTCCAGCACAGAGGAGAGAAGCAGCAATCCATAAGTGAACTGCTTCCATCTGCTACCTTTCCCCCTCACATGATGTCATATGACACATGTACCAATCCTCAGACGTCCTCCTCTTGAACTCTCTGCCCAATGCCCTAGCAAAGTGATCATCTGTCTGCCCTGCTCATCAAAAGTAAAGCAATCCCAGCTTCTGTCTTTCCTCGCTGCATTCAGATCAATAATTCTTTCTGTGGTTTCTACAGAATCATGGAGGATACCAGGAATCCTAAATGACATAGAGAGTAGGCCTGGATAACATCCAAACCATCAGTAGTCTGGCCCACATATGTAAAAAGAAACTGGACAGAGGAGAGAGCTAATAATGGTGTTACCTCCACCCCATCAAAAAGCATAGTTAATAAAATGCACAAAAGAGAAAAGAAAAAAGTTCAGGGGAAACACAACCAAGCAGGAAAACTTTGAAAGTAACAGGGTGAATTTTTATACATATAATATATAACTTAAAGCAAGCTATACATAATAGAGATTCACAGTTTCACATAGAACTATATTTTTCTGTTCCATTTTGCATGTAGAAATTTTATTCTTTTTTTTGGTGTTCATTACATTTGGAATTAAAAAAAGAAAACTTATAAGAAAATTAACCAAGAGGCAAAGGGAATATTAAATAATGAAAGTGAGTATGGATGGCATATAAGAATCATGCATGCTTTCTCAAAATAAGGAACAAAGGCAGGGAATGAATTTATCAGTTACTTGGCTTTTCTATAAGCTTGTTGTAGGTCAGCTAGGTGGTACAGTGGACAGAGTGCTGAGACTGAAGTCAGGAAGTCATATTCCTGAGCACTAATCTGGTCTCAGACATTTACTAGTTTTGTGATCCTGTATGTCAACTTAACACTGCTTGTCTCGGTTTCCTCATCTGCCAAATGACCTGGAAAAGGAAATCGCCAACCATGCCATTATCTTTGCCAAGAAAACCCCATATAGAGTCATGAAGAGTTGGATACAACTGAACAACTACAGAAACTTGTTGGACAATTTCTGAACATTTTGACTTGCTACATGACTTTCATAGCTAAATGTTTGTTGTTGTTCTTATGCTTTTAAATCTAAAAAGTACTTCCTTCAAAGCACTGCCATGGTGTGATAGTTAAAAACAGTATTACCTCCATTTTAAAACAAGGAACATGAATCTCAAGGATTTAAGAGACTCTCCCATTTAAGTATTAGAGTCAAGATTTGAACTTGAATCTTCTGATCAGTATTTCTTCTACAACACCATGCTTCTTCACAACCTCCTCTATGCCTCACTTCCTCTTCTGAAAAATTATGTATTTGGGCAAAGTGATCTAGAAGGGACCTTTCAAGTCAAATATTCTAAGATTTTCTTATTTGTAGGAGTCAAAGTACCTCACTGTCATGCAATAGAAAGTATTTTACTCACAAAAGAGACCTTCACTCATCTCTTATTTACTTTCTTTACACACAATTCTAGCAAGCTGCGTTGTCTGGTTTCTATACCCACAGAAGATTAGAAACAAGAAAAAGGGGAGCCCAGGGTTCATACATTGAGAGTTGGCCTCCTTGACTACTAAAGTCCCTTCCAATTCAGAAATTCAATAACTCTACGACTATGACATTAATTTGGCTGGTCAGAGGAGGGATTTAACTCATTTCCTGGTTCTTGGTTATACTCCGAGATGAACAAGGTTGCCTGATAGCTGGTTTCTAGATTGTGGGTGTTCCTAAATTTCTATCAATACAGACAAAGATTATGTTCCTCATTTAAGTTGCTTATGGCAGAAGAGAGAAAGGCAACAAAAGGAGAATGTATAGATGTACCCTATTGAAAGAGAAGTTTATTATAAAGAATCAGGCATGGTGGTTGACACAAGTCTTCTGTTCTATGCCACTATTCTATTCTTCTACTTACTCCCTAGTCTCGGGGTACTGTTGTCCCCAGTGTATTCCCCCTGCCTAATGGTGGCTAAGCAACTCTCAATGACAGAGAGGGTAAAACTCCTATCACTGTGCATGCCAGGCACAAAAATATCCCTGTACAGCTCTGCCAACAGAAACAACGAGGGGGGGCAGGGAAGAGGGGAAGGAAGGAAGTGGCCAGCAATCCTCTTTACACTAGAAATGGGATTGGAAATGGGGTAATCGTCTAAATGGGCAGGACTGATGAGTTGATAAACATAACTCCCCTTTTTTTATTACAGAGATGAGGTCGACTCAGCATTGTAATCCCCTTCCAACTGCTCAGGGAGATTTCCAGCCAGTCACTACCACCCCACCTCACCCAACCACTGCATTAGTCTGATGGGAAAATCATAAATGAGATCTCATCTGCACTGTGTTTCATAATGGCCTTTAAGAGCATGAGGCCTGAGGTTATTATGGGGCCCAGGACACCCCTTCTGGAGTGCTCTCCTTTGTCTCCCTGCCTGTCCCTCCCCCCTCCCTTATTTTCTCTATTCCCTCCTCCTTTTTTTCTTTCCCTCCCCCCACCCCCCACTACATTCTATCCTCTCAGAATTTCATAGAGTGGTCCTGAGTGAACTGCGGCTTTGCTAGTGAAAAGAGCATCAGATTTGAAGTCAGAGGTTTCATAGGTTTGAATGTCAGCCTTGCTATTTTCTACCACTATGACCTTGGACAAGTCTCTTTATGTCTCAGTTTCCTTGCCTGTAAAAGGAGAGCCTTAAACTAGCTCAAGGGTTCTTAACAAGGAGTCTATTTTTTTTTAATGTATTTTGATAACTGAATTTCAATGTAATTGGTTTCCTTGTAATCCTTACTATTGTGTTTCATGTATTTAAAAAGACTAATATGACATGGGGTCCAGAGCTTTACCATGCTGTCCAAGGGGTCCATGATACGAATAAAATTGATTTCCTAGATTATATAATCTTTAAGGTCCTTTCTGCTCTAAACTTATTATCCTTTGGGTCTGTTTGATGCGCAGACAGAGGAGGAAAGCACCTACTGGAATGACTGAAGTGATATTGAGGGCTATACCCTTCTGATTCCAAAACATCTCCCTTGTCATCTATCAAAAGACCCACAATTCTACCCCTAGTTTGTTTCTTTGGGGCACTGAAGGCTTTTTGTCTTCGAAAATCTCTCCGTGAAAGGCATATAGTCTTAGAAAGGATAAGATCTTAGTTTTGTTATCATCTAATACCTCAGAGGAGGGTTTAGTTGACATGGAGGTCAGAATAAGGCTCTGAAAGAATAAGACACAGAGTAGGCAATTGAGGAGGCCTGGAGCATGAGGAAGTGTGACAAACCAAGGTGGCACAAAATGGTGAGAAGGACACCAGATCTGGATTCAGGATGCAAGTCCCAATTCCAAAAATGACTTACTATGTGACTGTGGACAATCATCTTTACCTCTTTACCTCTTTGAACCTCAGCTCTTTCGCCTGTAAAATTAGGGTAATAATGTGTGTATTCGTCCTTCGTTGCCGAAGAAGACCATGCCATCAGAGAAACGATGACATGACTTGCTCTTGACTTTGTTTTGAGTGAGGGAGGGCTGTGCACGTCACCAGCTTCACTTCTCCTCCAGAGCCATCTGAATCCAGTGACCAGATATTCATCAGGATGGCTGGAGATGATCCAAGACGAGGCAGTTGGGGTTAAGTGACTTGCCCAAGGTCACATAGCTAGTGAGTATCAAGTGTCTGAGGTGACATTTGAACTCAGGTCCTCCTGGACTGGTGCTGTATATATCAATATTTCAATAAGGTACATCTATATCTGGTGCTGTATCCACTGCACCACCTTATCTAGACCTATTTCACAGAGGTGCTGTGAAAAAAATCACCCTGTAAAACTTAAACCTTAGAGGTTCTACTCCAAATGTACAAGGTCATACAAGGGATATGTGAGATTTGAAACCCTTGTACTAATCTCAATAAACATTTATTAAGGACCTACTATATGCCAGGCACCATGTTAAGCACTGAAGATATAAACAGAGGCAGAGCTCTCAAGGAATTCACAATCTAATGAGGGAGACAACATACAACCAACTATGCACAAAAGAGTTAAATACAGGATAAATAGGAAATAATGAACAAATTAAGAGAGATCAGGAAAGGTTTCCTATAGAGAGTTGGATTTTAGCTAAGATTTGAAAGAGACAAGGAAGAAGACAGAGATGTAGACTACTCAGATAAGAAAAATGCCCACCAGTATCAGCAGGGGTGGTGTGACCATGAGCAAGTCACATTTCTCCACCCACACATACCCTCCATGACTCTCACTTAGCTCATATGTAATATAAGTGGGTTGGAATAAATGATCTTGATCTACTTTTCCTAGCTCTAAGGCACTAGAATTTAGAGTATTTTAGTATTTTCCTAACTCTACTATACTAAGCTATAGGAGGACTTCAACTCTCTTGATGATATCAGTCACTCTAAATGTTAGAATCTCTTACATTTGCATAGCTTTTTAAATAAATTTTATTCAAACATTTGTTAAGCAGTTAAAATGTCCCCTTTACTAGGACAAGATAGAGAAGGAATGCAGGATTAGAGTTAGATAATTCCTACTTCAGACTTCAATGGAAGGGAGGAATAGAGATAAATATTTGAGCTGAATAAGAAGAAAGAAATTATATAGGAGATCTGGCAGGGTTTGGACTTGAGGAGAAGATGAAATTTGGAGAAAAGAAATTGGGGGATGGGAGAGGAATTAGGGAAATTGAAGGAAAGCAATCTTCAGGTCCAGATTCTTCTTCTGGATTCTATAAGAGAAGGCTAAAGGAGAAGGAGCAGAATTAAGGAGGATTAATTAGCAAACAGCTCAAAGAAGACTTCAGGAAAGGGAACAGGAGAAGGTAGTTAGCAAGGCAAGGGAAGAAAAAGAGAAAGAAGTGATGGTTAAAGAAAATTGGTAGGATGGATTACGGAGTGGTAAAAGTTGTTGAAATATATAGGAGCTTACTAGGAGGAGAAAGATGAGGTAAAGTATGGCTATGAAATTGGAGAGACTAAGGAAAAATAAGGGACTGTCAAGTCATTAAGAGGTGATAATAGCTTATAAAGGTCCTAAAGAAGTATTTAGGGGTATTCCCTGATTGCTTTAAAAAATAAGATAAAAAAAAATAAGATCTAAGAATCAAATCTCTTTATAGTCTTCCATTTTGAGGGACAGTGTGGTGTAGTGGATAGGACACTAGACATGACTTCAGAAAGACATGGATTCAAATTTCATCTCAGACTCTTATTGTATGAGCCTAGGCAAGTCACTTAACCTCTCTGAGCCTCAGTTTCTTTATCTATATAAAGAGAGGATTAGATTCAATGGCATCTAAGATCCCTTTCCAGGTAGAAATCTATGATCCTTCCTTGTCAAGCAGAGAATTGGCAATCAAGAACAAAACTAGTTTAGAAAACAAACTCACTTGCAAATATCATGGAGGAGACTGACAAGATTATTAGCATTGCTTCTATAAAAGAGTCCTCATCTATAAAATAAAAGGGTTGAATAAAACTTTGGACAACATGCATTTCCTTGTTCTATGCCTCTAATCTTTTGTTACTTTTTTAAAGAAGCTTCTATTATTTTAACATAGGCATGGGAGGTACCTTATTGGAGGAAAGCTGAACTATCGTTCTGTGATCTCAATCAGCATGGAAAGCCCACTGAATTTTGCAGTGATTTGCATTGATTACATGATATTCATGTTTCTACCATAGCCAATTAACTATTTTCTCTGTGCCAATGGTAGTCTTAGCTCCCTACTAGAAGAGAAGGTGAAGGGATCTGTGGAATGTCACTCCACACGCTATATTATGAGGGACAATAAAGTATTACTATTAAAAAATAATAATTCAGAAATGGAATTTCATTGAGGGGGAAGGGAGGAGAGAAGAAAGAGTGCTAAGTAAGCTTTTGAAATAGAGAAAGAGAAACCTGTCAGGAGATTGTAGAGTAGAAGAATGTCAAACTAAGGAAAGATTAGCCTCAATTGAGGCTTTTTATGAAGAGAAGGGACTAAAAGAAGTAGTAGCTTATTCTCCAAGTTATATATACTGGAACTAAAGAAACAAGCAAATACCAACCAGTAAAGTTTAAAGCAAAAAGCAAAAAGGAAGATAGTTGGTGGTTCTCTGTTCATGGGGTATCAAGGCAGCTATTTGGTAATAACAATGGAGAGGATTGTTGTCTTCCTGGGGCATGTATCCAAGACTCAACAGAAGAAAACTTCCCAAGGTTTATCAAAACATGTGACTACTATCTACTTCTGGTAATTCATGAGGTCAAAAATAACACAACCAGGAAAAATATAATAAGCATTGCCAAAGATTATGAAATTATGGGGCAAGAAATTGAAGGGCATAGGGGCATAGGTTATGTTCTTACTGCAACAAATTGAAGGCAAGGGATGTAGAAAAGAAAAATGAATTCAGGAAGTGGGTTGCTGGCTCAAAAGTTCTCTTGGAACTGGATTTAGATTTCTGGACCCCAACTTACCAACTCTTGGCCAGGGATGGAGTACACCTAATAAAAGTTCTACTTAAGAATGTATCTGCTGGAACTGCCAAAGATAGTAAAAAATATTAATGTTGGAGGAATTGTGGAAAAACAGGTACTCTAACACATTGTTGGTAGAACTGTGAAATAGTACAACTATTCTGGAAAGCAATTCGGAATTGCTCAAATAAAGTGACCAACATGGTCATGTCCCTTGACCCACAGATACCACTCAAAGGCATATATCTGACAGAGACCATTTACAAAATGAAGGCTCCATAGACACCAAAATATTCATAACAGCGTTTTTGTGGTAAATAATCAGAAACAACATAGATGCTCATTAATTGGGTAATCATTAAAAAAAATCTTTGCTATATGAATGTAATGGAATATTACTGTGCTGTAAGAAATTACCAACATGATGTATACACAGAAGACTGGAGAGAAAAAAAAGACTCATGGAAAACATCGTGGCTGTCTGCAGGGACATGAAAGGCTAGCATGTGGAAGAGGAATTAGAATCATTCTGTTTGACTCCAAAGGGCATAACCAGAAGCAATGATTGGAGTTTTAGCAAATCTAGACGACTTCAAGGAAAGACTTGCTAACATTTAGAGTTATCCAGAAATTGAATGATCTGTTTTAGGAGGTGGTTGAGATTCCCCTCACTGAAGGTCTTCAAGCAGAGTCTGGATAGTCACTTGTCAGGTATGCTGAAGTCTTTCAAATTCTGTTATTCTTCATTAGACAATATACTTGTCCTCATTAAGCTTATAGCTTAGGAGAGAGATAGATGACATATACCTAAGTATAATATATAGTGAAAATAATGCTATATAAATAAGAGATTTATAGACAAATCACAATTAAAAGCAAAATGTCATAATTTCTGATATTCAGATTTGCTCCCATGAAATCTCCATGAGGCAGTTATTAGCATGTCTATTTTTTAGGAGGAGAAAAATAAGACTCAGAAATATAAAAGGACTCACCCTCAGGATCATACCAAAAAAAAATGTCAGCTACTAAGTCAAGAATAGGAATTACGACTGATTCTCAGGTCATAGGATCTCTCTCTCTCTCTCTCTCTCTCTCTCTCTCTCTCTCTCTCTCTCTCTCTCATTTCTTAGTCTCTCCACTTCCTTCAGTAGTTTCTTCCCTAGTTCTTGGACAGGGATATGACTTCCACCACCTTCTGCACATCATCGTCATTACTACATGTCTTCTATCCAACAAAATGCAAACATCCCAAATCAAAAGAAATTATACCAATTGTCCCACATTGTTAAGAAGAGGGCTGTAGACTATTCTGTAAATGTAAGCAAGTAAGCTTGTCAATGCAAAGCAGCGATGGAGAGCAATGTGCCACATGAGTGCTTGCTGTCTCATCTCCAGCCTCAAATGTCAAAAGAAAAGTCCTTTGACTGGATTCCTCTAATTTCCATAGCTTCTTTTACAAAAAAAAACTGGAGGACGGGGAAAGTTGCAAAATATTTTTTAATATATTAATTTTTTTTTAGTTTTCAAATTCACTTCCATAAGTTTTAAATTTTCTCCACCTCCCTCCCCCGCCAAGATGGCATGCAATCTGAGATAGTCTCAGATAGACATATTTTCATATTAGTCATGTTGTATAGAAAAATTAGAACCAATGGGGACCATGAGAAAGAAAAACCAAGACAAAAAGAGAGAGCAAATCATGTGCTTCTATCTTCATTCAGACTCATATTTCTTTCTCTGGATGTGGCATTTTCCATTGTGAGTCTTTTGGAATTGTTTTAGGTTCTTGCATTGTTGAGAAGAGCTAAGTCTATCAAAGTCAGTCATCACATAATGTGGCTGTTATTGTGTACAATGTTCTACTCCTCTTACTCAACATCAGTTCATATAAGTCTTTCCAGGTTTTTCTGAAGTCTGCCTGCTCATCATTTCTTATAGCACAATAGTATTTCATTACATTCATACACCACAACTTGTTTAGCCATTCCCCAACTGATGGGCATCACCTCAATTTCCAGTTCTTGACAATCACAGAAAGAGTTGCTATAAATATTTTTCTATATGTGCTTCCTTTTTCCATTTTTATGATCTCTTTGGGATACAGTCCTAGAAGTGGTATTGCTGGGTGAAGTTGCAAAATATTATAGATTGTTTTTTTCTTAAACAAGAGAATACCTATCACAGAATCACAGAATTTTAGAGCTGCAAGAGACCTTCAAGATCTCTAGTCCAATCCCCTCATTTTACAGATAAGGAAAACTAGGCCCAGAGAAAGACTTTAGGTGTCCAAAGTCACCCAGGGCAGAGGGTGAAAGAATCTAGGTCCCTTTCCTACAAGTGCAGTGCCCTTTCTACCACACCATATAACCATCTTTGAACTCCCAGTGGCATCACTGAATCTATTTTCACATTTTATACTGATTTCATAGTATAGTAGTTTCTCCAGCTATCAGAAAAAAATTCCTTCTTTTTCCCTCCAAGGAAGAACACAAAAGCTATTTTAGTCACCACATTATAAGATATATGACCAAGGCATACAAACTAAGGAAATTGGAAGTCCTGCCAACGTCTCAGAAAGGGCATTGACAGGCAGGCTGTTCAGAAGCTAATTTTCTTTCTACTATGAGGTGGGGTTGAGGGAGGGAGAGCAGGAAAGAGAATGAGGGAAAGAGGAGGGGAACAGAGGAGAGACAAGAAAAAGACACACATTTGCATGTGCTATATACTCTCTTGTTACTAGGGAATTTGGCGTGAAAGATTCTTTGCTTCAGCACTTAACAGCTCCAACACTTACTAGCTGTGTGACTGTGGGCAAATTATTCAACCTCCTTGAGCCTCAGCATCTTCATTTTTAGTAGAGGGGATAAGAATTCTTGTACAATTTACTTCACCACAGGTGTTTTGAGGAAAGTGCTTTGTAATCTTTAAATGTGACATTCATTCAACAACAAGGGAAGCATTTAAGTGTCTACTTACTATGTGGAAGGCACTGTACTAAGTCAGGAACATACAAAGACTAAAAAAAGTATGCACAGTTCTTACCCTCAAAGAGCTTACAGCTTCCTAGAGGTGGTGAAATACCGCATATATACATACATACATACATACATACATATATATATATATATATGGATAGATGGATGGATGGATAGATAGATACATAGATAGATAGATACAAAGATAAAGTACTAATAGTACTACAGTAGAAGAATAACTGAGCAAAGAAGGAAGGATCCAGACAACAATGAACAATGAAGCAATGAATTACAACAACCTGAAGAGAGGAAGAACACATTGGGGAGGGGAAAAGGGGGAAGATTGCAGAGAGAAAAGGGGTATTAGCAAGGGAATCTTGCCAGGGAAGTCACACCTGAAGGAGGCCCTGAAACAAGGTAATTTTTCTAAAATGCTGGTTGGGGAGGTTGTGCATTCCAGTCATGGGAGATAGTTTGAACAAGTACCAGGAAGCAGAAGATGGCAGCTCAGCTTGGGTACCCAAAACAGCTAAGTGTTCAGTTGGCCTAGAATGTAGAATTTTGATGGGAAAGGTAACGTGAAATAAGCCTGACAAGGTAACTTTGGAGCCAGATTGTTGAAAGCCTCAAATGTGCGCACCATTATTATTCTTTCTTAAAGATCCTACTATATTCTCCTCACCTGAACTCACTAATCCCTGGGTAGTGACAATCATCTCCATAGTAACCATTCATGACATCATGAGCACAACAAGGACACCATAAGGGGGAGCAGCAAAGAGGAACCCACACCCTGTTTCAAGACAAACACCAGATATGATTCTAGGTTCTACGTTGAGGTGCCTATTAAGAACTACCTCTCCAAACATATGCTCTGGAGTAGCCATTGCTTATTAAAAAGTTCTAGTTGCCCAACAGTCTGTGAGTGTGGACAGAAGACCCTGAAATTTCTAAAATCACACAGCAACCCCTTCACAGGAAAGTAAGCTGGCTGAGTTGGCAAATGCCAACCTAAAGATAAAAATCATTGAACGCTGTTGTTTTTTTCAGGTGTGAAGAGTCAACAAAAAAGTGGGGAGGAAGGAGCAGGGGACATCTTGAAATGGCTCCATAAATATTAGCTAGAGAACTGAGGGGAGAATGAAATAAGGGGGAGTGAAGAGGAGCAATCACAACCTATTCCTAGACAGTCCTTTTCCTTCTACCTTTCTTTACCAAAATCAAATTCATTGCTTGAAGCCTTTAGCCAAGATAAAGCAACTATTAATAACTTGGCCAAAACCAGTCAACAGCCCATAGGTCATCAAGCCACTATCCTAACCATACTCCCCACTCAGAAGAATAGTAGGGCTATGGAGGAAAGCAGAACTGGGAGACAGGAGATAAATGCCAATTTCCACTAATTTATCTGTTTTCTGTTTTGCATACAGTTCTAGCCATAAGCTCTAAAATTCCATTGCTTTGAGATTTATCAGACCTTCCTCAAATCTGCACTTAGAGTCAAGATTAGGAAAAGGCATTATTTGAAAAAATACATTGCGTTCCCCAACCCACCCCAAACCAGCACCACTGTGCACACACCTATTCTTTAGAAATGTTATCATGAATACAGGTCACTTTAATATCTGTTATTTATAACTTACTTTTTTTTTAAAGCATGGAAAACATAAATTGAAGAGGACCAGAGCTAACAATATTAGAGGTAGAGAGTAAACATTATTCAGTGGAGCTACCAGTTTAATTACTGTTTTTGGAATTTCAATTTATATGTGTTTTAATTAACCACAGAAGGGCTCACCTATTATTCCTTGAACATAAAAGAAATAACTATTGGAGAGGGGAAAATATTTTAAGGGATAATCATTGTCTTTGCTCTCAATCTTATCCAAGACATGCCAGATAAAGCTGATAACAAAGAATTTGGGGTAAAGAGAAACTCTGGTATTTGACATCTTGAATACAAACAAAATACAGATATTGTTTCAATAAATAATGTTCTTAGATGAATGTCATAACCAGAAAATTAGGAAAAAATTGCAAAACATCATTTGATAGTCACTGAAACAACACTATGAGAAATAAAACCAAACATTTATAAATTTCTTACCTTTAATTCCCCAGTCCCATCAAAGTGTTGTCTTTCCTGATCTCCCTATTTCTGTCTTAGACATTATTGAATCTCCCAGGCTTGAAATCTCATGGCTCATCTTTCTCCTTCATGGCCCCACAATCCTCTACCTCCATCCAATCAGAGAAGGGAAGGAGGAGAAAGAGAAGGTATAGGAATAAGAAGAGGTATCAGAGAAAGAAAAGGAGCAGAAGAGGACAAGGAGGAGAGGAGAAAGAGAAAGGAAGAAGAGAAAAAGGGGAAAGAGGAAGGGAAGGACTGAATTCTAGCCAAGAGTTTACTTTGGGGACAGTGAATAGACTAGTTCAGCTAAAACATAAGGTTTAAATACTACTTTTTTATGACTGACCATGAGATATAAAAAACAAACATAAAGGCTGAAGTGTGGAAGGGAGGGGCAGGGAAGGAGAAATGAAGTCTCATTGTTTCCTTCTGTTCAGTTCCAAAGGATTGTTTGCTACTTCCTCCTCCTTTTCTTCCTGTTGAAATATTGTTGTCTTTTGGATACTCAAAATTCTACCAATGTTTTCTCAGAAAATCTTAGCACAAGAAGGGACATAAGAGATCATCTGATCCAGTCTCTTAAATCTACAGAAGTTACATATCTGGAGTAATCTGGGCATCATCCTTAGCTCCTCACTCCTATATGCACCTCCTATATGCAATCTTTTGCCAGTGTGAATTTTACCTTGTAATATCTCTCAAATTCAATCCCTTCTCTCCTCCTATCATGCCACCACCTTGGTACAGGACCTTATAACCTTATGTCTAGACTACTGCAATAGCCTGCTAGTGGATCTGCCTATCTCAAGTATCTCCCTACTCCAATCTATCCTCCACTCAGCTATCAAAGTGATTTTCCTAAAGCATGAGTTTGACCATATCACTACCCTACTAAAAAAAACTCCAGTGACTCTTAGTCACTATCACCTCCAAGAGCAAATATCAAAACCTCTCGCATTCAAGGCTCTTCAAAACCTCCCTGCTTCTTCCCTACCTTTCTAGTCTTCTTACCCTTCCTGTCCTCCTACAGACTCTTCAATCCAGTAATTCTGGACTCCTTGCTATTCCTCAAATAAGACATCCATCTCTAGACACTAAACATTCTCCATGCAAGGAATGTTCTCTCTTGTCATGTTTACCTCCTGGCTTCCCTGGCTCCCTTCAAGTCCCATCTAAAACTCTACCTTCTATGGAAAAGCCTTCCCCATTCCTATTGATTATTTCCTATTTATCCTGTAGGTAGTCTACTTGTACATAGTTATTTATGTGTTGTCTCCTCCCTCCTTAGATTTTGAGCTCCTCAAGGGCAGGCACTGTCTTTGCCTTTTCTTTGTATCTCCAGTTTAGCACAGTGCCTGGCACATAGTAGGTGCTTAATAAATGTTAAAAAAGTCAGAAAGCTAACAAGTAGCAGAGCTAAGATTAGAACCCATGTCTCCTGACTCCTAGCACATGACAGCACTTTGCCTCTCTCAGACACGAGAAACTACAGAACACAAATGTGCTAAGTACTTGTGAATAATCTAAAGCCACTATCTTGGGCTATTCATCACAAAATATTGCAATAAGAATTTTCTGCTTATAAAATGTCAAAGAGAAGGTGATGTGGCATAGAGGGTAGTATAGTAGATTTAGAATTAAGGGAACCTGAGATCAAATCACAACTCTTACATTTAATTAGTTGTGTGATCCTGTACAGATCACTTAACATGTCTTAGTCAACTCTCAGACTCTAAGTCTTAGGCAGATTGAAATCTAAATTCAGTGGAGGGAATCCCATATCAATACAGTCACAGATCCTCGATATACTGGCATTTAAAATGCCACTCAATTTTTTATTTCTTCTTTCACCTGTTAATGTCCCTGACCTTCATTAGTAGGAAGTACCATCCTCTTGACTTCCGTCAGAAGACAGAAAAGAAAGCAAATTAATCCAAGCAAGCTGACCTTATGTCCAATACAACTTACCCAAGGACAGGTTAGTGCAAAACCCAAGAACGTGAGATCCTTGTGGTGTAGTTTACTATCAGATGATGGATCTTTTTATTTATATCAACTGGAAGGGAAGTTCCTTATGTTCAGAGACTTGATTTTATCTTTCCTCTGGGTCCCTCCTAGCAGCAAGGTAGTATTTTGCTTCTCAGGATTCCCAGAGACCAAAGCATGAGTCCCCAACTAGATGATAAATAACTGTCTTACCTATAGATATCAAAACTAGGGGCATGGGGCCATCTCCAGTCATCTTGAGCTGTATCTTACCATTGGACCCAGATGGCTCCAGAGGAGAAAGTGAGGCTAGTGACATTGCACTGCCTTTCCTCACTTGAATCTAATTCACTTGTGAGCCATGGCTTCATCTTCCTGATGTGATGGGCCTCTTCAAAAACAAAGGACAAACAACAACCAAATGTAGTATTGGATCAGGTCTCTCTACCAAGTCCACCTTCAAACTGTATTTTTTTTATATAAATGAAAATTATTATATCTCAAGTCCTCCTAGGACTTTCTATGACCTCTGCTGATCACTCCCAGAACAAAGAATTGACTCAGAAAAAAGTATTGGATTTGAGTCAGATAAACACTTCTCTCATTTCCTATGTGTGACTATAGGCAACTCTTTTCATCTCTCTGAGCCTTAATCTCAGTTTCCCCATATGAAAAATGAAGACAGTACTCTTCAAAGAGTAAATATCTCAAATCATTCAACAATCTTTAAATGAAAGAAGGTTTTGCTTACCTTGAAGTGCCGCATGTTAGCTACCATTATTATTTTCATTAATAAAGATAGAAAAACTATATGCCCAAGTGCCAAAGCTCCCTGTGAGCTATCTATCTAGCTTAATTGCTGGCCTTGGAATTTCAATTTATGTATATTTTAATTAATCACAGAAGAGCTCACTCAATATTCCCTAAATATAAAAGAACTGAATATGAGAGAGGGAACATTATTTTCCTCAAGATATCCATAGGCCAGGGCTAGTCTAAGACGTATGGACTTGTTATTTCTTCTGAGTTCTCAAAACACTCATTTATAAAACTATGCTAACCATCTAACCCCTGCTATATCAGAAATGCAAACAAAGATTTCTCTGAAACTTTCTCACAGACTCAGTCCTGAATCTTCCTTTGCTATTTGAGGATAGTAGCAAGCACTACCACAAGATACCAAAAACCTGAGGAAGTGATATATGTGAACCTGCACACTCTCCTCTGCCACTTGAATGCCAATCGGCACAGTGGGGAAGAAACACAAGAACACATACCATGTCAGGTGAGTATCTCCAAGGAAACTAGGAAAATTCAACTTTTTTTATTTCATGAATTTCATCAATGCATTTTATCTCATGCATGATTCAGAAGGTCTCCTGGGTCTTATTCTCATTCTATTAACAATTCACACAGTGATGTCAAACTCAAAAAGAAACCACATATTGACTTGGAAAACCACAAATTAACATTATCTATGTTGCCTTGCATTTTTATTTATTTTATTAAACATTTCCAGTTCCATTTTAATCTGGTTCAGGCAGCACTCAGGAATTTTGCAGCTGGTCCCTCAGAAGCAGACCACCAAGAGGCAAAAAAGTAGACCAGTCTAACTTCATCTAGGGGCCTCAGTAACAGCTTTTCTTCCACTTTAAATATTTCGGGAGAGTCAGGCATGATAATGCACACCTATAATCTCTAATACTGAGGGAGGCAAGGGCTGGTGAATTAATTAAGCTCAGGAGTTCTTATTTTATCCTTGTAGCAGGGCAAAAGAGTGTTAGCACTGTCTAACACCAATATCAGGAACCACAATCCTCCCCCCACTTCCCACTTTCCCACTCCCACCTCCATCAGACTTCCTGAAGAACATCAAATCAACCCAGGTAGGACATAGAGCAAGTCAAAGTCTGCTAATCAGAAGTAAAATTTGACCTGTGAGTGACCTCTGCACTTCCAGGCTGGACAAAATAGAGAAAACTATTCTTAAAGAAAAAAATACAAATCGAGATACAGATGGAGCTATAGATAAGATAGATCTTCAGATTTATCATGAGAGAAGTGCCCTCCCCCTCCCCACTCCCAACAACTCTCAAACTGCCTAATGCTTCTTAGCAGGGAATAGTTATCTGGTTTTCACTATCTCTGTGTGGAATCAGTCAACGACCCTCATCTTTGCCATGGCTACTAACCAAGGAGCTAAAAGCCTGTCTTCTTCCTCTTAAAGTGAACTCAGCCAGGAAAGGTGTTCTCACTTGGTGGTACTCAGCAGGGCCATGCTCTTCTTGACCTATGCAGAAATCAACATATCATAAGGAATATAAATGGATGCTCAATAAATAATTATTGATTTGTACCCACTTATCCCATCCTCCCAAAATGCACAGCCAATGATAGACCATGATTTTTACCTCTCTGTTATTAAAAAAATAAACTATCCCCACTTCCCCACTTGAATCAGCAAAAAATTCAGAGCAAGAAAGCAATCTGTGTTCTGATCCATTTGAGTTCTGCTCCCCAGTCCCCTGGCTGAATGGAATAAATATTTGTCTTTCTCACTCTGTGTTTGAAGTCTGTACTAAGTTTGGTGCCAGCTGTTCTGAGATGGAAGAACAGCTTGACTCAAATGCCAACAATGAAAAAGACAGATTATAATCAAATGCTGGCTATTCAAGAAAACTTAGGATCATAGAGCCTCGGGACCAGAAAGAGACCTCAAAAGTCATTTAGTTCAACCCCTACATCAGCAGGAATCTCCTCTACAATATCCTCAATAGTCATCCAGCTTCTGCTTAAAGAATTTCAGAGACGAGGAACTCATCTCTTCTGGAGGCAGCCAATTCCACTTTTCCACAGATCTAATAGTAAGAATTTTTTTTTTTACATTGAGCCAATATCTGTCTGTCTATATCTTCCAGTCATTTCTCCTTTTTTTACTGTCCAGTACCAACCAAGCAAAACAAATCTAGATTCTTTAGAGATTTGAAGCCAACAATATTGCTCTTAGCATGGTGCCTAGTACATGGTAGGCAATTAATAAATGCTTGCAGCTTGATTGATTATTGTCTTCCCCCCTCCTGGTTACACATCTTCTTGTTCCTCTGAATAAGAGGAATATAATTTTCTTTGGTCACTTCTGCAGTTGCCATCTCTCTTGATATCTTTAGAATCAGGAAGGATAATTCATTTCCTTTCTCTGAGTCTCATTTTTCTTATTTTTACAATATCAGGAAGGATTTTGAAAACCTTCAAATTCTACAACGTAGTTGAGGAAATGAGTGATTGTTTCTACCAGAAGTAATGATGTGATGTGCTCACCATCTTGTGTGAATGAATATATGGATTGACAGAGGTAAGGCACTACTGGCATTAAGGGGGATCAGGAAAGGTTTCTCAAAAAAGGTAGGATTTTAGATGAAACTTGAAGGAAGCCAGGAAAGTCACGAGAAAGAGATGAGAAGGCAAAGCATTCCAGGAATGGGGACAAACAGTAAAAATGTCTAAAGTCTAGAGATGGAATTTCTAACACTAAGAATAGCAATGAGGCCAGTGCCACTGGATTATAGAGTTTGAGGAAGGGTAAGGAGTAAGGTATAAAAAGACTGGCAAGGTAGGAAGAGGCCAAGTTATAAAGGACTTTAAAAGTCAGAGGATTTTCTTTCTGATACTGGAGATAACAGAGAACCATTGAAGTTTACTGAAAAAGAGAAGGGGGATGACATAGTCAGACATGGACTTTAGGAAGATCCATTTGATAACTGAGTGGAAGATGGAGTAGAGTGGAAAAAGACCCAAGAGAGGGAGGTTATTGCCAAAGTCCAGGCATAAAGTGATGAGAACTAGCACCAAGGTAGTGGCAGTTTCAAAGAAGACAAAGGGATAACAGAAGTAATAGAAACTTGGCAACTAATTGGATATGGGGGAGGGGGTCAAAAGAGAATGAGGAGCCCAGGATGACACCTAGATTTAAAGTTGGGGTGACTGGGAGGATGGTTTTGTCCTGAAGTATCTTTAAAAGATGGTGGAACTGAGTAAATTGTGATCTGAAGATATTAAATTCATTTTGAAGTCTGCATCCTTCTCTTTAGGGTGCACAAAAAGTTGGATCTCCATATAATTTGAACCTGGATTCACGCTGACTTCATTGCCTCTTGCTGCTGAGGTCTCAGGGGCCTCAGGATCTGCACTGGAGAGTGAAGTCTCTTTCCCTAGAGGGGCTGTTTGCATGAAGCAAAGCTTTGCAATCTTCAGTGACCTCCCCAGAGGGGAAGTCTGACTTCAAGGTTCTCCTCAGGATCTGGACAGTGGAGTACAAAGGGGAATGAGCCAAATAGACATACCATCATCTGTGTTCTAAAGCTTACTAGCATAGAAGCAAGTAAATAGCTACAAGAAATGGGGGGAGAAAAAATATATAAAATACTAAAGGCTGAGGGCTTTCTGGACTTCCCCAAGTCCACACCAGGGCTGTTTCTGATGTCTGTGACTGTAACTGCTCTCCTTTGTCATTTGGTCCCTTCAAGTTGTGAGTTGCCTGACTTATTTCCCCTCCCCTCCATCTGCCACACACCAGGTTGGTCTCTGAGCTGTTGTATTTTCCCCACAGTTCCACAGCTGGGTCCTGTCCTTGGGAATTGTGTTTCAGTAAACCCATAAGGCATTTCCAGAACTATCATATGGAAACGGGATTAGACTCATTTTACTTAGCCCCAGAGGGTACAACTAGGACCAAATTGGTAGAAGTAACAGGAGGCAAATTTCAAATTAATATAAGGAAGGACTTTTAATCATAAGAACTGTCCAAGAATGGATATTTGATTCTATACATGATCATATCCAAATAAACTTTCCCCTTACTTTAGGCCAGGCATTTCAATGCAATAAATAGTTATTAAATTTCTGAGAGTACATGATACTCTCGTAGGTTGTGGGGGTACAAAGATCTATATAATTCAGACCCTGTGCTAAGACAGTTTATAGTTTACTAAGGGAAGGGGGGGTGGATGGGAGGACAAGCATACAAATAGTTATGACACACAGGAAAGAATATGACAATCTAGGTAAAATGCAAAATGTGAGGGGGGAGATTACTCTCAATAGGAGAAAGGGAGATGAATAAGAAAGACTTCATGGAGCTGAGTTGGGTCTTAAGGGAAGAGCAGAACATCAAAGATACAGAAAACTGAGGGAATCTATTCTAAGAATGGCAGATAACATGAACAAAGGCACAGAATGACGAGAGGGAGAAAATAAATAATTCAATATAACTAGAACTCAAAATATGTCTTGTTTTTTTTAAAGGAGTAGTTAGGGATAAAGCAGCACAGATCCATTGGGGTCAGTCTGAAAAGGGATTTGAATTACATATTCAAATTTTATACTTTATTGAGTAGGCAACAGTTCTGAGTCTGAGTAACTAGTGATGCAGCTTGATGCAGTAGAAAGACTCCTAAATTTGGAGGACTGAACTTAAAATCACAGGACCTAAGTTCAAATTCTGGATCTACTTGTGTGACCTTGGGCAAGTCATTTTCCTTCATTCCTTTATTTCTTCATTTATAAAGTAAGTGTCTTGGACTAGATAACCTTGAAGAATTCTTCCAGCTATAGAACTATGACTCTATAATCCTATGATTTGGGAGGAAAAAAGGAAGGAAGGAAGGAAGGAAAGGCACCCACAATATGTTTAATTCAGAAAACATAAAATTAGCAGAGAAAGGAAAATGTGATAAAGACATCCTGCCCAAATGGGACTCCCAAACCTCACTCAAAGGATCAAGAGATTTCAGATCCCATTCATCTTCCCCATGAGAAGACAAAGCATATGATTTTTTGCTGGAGGTCTAGCTGAACCTCATCCTTTGCCCCAGGAAATAGCATTGAGTTTGCTTTCTTTATTAAACACATGGGAGAAAGGGGGAGTTGATAATTATTTTGAAGAGCAGAGAATTCTGAGATGAGGTTCTCAGGAATAATTCAGTTCAAGGGAAAGGTGCTACTGAGAGACATTAGTTATGCTGAACAAAAGGTATCATCAAGGAAGAAAAGTTTTGAGAGGTGAATGAGTTAGCTTTTCTGCAAAGATGAATATAGAAATCTGTTCTTGATCAGTGCAATCACAGTAATGGCAGAAAGACTATTAATTCTGTAATGATATTTTGTTAAACTGAACTCAAGATGATGTGCTAGCATTTACACATGTTTCAATTCAGTATCCCACAAGGACTGAAAATCAGACTTCAAAGCTCAAATAGGCAACCTGCCTGCCTATCT
Organism: Potorous gilbertii; assembly: GCA_028658325.1. NCBI lineage: Eukaryota > Metazoa > Chordata > Mammalia > Diprotodontia > Potoroidae > Potorous > Potorous gilbertii. The sequence goes on along the minus strand of CM053769.1, from coordinate 311,281,707 downwards.
CATCTCCCGCTCATTTGCCTGGCATGTGATTTATCTGTAAGTTATAACTATCCACCCAGTCCTGACTGAATAATTTGCAATTGAGATAAATTAAGAAAGGATCAAAAGTTTGGATTCATCAAGAATAGCATCTTAGAATTAGTTATCTATTAATTCCAACAAAACTTTCTAGTAATATTGAAGCTGAAAACACAGAGTCCTGGATAAGGAAGAATGAGAGCTTGCTTCCTTTAAGAAATAGACCTTTGTGGCAAAATGCAGTAACTGCAGAGCGATAGATCTGGAGTCAACAAACATAGATTTAAATTCTAGCTATGCCATAAAATACCAGTGTGATCTAGGACAAGTCAGTTCATCTATTTGGGTGGTGGTTCCTATATCTGTAAAATGAGAGATTTGGACTAGATAATTCCAAAAACCAATCCCAGCTCTAAATTTATGGTCTAAAAATTATAAGTCAAAATGAGGTGTCAGTTCCAGTCCTAAGGATCATGAACCCTAGGAACATTATTTGTTGTTGTTTTTGCTTTTATTGTTTCTAATTCCAGGGGATATGGGACTCTTTCTAGATAAGGACCAGAATGCAGACCACCTTGGAAGTACAAAAAACTTCCAAACACCCAAAACTAACTGTGAAAACAGCAGAGCTAAAAAGCCTGAAGCTTGAGACAGTGTTCCTCCACCTCCAAACCCCATGCCAGGGACTGAAACAAAATTAACATAAAGTTCCAAATCAAGATATAGTATGGAAAACATGAGCAAACAATAAAAAAATCCTGATAATAAAATCGGTATTATGGTGACAGTGACAATCAAGACATAAACTCAAAAGAAGACAATGAAGTCAAAACAGCCATAAGCAAAGCCTCAAAGGAAAACAAAGGTGAATTGAACACAAGCCCAATAAGAATTCCTGGAAGAGCTAAAAGATTATTTTCAAAATCAAATAAGAGCAGTAGAAGAAAAATGGTAAAATGAAAGCAAAGGAAGAAAAATGTGAGAAGACAATTAATGACTAGGTAAAAAAAACACAAAAAAATAAGAAAATAATACCTTAAAAACAGAATTGCTCAAATGTAAAAAGAGGTACAAAATCTCACTGAAGAAAATAATTCCATAAAAACTAGCACTGGGCAAGTGGAAGTTAATAACTCCATGTGACATTAAGAAACAATAGGATATAATCAAAAGAATAAAAATTATAAAAAACTGTGAAATATCTCACTGGAAAATAACTGACCTGGAAAATAGATCCAGTAGAGAAAATTCAAGAATTATTGGATTACCCAAAAGTCATAATCAAGAAAAGAACCTAGACATCTTATTGCAAGAAATTGTCAAAGAAAATCACCCCAATATTCTTTAACAAGAGGGTAAAATAAAAATGTAATGAATCCACCAATTACTACCCTAAAGAGATTCAAAGATGAAAACTCCCAGGAATATCGTAGTCAAATTTCCCAGGTCAAAGAGAAAAAATACTTCAAGCAGAAAAAAGAAACCATTCAAATACCATGTGAACACAGTCAGGACCACTCAAGATTGAGCAGTTACTACCTTAAAGGAGAAGAGGACTTGGAATATCATATTCTGGAAGGAAAAAACCTGGGATTACAACAAAGGATAATCCACTTAGCAAAACTAAGTATAATCTTTCCAAGAAAATAAAATGGATATTTAATGAAATAGAGTACTTTTAAGCACTCCTGATAAAAAACTTTGACTTTAAAATACAGAACTCAAGAATAAAGGAATAAAGACTCAAGAATAAAAGAACAGAGAATAAATAAAAAAGTAAACACAGAAGAGAAAGTATAAAGGACTCAATAAGGTTAAATTGTTTACCTTTCTATATGGGAAGATAATACATGTAACTTTTAAGAGCTTTATCAGTATTATGGTGATAGGATTCCACATATAAAGAGGGTGAAGGAGTGAGTCAATTATGTCAATGTGATAAAAAAAAATGATATGCAAGAAAAATGGATGCTCAGAGAGAAGGAGGAAAGGAGAGGAAAAATGTGGGAAATTATTTCACATATAAGAGGTGCACAAGAAACAGTTTTTACAGTGGAAGGGGATATTAGGGGGAGTGG
>CM053769.1:311245604-311279111 GCA_028658325.1 Potorous gilbertii | reverse complement strand
TTACCTATGTTTGTACCCAATGTAGCTGCCTCTAGTCAGTGTTTCAGTCTAAACTACATTAATTAATTAAATTCACTTTCACTAAACCCTCTTACAATCATCCTTACATTCTCCTCTCTTCAATATATGATGTGGTCAATATGGTAAACTACTTATTACAAAAGTGCTAACACACTAAATGCTATTGGATGCCATTGTTGGATTCCATACTTCTCATAGGGCTATGAGATTTAGATTTCACCGTAGATGACTATAATAAACTTAGCCAAAATGATCCATGCTGCTACAAGTTAGCAGTTGACTAATTTGAACTAAGAAAATGAAATAACAATTGTGAGTAACAATGACTACTCCCTGCTAAAAATGGCTTGCATTGTTTCAGTCTGGTGTCAATGAAATTAATGTAGTTGAAATGAATGCACTTATAGTTAGGTGATCTGAGGTCAAATCCAAAGCCAGCTATATAAGCATGGGTGAATCATATAACCTCTTTTAGCTTCAGTTCTATCATCTGTAAAATGGGAACAATGATACTTTTAACTTCCTCTAGAGGTTGTGAATAAATTTTGTAAAACTGAAAGCACTATAGAAATGTGGGGCACTTCCTTTTAAGAACTGTAGAATTATATCCTTGCATATGAAGTTTCTTGCTGTAATCCTGCATTCCTGCACACACATACACATACACACGCATATATATATATATATATATATATATATATATATATATATATATATGTAATAGTTTTAGTATTTTTTCCTAATAGATATTTAAAGTTTTAACCTTTTGCTTAGTGTTATTTGTTCATAATGAAATTAATAGGCTCTTGGTAAAAACAAGGACCAATCAAAAGAAGCAATGTAATGTAATGGAGAGAGAACCTGGGGTTCAGATAAGGCCATTGGTTCTAGCTGTGTGACCAGGCCCAATTCTCTTAACCTCTGTGAGTCTCAGGTCTTTTCTGTGTATCTTGGTCTTTTTTTTTTTAAACTAGGTTATAAAATCTTTGTAATTAATGATTGCATTGAAGAGTGACTTTCCACACTGGGAATTACCTAGACCGATTAAAAATCGCAGATCTTAAAAATATTCATACATATGTTTTGTGGATAACCATATGTATGTGGGTGGAAAGCATATCCTGTTATATTTACTAGGATTTGGAATGTTCAGGGTGGAGATAGGGTGGGAGAATAGAGAAGTTCTAACCTTTTTCATCTAATTGTGATGATGGTTATGAGAAAGGAAGGAGCTCACTGAATGAAGTAGAAGAATTCCCATTCTTTTCTATACGGAAATCCTGTGGTAAGTTGGAAGTTTACAGGCAGGACTTCTTAACCATAAACTGAGTATGGTATGAGTTTTAATTTGAAGGAAAAAAAGGGTACCCTTTTTCCATGTCGGGAGAAGTGATTGGAGCAGTGAATATTCAGGATACAAGAAGGGTAGGGTGTTGTTAATAAACACAATTGGCATCACTGAGCCTGAGAGAGAGAGAGAGAGAGAGAGAGAGAGAGAGAGAGAACGTCCAGCCATGAGTCAGCCCTGGAATTCCCTTTTGAATGGCATAAGAAGGCAAAATTTCTGTATCAGTTATCTGGGCAAGTTGGGGAGAAGTAAGGGTAGTTCCTTTCTGAGGAAAATGGAGCAGGGTCTAGACTAAGCCCTAAGCAAACATAAACCCCAAATCCAAACCCAGCTGATATCCGCGCTTAAATTTCTTCAGAATACTGAAATCTAGGGAGATTGAAAGGGAAACCCTGATATAGTAGGAAGAGCCCCAGATTTGGCATGTGGCAACCTGAGTTTGAATCCTGAATCCTCTGTTTATTATTCCCTATCTGAACAAAATATGCCCTTGTTGGCTATTAAGCTGATGATGTTCTCCAGTAAAAATTCAAGAGGTCCTGGGAATTCCCCATGCTCGTTTTGGTAGGTTTTCATTCTGCTCACTTCACTTTGCATCAGGTCATGTAAGTCTTCCCAGGTTTTTCTGAACCCATTCTCCTTGTCTTTTCTTATAGTAGAGCAGTATTCCACCACAATCATACAATGTTTGTCAGAGGAGAAGGTAACCTTGACAGGAGAGTGAAGCCACAGCCTTTGCCTGTTTTGCCAGAAGACAGGGACTTTGGAGGGAGTGGTTCAAACAGTACAGAGTGTGGAAAAGGGGAAATCATCATTCCACATCCTCTGCCATACTATCTCATGTTTTAACAATCAACCTCTTGAGAAAGTATAATGAGAGTTTACATTTTACTGTGTCATGTCTTAAGTCGGTGTCCAGTCATGTTTATGAGTCTTTTAGATTTTAAACATATCTTTCATGTGGAGGAAATGAATAGCTGATCTATACTATATATATATATATATATATGTATATGTATATATGCATATGTGTATATATATGTGTATGCATACGTACACATTCAAAGAGAGAGAGAGAGAAAGAAAGAGAGAGAGCGCATACCTTTCTGCTCTCTATACACTAAGCACCTTTCTACTCCCTTTCAGGAAGACCTTAGTTATAAGTCAAACAAGCTTTAATTTATTTTTCTTTTTTAAAAAATGTTATTTTTAAAATAAATATCTATCTACTTCTGCACTAACACTAGAAAAACAAAAACAAAGCCCTTTTAACAAATATGCATAGTCAAGAAAAATAAATTCCTTTACTGGTCATATCTGAAGAATATATGTCTCCTTTTGCACCCTGAATCAATCCCTTCTCTGTTAGGAAGTAGGTAGCATGCTTTATTATCAGTCTTCTGGAATTGTACTTGACCATTATGTTGATCAGAATTCTTAAGTCTTTTAAAGTTGTTTGTTTTTATAATGTTGTTATTGTATAAACTGTTCTCTTGGAGCTGCTTGTTTCACTTTGCATTGGTTCATACAAGTCTCAATTTCCTCTCACACCATTCTTCATTGATTATGGGACAATAATATTTCATTATATTCATATAACTTTTTTGGAACAGAGTTTCAAATTGTTTTCCACAGTGCAACTGATAGTGCATTATTGAGCCTGTAAGCGATTTTCCCCTAGGTAGCAGGGGTTGGGGGCATAAAGAATCAAGTACAATGAGAATGAATTTGACTGGTCTCCTTAGAGGCTAGCATCCCCTGTGATTGAACTGTGTCTTTTCCGCATTTCCTGGATTTGCTGCATCATCATCATCTTCAATAACATTTACATAGCACTTTAAGGTCTACAAAGTACTTGGTGGCTATTATCTCATTTGATCCTCATAACAACCATAGGAGGTAGGTATTATCACCATTTCTATTTCCCATTTTATAAATGAGAAAATCAAAACAAATGGAAGTTAGGTGACTTGCCTAGGGTCATATAATTAGTGTCTGAGACTGGATTTGAATTCAGGTCCTTCTGACTGAAGACTCAATATTCTATCTTCTCTGCCACCTAGATGTCTGTGTACTATCTGCGGGTAGTCTAGTTTTAGTGAGGAGCTGACTTCAGAGGGTTTGTAGTGCCCAGAGCTGAACACTTTTGATGGAATAGGGAACTATGGTTCCAGCAGTGTTTTTTTTTTTGCTTTGCATAGAATCCATAGATGGTATAGCTAACATGTCATAGAACACCAACTACAAGGCTTTGTGCTCTCAACTGCTTCTCCCTAGATCCCAGGTCACATGCAGACAGTTCACAGATATACAGCAAATCTAGGAATTCCAGGAAAGATAAGAGTTTCATTTATTCTTTTCCTGCCCTAAAAGTGTGCAAAGGAGTATAGAAAATATGACAATTCCCAGCTGATGTTTAACTCACAGCACCTGGTACAGTCAGTCAGATGAAGGACTCAGGTGTCTTAGACCTAATTCTTTTTGGCTTGGTACCCTAGGCAGACAGAAGTTCTTGAATTCTCAGTGCTTTCCTGTTCTGCGTCTTATCACTGGTAGGAAGGGGCCTCAGATTACATCTTGCTACAGTTAGTTTATGCTTGTGGAGTAGGGGAAGTATATTTAAAGGCAGACCAGAGTATGGAGAGCTGGCCTCCAGGCCACTCTGGCATCTCTGACCTTGAGATCTTTAGTTTATGTTTCTGTTGGCCAAGTAGTACATTACATTCTCTTCTTTTCCTTTGGACTTTCTCAGTTGATGGGAGATACAGAGCTGTAGTTTATAGAGGAGAGCACAAATATTTAACAAACTCTTGTGTGTATTACCTTGGGCAAATAACACATGCCCTGGACCTCAGTTTCTTTCCCTGTAAAATAAGGAGATTGTAATGGATGATCTATAAAATCTTTTTTTAGTTCTAGATTCTATATTACATTTGAATAATGTTCTGTGTATGAGCATTATGAAATATGGGAATGCTAAAGTTAGGTAATTTGCTTGAGTTTACAGTGGAAAAACTGGGATTAAAACTCAAGCCCTGTGACTTCTTGCTTTTCCCATCAGTCCACAATGCTCTCTTAAAGGACAAGATTCTTATTAACTTGGAAAATTGCTTGACTTATGTGAAGTCACATTTCAAAGAACAGGCTCTTTTGGATGCAGTTTTCTGATCTCAGAGCTGGAAGGGACGTTAGAGGCCATCTAATTAATCCTCCTAATTTTAGAGATGAGCGACTGAGGGCTAGGATGGTTAAATAACTTTGCCAGGATCACAAGGTAGTAAGTTTGAGAGGTAGGATTTGAACCCAGGTCTTTTGACTCAAGAAATATGCTCTTGTTCTACTATAACAGCCTCAATTGACAAGAAGTGTTTCAGAATTTTAAAGACCTGTTTTGTTTTTAACAGAGAAATGTGATTAATAAGACACTCTTCTCTGTTAGAAAATGGTGAGATCTATATTTTGTTGCATTTTGCACCAAAACATTTGTTTCTATTTACCTTAAAAAAAAATCTCCTTCAGAGACATCATGCAGGGAGCAACCATCTGTTCAGGATTACACTTCAGAATCGCTAGTTTCTCTGAACCTTCCCAGTCTCCATGTATATTAATTAAATAGAATGTTAAGGGCATATTCTTTCTTGGTTCCTGGTCCAGTTTACCTGCTTCATCTTGGGGGACACACTCAGATTCCAGGGTGCCTCGATAAATACTGAAGCACAGGCCAGGAATCTCTGAATTCCATTTTTGGTTCTTCTGCTGTGTGGATCAGTGACCTTGGGGGAGTCATTTACCCCATCTTGCCTTGCCTCATCTTGCCAAAAAAAGAAAAAAAGTTTTCTAGATGGGTCATATTAGGCACAATTGTGGGGGAGGGGGACTTTTAGCTGGTGGGGAATCTCAGCAGAATACCCTGCCAGTTAAATTGAAACAGAATCCAAGCCTTGTGGTAGTGGGAAGGCAGCATGGAGATTCCTGATCCCTCTTGCTCTCAATGTTGCTCTTGGGGTGCAGGCATCAAACTGGTGGGAGTGGACATCATTATCTCTGAGCAGAGAGTCCTCTCCTCCAATCTATGAGATTTCATTTACAGAGTAAAAAAAAGTAAACAGTAAATATAGATTTACCAGCTGTGAAGGGTGTCTAGCCCACCTTCTTCCTTTTCATTTTACTATTGAAAAAACTGAGGTTCAGAAAAGTTAAGTAATTTGACCAAGTTCACACCAGTAGTGAATAGAACAGCCAGGATCAAACCTATGTCCTGTGATACCAAATCTCTCAGCTTTTCCTAGGCACCATGAGGCTAACAGGTATCCAGGATAGGGGTTCTTAACCATTTTTGTGTCAATGATCCTCTTTGGCAGGCTGGTGAAGCCTATGAATTCTTTCTTGGATTACTGTTTTTAGATGCATAAAATAAAATGGAATACAAAGGAAACTGATGATGTTGAAATACAGTTATCAGAATAATAGAAGGTAAAAGTTCATGGGTCCTAGGTTCACCTAGGAGAAAAGTACCCAACAACCACTCTTTCATTTCTTGTAGAAACTAACTTTATTTGATAGCCTTTCTTCAAGATTATGTTTGCCATCAGTGTTGTGACTCCAATAGATTGTAAACCTCTCTATGTGCTCTTCTGTTAGCCTATTGGATGAGAATCCCCTCCTCTGTTTCCCATCTCACCTTCTACCTTTCTGGAGAAAGCAAAGCACCCTTTAAAACTTTTGTTTACATATTTGTTATAAGCTATCACACTCCTGAATGAAGTTTCCTAATTAGCTGTCAGAAGAGACAGCTGTTGTTCCTAGGCAAAGAAAGCTTTCATTGGAGTCAGTGGATTTGGCTCTTAATCCTAGTTTGCCCATTTCCTGCCTATGTGACTTTAGGCAAGTAATTTTATCCTCTAGGAACCTCAGTTTCTTTAATTGCGAAGTGAGTGATTTTGTGTAAGATGATCTCTTTTCAGCTGTACAGCATATGCGGCTAAGATCGTCTTAGATTTTTGTAAACAAAAGTCATTATTCAAAGATGGAGATACCAGTATAATTCTGCTTGATATGTTGGTTGGAATGGAGGGGAATCCTGGGTTCTGGTTTAGTCATGCTGGTTTAAAATCTTGGTTTAGTTGACCCTGGGCAGTGTGATCAGTTCTTTACCTTTTCAGTGCCTTAGTTGACCTCAGTTCAAGAACTAACTGTGTTGTTGGCTAGCTGGGTGACCTTAGGCCACTTTCCTCTCAAGGCCTTAGTTTTTGCAACTATAAAATAGGAGGTAAGACTTGATCTGTGCCAGACTGTATCTCTAAGGTAACTTCTAGCTTTGTTATGTACTATAGTTCTGGCTTACTTATCAGAGAATGCCTCATAATTCCATCTTGTAGAAGCATGGTAAGTTTTGAATGCTTTAGGTCTTTTTTTTTACTTAATGAGTGATATAAGTCGTAAATGAACATTTGAAAACTTCTGCAAGCATTTTATTGTCTTGAATGACATTAGTTGGAATCATCTGATGGGCATGGTGGTGAAAGAAACTTTACAGAGTTGATTCAACTCCTTAGTCATTGTCTTCATGGGTTGCGTTCCATCTTAATGCAAGGGATCACTCAGAGTACCAAGTTCAGATAAACAATAATGTTTAATAAAAACAGATCTAACAACCTCTAGGTCAAAACAATCCACAAGGTGGTAAAAAGCAACATAATACAATAAAAGCATATAAAAGCCACCAACAAGGAGACTAAAAGCAGTAGGCAAGAACTTCCCAATCTCAGGAGATCCTGCTAGAGTCCAGAGTCCAGAGCTGTCTTTATATTCTTCTTTCTCAAACTTTTGGCAGCTGGGTCCCAGATCAATTTCTAAGTTAATTCAAAATATTCCATTGCTTCACGGCTCACACAACAGTCTCATTGGTTGTGAGGAAATATGGGAATTAACCCAGTCTCTTTAGTTCTATTAGTGCTCTAGTTCTCAAAAGCCTGACATTAAAAATCCTCCATAATCTAATTCCATTCTATTTTTCTAGCCTATTTTCATAATATTCCTTACTTTGTATTACAACCAAATTGGACAACTCCCTGCTCTCCTTCCCTCAACTATGCCTTGAACTCCCCCATTCCATGGCTTGGTACTGTTTCCTATGCCTGGAATATCTTCCCTTTCCTCCCTATTTAATCCTTACCCATTCACTCAAATGTTACCTGTTCTATAAAACCTTCCATGATGCTTCCTGTTGTTAATGAACTTCTTTACTGGGTCGCACATAGAACTTTATTTTGCACCTTTCAAATACTTGCATAAAATACTGGCTATTAGGATACGAGAACCATAAATTTAGAACTAGAAGGGACCTTGAGACAATCTAATCCACATTTTGATATAATCTTCCTTCTAAGGTTGGAAGTTCCATGAGGGAAGGCAGGACCTATTTTTTATCTAAACCTTATATTTTCTCCAGCACCTAGTCTAAAGATTTAGACATAGGAGGTGTTTAATAAATGTTTGTTGAATATAGTTGAAGGATTGAACAGACTAATGTTTTATCTAAGCTTTGCATTTTCCCTAGCACATAGCGCAATGCTTTGTACACAGCAAGTGTTTGATACATTTTTAAATGAATGATACTCCTTTCTTCCATATCCACTCCCTAACTGAAATTGTAATCTTCTGGATCCAGAGAATAAACTACTGTCCATGGTTATTAGCTTTAACATTTTTGTAAACAATTGTTTTGCTGGAATAGAAAAAAGATTTAAGAACTTTCACTACCAGTCATTGAACCAATAATTCAAACAATTTAGCAATCATTTATTAAGTCCTACTATGTGTAATTCATATTAGATGTTGGGAATGCAAAAACAAAGATGGCACCTACCAGTTACCTGGCTGTTGGCAAGTGCCCCCAGGGATCTCTCTAAGCCTAAACTTAAGGTGTGAATTGCAATCTAGATCTGTGAAAGGCTTTTCCACACCTGCATTGATGAAATCACAGGTCTAAAATGCAAAAAAGAAAAAAAGAACCTGCAGAGGAAAAATACAGTTACCACTGCTGCCCTATCTTTCTGTATGAACGTGCCAACCCACATTCTTGCAAGACTTGCATTTTGGAGCAGTTTATTGACCACCCGAAGGACCTTGACAAATTACTGATTGTCTGCAGATTGTGATTTCAGAGACTTTGCTCTGAAGGCTCCAGGCAAAACACTTAAAGGTAGGCAGAGAAGTGAATTTGTGCTTGGGAACTCCAGGTAATCCACAGGAGCTATGGATGCTCCTTGAGTCTCTAACACAGATCAGTGTATCACTGTTCATCTTTAGAGAATCCTGGGGTTTTCTTGAGGTAAAAAAAAAGGCCTTGTGAAGTCTAGTGAGCAAGGGGAGACACAATGGGTTAGTTGCCTTGAAATCTAAATCTCTGGGAAGTTCTTGCTAGTGTCAGAGTCATACAGTCCTACATTCAGAAAATAAGTGCAGAGCTGCTGCATGGTGTTTTCATGTATGCAAAATGTGAAGCATGGCTCCTGAATTTGGACCCATTGAGTCACAAACATACCTCTGCCCAGACAATTCAATCCAGGCATCCCTGGCCTGCAGATCCACCAGTTCCTAATTCATATCCTTATACCCATTTCTTCTCTTTCTCACTCCAACCTGAACATAGCTGCCAAAATCATCTTTAAAGGGCACAGGTCTGACCATGTGACTCTCTTGCTCAAAAAACCTTCAGTGGCTCTCTTTTGCCTACAGAATAAAATATAAACTCCCTAGATGGCATTCAAGACTCTCTACATCCTGACTCCAATCTATTTTCTGTGCTTACTTTACATGACTCTTTCATTTATTGAATGTTCCAGTCAAATTACTCCCCATCCTTGTCATTCTGCTCCCTTGCCTCTCACCCATGTCTTTTCTCATCTCAACCTTTCAGGATCCTTGTTTTCCATATGCTCTGGTGCCATTTTATTGAAGCCTTCTTTTCCTTGAACTCTCAGTGTTCTTTCCTGCCTCAGTTGTGAGTGCTCTCTCCCTTCTCAGATTAGTTTGTATTAATTTATCTGGGTGCACAGCGTCAGGTGTGGGAGAACAAGTCCTTTTTAACTTCTCTTGTGCCTAGCACATCTTGCACAGAAGAGTCACTTAGCAAATATTTCCCAAATTGCATTGATTGAAATGCACAGATCAATTTACTACCTCTGAGGATTAAATAGTATCTACTTAGAAAATTCCAAGTGAAATAGTAACACCTGTCTGGCTCTTGTGAAAATGTGTGTATTGGGCATCCAGGGTCTAAGAGGGGTTTTAATTTATAAAATCCTATAATCTCTCTCTCTCTCTCTCTCTCTGTGACTGACTCTCTCTGTCTCTCTCTCTTTCTCTCCCTCTCCTTCCTCTACTTCCCTACTCTCCTTTCCTCTTTCCCTCTTCCTTCTTCTTTCTCCTTTTTTCTCCCTGTATCCTCCTCTCTCACTCCCTCCTATATCTTTTCCTCTTCCTTCTCTTTCCCTCCCCTCTCCCTCCCTGTCCCTCTTCTTCCTCTTTCCTTCCCCCTCCTTTCCCCTCTCCCTCACAGCAAAATGTTCATTGTGGTCTAAAGCAAACTGGGAATATTAATTTCTCAGTGTTTCTTGGAGGAGGCATGTTGCTAATTGGAAACTTTTTTTTTTATGATAGTCCCAGAACTTGCCCCTAGCTGCAATGCTAGATGTGATTGTAGACAGGGGGCTTCCTGAAGGTGTTTTCCACTGGTCTGTTCAACTGGCTCTGTTGACACTGCTTTCTAATAGTCTACAAGGAGTCTTATTTAAATGCTCTTTTAGCCTGCTCATTCCTGAGCAGTTATGCATTGATATTTTAAAATCAGGGAAGATAATTTGAGAAATTGGGGAGGGAGGGAAAAAGATGGTGAGAATGTGTTGCAGCATTTCTCCCTCCATTCTCTCCTTCCCAGTTGCACGGAGACTAGTATAAAGCTGCATCTGTAATAACTAACTGATTTGCCAAGTGTTTTTGTTCAGAAGGGACACTGTCTATTTTTAGCAACAATGAAGTGTCAGGCAAAGGGAGGGAGGCCTACCTCAGAAGGACAGATCTGAAGCATGGCCCAGAATAATGGAGAGAGTGCTGCAAGGAAGCCAAACAGAGCTGGGCTGAAAGGTCTGCAAGACAGAGTCCCCAGATCTCTTAGACTAGTCAAAGCCTTTAGACAGTTGTTTTTTCTGCCCGGAAAAGGACATTCCAGTCGAGTGGGGATATAGCTGTTCCATAGAAATCAGAATGTAGGGAGTTGAATTCTCTGTTCAGCATGTACAATTCTTTCCACTTTTTTAGGATCGAGGTGATCAATCAATCACTGAGACAATCATTAGCTAGTTACTGAATGCCTACCTGGGTGAAGCAAAGAACAAGGTATATAGTTCCTGTACCAGGGAGCTTATAGTCTGCAGATGTGTTTCTGAAAATATGCATCCAGCAAGTTGGATTTTTTCAGCTTCTCTTATCAAGAACTTATAGTTCAGGGAACATTTTAGAGTTCAGTCTCCATTTCAAGAGATAAAAACCTTATGATCCACTCAGAAAAAACAACTACAAGTTGATGAAGAATGCATATTGCTCACATCATGATGTGAGTTGGATGGGTAGCCAACTGAATTAAATTAAAAAAAATGATTATATCTTTTACTATGTGTCAACTACTTTGCCAAGCACTGGGCTGCCAAGATAAAAATAAAAATAGTCCCTGCCTTCAGGGAGATTACATTCCACGGGGGGAAAATATGTGGACAGATACGTAACTGCAAAATATATGCAGAGAAGCTTGGAGGTGGTGGGAGCAGGAAGAAAAAGTAACTAGGGGTATTAAGAAAAGCTTATTATTATTGAAATAACTTGAATTTAGTCTGGGTAACTGCAAATATGGAGGTACCCTAGAGATGTGTCTGTCCTTCGTTGCCAAAGAAGACCATGCCATCAGAGAAATGATGACATGACTTGCACTGGACTTTGTTTTGAGTGAGTGAGGGCTGTGTAGGTCACCAGCCTCACTTCTCCTCCATCTGAATCCAGTGACCACATAGTCATCAGGATGACTGGAGATGACCCAGGATGAGGCAACTGGGGTTAAGTGACTTGCCCAAGGTCGCACAGTTAGTGAATGTCAAGTGTATGAAGTGAGATTTGAACTCAGTCCTGCTGACTTCTGCACTGGTGCTCTCTCTACTGTACCACCTAGTTGCTCCCGGTACCTTAGGCAGAAATAGCAAAGTTAGGAGGAAGGGTGGACTTGGTGGTGGGATATGGAAGGTAATGAGTCTAGTTTGGATATGTTGAGTACGAGATACCAAAGTCCAACTTAACACCTCCACATGGTGAAGTGGAACCCAAATCCAGGAGAGACACTAAGACTATTTGTATAGACTTGAGATGTCACCTACAGAATAATAATTGAATTATTTGAAGCTAATGAGATCACAAAGGAAAAAATATAGCTAAAGAAGAGACTCTAAGACAAAGATACATACTAGGAGAGAGAAGGATGACGATCTAGCAGGGGATTGAGAAGAAGTAGTTAGACAGGTAAGGATGAAAACCAGGAAAAAGGTAATCAGACAAGTGGAAGTGGCAAAGTCAGGAAAAAAGGGTGGGTCCTCAAGAAATCAAGAAGCATGGGAACTGAGGAAGAGCTATTGGAATTAACAATAAAGAAATCATGGGTGACTTTGCGTTTAAGTTGAGTGGTGGGGATGAAACTAGATTGCAAGGGGCTCAAAGTGAATAAGAGGTGAGAAAGTAGAGGTAACAGGTTCTTGGTATCTTGGATAGGCACTGGAGATAGAAAATGAGCTCACTCCAGTACTGAATAAAGGGAAAAAGTGGCTCAGATTGCATTTCAGTGTTTTCAATGATTCAAAAATACTCCATGTTATCAAAATTCATTTCTCTAATTCCAGTGAAAGACCATAATTTCAGGAGAATTTAAATTTCAGTTAGCCCAAAAAGCAATGGTGAAACACACAAGGAGTCTAAATAGACTGCAACATATTATTAATGATGTATTATACATAATTTCTACAGTTAATCAACAAACATTTATTAAGTCCCAACTGTTCAAGGCAGTAGGTAAGTGCTGGACATGTAGAGAAAGGAAAAAAATAGTGTCTGCCTTCATGGAGCTTGTATTCTAATGGGGGAAGCAATGCATAAAATAAATAGGAACTCAAGGTATAAACAAAGTAGGTAGAAGGTAACCTTAGTAAGCAAGGCTCTATCAGTTAAGGGGACTAGGAAAAGCTTCCTACAGAAGTTTGTGTTGAAAGAAGCTAGACATTCTAAAAAACCAAGATGAATGTGTAGTACTGGTAGATCTATCTGTTCAGTCATTTTCAGTTGTGTCTGACTCTTCTTGACCCCATTTTGGAATTTTCTTGGCAAAAATTGGAGTTGTTTGCCATCTCCTTCTCTAATTTATTTTACAGATGAGAAAACTGAGGTAAACAAGGTTAAGTGACTTGCCCAGGGTCACACAGCTAGTTTTAAACTTGGAAAGAGGAGTCTTTCTATCTCCAGGCACAGCACTTCATTCACTGTACCACCTAATTGGAGCCAATAAAATATTAAAAGATGCAGAGAAAGGCCACCAGTTGAATTATGTAGACTACTTTTGAAGGAGTATTAGGGTAGGACAAAGACCCAATTAGACAAGATGAAAAGGTGTTGATAGGTAGCAATAGACACCTGTGAAGGATCAGTGAGATCACAGCTCCTCTTGCGCATCTTTGGAAGGAAAGAGGGAGCTAATTAAGAGTTGAATGTTTTGGACAAAGAACTATTTAATAATTATAAAAATAACTGATATTTACATAGTTTGTAAATGTCGAAGCTGGGAGGGATACCTAGGTCTCTCTTGACTCCAATACCAGATGCTGCTTTTGGTATTACAAGAAAGTGCTTTTTGGTATTTACAGAAGAGGAAACTGAGTTTCCGAGTGAAGACTCAATCTCTGGTGTCTCTTGACTACAAGTCTAGTGTTTTTACCACAATATCATAATCAAGGTAGGGTCAAGTTATTCATGTGGTCAAATTAGTATTCTCTTTAGAAAAGGATTTGATGCAAGGCTCTTTAGAATAGTAAGTATTTGTGTATTTAAAATATTTTAATGTTGTGTTTACAAAAATTTGGATTGTAACTTTTTTTCAGGAACATATCTGCTATACAATTTTATTTACTTTGGGTGGCCACTTCCAACAAGATTGGAGTTGTCTTACAAATTAAACATTTTAGAAGATGGGACAATTAAAGTTAAAACAGAACAGAGGCTACAGGAAGCAGAGGAAGCTTTATTATCAGGTGGCTGATGCACTGAATTTGGATGCTAAAATTGGTTCCAAGTTTTCAGATGGTTAATACAAAAAGAGAACCATTGAGGATTGCATAGTTTCTATTAAAAATTAACTAAAGAAAGCATATACATTTGTCTTCAGAAACAAACTTTTTACTGAAACTGAAATACATCAGGAATTTATCACATGATTTCTCCTTTGAGGGCTCTCAGCTCATGTCTGTCATATAAGGGAACTACACCTGTATAAATATTGTTTATATAATTCTTTTCTTTTTGTTGTTATGTATTGTCTTTTCTGAGATGATGGTTGACACAGATACCAAGGGATCAAGTATTTAGCTGAATACAAAGAAGTATACCTAAAGTCCATGAATTCACTTAGCTGATTAATACACATCCTATGCTTCTCAATTATGTCTCCATAATGTCACTGTGTGACCCTTGAGACTGCCAGTTAGTCCTTGAAATGGAAACACTGTAATGTTAAGTTGGAAAGGTCTTGTAAAAACTCTCTGTGGATGAAAAAAGAGCTTCCAAATTTATCAAGGGCAAAGGTCAACTTATTTTCCAACCACTTTTTTCTTTTCCTAGAGTGATTCCTGATCCTTCAACCCACTCCCAACCCAAATTAGGAAATTGAATAATAGCCAGTTTTTCAAGATTTGACTTATTTTCTATATTTTATTGTGAGAAAGCAAAGACAGAAGTAAACTTATGAAAGACAGAGTTTTTTTCCCCCAAGGTTGAAGACATTACTAATAATTGGTAAAACATGTATTACATTTAATTCCACACTGGATATATTTTTTCTTTTTAAAATGTACCATATGCCTAAATAATCTGCCTTGGGCATGATTGGAGATTAGTTCTTCACACACTTAGAGAGAGTCTCAGAGTTAGAAGGTCTTACCTGGATGTACTTTTTTTTATTCTCATGTGACACCAGTTCATACTTGAGATGAAAGTGTTTCTTTGCTTGTGGGACTGGGTTTCTCTGCTAGAATTTGAATGCAATATCTCTGTAATCTTTGTATCTCCCACAGAATATGGCACAGTGTTCTGAGCATAGGAGTTACTTAAATCATCACCATCACCACCATTTATGAAAAATGCTGCTGATCTGCTACAGTATTCAAGACACTCCAAATGTTTACGCTGTGGTAGGAAGCTCGTTGGGTTTGGAGTCCAAAGACTTAAGTTCAAACTCTGGCTCTACTTCTTAGAGCACTATTTCTTCATAACTTGTTCTTCCACCTCTTCACCCCATCCCCAAGCACCTTTTCAGTTTTCTCTTACCTTACACCTCTCCACATATTCTTCAGTCCAGTGACACTGCCGCCTTTCTCTCCTCAAACAACACACCCCATCTTCTGACTCCAGGCAATTTTACTGGTTTTCTTCCATACCCTCATCCCTGTCTTCTGACTTCCCTGGCTTCCATCCAAACTCCTGCCTTGGATCAGAAGCTTTTTCTGATCCCCCTAATTCTAGTGCTTTTCTTCTGTTGATTATTCCTACTATATTCTGTATATAGCTTGTTTGCATACAACTATTTGCATGTTGTTGCTCCCATTAGACTGCAAGCTCCTTGAGAGCAGGGATTGTCTTCTACCTTTCTTTGTATCCTCAGTACTTACTACAGTGTCTGCCACATAGTAGGCATTAAATAAATCTATCTTGATTGACTGTGACTACCTCTATGACCTTGTACAAATCACTTTATCTCACTGGAATCAAGTTTTCTTAAACTTTTTGTGTCATGGTTCCCCTTGGTAGTCAGGTGAAGCCTATATTCATTATTAAAGGACATAGTTAAGTTCAGTTAAGAGTTAATGAAAATAAGGATGTTATTATTTCTGATCTAATTTTGTAGACACCCTGAAATCTATCCTTTGACTCTAGGTTAAGAACTCCTGGGGTAGGTGCTGATTAAGGTTCCTTCCAGTTTGAAATCTAGGATCTTAAGAGCTGTGATATTGAACTGGACCTTCCCTGGGTTAGACATTGTCCTTGGGGACAGGAACAATGCAATATTCAGCTGGACTACCTGCCAGGAGGTCAGAGGGTGACAGTCATTGGTCATATAGTCACACTTACTACCCAAAGACCTATTTATGTAGATACAGGGATCTGCAGGTGGGCATCAATTGGATTTATAGAGACAGTGACCAGAGATGGAGACTGAGGAGGCAAGATTCTGCAAGGTTTTCATCATCATGGTTTGTTTGCCAGTTAACAAAATACATTCTTGTAGCTGCCCTTTACCACAGTTGCTACCAGCATCTCTTCCAGATAAAGACTTGGGAATAGCCGACAAAGCAGCTGTAGACTGTGGAGAGTGTGCCAGAGAATATCTGGATTTGTGATTGAGAAAGTGAAAAAATGATGATAGAAAATAACAGGAGTGGTGAATCCTTTCTGGTCTTTGGCTCTCTTTCAGTATAAGGCTGACTTATATAAGTCAGACAGTCAGTGAACATTTATTAAGTGCTTGTGTGCCAAGGATGATGCTAATTAATGAAGATACAAAAAGAGGCAAAAGATGAGGGAGGGAGGTGGAGAAGAAGGGATGGAGGAAGAGAGAGAAAGAATTGTTTATAACCTTAATGAGAGAAGATGAGAGAGGGAATGGAGATGCCCAATCCCACTCTGACTTAACTGATACTGATTCCTTCACTGCTAACATGAGTCACACGTATTGTATGGCTCCAAAGGCAAGGGGCACTGTGAAAGTAAAGAAAATTTTCATTACTGTTAAGAGATTTGAAGGTGTTCTTGTTCTATGTTTTCTGCTTAGGTTAAAGAAAAGGGAAAAAAATAAGACTATAGAAGGCTACTTTCTTGGTGAACAAGTATCTTTATCCATCCTCTCAGATGAGGCAGAACAAAGCATACCATCAGAGGAGGACATAAAAGTCAAGGTTTCTACATCCAAAACCTCAAAAAATATATGCAATGATCTCAGGCCATGGAGGAGCTCAAAAAGGATTTTGAAAATCAAAGTAAGAGAAGTAGATGAAAAATTGGGAAGAGAAATGAGAGCAATGCAAGGAAATCATGAGAAACGAATCAACAGCTTGCTAAAGGAAACCCCCCAAATTCTGAAGAAAATAACACCTTTAAAATTAGACTAACCCAAATGGCAAAAGAGGTCCAAAAAGCCAATGAGGAGAAGAATGCCTTAAAAAGAACGGGCCAAATAGAAAAAGAGGTCCAACAGCTCACTGAAGAAAATAATTCTTTAAAAATTAGAATGGAGTAAATGGAATCTAATGACTTTATGAAAAATACAGAAATTATAAAACAAAACCAAAAGAATGAAAAAATAGAAGACAATGTGAAGTATCTCATTGAAAAAACAACTTATCTCAAAAATGGATCCAGAAGAGATAATTTAAAAATTATTGGACTACCTGAAAGCCATGGTCAAAAAAAGAGCCTAGACACCATCTTTCAAGAAATTTTAAAGGAAAACTACCCTGGTATTCTAGAACCAGTAGGCAAACTAGAAATGGGAAGAATCCACCAATCACATCCTGAAAGAGATCCCCAAAGGAAAACTCCTAGGAATATTGTAGCTAAATTCCAGAGTTCTCAAGTCAGGGAGAAAATATTACAAGCAACCAGAAAGAAATAATTCAAGTACTGTGGAAACATAATCAGGATAATACAGGATTTAGCAGCTTCTGTACTCAGGGATCAGAGGGCTTGGCATATGATATTCCAGAGGTCAACAAAAATAGGGTTAAAATCAAGAATCACCTACCCAGCAAAACTGAGTATGATACTTCAGGGAGGAAAATGGGACTTCAATGAAATAGAGGGCTTCCAAGCATTCTTGTTGAAAAGACTAGACCTGAATAAAAATTTGACTTTCAAATACAAGATTCAAGAGAAGCGTGAAAAGGTGAACAAGAAAGAGAAATCATAAGGGACTTATTAAAGTTGAACTGTTTACATTCCTACATGGAAAGACAATATTTGTAACTCATGGGACCTTTCTCAGTATTAGGATAGCTGAAAGGAATATATATATATATATATATATACACACACACACACACACACACACACACACACACACATATATATGGAGGGAGAGAGAGACAGACAGAGAGAGAGAGAGACAGAGACAGAGAGAGAGAGACTCAGAGAGAGAGACAGAGACATAGGGCACAAGGTGAGCTAAATATGAAGGGATGATATCTGAAAAAAGAAAATTAAGGGTTGAGAGTAATGTACTAGGAAAAAGAAAATGAGAGGTAGAATGTAGTTAGCCATCTTACATAAAAGAGGCAAGAAAGAGCTTTTACAGTGGAGAGGAAGAAGGGGAAGGTGAGAGGGAATAGATGAGCCTTCCTTTCATTGGATTTAGCTTCAGAAGGGAATAATAAATACACTCAATTTAGTATGGCAATCACAGGAAAGTGAGGGGAAGAGGATAAGAGAAGCAGGATAATAGAAGGAATGGCAGATTGGGGGAAACATTAAATAGAAGCAAATATTTTTGCAGAGGGACAGGTCAAAGAAGAGAATTGTATAAATGGAGGGCAGGAAAGGATAGAGGGAAATATAGTTAGTCTTTCACAATGTGACTGTTATAGAGGTATTTGCATGACCACGCATGTATAATCTATATTGAATTGCTTATAAGTGTGGATGGGGAGGGGGGAAGGGAGAGAATGTGGAAATGTAGAATGTGGAAAGCTTTAAAAACGAATGTTAGAGGTTATCTTTACTTGCAACTAGGAAATAAGATATATAGGCAATGGGGTATAGAAATCTATCTTACTCTACAGGAAAATAGAAGGGAAAGAGATTAAAAGTCGGGAGAGTGATAGAAGAGAGGGCAGATTGTAGGAAAGGGCAATCAGAATACATGCTGTCCGGTGTGGGGGTAGGGGGGAAGATGGGGAGAAAATTTGAAATTCAAAATTTTGTGGAAGTGAATGTTGAAAACTGAAAATAAATAAATTTATTTTAAAAATCCCAGGTACTTGAAATACATGGGCATTTATAAATTAACAGAGGACAATTTTGATAGGATTTTTATCCACCATGCTAGGTCAAGGGAGAAGTCTATGAATCGCATTGCATGGATTACACAAACTGTTACTGTTGTCTGTGCATATTTAAGGGTTTTTATGTACTCTAATAGATTGCTGGACTATTCCAAGTAACCTAATGTCCTATTAAAAAAAAAGTTTTATTAATGTATTTTGTTTTAACATTGCAAACATTTACAAATTGTTCTCACTTCACTAGACATCTCGTAAAACAGTTAAGTAAAACTAATAACAATGACCTCATTTGAAAGTACATGCAACATTCCTATTGTACCACCCTCTACAGTTCTCTATTAAAAAAATGAACAGAAATCTGTTTCTCTCCTGACATCCCTTACCACATTGGGAAACCAAAAACCAAAGCAAACCAAAATTCCTTGTAATAAATATGCATAATCAAACAAAACAAACTCCTTCAAAGACTGTTTATCTCATTTCATACCCTAAATCCATCACCTCTCTATAATGGATAGCATGTTTCATTTAAATTCAATGGGCTTTCATGGAATTTTACTTTCCTTCCCTCAGAATCTTTTCAAAATGGTGACAATTGTAGACCAAACACTAAATGCTATCTAAAGAATCTCAAATGCTATCTGGAGCTATTTTCATCCTAGGCATGGATATGGGATCTGATTAAAGGGAGGCTAAAGCAGGGGAGTCAGCGTCCTAGTATCTGAAAGCCTGGGCAGAGGAACTGGGGCAGAGGCATGTTTAGATATTCAAATCCAGTGGGAAATTAATAGCAACTCTGCAGTTGTGCACTGTCCCAACTGGCTCAGGATTCGAATGATTGAAGATGTACAAGGGAGCATTCCTAGTCCATGCCAGCTGCGTAAATGCTTCACTTGGCCACCAGTAGATACTCTGAAGTGACTCATTGAATATGCCCACCCTAGCCAGAAGTTGCATCCAGGCCCTGGCTCAAATGTTGAAATCAGCATCTCTGCACACCATGTTGGGATACAGCCAGGATAGTCAGCTGGGCTTGGGGCTTCATTCTCAGTCAAACCTTCCTTTCTTCCTGCAACCCTGAGCCACAAATTCTGAGAACTCTCTCGTAGAAGGCTCAGACCAAGATTCTCATTTCATTCTTTCTCTGTAATGTACAGTATATGTAATTGGTTTACTTGTGGCCTCAATACAAGGAATCAAAGTGGTGGAGTGAAGATAGTAGTCATTCAGGAGTCAGAGGATTTGGGTTCAAATCAATCTTGTACACTATTTATGTGACCTGTGGTAAGTCATGTAGCTTCTCTGTCTTTGGTTTCTTCATGATGGGTTTAATTAGGTAGCCTCTAGTTTTGAGGTTCTTTCCAGCCTTAGATCTGTGACCCTAGGATTTAGACTAGATGATTTCTAAGGTTCCAAGATCTCTGATCCATAAAGCTGTCAAACATAAAACTCTTCTATGTAGAAAGCTTTTTTGTTACAAATACAAATAGGTTACAGTTCTTGCCTTTATAGAACTTACATTCTACTGGGGGAATATAACATGTTCACAGAAGATACAGAAAACACATTTGTATCAAAAATTAAAAAAAATTAATGATTTGGGGAGGAAGGGGGACTAACAACCAAAGAAATCAGGAAAAGCCTCTTAAGGCAGGATACTTTTGAAATGTCTTGAAGGGAGTTAGGAGTTCCAGCAGATCACAACTGAGTTATTTACAACTGTAACAATGTATCTCTCAAACTTTATAGATCAAAAAGCATTTTCTATATGTCATTGATCCTTATAACCGATCCTCAAAATTATCATTTAAGGTCTGATAGGGCAGATATTATTATTTCCATTTTATAGAGAAGGCAAGTAAGACCTTGAAAATGAAATGACTTGACCAAGGTCATATAGTTCAAGTGGCAGAACTTGTGTTTAAACCTTGGTGCCCCCAAGTCATTGATAAAGCATGTATGTGATATTATAAAGTCCTTTTTCAGCTATACTTTTGACTTTCTCGACTTTGCCGCTATTCCTTAGCTACCTCTTCAGACT
This sequence comes from Potorous gilbertii, assembly GCA_028658325.1. Lineage (NCBI taxonomy): Eukaryota > Metazoa > Chordata > Mammalia > Diprotodontia > Potoroidae > Potorous > Potorous gilbertii. Next base: position 311,258,347 of record CM053769.1, on the reverse strand, counting down.
GTCCATCTGCCACACTGGCCCCCTTTTTCCATTGGCTTGTTCCTTGAGGGGTGGTGGAGGGAGACTGTGTGTTAGATACTGGCTCAGGAGAGCCTTGCTACCTTTCCTTTCTAGCTGTGCTTCTGAGTCACTGGACCTCTGTTTAGGTATCTTCTTTCCCTTCCTCATCTGTCTGCCTTTGACTTTTCAACTCCCTTTTGTATTTGTCTTCCCCATTAGAACATTTAACTCCTCAAGAGCAAGAGCTATCTCTTTTTTTTTGCTTGTGTTTGTATTCCTGGAATTTAAACATAGTTCCAGGCACATATTAAGTGCTTAAAAAATGCTTGTTGCCTTGCCTCAGAACAGGCAAACAGCATCTAACTGACTTAGGAAATTGGAGCTTTGAAATATTTTAAAAGAAGTACAATCTTATTGCATCCACCATTCCTTCAGCAAACATTCTATGGCTAAAATGGAGACAATAACACATCCTCTGTGTATTATAGGATTGTCATGACAAAAATTCTTTGCCAACCTTAAAGCACATATAAATGTCAGTTATTATTACGGGTGAGTACCTCTGTAAGTTGAGCTGATCCATGGTGGTGGGGAGGAGTTGGGTAGACCATGTGATAATCCTACAATTTGATCTACTTTAATCATATCTGCTTCAGTGAATGTATGAGAGTAATTTTGCAGTTTATCTGCAGCAGCAGCGTTTGCACAAAAATAGCTTGAAAACATTTTGTTGGTCTTCCCTCTGAACGTTTCCATTACCTATGCTATTAATTAACAAGGGGCAATGTGGTAGGGAAAGAGCCCTTAACCTCTGGTCAGAAGACCTCGGGTCAAGTTGTAGCTCTGCAACATCTTGGGCAAGTCACTTTCCTTTGTGAACCTCAGTCTCCTCATCTGTAAAACAGGACTAACCATATCTGGCTTTGGTTATTGATGTTCAGTTGTTCAGTCATGCCCAGCTCTTCATGACCCTATTTGGGGTTTTCTTTCTTTTTTTAAAAAGCTTTTAAAATCTTTTTTTACTTTAGACTTAAATACTAAAATTTAAATATACAATAAGAAAAATAGACATTATAAACTTAAATATTATTTTTTTAATTTGAGTTTTTAAAAATTTGGTTTTTCTTTTGAAATTTAAGGTTTTCTTGGTAGTAATACTAGAATGGTTTGCCATTTCCTTCTTCAGCTCAGTTTACAGATGAGGAAATTGAGGCAAACAGAGTTAAGTAGCTTCCCCAGGGTTGCATAGCTAGTAGGTATCTGAGGCCAGATTTGAACTTATGAAGATAACACGTTCTGATGCCAGGCTGAGTACTCCATCCACTGCACCGCCTAACCTTCTAGGACAGTTGTAAGGATCAAATGAGATTATTGATGTAAAGTGCTCTATAACTGCAGGTACTAGACCAACATTAGATAGTTTTAGTAAACTTGTTCGTTTTTCTTCGTTATCGAAAAGGCAAACCTTAGCCCAGCTGCTGCCCCAATTCTCCCAGATTCCCAATGAGTGAGTAGGAATCCAAAGGTTTTATTATAGAGTGATAATCTATCCAAATGACTTTGTAGTGCAAAGATAAAACCTACATCCTCTAACATATAAGAAGACACACAAGCCTAGCTTTTGTCATGTGTGCCATAGACAGTCCTCCTACACAAATAAAATTTTGCTGTCCAATGTCTTTGACTATTTCACTCAATAAACATTTATTGAGTACATATTATATGCCAGTCAAAGTATTAGGAAAGATTCAGGGATATAGGACATTAACTTTCCCTTTAGAAATTTATAACTTCGTAGCAGCAGCATGAGTAACTTCAAAAAAACTTTGATAACTCACATTTATATGAATATTTTGAGGCTTTTAGAGTGCTTTCCTACCCATCAGGTGGCATTATATGTTCAGAGCTGAAAGAGACTTAAAGAGTATATAATCAAATCTCATCTTTTACATTAGATCATGGGACCTTTACTTCAGTTTTTGTATTTTGGTGTCAGAGAACTTGGGTTCAAATCTTGTCTTTAATATTTCCTACATGTGTGAACTTAGGTAAGTCACTTAACTTTCTGGGGGCCTCAGCTCTCTCATCTGTAAATTGAAGTTGGATTAGACTGTCTCTGAAATTCCTTTAGAGCTATCATTCTATGACATTATTTTGACTCTGTGTGTATCCACTAATGCAGTTTGCATCCCTTCTATGCCCTAGGAGATATTTTTCATGAGTTACTATAGTTCAAAAGTTGAACTCACCTGAGTCATTTGGTGAGGCTAGATCTCAGATGATAGAAATACAATTTGCTGTCTTGTTTCCACTCAAAACCTTTTCATCTTGATAGACTGTATCAGAAATTGTGTTCTTCTGGTGTAGTTCAGTGGCCTGGGGTTATCTTCTTGCCAAGAAGAATATCAGAAGAGAACTTTTGTGGAGAAGTATAAATATTATTATACCCACTTTACAGGGAAGGAAATTGAGGAAAGCTAGAGACTAAATGATCTGCAAGGTTGCTTAGGCAATGAGTAGCAAAGCCAGGAATTAACCTCAGGCCTCCTGAGTATAAGAGCAGTGTTGTTATTTTTCTAGTACACTATGCTACCTCCTAAAGTATAAGGTGAAAATTCAATAATAATGGAAGAAAGTGCTATGTGAGTTCAGAGAGTTGACTGAGTGATTAGATATTACAGTATTATCAGCAGAATATCTGAGGGTATTAGGATAGGAAGTACCTTGTCCTTGAAGATTTTTGCAATTAACTACACTCCATATTGCTACCGTAAAAACTACCTAAGTGTGTGGATAGTTTATGGACATCCAACTAATAGTGGAAGGAAGAGATTCTAAATGATTCCCATTACCTTTTTGGAGCCACTCTGAGATGATCGAGATGTAGATTCCATTTTGAATTTGCTAATTATGTTTCCCATGTTTTGCTTAATTGATCAGTTCTTCCAATTTAGCTTGAGTATTTATTTTTGCAATAAATATTTTCTATAGCAATTATAAAATGGTTATTGTTACTTCCTTTCAATGTGTAAATACAATATACCCTTGTTATTTTTCTTTTGATTTCCTAGTATTTGAGTTCATAGAATAATATTAATTGACATTTTTGCAGCACTTCTAGATTTCAAAAAGCTCTTTATTTATGTTACCGTGTTTGATCCTCATAACAAACTTGTGAAGTAAATAGGTACCCCAGGCATCTTTACCTTTCAGGAAGAAACTGAATCTCAGAAAATTTAAGTGATTTGCCCATGATCATACAGTTAGTTAAGTATAAGAGGTCCGATCTGAACCCAAGGATGATCAATCCAAGTCTAGCACTTGAACCATTTCAAGACACTGTTTCCAAGATTTAGAGATAGAAATGGGAATTTTAGAGATTATTTAACCCAAATCCCTCATTTTATGGATGAGGAAGCTGAGCCTAAATTCATGGATTTTTTTACCCCAAGTCCAGGTTATTATATAACCTAAAGTCAGAAAATATGTTAGCAATCATCCGTGCCAACTCCTTTATTTTACAGATTAAGAAAATAAGCCCAGAGAGATAAAGGTTCTTACCTTTAATCATACAGGTATCAGAACTTGGATTTTAACAAAAAGTCCTCTGACTCCAATTCTACCATTCTACCATTATATCATCCTTCATTCCTTCCTTAAATTTAAGGAAAATATATTCCATGTATTAGGGGGAAATAAAAACTAAGATACGTGACTGGCAAGGTAACTTCCTTCCATGAATGGAAGGTTTCCCTCTTCACCTCCATCTCTTGAAAGCTCTGTTTTCCTTCAAAACTCAGATGAAGCAAATGTTCCCTTCTACTTCAAGATTTTCTCTTTTCTCTCTATAATCGCTAGTAACCTCCTTCACCAAACTACCTCTGTATTCATTTTGTATACATTCCATCTATATTTATGTAACGGAAGTGTACCCATTAACTCCAAATAAAGTGACTAATGAGATGTTCTAAGCCCCAGTTTTTTTATTGGTGAGAAGATCTTTTAGTTACAGACTCAATCAAAACCATAAACTAGATGTGAATCTATCTCAGATATCTCTGTTAAATTCATCTATCAATCAAAGGTGTAAATCAGGGGTGTCAAACTTGCTGACTGGCCCAAGTAGCCACAAAATTCCTAGATGTAGTCAGAACCAGATTAAAATGTGATTGAGAAATGCTTAATAAAATAGATAAAAATATAATACAACATAGGAAATGTGAATTTGTGGTTTTCTAAGTCAATATGTGGCAGTAGGATTTTATTTGAATTTGACAGCACTGGTTTAAATATGTATGAATTGAATGAAAGCAAATGATGCCATATAGGAAATGTCTCATGGTTGGTTGAAAAGAATCGGTCATTCCCTTTAGAATTTGAATAAAACAACATGAGTTAACTCTAGGGTGACATGTGTTCTCTACACTTGAGTGCATTTTCCCCAGAGAACTTGTCTTGGTTGGGAGAAAATTTGTCACAGACTTTTGGGGAAATATTTTTGTGCCAATTGTTCTTATTTTGATCATCTCAGAAATCCCCCCTTTCTAAAAGTGAATCAAGTGGCTGATCATCAGTAGGGAGTATGCTGGATGAGGACTCATGTATGATAGACCTAGGGTGAAAAATATAACTCCTCATGGTCATGGGGTCCTCAGCCTACAGATGTGTTGGAGAGTTGGAGACCAAGCCCAGGAGAAGTGCTACATTTACCAGTGTTCACATTGTCCTCCCTGTAAGAATATAAATTCTTTGGGAACAGAGGTTGTTTCATTTTATCTTTGTATTCCTAGTACTTGGCCCAGTGCCAGGTATATAGTAGGTGCATAATAAATGTTTGTTATTTGATTGACTGATGGACTTGGAAGAGAGTTGGTTGACTTCCTCCTTTTGAATGTTTTCTCTCTCCACCTCGACTTTATAGAATTTCTAACCTTCTTCAAAACATAGTTCAGGTGCTTCCTTCTGCATGAAACTTTTTCCTTCCCCCATTCCCCCCTACCCCCATTAGTGCTTTCTTCTTCTTGAAAGACCTTTATACTCCTTTGTATTTTCTGTGCACTTTTAGTGTGTCCCCGGCAGAATCCTTGAGGACGCTTCCTATTTCCTTTTCCATCTTCATATGCCTTTTAACTAGCAGGGTGACTTGCAAATAGTAGATGCTTAATAAATGTGTGTTAAATTGAATATAATTGACTCAGGGAAGTTAGTATGCATGGACACTGCAGATGGTAACAGTATCTATTCAGAAGGAATTCTCAGAGATGGAGGACTTTGGAGCATTGAATGAACAGGGATGTGTTTCATTTAGAAATGTAAGGGGGTTGAGTTCATGGTTCTGGATAGCTGGCAGACTTTAAAGGGGAAAGGTGCCCTCAGATCAGTACACTGAACTGAAGACAATAGACCAAGATCTAACTCAGTTAGTGAACTGATCCTCTGGTCAGGGCACAGTGATCCAAGGAGGAGTCTCCCAAGGGTGAAAAGGGTGGGTCACTCTATACTCCAATAAGTCCAATTGTCAGGAGTAATTTTTAAATGATAACTGTGAACTTAACTTCAGTTGCTAAATTTATATCATATTTAACAATAATCACCCACAGAGTCTGTAAGAGTGACTACCCCTGCCTCTTTTTTTTTTTTTTTTTTTTTTTACAGAGCCATAAATCAGAGTGCAGCGAGACTGAACATACTTCACCAGGTTACATGGAAAATGAATTAGTGGCAGAGCTGGCACACGTACCAACTTTTCCCTCCTACTGGATTATGTGCTAAGCAACAGTCTTCCATTGCTTCCAGTAACCTTATGAATAGGGTTATCATTTGAGGCAGAAAATAATTTATGTACTCTTTAGCAACACACAGGATCAACAGCAGCTATTTAGAGAATGTAAAACGCCATATCTCCTTTTATATCCATCCTAGGGGCCAATAGCTTCACACATCTGGTTTTCCTCAGAGGGCCACCAGCTGTGGAGCAGAAAAATATTATTTTGTCTAAGAAATGGATGATCTATGAATGACAAATGGAAAAACACTGTTGAATGCTATAAAGTGCATTAGGAAAAAGGAAACAACATTGTGAAACTTAGATGCAGAGTAAAGGAAAGAGCTTTACTCTTACTTAGGATATCCTTATTTGTAAGAATTTACAAGAGGTGGGTGCATGTGTGTGTATGTGCAAAATTCAATTAGATTTCAATTCCACAAGCAACAATTAAACATCTGTTATGTACAGGGAACTCTGCAAGGTATTAAGGAGATTTACTGGTTCTCCTGGATCTGCAATCTGATTGATTTAGTAAGTCCTTCCAATGTGTCATTCAGGGACCCTGATTGACTTGTGTATCTCTTGTATGTATCTTCCCACAAATAGCTTTAGGGAAGGCCACTCAAGTTGCTTGGGAATATCTCCATTTCTCTTTTCAATCTTTTTAAAAATTGATATCTTTTGTTTTTAAATCAACTTAATTTCTGAGTATATCTCTCCCCTCCCCTCTACTAAGAGGGCCATTCCTTGTAATAAAAATTAAAAAAAGAAGATAGTGAAATCAATACCTCAACCTCAACCAGTTGATCAATCAATCAATCAAATAATATTTATTAAGTGTTTATTATATGCCAGGTGCTATGCTGACTTAGCTCAGTGTCTGGCACATAGCAGGTGCCTAATAAATGTTAATCAGCTGATTACTTTAGCACCGAGGATACAAAGTAAAGGCAAAACAAAAAGCAGCCCTTGCCCTCAAAGACTTTATATTACGGTTGGGAAGGCAGAATATATAAATCAGGACATATAAGATAAATAAAAGAGCAGATGGAAGGGAACATTAGAGGGGCTGGCATCAGCAGTTGAAGGGGTTGAGAACAACCTAATGGATAGATGGCACTTGAACTCAGTCTTAAAGGAGGCCATGATCCTCCACTTATGCAAAGAGGGGAGGGAGGTACATTTTCTCAGCTCTTCTCCAGGGGCAAGGTTGGCTATTATAATTAGAGACAATTTTTTTTTTGTTGCTTTTAGCATTTCTTAATTTCTTTTGACATTGTGAGGACATTGTGAGCATATCACCAGAGTAGCATTTAGACTTTACAATTGATTAATACTCAATCTCATCACATGCTTAAGCCATCTCTTTTTCTGTTCCTGCATTCTTTGATGGGAGTCCTTTATACAGTTTCTTTGTAATTCCTTATTTGTAGCCCACACACATCCTTGATACTCCTCTCCATCGTTCTTTGAGTGAGCACTCCATGAAAAAAAACACAACCCTATGGATACAAATGCTAATAATAGCTCCTGCCCTCAAGGAGTTTACTTTTTACTAAGAGATAAAAATAAATGAATAGAAAAGGGAATATATTACAAATGCAACTAGGGGAATAAAGAAAGGTTTCATACTGGAAGAGGCATAGGTTTTGAACCCTGAAGGCAGCTGAGTGAATCATCTGGCAGATGGACACGAGGAAGAGGTAAATCCCAGGCCTGTGGAGGAGCCTATTTAAAAGCCCCAGAACTCAGAGATGGAATGCCATACCCAGGGAAGGGCAAAGAGGTCAGTTGGACTGGAAAGAAGAGTGTGTGAAGGACACTAATATGAAACAAGTGTGGAAAGGTATGCTAGGTTAAAAGTAGACTATGAGGGGCTCAGGAATAGGGATCATTGAGGAAAAAGTGCTGAGATTTGGGACATTCAGCATCAGATATGAATAAGGAATTCTAGTGGTTCAGGATTTCTAGAAATACTACTAATAACGGTCATAGTAACAACAACATCTCAAATTTGTGTCCTTTGAGATTTGTACCAACGCTCTTGGCGTGTTCTAAATGGAGGGTTTTAATGCTTCACAAAAGTGAAAAGGAGAAGAAATTCTGCAATCTCTTTTCACTTCAATTCCTACTTCTCCAGATGCCATTGGAAATATATTCCCAGTTCCTTTTCTGTGAACATATGTGTGTATACTTCTATATGTGAATATAAACCTATAGGTATATTATATATATGTATATATATGTGTATGTGGGATTCCTCTTACTTCTGTAAGTCTTACTAATAGTATCTTCTTCACCATGTTACATGGCACAAAGGCTGGTCCATTGAAAACTGGCCATGGCCGTTCTTCTACCTCATCATTGGGTTCATAGGAATGAGTTCAGGACTATCCTCAGTCATTCTGATCTATATTTGGCCACTGGAACCAGATAGCTCTGGAGGAGAAAGTGAGACTGGTGACTTTGCACAGCCCTGCCTCACTTCAACCCAATTTACTTGCATGACATGGCATCACTTCCCTGATTTCATGGCCCTCTTTGAGAATGAAGGACAAACAACAATCTCTGTGAGTAGGAACTGCTCTACTGTGAACCCACTGGAACTGGTCGTTTGGGCAACCTAGCTCTTCCTTCCTTCCTTCCTTCCCTCCCTCTACCCAAAGAAATGTAAATTTTGATTGCTGAAAACTTTTTTCCTTAAGGATCAAGCCAGGGATGAGGAATCTGTGGCCTGGAGGTCACATGTGGCCCTCTAGGTTCCCAAGTGTCGTCCTTTGACTGAATCCAAACTTTACAGATCATAATCATTTTATTGGGATTTGTTCTGTGAAGTTTGGATTTATAGTGAAAGGGCTGCATGTGATGTTGAGGTTACAGGTTTCCCACCCTTGGTTAGGATCTGAGGCTCCTGACTCCTGGGTCCTGTTTCTTTCAGTACTGTAGGGGCAGCAGGAGCAGTAGACCACAATGGCGGGGGAGGAAACCACATTTTTTCTTCCAGCATCAATTAATCCCATTAATCTCAATCAAAACAAATAGGGAGATTGGAGAATGATGACAGGAGCAACTTCCAGATGACTCAACAGCCCCAGAGCATCCATACTGGCTGCAGCAAAGAAGCTAACCTGGGCTCTCTGGGAGACAGGATCAGCATTGCCCCAACTGCAGAGAAAGCCATGCCATTAGCTCTTGGGATCTGCGATCTAATTAAATTAGGAGTGAACAAACCAGTCAGCCTGATGGCAAATCAACTTTTCAGGCTCTCCCAGGCCCCCTAACAATTAGGAGGTTTGGGAATAGCCCTGGAAGGAGAGTGGCTGGGAAATCACTAGCCCCATGATCCCATCCTGGGCCACCCTTTTTGAATCTAGGAGCTACCAGGATTCATCCAGGTTATGATCAGGGTGGGACTAGCCTCTAATGGCAACTAGGAGGTGTCTCTAATCCTCAGAGACAGCTATGGACTCTTGACCATTTGTTCTGTGAAGTTTGGATTCAGTCAAGACTGCACTTGAGGTCCTAGAGGGCCACATGTGGTGTTGAGGCCACAGGTTCCCCACCCCTGGACAAAGCCTTAAACTCAAATAACTCTGGCTCTCAATGATTGGTCAATAATAGGTACCTGGCTAAGCTCACTTAGCCCTGGTCAGTTCAGAGTGAATATAAATAGTCATTGTTTCTGTTTTGACCAGAAACCCTGATGATCTTCCTCTTTCAGATTGATTTTTTTTCTACCTAGATTGACTAGGTAAAGAGGCCATTTTCTGCCTTATTTCTTCTCTGGAATTAATCACTAAATAAGTGTTATCTCGGTCAAACTGAGACCTGTTAAATACCTTCGCTTAAAATGGCCAAGGTCTCCCACTTCATCTAGTGCCATCCTGATCTATATCTCGCCACTGGACCCAGATGGATGTGGAGGAGAAAGTGAGGCTGGTGACTTTGTACAGCCTCCCTCATTTCAATTCAGTTCATTTGCATGTCACAGCATCATCTCACTGATGTCATCGTCCTCTTTGAGAACAAAGGACAAACAACATAGGAGTAAGTTATGATTGAGCTATATTATGGAGGAAAAACTGTATGCATTTAAAAAAACAGATGTCTGAGCTGCAATTGGTTGTTCTTGCAGTAACTCTCTTGTGTTTTGTGCAAGTAGTTTCTGTCATCTTCCATTTTATACAGTAGATAGGCAAAATACATGAATTCTTTTTCTTATAAAAAAGGGCAGAGTTTAATGGACCACATGAATTGGATCCCTTAAAAGATTCAGAAAAGAGGTTTTTTTAATGTGACACAAAGAGAAATGAGAAATATCCGATACAAATTAAAGAACATTTGTAAGGAAAATTTAGTCAAGCTATATAAATGGGATTTCCCTCCTACCCCAGGAGAATTAGAAAAAAATAATCCTTTAATCCTTCTCCGTCTTCAGGGATAGAGCTTCTTCATTCACTGTTACATCAACTTTCTCATCATTCTGAAATTTGGGGGGGGGATTTTAAATGCAAACCCCTTATCTTTGAGTCTCCTAGTAAATGAGTTTCCTATTTTAAATTCAAGATTTATGTTTCAAATGTTTAGGAGTAGTTCCTATCCAGGACAATGGAATGCAATGTAAAGAACCCAGAAGACTTGGGTTTCAATGATGGTTTTGACATTTATTAGTCTCATGATCTAGTTCAAATCATTGAACTTCTCTAAGTTTCAGTTTACTCATCTCCCAAATGAAGATAATAGTAGTTACATCAGAAGGGATAGGGACTGGACCTGTGAGTTCATTAAATATAGAGAACTACTAGATGAGGAAACTCTATCTATCAAAGCAAGTCAGCATCTTCTCTACAATTTATGGTCTTAAAGAATTGTCTAGACTCTAGAGCACTGAGAGGTTAAGTGATTGCCCAGGACCACAAAGTCAGTATGTATCAGGGAGGGGACTTGAACCTAGGTCTTTGTGGTTTCTAGGTCAGGTCTCTATACACCATACCATGCAACCTCTCTAATAGTTATAACAGCGACCTTAAAACACGGATTCCTAATCCAGAGGATGCATACTCTAAGGGTATAAGATGTTTTTTGAGAAGGTATTGGGAATATTTGGTAATTCATACTCTCCTATTGAAATACACCAAAAGTAATTGTGTTAGGGGAAAAAAATTTGTGAATTGGAGAGAAAAGGGTAAAGAGGGAAGCTCAAAATGGGAAAGGAAGGAAGTGTTGCACATACATCTGGACACATATAAAGAAATAGTGAAAGAATAATTACTACTGACCAAAATCAAATGCATAGAAGTTTGGATTCAAAATCCTTTTCATAGTGAACTAGAATAAATCAGTATCATCAGCAAATAAAAGATGAACTAAATGATCTCTGCAAGTAATCAGAAAGCTGATTGATTTTCAATCAATGAAGTTATACAAATTTTGATATATTCTTAGAAAAGCATATCCCATTCTTCATGACGTGGCCATAAACTTTTGATTATGTTTATAACAGTTTATTTCTGTGAATCAGGATTCTCAGTCATATTTTCAGTCAGATCCAATGACAATCACAAATTGGAGGCTAAACACAATATGTGGCAATGTCTCTTAATATATTGAGGATAAAATAGTTGGTTGACAAGAAACAAAGTCCAGGGTCTCGCTAATTTATTTGACTGTTCTGATAATCATTGAACAACATATAGTACTAAAGATGTTATGTACTGAACAGTTTTCTTTATGGAAAAGTAGTGTCTATTGAATTTCATCCATGGATACTGTAGAATTTATTTCTTTTCACATTGAAAAGGGGACATGGGCAGATTTGCTGAAAGTCAAGTGATTTGGAGACTGAAAAAGTTTGGGAATCCCTACCTGAAAGAATTATTTTGAGGAAGGGACTTCTGAAACACAACAGTACAGTTGACATCTTAGTTGCTATTATTATTATATTTCTATAGTATACATTATAATATATTCTTTCCAAAAGTACAATGAAATAAATGAATACTGTAGTTTTAAAAAATAAGCATCTACCATTTTGTGAAATAAAGACATCCTTTATTATTTGGTACTTCTATACATTCATGGATTCATATGATTGACATTGATAGTGAGGAGGTCCTATCAAATCCTGAAGTGTCTTCTGAAGCATCATTGAACAAAGAAATTTTGTTTACCTTGATTTTTGGTTGGGCAATGACAAATATCATTTGTGTTAGAATTATGCCTACATTTTTATTTGTTCAACATTTACTCATCAAACAGTTAGGAAACATTTCATGACTTAGAAATGACACTGGATTTGGAGTGAGAAGGCTTATTTTCAAGTTCTGGCTCTCCTATTTACTAGTTGTGGGCCATCAGACAAGTAACCCTTTGGGTCTCAAGTTCCCCATTTGTAAAAAGAGGGGCTTGTACTAAACCAGGGATTCTTAACCTTTTTGTGTGTCAAAGACCTGTTTGGCAGTTTGGTGAATGAAATCTATGAATCTTTTCTTGGAATGTTTTCCAAAGGCACAAAACAGAATACATAAGACTGTAAAAAAAAATCAATCACATTGAAATACTCTTACCAAAAAATTTTTTTAAAAGTTCAGGGACCCCAGGTTAATAATCTTTGCACTACATATTCTCTAAGGTCCATTCTAGTATAAGTCTCTGTGTAAGGCCCTGTGATAAACATTGTGGGTGATTCAGAGATAAATAAGATATAGTCCTTATTTATCTTCAAGAAACATGTATTCTAGAAGCTTAAAATGTCCTCAAAATGAATCTAAAATGTCTTAATTTACAAAAAAGACAGTTTATCAAATAGGAGGTTGCTATATTCCTTGCCTACTGTGTCTTGGGTGCCAAGTCTATTCCATTTGTCTACCTCTCTGTTTCTCAGCCAATACCAGGTGGTTTTGATAACTGCTGCTTTATAGTACAATTTGAGGTCTGGTAGCGCTAGGCCACCTTCCCAAGCATTTCTTTTCATTAG
>CM053769.1:311181937-311245104 GCA_028658325.1 Potorous gilbertii | reverse complement strand
CTCTGGACTTTTCTTCCCAATTTACAATGGATTAGAAGATTAGGTTCCAAGAGAGAAATGATTATATCTCTCCTTGGTATTCTAGGAATAATCTTGAAAGGTTAAACTTTCTAGTACTATGATTGACAAGTACCTCTCCAATATGTAACCCAATAGCAGTCAATCAGCTGACATCACCTTGCGTTTATAAAATGGTAATATGATATCAAATGAGATAATATCTATAGTTTAGCACAGTGCCACATAGTAGGGGCTTTATACTTATTCCCACTCCTATTCCTTACTACTGAGTAAACATAACAAAAACAGTCATTAGAAAGCAAGCAATCCCTCACTCAAACATAGAGGTACACTCTATCCTTACACACAAAGACCATACAGAGACTGGGCCCAAACTTAAATGTGCCAAGATAGTCAAGCACTCATGATAACACATTGGACTAAGAGATACCTCATGATAACTGGCTCTGGGAAAGCCAGAAAAAGAAAGAAATATAGTCTTCTTGAAATCTTTTATATGCACATTCTGTTCCAGTTCTCCCTTCCCAGGTCAGGAGAACTTCTGGATATGAAGCCAATTAGAAGGCTTTTCATCATCACCTTCTAGCTTTCTCTCATGGACAGAAACAGGCTGCCTAAAGTTCTGTATATTGGACTGGAACCAGGGACTGAATATCTGCATATGTTCTATATAACCCATCAGTAAGGGCAAATCCAAGCATCATGATTGCTATTTAAACCTTTCACTTATAAGTAGCTTGTGTAAAGAGCATACTGTCTTGGAGAGAGGAGTGGACTTGGAGACAGGAGGTGTTGGCTCTAATTCAACACTGATACTTACCTGCTGTGTGACCATCAACAAGTCACTTCATTTTTCCAGGCCTCACTTTCCTCATCTGTAAAATGAAAGCATTGACCTAAATAATATCTAAGGTCCTTTCCATTTCTAAAATCTCCAGTCCTATGATCCTGTCTCATATGTGGCAGTAAAGCCTCAAAGCCTCCAGTGAATAGTAACACGAAGGAGGTACAACTATCAAACCTTGCTTGACCCAGCTTGGAGTCTAATTAAGAGTGTGTGAAAGCCAATTTATTTAAAGATCCTTGAGGGAGCAGGAAGTACTAGCTTTATCATGAACAGGAGGAATAGCATGGGGGTGATATGGCATCCTGGATCTCCTTCTGGAGCATCGATTTGTCACATGTGACACATGGTGGCTGTACTGAACAACTCTTATCTAGAAACAACATCTTTGAATTGAAGCACGATAGTTTACCCGTCTTGTCCAGAGATAGCTGAAGAGTGGATATATACATAACTACCCCAGTTGCCAAGATAATGCCTATTTTTACTTCCCCATTTGCTTTCACTCATCAGCCAGAGATATTTTTTTTCCTGTGCTAGGTACCCCTCCCCCCATGTCTCTATTAATAGCGGGGAGGAGCATGAAGTGTAAATAGCAACTCCTAGAGCAGGATGGTGAGCAGAGAGGCATGGGGAAGATCTCGAGGAGAGACCTCTTTGTAGTGCAAGGTCTTATGGAACAGAGATCCAGGGACAACACCCCTTAGAAGGAAGGAAGGCAACAAGACACCCTGAGGCCCCTGCTGAGGAGGCCACCACTGGAGGAGGGAACAGGGTAGAACCAGACAGGTGGAAGAGCTCATCTATAATATCAAAAGGCCTTGTAAATCTACCTCAGTCAGTGTGTAGAACTAAATTTCACCTTCATTGTGGTTGAAGTGTACCAGTCTGTCCTCCAAGTTAGGAGGATATAATCCCCAGAGAATCCAACCCATAACACCAGACTCCCTAACCCCTGGGAAGGCTATGGGGGAAGAAATAGGGAAAATGGAAGGGACAGAAGCAGGGGAAAGTAGAACCATGGTCATCTTCTCTGACTCAGAGATGCAAATATGTTGGGACAGTCAACAGGCCCTAGGAGAGCAGCCTAATAATTACAAAACCAACAGGAGATGGCAGCCCAGGTATGGACAAGACTTTGGCAGCACCAGCGCTGAAGACTACAGGGGCTATAACATATGGCCAATAGAACACCATGAGGCATAGGGGGATCATTTCAACTAGAGAATAATCCCCCTGAATTTGGAGCACCCTGGAGAAAAACTGGTTTTCTCATCCTAGTTATGGCTCCAGAGAGAACTCTATTAACAATCTCCATGACCCTGTTAGTTTAATGAAATCAGAATAACTGATTTACCAGACAAATGTGTCAATGTCTTCCTTTGCTTCTTTCTAGTCCAGTACAATTTGGGATGGTTATTTCTAAATCTAACTTTATTATTTGGATCACACATTGTTATGGAGAATTGTGTGGTATAGTAGGCAGTGCCAGGGATTTGGAAGAAAGATATCAATACTGACATTCACTAACTAAAGGACCAAGAACTGTGGGCAATCTATTTATTATTTCAGAGCTTCTATTTCTCTATCTGTAAAGTAAGGATAAAAATACTTTTAACTCTATCACTAAGCTCTCTGCATTCTCGCTGACAATCCTCCACACCTGGAACACTCTACCTTCTCCACCCCAACTACTGACCTCCCTGAGTTTCTTTAAGTTCCAACAAAATCCCACCTCCTACAGGAAGCCTTCCCCATCCCTCTTAATTCCAGTTCCTTCCCTCTGTAAATTATTTCCTATTTGTCCTATATGTAGCTTGCTTTTATTTATTTGTTTATATGTTGTCTCCCCATTATTTTGTAAGCTCCTTGGGGTCAGGGAGTTGTATTTTGCCTCTTTTTGTATCCCCAGAATTTACTATAGTGCCTGGCACACAGTTTGTGTTTAATAAAAATTAATTGTATTGTATTTACATACTTTACACAGACCACTCAAGATTGACTAAAATTTACCTTTGGGGTACTTAGTACAACAGAAACAACTAAACGAATCCATGAATTCACTAAATTTAATAGTAGATTAACAAAGAAATGATACCATTCAAAGTGTACCTTCTTTTATCAATGTTTTCATTTTTTAAAATATTCTTATTGATATTTTTTGCATTACCTACATTTCCCAATATATTCCTCCCCCTCTCAGAGAGCCATCTTTATAAAAAAGGATAATGGAGAGGAGAAAAAATAGTTCAATAAAATTAACCAATGGATTGGTCAAATCTAGCATCATGTACAATGTTCCACATGCATAGTGTCCTACCTCTGCAAATAAGAAAAGGAAACTCATTCTCTTCTCTTCTTCGGAATCAAGCTTAGTTGTAACATTTTCTCAGTGTTATTTCAATTGTTTTGCTGTAGTTTTTTCTGCTTACGTCGTTCTTGATCATTGTGTACATTGTTTTCTTAGCTCTTATTTCATTCCATATCAATTCATATGTCTTACTATGCTCCTCTGTCTTTGTCACATTATTCATATTTCAAAGCACAGGAATATTCCATTATATTCACATACCATAACTTATTTAGCCATCCACCAATCCTCCAGCATCTACTTTGTTTCCAGTTCTTTGGCACCACAAAAAATGCTACTATAAATATTTTGACATATATGGGGACTTTCTTTTCATCTCTGTATGCCCCGAAGTTGGATCTGAGTGTGTGCCTTCTTACCTGGCTTACTTATGATCAGTATATTCACAGGTACAAAGAGTTTTCTTATCATAAATTGTTACATTTTTAGAGGAACAGGGTAGTGTGTATATTCCCAATATGAAAGAAATAAGCCCCAGGTAACAACGGGTGCTCAAGTCAGTCTGCAGTCCTGGGGAAAGATGACCAGTTCTGTGTCCAATATGGGTTGTACCATAACCCAAAATCAAGACAAGCATGGTCCCATGAGTGGCTATGCTGCCACTGGGCACTTGCATCCTTGATGTACCTTCTGTTTGAATGTCAACAAATTTTGTACATAGATAAATTCATTGAGTATGAGTTATACCCTTTTCCCATGAATCCTTAAATAAATTGTTATATACACTAACTCATAAGCTAATGAACTGCATAAATGTAGATTGTTCCTTCATCAACCCACACTTAAGGAACAGATGTCTCTGTGAAATCTAAGCAGCATACATAAAGTCTGCCATCAATCAGTCAATTTATTGATAATCCACTGGTTTTATTTATAGAAGGAATTTCAAGAATGTCTAGTTCCTTTAGTAATATAGTTACTTATTACTCATTGCTAATCCTGAATCACTTTCTGAAGTTGTTCTCTGTATTGTTTTAGTATTAGTACACGTTCCAAATCTTTTCTCCTCATGTTCCTTCCAATCATGGAATTAGCATCAGAAGATCTAGGTTCAAATCCTGCCTCTATCATTTACTACTTTTATAACCTTGGATAAGTTGAATAAGGCCCCAGTTTCCTCATTTGCAAAATGAAAGGGGTGGAAGTAGATAGCCTCTGAGGTCCCTCTTAGCTCTTAATCTGAGTCTGATTCAAATTCAAATGAAATTCTTGTCTATGGATTACCAACAACTAGACTAATGTTTATAGATAATATAAACACTGATGCTTAGCATCTTTAACTCCCTTACTGCTGTGCTATAATCACTGCAGAATTGGGGTCCACACAAGGATGAGGGCCATTTTGTATATTTCTTCCCTTTTTTGGGAAGGTGGGGTTCCATAGCCAAAGAATTCATCACCAAGAGAGCCTTTCCATCAGAAGCAGTTTGTTTCTGGAATTATATTGAATCATATTTTCCACCATGGTAGAACCAGAGCTTTGGCTCCATTGCCATAGCCTTGGAGATCCCCAGTTCACCTCTTTGATACAATGAGATATTGGAAAAGGATTTTACTTCAGCATTATATGATTAAAATTCAGCTTGTTAACTTTCATGTTGTTTTCATGTTGTAAAAGAAGGAAAAAAGTGAGAAGCAACATAGCCCAGTCATAGAGTGTTGTTCAGGAATCAATCAACCATCTATCTATCTATCTATCTATCTATTTATCTATCTACCTATCTATATCTATATAAATAGATATAGAGATATACAGAGCCAGGCACTGTGTTGGGTACAAGGTATACAAATACAAAAGTGATATAGTCCCTACTTCATGGAACATAATTATATTCTACTGGAAGGATAAAATATGGAGGCCCTAGGTTAAATCTCACCTCAGACTCTCTGTGTACTTATGAACAAATCACTTAACTACTCTAAGCTTTAAGCAAGTCCCCAAGACTTTTCTACTGTGATGTCAGTGAGAAAACTATAAAAACCTTGACATATTTATATAATATGAAAAATAATGAGAATTTTATATATGTATATATAATAAACATTACACAAATATGTGCCATACTTTGGTCCTGAGCAAAATTAAATAAAGCATATATTTCCTGAACTTAGAGTAGAATTCCAAGTTTTAAAATGTATAGACAGTATATTTTGTCTCTATCAATATAGTGCATTACAAACCTTAATAACATGGAGGAAGGGGAAATAATGTGATGGGATGATTGTTTAAAGGACATTCGTAAAAAATGTCTCAGACCTTTTCTTTTAGACAGGTCAAAATAGATATTAACAAGTTAGAAGTAATTACGGGAATCATTTTTTAAGGAAGGTGTCAAGAAAACAAAAAAATGAGCTCACCTAAAAGTTAAATCTCTTTGGGGAATGGTACACCTGAGCTGTCACATAAATTATAGGACATTTAAGAGGGGTGGCTAGGTCTCCTACCCTTCACATGCAAGAGGCAGTCATAGGATTCCCAGGGGCAAGGTCATTTTTCTTTTGTGACTTTTTTTTATGTTCTCACACTTTCTCACACAGAATCTCTTTCTTAGGAGGAATACCAAACATCAAAGTCCATCCTGTAGCATCTACTTTATCAGAAATACAAATGTATGCGGTTTTTTTACCCAAAACCTCAGCAAAAACATTTAGGTTTTCTTTAAGCAAAGAATTATGGGTCCATAGCTTTTTTTTAACCCAATTCATATATAAAAATATATGTCACACTTATTAATTACATATATAGACTGTCAAACAAAGGATATTACAAAACAAGACCCAAGGGGAAGATGACTACTCTTTGTTATCTTAAAATTCAGACTGCTTGGGATACAATTGGTCTATCCATCTATTTCTCTGACATCCATCAGTATGTTATCTTTCACACAGAAAGAGGAGAGCCCAGACTGTGGATCACAGCTGGGAGCCTTCAAGTTGTGGTTTCCTTGAACAATCCATACAAGCCACAGAGTTCAGTCAGCTGGACATTAGAGATATTGCATTTCTTCAGAAGAGCAGCTGAGAAATTGGAACAAGGAATAAAAACTAAGCAATGGGCACAGATGATGATGGTGATGATCAATCCCACATATATGAGAATGACTTTCCCATGGTCTATTGATGTAGTCTTAAATAACTGATGATTTCTCCACAGCTAATTTCTCCACAATTTGGAGAACTACTTCCTCATTTTGTGATTTTCAACTTTCCATTTCCTATCTTTCCCTTCTAATTGCCATTTGTCACTGTCATTATGTCAAAAAATGTAGGTTAAAATTTTGACCCTTGTATTTCTTGGTGTTTCTATGCAGAGTGGTCCTCTACAGTCTCCTATGTGACACACATATCCAGTATCTTAAAGGATCTGGGAATATGACTGGATGCAGTCTCCACTGAAGAAGATTAAAAGTCCTCCATACCTTAGCAAGATGGTCTTTGTGAAGCCCTAATGCCAAAATAATTCATCATCTAGTGAACAACCTAGTGTAAAGTTGCTCTGAACTCAGCCAAGTTGTTCTTGGTATGATGAATCTCTAGTTGAGTTAAACCTCAGAGCCTTTTAAGGTTTTTAGGACTTGCCAGAACTTATGTTCTTTTGGTACTGTCTTAACTGATACTACTCGTGTGACTTTGGGCAAGTCACTTCACATGTCTAGTTCTGATTCCTCAAATGCAGAACAAAAGGACTGAACTAGATGGCTTCTGAGGTATCTACCAGCTCTAAGGGACTATAATCCTCTCAGACCCTATGAATTATCTTCCATAATATAGAGGCAAAAAGGAATTTAGTGGAGATGACCTAGTATTCTCAAAGGTTGAAACTTTTTTTGCCCTGTTAACAGTGGTTCTTGGTTCAGTTTAGAGAACAGTGTTTGTAGAGGGGAGAAAGGAAAAGGAAGAGAAGGGATGAAGCATTTATGTTTATTATGTGCCAGGCGCTATGTTAAGTGTTTTACAAATAGTTTCACATTTGAGCCTCATAATAATCCTAGAAGTTAGGTGCTGTTAGTATCCCCAATGTACAGCTGAATAAACTAAAGAAAACGTTAAGTGACTTGTCCAGGGTCATATGCTTAATAAATATCTGAAGCTGGATTTCAACTCATGTTTTCCTGACTCTAGAGTACAGATCTAGAAATATAACCACTGGAATCTAGAGTAGTGCATTATGAATATGTTCCTGGTCCTTAAAGAAAATACATAGTGGGAATTCATTTTGGTTTCCTTTCTATTTTCCCCCTCAAAATTATAGCTTCTTAGGCAATTATATTACAGGCAATTATAGCTTCACCTGGGATTCATGATTTTACTTTTTAGATAAATAGATGATAGATAGACAGACAGATAGATAGACAAACTATTATAAGATAATTAGTTTCCTTTTTCATTTTATGTATTTTATTTTATTTATTATTCTGAAAACGGATCCATATGCCTTCCTGGCCTTCCAAATGGGTCCATGACCCACAAAAAAAATATTAACTGATGTAAAGCCTCTTGGTGAAGGAAACTGCATACATTACTCTCAACTCAGTATTTATTCAATAGCTACTACATAGAAGGCCATGTGCTAGACCCTGGGGAAGACATAAAGATTAAATAAGACACAATTCCTGACATTCTGAAGTTTACCTTGTAGTAGAGGGAGGCAGCCAACAGAAAAACAGCTGCAGTACAAAATAGAATGTAGCCAGCATATAAGGAAGATGTACTCAAAATGCAAATGCACAGTTTAAGAGAGGAAAGACCATTTCCTACTGGAAACATCACATATGGCTTCTGAAGGAACTGACATTTGCTCTCAGTCTTTGATAATGAAGGGGGCATTTCAGGCAGCAGAAGAATCAGAAGCAAGGGCAGAGAAGGCAGGGGAAAAATACAGGGAGTGAAAAGGAAAAGATAAGTAATCCGTTTGGCTACAGGACAGAATAACGTAGGGTAAAGCATGAGATAAATCTGGAAAGGTAGGCCAGACCCAGACTGAATGGCCTTGATGCAGAGGTGGGGAAACTGCAGCTTCAAGTCTACATGTGATCATGTAAGTCCTTGGGTGCAGCCTTTTGACTTAGTCCAAATTTTACAGAACAAATCCTTTTTTTAAGGGGACTTGTTCTCTGAAATTTGGATTCAAAGGACCATACTTGAGGACCCAGGGCCACCTATGGTCTCAAGGCCGCAGGTTCCTCATCTCTGATAATGTCAGGCTAAGGATTTTAGATTTTCTTAAGCAGGTAACTGGTAGTCATTGAAATATTTATCAGGGAAGTAAGATGATCAAATCCAATAAAACAACAATAATAACCAAAGATAGCATTCAACAAAAAAGTAGATTTTTTCCCACCTGTATAATAGTCTGCAGCACATTAACTATAAAAAGGTCATACCAGGATATCAAGGTAACCCAGGAACATTTCTATTTCGTCATTAAAAAAATATGAAAAGAGTGAGACAGTTGTTAATAATAGTAACAACATCAACAATCAACCTCACTAATTGAAAAACACTTTCCTCTGGCGCTACGAACCAGACTACCTCCTATTCAGAATGCTCCCATCCCCCTGTCCAGTTATGATTGGTCTTAGGTATAATTATATTCCATTATGTTAAGTTCAATTCAATTGCATAAACATATATTAAATGTCAGTCATGTACAGGACATTGTGCTAGTCCTTGGAAAACAAAGATAGCTATGGCAGTTCCTACTCTCAATTCTTTTACAATTTAATAGTGGATACAGCACATATTTAAACAAATATAAGCGAATGCAACAGGAGCAAAGGAAATATCGAAGAAAATCCCCTAAGGAAAGAATTAGAAGACTAAGCATTGAAGTATTTTCTCCATATTGTTTATAGGTCTTTTGGAGGTCTCTACACAAAGTGGGTGTTCAATGAATATTTTCTGACTAATTGGTTGGTTGTTCTCCAGCTTGGTTGGATGGTGAATAGCATGATTCATCTGGAGTTGACTCTGATCTCATTTTCCTAACATAGTGGAATGTCTAATAAACTATAGATACTGACAAAGTTTTAATAGAAAGTTAACAGGTGCCAGATTCTCTCTCCCTCCTCTGCCAGCTAAAGAATTCATTTCTCAGGCCCTTATCCAATAACAAGGCCATAAGTCTAAGATTGCATGAAACCCACACCTAAGTTAAGCCTTGAGTATTAACATCAATTTATGTCACTCATATAAGCAACATTCATCTAACTTGAATTGGACAAGCCTAAGCCTTGGAAACAATGTCACTGAGATAATACTTTGGCAATCTTGAGATTATTATTGCAAATTGCCAGTAATGTTAATGCTCAAGAAAGCTTCCTTAAAAACAAACAAAAGAAAACAACACTAAGTTTGGAATTTTGCTTCTGGGATCAATGATGAAGTGTACGAGAAGGAGAATTGTCTTTGGGTCAAACAACCTAGATATGACACCTGGCTCTGCTACTTTTTCACTATGTGATCCTTGGACAAGTCATTTTTATTCTTTTTGCCAGTTTCCTCATTTATAAAATAAAAGGAACGGACTAAGTAATTTTTAATGTGCTTTCTAGTTCTAAGTTCTATGAGCTCATATATCAAATATACATCCATAAATCCAATCATTTGCTAAATCCCATCATTTCTACCTTTACAAAATCTCTTATATTTATATTTATCCGCTTCCCACTACTCATACAGTTACCTATGTGATTGGTGCAGGCACTCATAAGTGCTCACCTGAACAATTAGGAGGTAACAGCCTCCTAACTGGTCTCATTTCATTTCTCCTGACTCCAATTCCTCCTCCATACAGTTGCCAAAATGATTTTCCTTAATTTCAGATCTGACCATGTCACTGCCCTATTCAATAAAAATTGACTGGCCCGAGTGTAGCATATGCTCTACAGATACAACTGTCTGTGACATTAAGCACCCCAACATATACAGGGGGGACCTGCTATCACATATTCTCTGATCTGTTTTTCTAAAAGGAAAGGCAACTTTTGAGGAGTTAACAATCACTTTAATTAAGCACACGTATCATTCAGTAGTTTAGGGGAAAAAGGCAGCACCCTGAACTTCAGAGAAAACAGAGAAATCAAAGATCAACAGACATGGCTTCCTCTGCCTGACCAAAATCAATACATACATCACAATTCAGCGTACGGGTCCAACTGTCTGCCCATAGTTACCAGAGAGGGAAGCACCAACGTCTGGGTTTTCAAAGCCAAGCAACTCCTTAGTGGCTTCAAGGAGTCCTCGTCTGGCCAAGCAAACACTTCCAGTCAGTAAGCCCCAAAGTAAAACCATGCCTCAGAGTCTTTATACCCTTTTTATCCCTTGAGAACCACAGCCTCATTAACAAAAGGTATGCACCTTCCTACAAATCTTCCCAGGCCTAATAATAGATGGGAAAGATCCTCCTTAATCACATTATCCCGAGGCTTGGTATAGACAAAAACAGCAAAAGATCCCACTTTGCTTGCCCTCACACGGTCTTAATCCATTTGTGACTGACGACTACATCCTCTCAAGTAAATGCTAATAAGTTGGAGGGAGTAGGGTTCCCAATGCTATATTTCACAAGCCCCCACTGGTATGTTTCCTTTAAAGATTATGAATTGATAGCAATTAATCAGTCATTTTAAATTAACTTTTTGCATTCACTGGGGTGATACAAAGCAAACCCTTAAAAGTCTGTGGCACATTTTTCCGTAAGTACAGAGATCACGGGAAAGTAGACTCTGTCTTAGAGTACATATGGCATTTAAATGGGTTAAGTCTCAGCTCCTAGTTGCTGGAGGCCCTTTTCTCCTCTTCATAGAATCCTCATGAAGTTTCTCTTTAGACAATAAACATTTTCTTAGCTATGCTATAGTTTTGCTGCTGGACTCCTTGTAGGACCTTGATACTTCCTTTCCTCATCACATTTAACATGGAGCAAACATTGTCATCAGCTGTTGCTAACCCAGGAATACTGGGTTGGTCAGCAAGGAAAAAAAGTCTAAATCCTCTAGTCCTCCAAAGTTCAAGAGGTACTTCTCCAGTAAGGGGAAACAGGGCATGGAGACTGTGGCTAACTAAGGTGGACACAATCTACCAACCACACCAAGTGAGTTCTCAAGAGCCTGGCTAGAGGCAACAACCTCTAAATTTCTAGTTCTAAACTGGCTCATGTTTTATAGATCACCCACAGATCATGACCAAGTTTCTTCAATCATTTAGAACACATTTCCTGTGCAGTATCATCAGTCAAGAACTTTTTAAACCTAGCATAAAGACTTTGATTCATTTATTTGGGCCTTCTTCATACTTAGTCCATACCTCTGATTCACTTATTCAATCAAGAAGTCTGGGTTCTCTGAAACTATTAAAGTAGGGGTATGGAATGTCCACATTATACTAGGTTAAAAAATAAATTCCTCTGTTTGGTTTTTAAACCTCTTTGCAACCTGGTCCCAACCTCTCTTTCCAGCCTCATTACAAAATATCCCCCTTCCCACACTTTATGTCCCAGGCAATTTGGCTTTCCCTTTGATTTTCACACAAAGAAGTCCATCTCCTATTTCTATGCCTTTGCATAGAAATGTTGGAATGTTCTTTCTTCTCCTCTCTCCCTAATACTCTCCTGATAATCTCCCTTACTTCTTTTAAAATTTAGCTAAGACTCTGTCTGGGGCAGCTAGGTGGTGCAGTAGATAGAACACCAGTGCAGGAGTCAGGAGGACCTGAGTTCAAATCTCACCTCAGACACTTGACACTGACTAGCTGTGTGATCTTGGGCAAGTCACTTAATCTCAATTGACTCATCCTGATGAATATCTGGTCACTGGATTCAGATGGTTCTGGAGGAGAAGTGAGGCTAGTGACCTGCCCTCCTTCACTCAAAACAAAGTCAAGTGCAAGTCATGTCATCATTTCTCTGATGGCGTGGTCTTCTTCAGAAACGAAGGACGAACACACAAAGACTCTGTCTACTACATGAAGCCTTCCTTGATCAAATGAGATATTTATAAAATTCTTAACACAGTGCCTGGCACGTAATAGGCATTCAATAAATGTTTTACTTCCTTATTTCCTCCCAACTGGCAATTATTTAATAGTACTTATTCTATATATAGTTATATACACATACATTGTTTCCTCTAATATAAGTTCCCTGAAGGCAGAAACTGTTCCATTTTTGTCTGTTTTCTCAGCACCTAGCACAATGCCTCACCCATGGTAGACACTTAATAAATGATTGGTGGATACTGATAGATTGGCTAGTTGATGAACTCTTCCCCCTACCTTTACCCAGTAGATTCTGAAATGTATCACAGAATAATAGAATTTCATAGTTGGAAGGCCATCTTGTTCAATCTGTCTGAATGATATTTCCTATGCCAATATACTTGCAAGTGGTTATTTGAATATTTCTAATGAAAGGGACCTTATTATTTTTGTAGGCATCCCATTCCAATTCTGGATAGTTTGGGCAGGGGGAGACACTATAGAACAAAGGGGGGAAATGCTGGATTTAGAGTCAGAGAACCAGTGTTTGAATCCCAGCCCTGCTACTCATTTGCTTGTGGGACCTTGGATAAGTCATTTAACCTATGTAGGCTTGCTTCCTTATTTAAAAAATGAGAGGATTGGACTTAAGAACGTCTATGGTCTCTTATACCTGTAAAGCAATGATACTATGATCTAAG
This sequence comes from Potorous gilbertii, assembly GCA_028658325.1. NCBI lineage: Eukaryota > Metazoa > Chordata > Mammalia > Diprotodontia > Potoroidae > Potorous > Potorous gilbertii. The sequence goes on along the minus strand of CM053769.1, from coordinate 311,232,191 downwards.
ACCCTATAAATGTTAGGGAATTTTATCTTAACTATTATTAACTAGAATCAAGCCTGAATTTACCTATTTGTATCTGCCATCTCTCCTCCCTATCACTGCCCCTTGTTTGGCCCTCTGGGGGTCAAACAAAACAAGTCTAGGTTCTCTTCTATAAAACAGCCCTTTAAATGTCTGAAAACAGTAAGAGTACCTCCCCATTCCCCAAAGTCTTTTCTTCTCCATGCTAAGCACCAGATCCTCACAGAGCAGGAGCTTACGTATTGTTGTTCTTCAATCATTCAGTCATTTCCAACTCTTCATGACCACATGGACCTTCTATCTTCCATTATCTCTTGGAGTCTGTCCAAGTGCATGTTCACTGTTTCCATGACACTATCTTATTTTCTGCCATCCTCTTCCTTTTGCCTTCAATCTTTCTCAAAATCAGGGTTTTGTCCAATGAGTACTGTCTACTCACTATGAGGCCAAAATATTTAAGCTTCAGCTTCAGTATTTGACCTTCCAGTGAATAGCCTGTATTACTTTCTATAAATATTAAGTGATTTAATCTCTTTTCTATCCAAGGAACTCTCAAAAGTCTTCTCTAGCACCACAATTAGTGCTAGAGTCCTAATCAATCCACGTGGAGGCAAAGTCAACTCCACCAGTCACAAGATGGCTCAGTAGCTGATTGGTATACCGGGAGTGTGGGAGGTCAACTCAAGTCACCCTCCCCTCCAACAGTTCCATCAGTGTCCTGATCCACATTCACAATCCTCACTGTCCTCCTCTGGACACTCTCCAACTTATCAATATCCTCCTTAAAATGTGAGGCCCAAAACTTAATATAGTACTCTAAAGGCCTTCTGACCAAAATAAATGTCATGGCACTCAGATCTTTGAAGTTACACCAGTAACTCTATATCTTTTATTTAAAGATACAGAGTTCCCCACATCTGGAGAGAATGTGGTACAATACAGATAGCCCTCAATTTGGAGTCAAAGGACCTGAGTTCAAGTCCTAATTCTGCTACTTACAACCTTTGTGACACTGGGGTAAATCATTTAGAGTGGGAGCTCCTTGAGAACTTCTCACTCCTTAAACTCTACTTTTAAATAGTGGATTGCTATTCCAGAGGAGAGACTGGAAAATTTCTCACTGGTCACACTTAGTCATTTTACCTAGAATGTTTGCTTGTTACTGAACAAGACCCAAAATCTTCACCTTTATTTTTCTATGATGTGTAGTTGTTTGTCCTGTCGGGTATACTAACATCTCAAAGGCTGCAGAAGCTCCACATAGGCTTATTCCTGCACTACGCTCCTTTCAGCAAGCCTCATAGTGAATGACTACATCTTGGTTCCCTTTAATGTAAATAATGAATTCCCTTTGCTTCTATGCAAATTCACACAACACATTTCTATTGGTCTAGAACTAGTTAACTATCTTTCCCATTATCTATAACTTCAGATGGGGTGAATTCAAATGCAACTATAGTTATCCCTTCCACATGGCGGTGGATTAGGGGCACACTACCCCCACAATCTGGTAAATCCATGGAAAATTTTTTGGCCCACACATTCAACCAGAGAATTCTGAATTCTTTCTTTTTCTTTTATGGGGTTTTTACAGAACCTTACTAGGGACAGCTAGGTGGTGCAGTGGATAGAACACCAGTGCAGAGGTCAGGAGGACCTGAGTTCAAATCTCACCTCAGACACTTGACAACTCACTAGCTGTGTGACCATGGGCAAGTCACTTAACCCCAATTGCCCCATCCTTGGTCATCTCCAGTCATCCTAATGAATATCTGGTCACTGGATTCAGATGGCTCTGGAGGAGAAGTGAGGCTGGTGACCTGCACAGCCCTCCCTCACTCAAAACAAAGTCAAATACAAGTCATGTCATCATTTCTCTGATGGCAGTCTTCTTTGGCAATGAAAGATGAACACACAGAGAACCTTACTGTAAAATTTGGGTCAAGTATTTGGTGACAGGCTCTGTGCTTTCTAATGGGCCTTCACAGGTCACCTACAGCTTCCACAAAATTCCCCCCCAAAATTCCCATTTAATTTCTTATGCTGACCTAAGATACATTGAAACTGCAATGGTTAAAGTCATGATGTGGAAGGGATAACTGTACTACGTTATTTGTATTAACGGGAACCTGGCTATATTAATTACCTACTGAGTATGGGTTGAGTATGTTGGTTGGCATACTCTAGGGATACAGAAGAGAATGGAAAAGTCAAGAAAGGTGTGAGGTGTGAATCAAAAGAAAATACACATGTAGAATAATATGAAACAGATCCCAGAAGGAGGAAACTATGCCTGTTATACCTATTAGCCTCCACTGTCTGTTCCACTCCTGGATCTATGCCGTTGTTCCTGACAACCTTCTTCCCTCACTCAGCCCATCCTCTAACAAAAATATAATAACAATAATAAAGCTCTCAAGAACAATTGGGTGATTATTACAAGCCATTATCTGCCTGCTAGGCTGAAAGAGATACATGGCAGTATGGAGAAATTTTTCATGTTTGTGGGTTGTTAAAAAAAAATCTAGGATTCTAAAGCTTGGCATCTCTACTAGGTTGGAAAATCAAAGTCGGGTCACATTCTTTTTAAAATATTTGCCTGTTTTATTTACAGAGGTGCTACAATTCTGAAACAAAAGTCATGAAGTATGAAAAATTCATTTTTGTTGTAAAAGGCTGAGAAAGGGGACAGGGATGGAGGTAGACATGGAGGAGAGGGAAATGGGAGCCACACAACAGCAGAACAGTTGCACACAGAGTCAAGGAGTGATTCAAATTGTAACATTTTTCTCCTTTGCCACCTGGTAAGGTTTCTACCCCCTGCCTCTTTACCATCTGCAACTTGTCCTGTGCTAAATTCCTGTTGCCCTGTCCATTATTCAAGAACATCGCTGCCTCTTCACCCAAGCCTCTCTCTTCTTATTCTGTTTCGAAGCCCAAGGGAACTGAAGTTTTCAGATCCACTCCATTATAAGCTAAAAATCACCTATTTCCAATTTCTTTATCTTTGCCCTAGTCGGGATTAGTGTGTAGAATGTAGGACAAGACGCTCATTTTGGAGTCATTTCAACAGTGATCTGGAACAAGCTTTGAGGAATTAAAAGTATATCAACTATTGCCTCAACTTCGGGAGAGACAAGTGAGGTAATGTGGGGGGAAAGACTAGTATTTATATGTCATCACCATGAAACTTGGGCCAGGAATTGAGCAGAAGCAGAACAGTGGGCTGAATCACCTTTGGAAAAATATTTAGTATTGTTAATGACCCCGAACTTCTCCCTGAAACAAAGACCCATCCTTTTTAACACCAATATTTTCCCAGAGATGATATGTGATTGCTACTAGTGGATTACACAAAATTGTTTTAAGAGGGCAAAGAGGAGGTGGATGGTGGGAGAGAACAGGTTGCAACACATTACCAGCAAAGAGTTGCACTGGTATAAAGTGGTATAAAGGAAGTGATAAGAGACATGTATGACGGGGGATAAAAGTTGTACTACTCAAAAAGTAAGAGTAAGGGATATTCAATAAAAAACCTAAATGCTCCATTGGTATCCACACAATACCCAGAGATCTAAAGTCAAACCCTCAGCACAGGGGGCAGACCCCACTGGAAGATTTACAGGGCATGAGTTCATATTCATATTCACCAAGAATAGGCAGACACAAATGGATTGTGATCTGCATCATTAAAAGGAGTACTCAGGACAATGAGTTCAAAGATCTATCAGAGAGTATCAATGTACCATGAAACCCCAGAAACAACAAAACACCAAATATAATTACTGTAACCATGAATTGGAACCTGGACTTGCCTCAAGGTAACCATAGAGATTCAGATACTTTCCCAGGATTAGATTGGCCACTGAGGTCATGATCTGTTTGAAGCCTTCTGGGATGGTGCAAAATATTGTGGGGGAAGTGGAAAAAGACAGAGACAGAGAGACAGAGACAGAGAGAGAGAGAGAGAGAGAGAGAGGGCGAGCTCACAAGAGATCCTGAAACAAGGAATCATATGACTCAGAGGTAGTCAGCTCACATCCTCCATCTTGAAGCCATATGGTCTCTTGCATTCCTAACTCAGTATAAGATTTGTGGTTCTCTGCTTTCAGACAGTGACTGCACACACTTTAACAATGTGGCTAAAAATGACTGGGACAAGTGAACACAGAGCCTAGTGGACTAGACTGAGTGAGATGACCATGACTACCCTCCAAATTCCTTTCATTGCCCCTACTCCTGCAGTTTGTTTCACTTCTTATGAACAGAAAGAGTTGATCAGAAAAGCCCCGGTTCCTGGGGCAGTTGGACCCAGTCAGTAAACAATCACAGTAGTTACCCTTTTCCTCTGCAATGTCTATCCATTCCTTCACCATTGTTTATTCTAGCATATATAAAATAGTTTAAAGCTGGCCAGTCCTCCTTTGTTTGCAGTTACACTCCTTGGTAGGGATTGGTGGATTCATATAGTCTGGAGTGTACAGAAAGTAGATCTGTCTGGTACCAATTGTGAGGCTGGAAAAACATGAAGGTAACTGAACAATGAGCTTATCCCCAGAGTCATCTATGACAGTTTTCTAGAACAACCTTGAAGTTGATGGTCAAATAGAAATAAAAGCAAAGAGAGAAATTTTAATCTGTCATCATTCTCATTTCTCTAGATCATTCACATATATATATAATATAAATCATATGTTATATGAATTATCCTTTGTATTTACTGATCTGTATAGATGTTGTGAATTTTCCCCCTCTCCAACAGAATATAAATTCCTTAACCAAAGGGATTACTTGGCATTTTATTTGGGCAATTTTTTTTCATCCCTAGTGCCTAGCATAGATTAGATACAGTTAATGTTTGCTGAATTGAATTCCAGGGGCATCATTGTCTCTAGTGTGATTCCAAATAGTGCATGAAGTGGTTAGAAAGGTGTTCTAGGTTCACAGAGCTAAATCCAAAGGTTGGAAAAGTGATTGGGTTCGTCTGGCCTTTACTTAACATTTAGCAACAAATTCTTTCTAAATTAATAGTTTTGTAATAAACATTACTTTCATGCCACTAAAAAGATTAAAGCAAACTGAATGCATAACATATATATTCTGAAATTTTTTGAAAGATATGAATTGTTGTAGATATGAATTGTGTCAGCCTTCTTCATGCCAATATAAATATTAGTATCCATGTGAATGTTGCAGGATAACTCTATGGTTACAATGTAACTTAAGGCTTAATTTAAAGCTTTCAGCCAGTGTTGCGTACTTCTGCTTATATAGTGGAAAAACGTCTGATTCTGACATCAGTTTTTGTCAGCAAGACATGGTGGAGCATGGTGGCATGTACCTGTAATTCTTGTAGCCCAAGAAGTTGAGGCTGATAGGTGTCTTGATCTAATGAGTACTGAGCTTCAGTGGGCTTTGCTATTTAAGTGTACTCAGTAAGTTCAGCATTAATATGGTGGGTATACAAAGGAGGTGTTACCAGGTTGCTAAGGAGGGGCAAACCAGCTTAAACAGGAAATTGAATAGGTCAAAGTTTCCATGCAGATCAGTAATGGGGTCCTGCCTGTGAGTAACCCTGAACTTCCATTCTGGGCAAGAAAAAGAGACGCAGTCTTTTAAAAATTTAACTTAACCTTTAAAAAAAATTTTGTTTAAAAAAAAAATCAATGTGATACATGGTATTTAAGTTTTCCTGAATATTTAAGAGAGCTAATTGGTCAGGCAGCTCTTATCTGAGCTAGTGCAAAGTCTATTCTGAATATTAATTGGCCAGAGTACATGGCCCTACCTGGTAGACAATCTTTCCTGTGGTTATGATTGGTCACTGGGGCAACTTGGCTTCAGTGCATATTCAAGATTCTCAGAGGCCTCACATATAGGCATCTATTCTCTAGGAAGAAACCTATGTTGGTCTCATTATCAAACACTGGTGACATTGGGAGGTAGAAATTATCTCAGAATGGACAGTCTGCTCACTTCGATTTTAAGTAAATATTCTGAAAATGATCTTGACAGAAGTTCTCATTTTTGAGTGGTTAGGATGGGTGGGTAAGGTCAGGGAGGTTGTGAGGGACCTGGAGTAAGACAGTAAAACTTTTAGCAGAAAAGGAAAACAAATGGTTAAAGTTTTGATAAGCAAATTTATGTGAAAACTATTAACTCTTTTTAAAAAATGTGTTATGGATAGCTTTTGTTTTTGCATAACCTAAATGTCCTCCTGTAGCCTCAACCTCAAATGATGGTTATCTATTTTATTTCCGGTTCTTTGTTATCACAAAAGGTGCTGCTATAAACATTTTGATGCATATGGAACTTTCTTGATATCAGGGACCAAGTAATAGAATCTCTGGGTCAAAAAGTATGAACAGTTTAGTCACTTTATTTGCTTAATTTCAACTTTTTTTTAGCAGTTGTATTAATTCATGGCTTCATAAACAATACACTAGTGTATCTGTCTTCCTACTACCCCCACTGGGTATTCCCATTTTTTTTGTCATCTTTGCCAACCTGTTGAGTAAGGGATGAAACTTCTGGGTTGTTTCTGATTTCCATTTTTCTTATTAGTAGTGATTTGGAATGTTCATATAATTGTTAATAGTTTCCAGTTTTTGAGAACTGTCTTGTCAGTCAATAAACATTTATTAAGTACCTAATATGTTATATGTTAGGTACTCTGCTAAGTGCTGGGAATACAAAGAAAGGTAAAAGATAGTCCCTAGTCATAAGGAACTCAGTCTTATGCGGACAATAAATGACCATAACAATCTACAAACAAACTACATAAGAATAAATAGAGATAATCAATAGAGGGAAGGCACTGACATTAAGGAAGATAAGGAAAGGCTTCTCATAGAAGATGGGATTTTAGCTGGGACTTGAAAAAAGGCAGGGAAACCAGGAGGTGGAGATGAGGAGGAACAGTATTCCAGGCATGAGGAAGAACCAGTGAAAATGCCTGGAGATGGAACGTCCTGTTTGAAAAACAATAAGGAGGCCAGTGTCACTGGATTGCAGGGTATGATGGGGGGCAGGTGGATAGCAAAGTTTGTTAATATCTTTGGCCATTTAACTATTAAAGAAAGATCATACATATGTGTGTATATGTATACACATATGTCTGTGTTGTCTATACATTTTGGATATCAAATCCTTGTCTGAGAAATTTGATATAAAGATTTCCCTTCTTATATTAGGTATATAATTTTATTTGTGCAGAAGCTTTTCAATTTCATGTAATCATAATTACCTATTTTATCTAGATAATTTGTAATTGTCTCTATCCTTTGTTCATTTAAGAATACATCTCCTAATCTTAGATCATATACTTTTACAGTATACCACCTCACACCTATCACACTGACTAACATGAAAGAAAAGAAAAATGACAGCTCCTGGAGGAAATGTGAAAAAATTGAGAAATTAAAGGCTATTGGTAGAGTTGTAAACAATTTGGAACTATGCCCAAAGGACTAATAAACTGTACATATCTTTTGACCCAGCAATACTACTATTCGGTCTGTACCCAAAGAGATAAGAGAAAAGGGAAAAGGACCTATTTATACAATATATTTATAATAGCTCTTTTTGTGGTAGCAAAGAAATTGAGGGGATGACCATCAATTAGAGAATGGCTAAATACGTTATGATTGTATATGATTGTGATGGAATACTATTGTGCTACAAGAAATGATGAGCAAGATAGTTTCAGAAAAACCTGGGAAGACTTATGAGTTCATACTCATGCAAAATGAAGTGAGCAGAACCAGGAGAACACTGTAGACAGTAACAACAGTATTGTAAGGATGAACAACTGTGAAAGACTTAGCTACTGTAATCAAGACAATGGTCTAAGACAATCCCAAAGACCCCATGATGAAAAATGCTATTCACCTTCGGAGAGAGAACTGATGAACTCTGAGTACAAATTAAAGCACACTTTTCTTTATTTTTCCGTCAGATGTGTGAGTGCATTTGCAGCAAGGCTAATATGTAAATATTTTGCATGACTTCACATTGATATCAAATTATCTGCCTTTTCAAGGAGTGAAGGAGAGGTGAGAAGGAGGGAAAAGATGTAGAACTCAATTTTTTAAAAATACACATTAAAATTTTTTCATACTATTGATAAATAATTAAATAAAATGTACTTTAAAAAGGTATATGATCCACTTCACTTTTAAATTTTTTGCTATCATCTTTAATATTCAGGATGTAACTATTTTGAATTTATTATGGAATATAGTGTAAGATGTAGGTTATTTTCTACTAGACTGCTTTCCAGTTTCATAGAAATTCTTATCAAATAGAGTTCTTTCCCAAGTAATTTGTGCTTTGGGGTTGCAAAATTTATTTTCAATTGCAACCCTATTAACTTAACATTCAAGCAAAAAGAAATTATCATATATTATACATAATACGAAAGTTCCTTCTACTTAAAAAAAAACAGTTTCCTCAACTTGGTGTTGTACTTATAATTACAGTAAATAAGTAAACAGTAGCACCTGAAGCTATGATGTAGGTCATAACAGTTAAAATAAAATATTAAATAATGAAGAAAGGCCTCCCTGAACTGGACTCCCCCCATGGGATTTAATTTTGTTTTTCTCTCTGCTCTGCTTTCTAATCTGAGAAGATACAATTTATATGCATGACCTCAAGCAAGTCACTTATCCTCAAGGGAATTCTGTTTCCCCAACTTCAAAACTTGGTGCTTGGACTAGATGGCAAAGAAGAGAAGTCTCTTCCAGCTTGAAATCCATGATCCTACGAACTTCTTAATAATTACATTCCCTCTTTTTCCTTTCACTTTCTCTCTCTTATCCGGGTATAGTAAAGTTTTGGTGAGTCATAGTTGGAGGTACTCAAAGTTTGAGCTCCTACTTTTCTCAAAGCTGTGTATAAAACTGTGTCATAATTCTAGTAAGATGGGTGGCTCTGAGAACTGAATTGTCTGTCTCTCATCTTATAAATGTATTCTATCCATCACAGAGCAATATCATAAAAACATTTTTCCTGCTGCAGGGATCAGGCTTTAGATTCCCTTACCTACTCTTTGGGGAACAGATAACATGCCTTAATATCATGTAAAATGTGTCAGGAAGCCATAGTAGCCCACTAGGAAGCCAGTCATGTTCTTAATACTTCAGGGCTTCTGGGAACAATCAAATAAACAAGCACTTTACAGTCTGTTGGCAAGTCACAGAATTAAATAAATTTAAGTAGGTTCAGAACCATTCAAAACATTCCTCAAAATCAGATCAAACCAATTAATATTGGCAAGTTCAAACAGTGTGCAACCTATTTAACTTTACTCCTTCTGGTTCTAGTTGTTTTTCACCACAACTCAATAGTTATTTACAAATTCTCCATTTCACTCACACTTTCACAACTAAATGACACAAGAAACAACTTATGAACCGAAACAAAAAAAAAGTTTTCTTTCTATTATTGTGCAAAAGAATAATAGAGCAATAATATGTTGAACAGTGAAGTTGCCAGAAAAGATTCATGTAAAATGTTTAGGTTGCTTGTATGAAACCACCGTAGACACAGAATGTATTACAAATAATGCAATAAACCATTGGGGTCAGTATAGCTCCAGATCTTCTGCAAGGCTTAATAGTACTTGATAGACACCTTACAAACCTTGGAATACAAGAAAGTAGAAAAGACTTTAATTTCCATTATACCTGTGGAGAAACTAAGTTTCTGAAGGAAGTTACATAACAGGGAACCAATGGCAAACCAATTTCCCCCATCAACTTCAGCTGCTTTTGGGTCTTATGACCCAACATGAAAGCACTAGACCTAGCTCTTTTCACTCCATATCCCCAAACGTACCCCTGTGGGATAATCTTCCTATCCAAATTGAGAAAAATCACATAGTTCATTCCCTTCTGGGATTCTAAAGCATCAAAGCACTCACAGAATGACGTCCTTACCAATGACCACATAATGGACTCCAATGACTTAAGAGCTCAATTCAATTACCTGCAAGCCTTAATCTGCTCTTTCATAAAATTCTCTTCACTCAAAAGCACACAAAACCAGCTCCTTCCTGGGCATATTTGCCATTTAGAACCATCAGTAGGAAAACAAATTCTGAAAAACAACGTGTTGGGTTTTTAAAAAACTGATATTCAAGGGTTAGCACAGAACTTTCTGACTGAAACTGAGAAACATTTGGAAAGAATAATTTATTTATTTTCAAGCCAGTTCCCCACTAACAATGAGGTTCTAAACTGTGCTGCTTTTTTTTTTCAAAATTATTGTCAATTAGTATTTTTACTCATAGAAAAGCATACAAAAGACAGCTCGGAGGGCTTACAAGTAATTGAAGATTGTCCTCTAGTATGAGTAGGCCACAAAAATTTTGTTTGTCCCACAAAATTTGCATTGGCCTCCAAATACCATATTTCTGAAAACTATGAATCCATAGACCTAAAAAAATTATAAACCTAGAAAAGGCCCAAGAGATCATCTGAATCAGTCCTCATGACAACCCAAACTATTCAAAACAGACAGTTCTCTCTCCTCTTCATGAAGGTGTTCAGGAAGTAAAATTTGACAGCTTCCTTTAGGGACCCCTTCCAGCATCTTATCATCTTTCAAGTTAAGTTCTCCCATGGTTCATTATTGTTATCCCCACCACTTAGCACAGCACTTAACACACAATGTTTAATAAATACATTTCCATTCATTAATTCATTTTCAAAAGATACATATCCTATATACACAACACTCCAATTGTCTTTCCTGAGCTCAAAGATAAAATCTCTCATTTCCTACTAGACTTCATGTAGCCGTCCCACTAGCACCTCAAAGTCAACAAGTCCAGAACTAAACTCATCACCTCTCTACACTCATAAGTCTTCCTTCTTCTAATTTCCTTGAACCTGTTTGTTGATGGTACTACCATCCCCTCAGTCACACAGGCTCACAATTCTTCCCTATCCCCTATTCCTTCACATGCAAATCCAATTCAATCAATTCTGCTGCTACAATATCTCTCAAATCTATCCTTTCCTTAACACCCAAATCTGTGTGTGTGTTCATCCTTCGTTGCTGAAGAAGACCATGCCATCAGAGAAATAATGACATGACTTACACTTGACTTTGTTTTGAGTGAGGGAGGGCTATGCAGGTCACTAGCCTCACTTCTCCTTTGGAGCCATCTGAATCCAGTGACCAGATATTCATCAGGATGACTGGAGATGACCCAGGATGAGGCAATTGGGGTTAAGTGACTTGCCCAAAGTCACACAGCTTGTAAGTGTCAAGTGTCTTAGGGGCAGCTAGGTGATGTAGTGGATAGAGCACCAGTGCAGGAGTCAGGAAGACCTGAGTTCAAATCTCACCTCAGACACTTGACATTACACCCACATAGCCATTACTCTAATGCAGGCCCTCATCACCTCTTCCCTAGATTGCTGTGATAACCTCTCAACTAGTTTACCTGTTACCAGTCCCTCCTCTCTTCAACCCATCCAACACAAAGCTGCCAAAAGAATTTCTCTAATGCAAGGTTCTTAATTGTGCTGCTTCCTGATAGAAAACTTCCGATGGCTCCCTTTTGGCTAATGCATAAAAACAAACACCTTAGCCTGGCATTTAAGGCCTTTCAGAGTCTGGCTCTAGCCTGCCTGTTTAGCCTTATTCTATATTTCTCCGCTCTATGCATTAACTGTTAATTAACTGGGCTATTAACTGTTTCCTAAACTGGACATGTTATATCTCTCCTGAGTCTGTACATTCATGCACTCCCCATAAAGATTTTTATCTTCTTCCTTTAAGGCTCAAACCAGATACTACTACTACTTCAGAAATGCCTTCAAAAATCTCCCTTTCTCCATCAGCTGAGGTAATTTTCTTCCTTCTCAAATTTTCTCATATTACTTTAGTTTTTCCCTTTGCCCCCAATTCATCCTAACCCTGTGTTCTACTTATCTGTGTGTAGGAGAATTCACCTAGAACTTAAATTCCTTGGGGGCAAGAGCTGTCACTTCCATCTTTGTATCCCCTGTGCCTATCTAGCAAAATGGCTGGCACATAATGTGTGCTGAATAAATATTACTGGAATTGTACTAAACTGTGTCCAACTGATTATATTAGCTCCTTACAATAGAGACTGTTTATTCTTTGTATGCCCAGTGAGGGACCCAGAGTAGGCACTTAATAAATACTTGAGGATTGATTAGTTGAAAAGAAGTTTCAACTTCTTTAAATCTATTTCCTCTGGCCGAGTAACTCATGAACATAGAGAAATGATCAGTAATTCCCCCTCAGAAAAAAAATCTTTCATGTATTTGACAAAAGTAACCAAGTTATCTGGTTCTTCTTATTATTATAGGTTATTGTTTTGGTTTTGGTTTTGGTTTTTTTACTGTGAAGCTTGTTTGTGCATAATCAGTCTCATAACAGTAAAAAACATAGGTAGATACAGGCATGCTCTCTATCTCACAAGTCTGAAAATTTCTATTCAATTTCACTTAGAATACCAACTAATCATTTAAACCTACTTCTAAGAAACAATTAAAAAGACTTCTCAAGACAGCTAGGTGGTGCAGGGTATAGAACGTAGGGCCTTAAATCAGAAAGACCTGAGTTTAAATTAGGCACTTGCTACCTCTATAATCCTGGGCAAGTCACTTATAAAGTATTTGCATCAATTGTTGTAACTCAAAAATGAGAATTAAAAACAGCATCTACCCCACAGAGTTGTCTAAGGATCAAATAAGGTAATATTAGTAAAATGTTTAAACACAGTATCTAGCACATATTAGATACTATATAAATTCGTTTTCTCTTCCCATATTCTGTGTATTTGTTCTGCGAAAGTCTAATAATTTGGGTGGTCTCAATAAATTTTAAAAAGCAATTCAACCTACAACATAAATTCATAGGATTTTATTCACTTAGGCAACAGCTTCAGCCAAAACAATTATTTTCTTAAAAGACATAGGAAGGGAAACTGAAATAATTCCAATGTAACACACTCAGTTGAGATGGGGAACCATTTTTCTATTAAAGACCATTGACCCACAGAATGAATGAATCAATTAAAGGCCAGATACAAATTTAAAAAAGCAACTTAATTTAGTTTTTTTCTTTGAAAGAGAAATGTGAAACATTTCATTCAACTCTTCTTCAAATGACGTCAAGGGAACATAAAACTTTATTTAAAACAACAGAAACTGTCTGGTAAAAATTTTTCTTTAGACCAGGAGTTCTTAATCCTTTCTGGCATCATGGATGCCTTCTCAGAATAATGCTTTAAAATTCATAAAATAAAATACATAGTATTACAAAGGAAATCAGCATCAAAATATACTTTTAAAGCAACATTACAGGTCACAGATTAAGAGATTCTGCCATAGGCAATGATGCTGAACCCAAAATGATAAAATCCAAGAGCTAAATCTGACTCTGAATATGAAAATTTCCCACTTTTGCTGTAAAAGTTATCTTTCCCCCTCTCTCGTAGGAATTATTTCATGGACAAATTAAGTGGCAATATTACTATTTAATCACAGATACTGCACCTGAAAATGACTTAAGTCACATATTATGGAGTTTCATTCATTCAATCAACAGCCTCAGGAAAACAATTATTTTTTAAAAAAAAGAACAGTGAAGGAAACGGAAATAATTTCAATATAAAACACTCAGCTGAGTTGAGGAGCCATTTTTCTATTAAAGGTCACTGACCCATAAAATGAATGAATCAATTAAAGACCAAATAAACCTACTAGTCATTTAAACCTGCTTCTAGTCTTCTGAGGGGACCAGAGCAATTACAGGCGTACATCAGAGATATTGTGGGTTCAGTTACAGACCACTGCAATAAAGTGAATATCACAATATAGCAAGTCACACAAATTTTTTGCTTTCCCAGTGCATATAAAAGTTATGTTTACATTATACTGTAATCTATTCAATATGCAATAGTATTGTCTAAAAAACAATGTATATACCTTAATTAAAAATACTTTATTGCTAAAAAAATGCTACCATCTGAACCTTCAGAAACGTAATCTTTTTGCTTCAGCCATCAGCATTGATGGCTGCTGATTAATCAGGGTACTAGATGCTGAAGGCTGGGGTGGCTGTAGCAATTTCTAAAAGTAAGACACCAATGAAGTTTACTGCATTTATTTACTCCTCCTTTCAAAAAAAGATTTCTCTGTAGTATGCAATGCTATTTGATAGCATTTTGCCCACAGTAGAACTTTCTTCAAAAATTGGAGTCAATCCTCTCAAACCATGCCACTACTTTGTCAACTAAGCTTATGTAATATTCTTCAATATTGTTGTCTCAGTGATTAGGAAGGCTGGGGTCGGGAAGAGGGAGAGAGGGAAGGAGGTGGAGAGAGAGATCATAAATATAATAATGAAAAAGTCTGAAATATTACAAGAATTACCAAAATGTGACAGTGACAGGATGTGATAACAGGCTGTTGGAAAAATGGCACCAATTAACTTGGTTGATTCAAGGATGCCACAAACCTTCAATTTGTAACAAAAAAAAGGCAATATCTGAAAACTACAATATAACAAGGTATGCCTGTACCCCATTTCTGAGCTTTGAGTTCCTCTGAGGTTATTATACAAATATTATATATTATACAAAATATATGTAGCATGTTATTTTACAAAGTGTTCCATGGATATAGTATTTTATAAGGACCAAGTACTTTAAATTAAGTTAGTAGGATGACCGTACAAAAAGAAAATATGGCAATCAAATGTATTTATTCATATGAAAACATCCCCTAAAAAAGTCCAAATCAACTCTCAAAACACAAGTTTCTATTCTACTAGCTTTAGGATGAGGAATGAAAGATCATTGAAGCTGGGGATATTTGTGGGTTTTCATGAAAATTGGATGTTCTCAAGAGCTCTTGCCTTGAGTTCTCCAAAAAATAGTCTTTTAGGTAGGTGTGGGTTTGGCATTTGGACTACATGGCCAGCCTATCTGAACTCCACTCTCTGTAGCAGAGTTTGAACACCTGTAGTTCAGCTTGACAGAAGACCTCAATGTTCAGTACTTTATCCTGCCTGATAATCTTCAGACTCTTCCTAAAACAATTCAAATGTCTAGGTTTCATAAGCATACAACTAGGAAATCGGTACAACGTCAGAAGAAGTGGTACAAGGACACTCTCAAGATCCCTCTGAAGAACTCATTCATAATGACACATGGGAGATTCTGGCATAGAACTACCCAGCATGGCATTCCCGAATCAAAGAAGATGCTGTGTTCTATGAGGTAGCACAAAGGAAAATGTGAGATGCACAAATCTAGAGACATCTTCCTACCAAATGTTCAAATGGATTATTTGTACCCAACCCATGGTAGAGCCTTCCAAGCTCATACTGGACTAATCAGCCATAGTTGAACACACTGTACCTTGACCCCAATATCATAGTGTCATTAGTTCTCATCAGAGTATGAAGGACTAAGAACAACAAGATGTTCTCATAGGCTTACACTATAACTCCAAACAGTAACAACAAAAATCACAGACCTTTAGAATGGGAAAGGCCAATCTAGTTCAACCTCTTCATTTTAAAAATAAGCAAAATGAAGCCCAGGGAAGGAAAGGACTTATCCAAGTCCACAACTGGTGAATAGTCTGGAGTAGAATCTGTCTCTTCTGATTCTCAGTCCAACGTTTGTCCCAAGAAATAATGTTTATGAATAAGTGATAGGGGGCAAAT
This sequence comes from Potorous gilbertii, assembly GCA_028658325.1. Classification (NCBI taxonomy): domain Eukaryota; kingdom Metazoa; phylum Chordata; class Mammalia; order Diprotodontia; family Potoroidae; genus Potorous; species Potorous gilbertii. Next base: position 311,216,453 of record CM053769.1, on the reverse strand, counting down.
CAGATCTTTAATTCAAATATAAACTGTCCCCATTTCTCACAATGGAATAATGGCTTAGTCCTATTTTTTAGTCCTTATTCTCCGAGGTCTTTTTGAGCACTATCTATGATCCCATGATTCTTCAAATGCACCTCAATAGGGGTCGGTTATTTTCTTCTCATAAGATGTACTAAAAAAGGTTCCTGCTTAGTATGTATGCACCCCACCTTAGTATCCTTTGAAGAGGGCAGCAAACTCTCTTAAAGAGAAGTGTAATTGAATTCTAATTTATAATCTAGGAGGACTAGTGATTTTTTTGAAGACCAGAACTATACATGTGTACTCCCACTTTAAGCAAACATGATGAATTAAGGTCCAAATCTTCACTTTACAAAAGGATTTATCATAGAATTCTTTACTGAATAGCCTTACCTCCCCATTAATGCAATACATTTACATACAACTTGAATAACAGATATGTTATACAGTATTTGAGGATGTGAGCCATTTCATAAAATGAGATATGCCTGTGCTAGGAAATATTTACTTTGATGTAGATAGTAGATCCATATCTATCTATCTAATTCAATGGTCCAGTGTATCTGAGATCAAATAGATTTAGGTACCCCCTTCCTCCACCAATACAATCCATCCATGACTTCTCACACCGTATGATTCTTGTCCATGTCCTTTCATCAATCTTCCACAGTATCTAAGCAATGTTCTAGAATTCTTCAAGTCCCAAACACAAGCATTTTCTTCTTTATTTTGGTTATCAATGTTTACACTTTCAAAACAGGAGTATCTGCTTTTATTATTGCAATGAAGACAATGGATTTGCTTTTAGAACCATGATGATGTCCAAAGGTTCTAGGCAAGGTTTCCACTAATTTACACTCCCCCTGAAACCTTTCCTGATGGTTTAGTTTTCCAGGAGAAATTTGTCTCTTCTGGAGAGGCTAATCATTAAAAGCAGTTTTACATGTAGAATGAGCTTCAGAAAACAAGCCCAATTATTTTGGAGAATATTCATATTTGTACAACATTGGCTCAATTAACTATTCTGACGGATTGGCCTATTATGCAATCTCTATCAGGTGAGAAAAACGAAAGGGAGAAAGAGATGCATAAAGGAGGAAGCCGAAACCAAGAGAGTAGCTTTTTTCTTCACTAAGAATCTACCTCAAAAAACCTCCTTTTGGGGGGAAGACTTAAGTTCCCTGAATTTGTCAAAATTAAATCCACTCTACCCAAACCAAATGGTTAAATCAAAAGGGGTCATTTTAAAAGTCATTAAAATATTTTCTGGGTATGTAGCATTAAGTTAGACTAGAAATTCCTTGAGGGCAGGAATTCTGTATTATTCAAATCTTGTATTATTCCAAGTGCAATATATATTACATCAACAAACATTTATTAATGCTAATATAGTAGCATTAATAAATGTTTGTTGATGTTCTCAATGTTCTTATGGGGAAGAATGTCTTTTACCTTCTTAGCAATTTGTAATGGAAAGAAGTCTGGACTGGGAGCCAGAAGAACCTGGGTTCCAGAGACTGCTCTGCCACAGAACTCCAGCAAGTCTCTTCTTTCTAGACCTCAGTTTTCCCTTCAGTAAGAAATGAGTTGAAATCTATGATCCAAGATCCCTTCTACTTCTGACAATTCAAGCCTTGGGAAATTTACTTACCCACTCTGGACCTAAATTTCCTTATAAAGACTTAATTAGACGATCAGAGGTTCCTTCCAGCAAGCAGTACTGTGTGAATTGTAAATCAGAGGGCTTAGGTTTGAATTCCAGCTCTGCTATTTTCTCTGTGATCTTAAATCACTTCACCTCTCTGTGCCTCAGTTTCCCCACCTGTAAAATAAGGAGGGAAAGGGATTTGGACCAAATGGCCTCTAAGGTCCCTCTGGGCCTGTTTCTTTAGCGATACAGTAAGGGGCTGGGACTGGTGACCCTGGGACTCAGTGTCCTCATCCGAGGTCCCCTGGGCCTCGGTTTTCTCATCTACAAATCAAAGGAGTGGACGAGATGGCCCCTGAGGTCCTTCTTCAGACGGCCCAGAGCCTTTGGCTAAAGTCACGTCTCACCAGAAAAATAATGGAAAACTTTCGGCTACTACCCCACGAAAAAAGTCGTTTTGGCCATAAAAAGTGCCTTCCTTTGGCCGACGTGGCTGGGCCTCCGCTCACACATCGACTGTGGACAGGGCGCGGATGAAGGAAAGGAGATGCAGAGGAGACGAGAAGGCAGGGGAGGTGAGAGGAGGCGGAGGCGCGCGAACGCCCCGCCGGCCTGCTCCCTCCCCTCCCCCCTCCGTCCCCCGACCCCCTCCCTACACCTTGCTTCACTGCCTCTGCGCCGCAGCTCTCCCATTGAGAACGAGGAGAGAGAAGGGCGGGGCGGGGGAGCCGAGGGCGCGCTCGCGCGCGCGTGGCCGCCTGGGCCCAGCTCCGCCCTCCGTCTTCTCCCGACGACGTCGGGGATGGGGATGGGGGGAGAGCTCTCCTGAGGTCTCGCGCGCGCACGCGCGCGTGCCTTCTCGCTCGCTCGCTCGCGCCCCCTCCCCAGGGCCCGGCGAAGCCGCCCGCTCGCGAGTCCCAGGGCGGGCAGGCGCGCGTCCCTGCTGACGTCATTGAGGCCGGCGAGCCTGTGCGGTGTGGGCTAGAACCCCTGGCGCACTCGCGCACTCCGCTCTTTTCCTTCCCTCCCCCCTCCCTCTCATCCCCCCCTCCCTCCCAGGCTCTCTTTCCCCCTTCTTTTTTTTTCCCTCTCCTCTCTTCTCTCTCCTCTCGCTCTCTCTCTCTCTCCATTAGGATCCGCTGAACGATGCGATCTCTGGGAGCCAGCGCTGTCGCCGCCGCCACCGCCCGCTAGAAACCTTTCCCCCCCTTCCCCCCTTCCCCACCGCTTGCAAAGCCCCCCAAAGAAGAGGGAAAAGGAAAAAAAGAAGAAAGAGAAGGGGAGGGGATGCACCACTAATCACCGTCCTAATAATCCTCTCTAGCCGAAGGATCCACCCGGGCTGCCCCCCCATCCCCATCCCCATCCCCACCCTCCTCCGGCTCCTGGCTCCATCGAGCGCCTCTGCCCTTTATTTTGATTTTTAATTTTTAATTTTTTTAACAATCCTCGGCGTCCGCAGCCCAGCGCTGCTGCTGCTGCTGCTGCTGCTGCCGCCGCCGCTGCTGCTGTTGCCGCCGCTGCTGCTTCCCCTGCCGCTGCCGCTGCTCCGGATCCCCGGCGGTGGTTGCCTCTTTTCGGATGCGTTGCTCGCGAACCGCTGAGAGAGACCCGCAGCCCTGTCTCTAGAGCTAACCACCCCAGCCCCGACCCCAGCCCCGATTCCAGCCTCCTCCTGCAGGTGACCGGAAAAGGGAGCAGTAGCCTGAAATCCACCTTGCGAATTTTTGGGGGGAGGGGCTGCATTTTTATTGTGTTTGGGAAACTTGATTTCTTTTTAAAAGAAAAAAATACAAGAAAGAAGGAAAGAAAATTAGCGATTTTTTTAAAGGACAGAAATAAATATTTCTGGGGGGGTGGGGTGGGGGGTCAAGCCGAGTAGGGAAACCGTGCCAGCCGAGGCGTGCGGGCTGTTTTGGGTGTCACGATGGGATGTACATTGAGCGCAGAGGAGAGAGCCGCCTTGGAGAGGAGCAAAGCGATTGAGAAAAACCTCAAAGAGGATGGCATCAGCGCCGCCAAAGACGTGAAATTACTCTTGCTGGGTAAGAGAGCCTTGGCCACTTCCTCACCCCCACCCCTCTCCGCCAGACCCCCACAACAGCCAGGCTGCACCCTATTCCAAACAACGCCCCCACCGCCACCTCTGTATTTCACCCCTTTCTTCACCCTTCTCCCTTATTCTGTGTTCAGGAAGACTTGTCCTGAGTCCAGAGAGACCTTTCCCTTCTTAGATTTGCAACAAGATAACCAAGCCATTGCACACACACGCGTCTTCTGCCAAAAAAGCTGATCCACTGCATCCTTCAGTCCAGCTGCTCCCTTCCTCCTCCCAGTGTAATCTCCCAGTTCTTCTAGCCTGACACTGACTAGCTTTTTTCCTTTTTTTTTTTGTCTGTCCCTACAGGGGCTGGAGAATCAGGCAAAAGCACCATTGTGAAGCAAATGAAGTAAGTCCCTATTGTATTGGGATTTTAATTTTTTCCCTTCCTTCCATCTCTCCTTTAGGCCCCGTTTGTAATTCTTGCCCACAAACACATAACACTTTGACACCCCCTCCATCTCTCTTCCCACCTTAGGTGTTTCTCTTCCCTCCACCCCATCTCCCAGGAGAGATGTTTTTAGGGAGGGGTGAGGAGAAAGGATGATGGTGGGGGCTGTAGTTGTATGAATGACAATGTCCGCCATATTGATCAGAGCATCATCACTATTGGCAATATTGTGAATGTTATTTCCTACTAGTGGGGTGTTTTTTCCCTATCCCCTCCCTCCCCAACCCCATCCTCCACCCTTCTCTCTCCTCCCCTTCTCACAGCTGCACCTGTGGCAGGGATTTATTTCTGGCTTGCCTAGAAGATGGAGGGGAGGGGACCTTGTCTTTTGCTCTGGGTGGAAAATCAAGTGTCTGCTGTTCATGGTTTTGGTGCTGAATTGGAGGTAGTGGGGGTTTCTCTATCTCTAGCTTTCTGTCTCTCTCGCATGGACACATACATTCACATATACGTCCATGGGGTGGGGGGCTCAAGATGAGAGAAGAGGAGTGGGTGGCTTTCCAGGCTGATGTGAATGGCACAGATGTAACCAGGGCAGAGCCATCAAAAAGACCTGTGTCAATTAAGCTTAATGTCAGCTTTCTATCTCTCAGCTCTTTCCTCTCTGCCCCCACCCTCCCTGATGTTTGATCTCTTGACATGGGCTAACTCCGTGGCACTTATATTATTTGTTTGCTGAATAAGGTATGTTATATATAAATCTACCTACAAGGCAGATTTAAAACAAGCCTTGCAGCCACCCCAAAGCTCCTACTCAAGGGGGGGGGGGTGGTGGTCAGTCTTTAATTAGCCTAACTGGAATTTTGACTATTGATAGAAATGTTTTCTTTTATTGATATTATTTTTAAGTGAAAGAAAATCTTATATTCTCCATAAAAGCCTCATCCTTTTTCTGAATATACACATTTTATTTTTCCTTGTTCTTGACACCCAACGTTTCTTGGGGAGTTCTAAGGCAGGTTTGTTTTAGATTTGGGGGAGGGGACTTAGAAGGTGTAGGTGCAGGGATTTTTGTGCTCCATTCTCCACCACCTATCTTGTGTCTTTGCTACTTCCGTTATCCTCCCCATTTGGAGTTCGTTTGAGACCGTTTAGTGAGGCTTCCACGTCGGTTTGCTGTGACACCTTTACATATACACAGGGTTCCTAATTAGGGGTTGCTATGCAGTAAACAAAAATGATTATTTTTCAACTTGACAGAATAGCTGAAGTAATTGCATCCCGCAGGAAAACAATGGAAAATAAAAATCTCTTTCTTGGGGAGGTGGGTGAGGGAAGAAGCCTGTTTGCGATTTCAGAACTAAGATGGGGGGGGGGAATAGTTAAAGCCCCAATGTTGCACGTATAACTGGCATGACAAGCTGGTTCGAGACGGCGCCATGATTGTACCGTGAAGCAGCTCTTTAAAAATTCCCATCTGTTTTTCATATTGCTATATTTGAACGAGAAACCCCCTGGGGGGAGTTTTTGCAAGGGGGCATCTCAGTTTGTTGCCCCTCTCTGGAGCCATGATTAATTTGGCTTGGGGCTTCTCTAGAGCTGTGTACAACCTAAGTGAATTTGGAAAGTGGGGCCTAGGGAGTTTCTATTTGCAACAAGGTGCATGCTGCATTTGCACAGCAGGTCACTTAATGCACACGCTTAAATGAATAACAATAAGCAAGATTTTTTTAAAAGTCTCTACTCTACAGAGACAGGTTCCCGGGCCCTTTAAAAGCTAGTGCAACCCTGCTCTGCGTTGGGTTTCAGGCATTGCGAGTGGTGGACAGCGCCCAGTTGAGACTAGAAAAGTCGATTGGGTCCGAGAGCTCAGCAGCACCGGGTTCAGCTCACTGACTGGCCGAGTGCTGAAGCTCGGAGAGTCTCGGCTGTATTCGAGTGCTATTCGATTCTCTGGGAGGCTAGAGCCGAGCCACTTCGGAAACAGCCGAGTGTGTTCGCGTCTCGGGCAAGGCTAAGAGGGAGGGGGAAGGGTAGAAATCTCTGCAAATTAACTTTGCAACAGCCAAAGCAGCAATTCTCCCCACGTTGACTTCCACACTTCCCTTGAAGATGCTACATAAATTAGGCTGACTTAATAAGGTGTTTAAAAATATATACAGATTCCCCAAAAGGGTAATATTATCTACCTCTTCATTCAAAGAGAGCTGAGCTCTCCAAGGGGAACAGTGTGCCATTTTAGAATGAAAATTCCTAATTGCATATGAAGGAAATCTAATCGAAAGACTGCATGTAGACTTCTCTCTGGAAGTCTCTGATGTCTCAAATGGTTTTTCATATTGGCATTTTTGGTTATACTGAGTATGGGGGATGGGAGAGGAGAGGCAAGCTAATGTTTGAAGGTCTACAAAGAAATCAGAAATGTGGGTTTCTCCCCCCACACACATTTGCTGTGAGACTTTAGACTCTCAAAAATAATTTTGAAAAAAAAAATTGACTAGCACAGATCACAGGATCCCCATTGGGAATGGGTTGGGCTTATTCAAAAGAGCCAAATATGTATAACCATAGTCCAGAAAATAACACCCCAAAGGATTGCTGCATACTCCATAGTGAGGACTCCATAGGTACCGATGAACAGAGACTTACTGTCCTGTGGGTTCTGGCTGTAAAGAAGGACAGCTCAAGGCAATATACCAGCTTGCTGAACTCATATTACCTATGAAAAAGTGGCTAGTAACAATGATATTCCAATGACAAATTCTTTAAAGTAGTTTCCACTTGTACAGTCATGACTTGGAGCTTGTAAGGCACAGATTTCTATTGAGAAACTCAGGGAAATTGTTTAGTGGGTGGGGTGAGGAAGCCAAGATGGTGACTCTAAATGCCCAGAAGAAATATTAAGAGAGTAGTTGCCGGTTTTTGTGCAGTACAAAGTGCCATTCATAATGATATATAGAACATTCTACCAGATAGCTATTGAGATACAGAGTACTGATATTATCAGTGACTTGCATAAAGGCATAGATAGTATCCTTCTCATGCTTGCAAGTGATGTAAAATTAGGAGGAATGGCTAGCCCATTAGATGATAATCTGACTCGATTAAGATCTTAAGAGGGTAGAAAACCATTCAAGCCCAAAATGATTCAATTTAAGATGGAAAAATGTAAAGATTTACACCTGGATCCAAGGCACATTGATTTTACAAGTACAAATGGAATTGGCATGGTTAAACAGTAATTTGTCTAAAAAAAGGTCAGGGGAAATCAGTGAGTTGTAAATTTGGTGTAAATCAATACTAAATATGGCAATCAAAAAAAAAGGCACATTTTGGGCTCTATAAAGAAAGCCATAGCTTTGAGGAGTACGGAGGCAGTAGCCCTATTGTATACCAGAGTGGAAAAAGTCCTTGAGTCCTTGCCACATGAATATCAGTTCAAGAATCTAAGGGTGCTTAGCTAGGGGAAGAGAAGATTGGGGGAACATGATAGCTGTCTTCAAGTTATTTGAAAAAGCTTTCATTTGAGAGAGCAATCAACATGTTCTGTTGGCCCCAAAGAACAGAACTAGGAGCATAGGCAGAATTTTCCAAGTGGTACATTTAAGCTAAGTGGGAAACAGTTCCTAACAATGACAACTATCCAAAAAGGAAAAGTCTTCATCAGAAAAAAAAAGTGGGTTTCCTCTCTTTGGAAGTCTCCAAGGAATGGCTGAATGACCATTTGTCAAGTGGGTTATAACTGGAAATTCTTTGCAGAAATATGCTTTGTATGACTTCATACATTTTTCCTGCCTTCTCAATGGGCCAAGGAGGAGGTAGCAGGAGGGAGAAAGAATTTGGAACTGAAAATAAAATAAAATTTACAAAAGGAGATTCTCATTCAGTTGAACTGGTTGACTGCAAAGGCCCTTTCCACGCCAAAAATTCTGTGATTTTTTTTAAAAGTTCACTTACAAATGAGAAAACTTGAGATTCATGGAGGTTAAGTAGCTTGCCTAAGGTTACTCAGCCAGTAAGTGGTTGCGCAGGCACTTGTTACTAGGCCATCTGACTCCTAAGTCCATTCATTGAACTTTCCATTATACCCTAATTCACTACCAGGAAGCTAAGATCCACACACTAAACTAGACAGCATCAGCTAAGGTACTCTTTTATTTCACCTAGATCAATGTGTCTGTGATATCACATAGATAATGTCCATGAAGCCCAGTGAGAGCCTCATGATTTTGTAGTGATGCTAGATTTATCAGACTGGCCCCTTGTGTTGTGATGAAGGATATTTTGGATATTGATGGCACGCTATTTTTTAGTCATCATAACCAGAAGAACAACAACCAGAACCTTTATTTCTTAACTTCATTCTCAATGGCTTCCATATTATGTGTTGTTTAGGATGCTAGAAAGGATATGCTGGTAGCAAATAATCAAATAAAGGAATGGGTATTGGATACTGTTTAGATAAAAAATGTTAACACCTGGCTAAGAGCATTTCAGAGATGGTTTGGTTTTTTTTTAAATTACTGATTGAGAGAAAGCACTGTGGGGAAAATTGTAATCATTTATGTGGTCTGTTTTCCAATTAGATTGTCTTATATGGCTTTGTAAAACTTAAAGTGCAATGTAATATGATGATAACGAATACCCAATAATAGAAAAATTTTGTTGAAAATAGGGTAGGGGTTTTTTTTTGGAGAGGGGTTGAAATTATATTTGTGTGTTTCTGAATTAGTGTTTGGGAGCTTTGTGGCATAGAATGGAATTCCAAAACAGCTCAGTGCTGAGACATAAACAAGGATAATTGAGACAGCGCCAATATAATTTAAAATGTCCCATGATTATTAAGTGGCTGTTTTTAGCATTTTAAATACTTTTGGTCGTTAAAGGTTGTGACTTCGCCCGTTAGATATTCTCATCATTTTGTTTCTCAATCTGTATGACTCTTTTTATACATGCAGACTAATCAAGGTTTTAAATGGATGTCAATTTTATCTAATTACAAAAAAACACCCTCATGGATGAATATTATAAAGAATTGTATTTTTTGTGGGATGGAATCACCAGAATAACAACCTAATTGACTCACAGGTTTTGAATAATTAGTGATAGCTCATTGGACTGTAAATTTAATGAAAATTAAAAGTGAACTATGGAGGCAGTTGCTAAGCACACCCCATTTAAAGTTCATTTCCCAGTATCAGGGCCACATTGTAGAATTCAGGCTGTTGTCTACGTTGGCATATAATGGGACATCTAGAAAGGCTGTGGACTACAGTCCACAGAAAACAGGAGTGTTGCTTGGAGCAAGATTTAACAGGTTCACTTTACACAGTAACTGGTAGGTTTTGCCTAACTGTGAGTTAGCTTTTCATATTTTCAATTATGAAGTAGAATATCATGCTTGGATATCAATCCCTAAGACAGATGCTTTCAGTCACATTTTCAAACATATTAGCATCTGAAGACTTGTTCTTCACTGAAGATAGAGTTATCCCTGACCAATATTATGGGATATGATATACTAGGCAGGTTACACCCTTCCAGTGAAGAAGGCACTCAACATGCTTAAAAAAAGTCACCCAATGTGAGAAAAACTGCTGGTTTCATTCTGCTATTCTGACTGAATTCGTAAAGAAAATACAGACTATTGAAATTCCTTTATAAACAATAAACAGTGACATCCTTCATCTTCAGATAAAAACTCAGGGCATTTCTGGTACATTTCCAAAAGCTTAGCTAGATTTATGCTTTTAGGCACACCACTAGATTTATAAACTTTTGATTTAGGAAAGCATTATCTTTGGCTTCAGTTGATTCTTTTCCTACCTTCATACTTTTTCAAAGATATGTACCTTAATCTGTCTCGAGATAGCATGAGCATGAAAATGATATGGGATGGAATAGGAGGCAGGTTTTCTATTGCTGATAGCCAGTACTTTTTTCCCTTTATTATTCCATAAACCTAAAGACTTTATGTCTGAATAATAGCAAACAATCCACCTGATTTCTCATCATCTTGAAGTCCAGTTACCTGTTGGATTCTAAAGGGAAACCTCTCTGCTTGTTGAAAGTGTTCTGACCAATCACATGAAAGCTGAAGACTCAAAGATGAATGGAGATGGCTAAATAGAAATAGAAATGCAGAAGAATTGACTGCTCAACGTTTGGGGCTTGGTTAGGCCTGTGGTACATGAGGATTGAACTGCATGTGCCTTTTGTGGTTGAGGTTAGTGTATAGTACTTCCCAAATTGTTCTTTTTTAGAACTCCACATCTGTTCAAGAAAGAAGACCACTGATTCAGGAATGATCTCATTCCTGGTTTGTAAGCATTGTGCTTTTCCCCACCTCTATGGCTATTTTTTAAATTTCGTATGAGCCTTCCCATAGCCTATGTTTTCTGACATTTGGAGTTCAAACCATTGCAGTACAGTTAATGGATACTCTGTTTGTGGCAGTGTCTTCTTTGAATTGCAGCCTTAATTTGCAGTTCTTAATTATTGTCATGCTATATCTATACCTGAAAAAGTAAGGAATATTAACATGTTCCAAACACATACATACATACACATGCACACACACACACACACACACACACACACACACACGTGCGCAGTATTTCCAGACAGAGGCAACATTCTAAAATGAGGCACAGCTTTTTTTGCACTTTTGCAAATTCCTAAATGTTTATATCAAAAGTATAATATGGTAGAGTATTATACTACATTATACATTATATAAGTAACAATATATATATTTATATATATTAGCTAATTAGAAACTTTTTCCAAGTTAAATGTCACAGGGATGAAAAGAATATTTCTTTTTACCATCCAATCAGTAAATCTTTGTGATTAGAGTCACATCAGAGGTCAAGCACAATGATTTAGGCTCAACAGTACTATTTTAAAGGGTCATAACTCCACTGTTAAATTGGCACAGCTCTCTCTGCAGTGTGAAAGGTCTCATCAGCTCTTCATAGAAGTCATAAAAAAAGTGCTTTTTCTTCCAAAAGTCTGTAAACTGTTTTTTTAGTGGAACTTGTTACCACCTAAAGAGGACAAAAGCCTTCTTCCAGTGCCTAAGAAAATCGTATATGTAGAGCTGGAAAGGACCTCAGAGGTCATCTAATCCAATCCCCTTATTTAACAGATGAGGAAACTGAGGTCCAGAGAGTGATTTACCAAAGTCACAGGATGAATAACAGATGTCTTTTGGACCCAGGTCTTTTTGATTCCAGAACCAGTATTCTTGCATGATACTGCCTTACATCATGGCATGAATTCTGTGGCTCATGCAGGTTTGATAGGGTTCACAGGTTCCAGAGGAGACATGATAACGGATTGTTTATTGTACAAATATCTGCCTAGGATTTTAGGGGGCACAGCACCTTTCGAAAACCATTTACTGAATTATAGAAGGTTTATAATCTGTGTCGGTAGAGGAAGTATCCACTGATGAAACTACAGACCTTTGAAGTATATTACTGTAAAAATAGCTTACCAATGTGCCAACAAATGCCCAACCTGAACTGTACCAAAACTTAAAATGGATTCCTTTCTTCCTTGGCACATATATAATAACACCTTTCTTGAGTCCCCTAACTGCTAGTGTTCTCCTTCCAAAATAATTGTGGATTTGTTTTTAACTTTCTTATATATGTACATCTTGGTTAACTAAGAGTGTGAACTCCCTGAAAGAAGTGTTGATTTGGGGTTTCCAGGTTTTTGTTTCTTTTTCACCCAAGCATCCCTGATGCCTGGCACATAGCAGGCATTTGATAAATGGTTTCCCATTGATTGCTGTTGTAGGTTGGTTGTTGCTGTTCGTCATTTGTTCTTGAAGAGGACCAATGACCTCAGAAGGGTGATATGATTGACAGAGTGGCAGCATTCTTAATAAAAAGGTTTAGAGATGACTCTCTTGCAATGTTCTTTTTTTTTTCCTAAGGTATGAGATCAACTTTTTAGGCCTTCCAGAGACATAGATGGGATCTGACTACCTTTTACATGCATGTCCCATTTGCAATTTGTGGGGCTTGGTCATAGTGAGACATAGGAGAAGGGATCCCCCATGCATATTATTATGTAGTCTGCTCTCACTTCTCTCTGGCTCTGCAGTAACCATTACATAACAACCTATATAACCAAAACTATTGTGACTTAAAAAAAAAAAGGAAGAGAGAGAAACTACTGTACCAACCTACAATACTTTGGTGAAAAAAAGTTGTAGTGGAATGATCACTACTAGCCCAGGAGTCTGGAGAGCTGGTTCTCGTGTCAGCTTTTATACTGTAATTCCCTGTGTGGCCTTAAGCAAGTCACTGCCCCTCTAAGGGTCTCAGTTTCCTTATATGTTAAAATGAGGAACTTTTGGCCCAGATGATCTCCAAAATCTGTTCCCAATCTATATCATATGAGTCCATATAATTTGAAGTTATGGCATTTTGAGGGCCATCAGAAGTAACTAGTTAGACCCTGTTTCAAGTTGGAAGGGAAAATAAATAAACAAATCTTGACCCTTTAGAAAAATCTAAGGTCAGGAGAAGGGACAGTCGTTTCAAAGCTTCTTAGATTACTTTATGAAAAGCAGATATTTAGAGGGCAAAATTAAATCATGAAAACTCTCAAAAGCTGGGGCAAGGGCTGACCCATGTTAATAAAGGACAATAGCCAACATGCTTTCACCAAGCAGAGAAGTTATGGTTCTGAAAGGCATCTTTAGCTACAATTCTGAACCAGTCTCTCCCTGCAAACACATCTTTGAAGCCAAGAACCAGGATCTGAAAGTAGATATGTTATAAGAAACAACGTGTTTGAGGTAGCAGCAGAGAAATGATGTAATGAACACAAGAGAAGTGGTTTGTCTATGATCTTTTTGACACATTGGACATGGTGAGGGTCACTGTAGAGGTGACCAAACCCCAGCACCTAAGCCAGGGACAGCTGGGGCCGAAAGAGTTCCAGGTTGTGCTGCCCAAGAACTAGGCTGTGAGCTACTGTCAGTATGAACAGAGAACAAGTTGCATGAAATGGGATTTTGGAAAAAAGAGTGGGTGTACCTGGCCTCCTACTGATTTTATCTTCTGAGGCATCTTTAGTTCTAATTTTCTTGACAGAAAAGAGGAAAAACATTGTGCTTTTTTCACACCAAAATTAAAATAAAATAGAAGGAACTCTATAAAGGTAATAGCCAAGGCAATAAATTTGTTTCCTAACCAAGTCCACATCCAAAACTGTTTCTGCAAGTAGTATGTGGGAAAGGTTAACTTCAAGTTCACAACATCTTCAGCTTGTTTTCCTAATGATAGGAGACTTTAATCTACTCTTGAAATAACACCTCCCAAGGCCTCAGTTTCTTTGTAAGTAAAACAAAGAAGTTGGGCATGATGATCTTTGAGGTCCCATTACCATCTCTGGGTTCTATGATTCTAAGTCTTCTTGTCCAGGAAAACAGATGTTCCTGGTAACAGATGAACTCCCAGGCTTCCCTCTTGGCCACCTCCAGTAGAGGTCATAAATAATAAAACCATTAAGCTCCCAGCACCCTTCAGCTAATTGAGAAATAAAAGTGGAACATAAATCCACAAGAGCGTTAGCTCAGGGAATTGAGGAAATCAGGATATATCAGGCCCATTTTTTGACTATCATGGAGAGAGGAGTGGGAGCACCAAGAAGTGCCTGAGTTTGTCTTGTAAGTCCTCCAAGGTCTCTCTCTCTAAAGATCAGGATTTAGTATTGCTCTTTCATTTCTGGAAGTACAAGCAGCATGACTGAAAAGAAGAGGAAAAATGTAGTCCCTGTTCTCCTTTTTTCCCAAGTAGAATGAGGATATAGACCTATGGCTTTCTCAATTAAAACATGACAGGCAAATCACAAAAAATATGGAGAAGTCAGAGAATGCCTGTTTCAGTTGAAAGATGAAAAAACCTATGGGACCTGCTAGGATTATATGACAAAAGGCACCAGTTCTCATATCAGAGGCAATACACTGCAGTGCAAAGATCACTGAATTTGGGTTCAGAAGATCCGGGTTCAAATCCTAGTTCTGTCATTATCTGGGTGACCTTCTTGGGCAAGTCACTTAATTTCTATCTTATCTATAAGAAGAGAGATTGAATTAGTTACTGGCTTTTAAGGTTTTTTTTTCCACTGCTGTATCTATGACTTTTACAGTGTGTTGAGGTTTCTCACATTAAGCCTACAAAGTAATTTTATTTTTCTGTCATGGTTGAGGGGATCTGGACCTGTGACTTCATTGGTACAAGAGATTTAGTAAAGAGAATAAGCATTTATATAAGACCTACTATGTGCCAGGCACTGTGCTAAATGCTTTACAATGATCTCATTTGATCCTCAGAATAACCTTGTGAGGGAAGTACTGTTCTTATCGCCTATTATTTCTGAGGCAAGCAGAGGTTAAGTGACTTGCCCAGGGTTACCCAGATAATAAGTGTCTGAGGATGGATTTGAACTCATCTTTTCCTAACTCTAGTCTCAGCCTTCTATCCCCTGCCACCTAGATGCCTCAGGGAGCTCCTAGGTGAAGCAAATCCTTTTACCATGCTGATCAGCTTATTCACATTCTAATCATTGCTCATTCCTTTAAGTGTGCCCACCTCTTTTTCACCCTGTTTTTGCCTTCTCCAGCTCATTTTTCCTGTTGAGGAAATGGAGGCAAACAAGATTAACTTGTTGTCCAGGATCACACAAGCTAGTAAATGTCTGAGGCCATGTCTTCCTGACTCCAGGCCCAGTGCTCTATCCCCCTGGCCACCTAGTTGCATATAAAAGGCAATTAATAAATACTTGTGGGTTAACATTATCTTAGGCAAATAATTTAATCTTTGAGTTCCCCAAGGCAAATATCTAAGACTTAGAGTTGCAACATGACCTCAGACATTTACTAGCTTTGTGACCATGGGCAAGTCACTCATCCTCCATCTTAATGCATTGGGAAAGGAAATGCAAAGCACTCCAATATCTTCGCCAAGAAAACCACATGGAGAATATTGGTGTGTCCACAGGATCACAAAGAGTTGAACTGAACAACTGAACAACCGTGTGCCAAGTACTGTCAATACAAATATAACTAGTAAAAGAGATGCTCCCTGTCCTCAAAAGGATTACATTCTAATAAAACCAGTGTGTGTCACTCTCAGAACTAGTAAATATTTTTATTCCTATTTTACCAGTAAGGAAACAGATTCAGAAAAGTTAAGGGGCTTGCTCATATAGCTAATACATGCAAAGTCATCATTTAAACCCAGACCTTCAATATATAGTCCTGCTTTCTTTGATGCCACCAAAGAGTAAGAGGTGCTTGGGGAAACTGGGGCAGAAACTGCTAGGGAGAGATGGACGTATCGGCCCATAGAGTAATGTCTTCCCTCTCTTCTTATCACCTACCTATCTTGTGAAACCAATTCAGCCTTCCTCCTCTAAGATAAAGTCTTTCCTGCTGAGTCTAGCTTTCATTTATCTCTATAATCAAGAATTCACATTTTTGTTGTCTTATTCCCTGCTTGTTTCATGTGTATATATCTGAAAAAAGAACTTGACCTTTGAAATCAAAGGATCCATGCTTAAATTTAGAGACTACCCATTTTTGCTCATGTCACCTTGGGCAAGTCATCAAATTTCTCTGAGACATCTTCATCTATAAAATAAAGGTCTTGGACAAGATGGTTTCTGAGGTCCCTTTCAGCTTGAAATTCTATGAATCTTCACTCTTCAACGAGATCTAAAAGGCCTTGTGGTTAATGAGTGTGTGCAACTTTAGTACTCTATAGTGGTTAACACAATGCTAGGTACACAGTAACTGTCCACCAGATGGTTATTGTTCCACTGATTGTTATAGGCCCAAACCACTTCTGTCTGCCTCAGATCCTCGTGTTAGAGCCTGGAATTTGCTTCTTTTACTGGGTTGCCACCTTCCCTAACAAAGGGGAAGAATGAAAGGTTGATGAAGGTCCTTAGAAATCACCAGTTTTTCAGACTGACTACTTTTCTCTTTACTAGGATTCTTTTTGTTCAGAAGAGAATGGGCAGCCTCTTAAATTAAACCCTCCAGCTTGACAGGTCTTTTAAAAGAGCTCCTGAATGTAGCTGGGTCCATCTTTGGCCGTGCATTCAGTCCTATATGTGCTCTCACATTCCAGTGGGGGGTCTGGACCAGTTTGCTAAAAGGAAGGTTTCATTCACCTGCCACAGGAAGAAAATTCTTAAGAAAAGCAGCAATTGCCCAAAGAGACTGAGAGAAAGGCAGTGAACTGGTATGGAGCATGATTTCTCCATTCTGTGCCTGGGGGGCAGCCTGGGAGAAAAGGGACCCTTGGCAGGCTGCAGATGCTACCTGAGTCTTAGAAAGAGTAGATGCTATCAGGAAATACTGGAACACTTGAAGAGGGCTCCAGCTGTGGAAAGATTCTGAGGAATGGGAACAAAGGTTGGTTCTCTGTTTCTCAGGGCAAGCTTAGGGAGAAGGGCAGCAAAAGGTTAGGGGAGCCCACACCTGTCCCTTCTGCAAAGCAGGACGTTGTTGACACCCCATCAAATAACTAAGTTCTGGGGAAAAGGAGAACCCATAACACCTTGTGAATGTACCGTGGAGCTAATGAACTTGGCATCATGAATTCTTTGGCAGGTTTGGCTCTCATTGTGTGCTTACTGTTGAGTACCCTCTCTAGCCTGGAGGGAGGCCTACTAGCAATGTTTCCATTATTTTCAGGGTCAATCAGCATTGACAAGTCTTTTTTCCACAGCAGTTGTTGAGACAGGACAGTAACCAGAATATGTACTCTCTGGCAGCAAGGAGATTGTCTGAAAAGAAATGTAGCAGGCTGGATAAAGTACTCAAATAAATGGTAGTCAACAGACCTGTGAAAGTCTCTGTCCCTATTTGCTATGTGACCTAATCCCTTACCCTCTATGAGCCTCAGTTTCTTCAGCTATAAAGTTCTGAGATTCTGTGATTATTTTTCAGTGGAGTTAGGAATCCTGGTGAAAATGTATATTGAATCTGTATTGAGTTCATACACCTATAGGGTTCTGGGATCAAGTAAGATGTTACTCTGGGACTGTTTCGATCGAGATTTGTGAACATGATTAAGGTTGAATGATACTTCAAGTTATACAAAGGAGGGCTGAGAATTTAGAGGCCCTCTGTAGTCCTTTAGTTCCCTCCCCATAGTGCAGTCCTACACAGTGTTCACAGCATCGTCATACTTTGTGTGTGAGGAACAAGCTTGAGCCATTGACTATGAATGTGGATTTGGAAAGGACCCTTTGGGAACGCAGACAAACCAGCAGAGTCATTTGGGGCAAAATATCTCTCCTACTCTCTGAAACACAGAGTTCCTATAAAAACTATGATCCTAGAGTTAGGAAATAAAGAATGAGAGAAAGAAGAAAACAGTTAATGTCAATCCAGATTCAAAATGGCAGCTTGGGTGAAAGTATATGTAGGTTTAGTGGCTGATGGAAGGTCGGTGGGAGACAGTGAGATTCAGAGGGAATTAAAGGAGATAACTGAGAAAGTCCCAAGCCTGCCTGATAAATTTGTGCTGGTGAAAAATGCTGCTTTATTTTTTAGTTCTTTAAAATTTACTTCTATCTTCAACAGTCAATTAAGGGAGAAATTTTAAAACTGAGAGGGACTTTCCCAAAGGACTTCAAAGTTCACAAAGTACTTACCTCATAACCTTTGGTTTTCTCCCTTGTAAAAAGAAGAGGTTGGACTAGACAGGTTGAAAATATCACGTCCAGCTCTATATTACATAAAGCTATGAAGTAGATAGTGCAAGCATTGTTATACCCATTTCACAAGAAACTGCAGCTCAGGGAATGAAATAACTAACCCATGATCACTTAGAATATACAGCTTCCATCTTCTATACCACTACTGTATCCATCTTCCCAAAGCATGAATCTGACCTGAATCTCTTGCTCAAGAAGCTGCAGTGAAGCCTTATTGCCTCTGGAACTCAGATGAATTTTAAAGCCCTTCCCCGTATGTTTCTAAACTCTCTTCCTAGACAGTTCACATTACATGTTCTCACACAATCTGTATTTAAGCCAACCTGAACTACTTGCTGTTACCTCTGTACCACATTTCATCTCCTCCCCCCAGGCCTGGAATATTCTCACTACTCACCTTTGGCTAGCTCCTACGAAGGTTCATTAAAGCCCTACCTCCTACAAGAGGACTTTCATGATTCTCCCTGTTATTGTTTTCCCTGTCCCTCTCCCCAAATTATTTTATATTTATATTGTGTGTGTTTTAAATTTATCCTGTATGTGTTGTTTCCCTTGGTAGGATGTAAACTCCTGAGGCTGGGGGGCTCTTTCCTTTTTGACTCATTGTCCACAGGGCCTTTCATACATCAGGTGCTTAATGCATGCTTACTGAATGTTTTTCTTCCATACGATGGGGGAGAGCGAGGCACAATAACAGCTACCTCTTTATGAGATCTTGGAGAAAGAAGCATTCTGAATAAGTGAATTTTCCAGATAACTAAAGTTTGCTCCTTTAAGCAGCAAACCTTTTTAAATACTACTTTCAGCATTTTGTATGAAAATCTGTGCAAGATGCATGACATACTTCATTGTTTTCCTAAGTAGAGGGTACTAAAAGCAATTTAAGTATTTTCAAAAGGCAGAAGACCAGGGTTCAGATCTTACCTCTGTCAGCTACCAATGTGAACTTGAGCAAGGGAAGCTTCTCAGTCTCTTTGAGCTTCAGTTTCTTCCCCAGTAAAGTGACAGTGCTAGATTAGATGAACTCCAGGGTCTCTTTTGGTTCTAAATCCTATGATCCTATACTCCTGCAATGTAGTGTATCTTCAGGACCTATTGAGGTTCAGGGAGCTGTTTGTGCATCTGTTTTATAGTTTTTGTGCTTCCTCCTTTGCAATCAAATTGCAACCTATTGCACAGCTCACAAGTATTGGAGCTAGCGTTGTAATCCAGGTTTTCTGACCATTAATAGACACTGCTTTTTTCCAAGTTATACTTTTAATCTACTATAGCTAGGAAACCAGATAACCGAGCTTCTTAGCACTGTGTGTAAAGTAAGAATAAACAGGCATTGAGAGGGTTTCCTTGAAATAAATTGAAAGAACTTTAATTGATGGATATTAATATATCCTTTATATGCTTTAAGAACTCTTTTTTTTTTTGCTTGATAACTGGTTCTTGGCAGACACAGATAACTGGTTACCAAAAAATTAGGTGTCACTATAATTTGTAGTCAAAATGGTTGTTGTTTCCTAAGACAAATAAGCAGATGAGACTGAGCAGAGAGGAAACTCAGTAGCATGAGAACCTTTTCTCTGATCTAAAAGGACCTTTTTCTAGAGAAGGGATATGCTCAGGGTTAGACTATCTCAGAAGGTAGGGCATGTTCTTCAGAGACCCAGAGACCTGTGCTTTCTGCATTTCTCCAAGGTGGGGAAAGAGAACAGCAGTGACTGGAGTGACAAGAAATGCTTCATAGTGCCCTGGTACCGTTGGAATTTGGCTTTGATCCTTAACCACAACCCTCTGAGGAAAGTACTGTTATTGTCCCCATTTTTGTTTGTTGTTATTATTCGGTCATTTCATTTGTGTCCAATTTTTCATGGCCCCATTTGGGGTTTTCTTGGCAAAGATACTGGAGTAGTTTGCCATTTCCTTCTCCAGCCCATTTTACAAATGAGAAAACTGAGGCAGACAGGGTTGAGTGACTTACTCAAGGTCAAAATCTGAGGTCAGATTTGAATTCAGATCTTTTTGGCTCCTATATCCATTGCTTCATTATCAGATGGCTGCAGATCTTGGAAGCACTTGCTTGCTTAATGTCATCTCCCAGAGTCTTAATAAGTTAAACTTGGTTCATTATTTTTTTTAAAACTCACAACTACTAAGCACTAAACAGAACATAGAGAAGGTATAACATTTTTTTCATAAACCTGCACAATCTTTCTCTTTTGATAATTCGTTTCCTTTGCCATAAATATTTGTCATATAGATTGTATTCTTTGTGTGAAGGAATGCTTGTTTAGAGGAATTTTTCCAATGAACCAAATGTCCTTATCTCAGCTGCTTCATATGTGTGGACTTCACAGAGGAAGCAGACTTTGAAGCAGGACTTGAGAAATGAAGGAAATAGTCCAGGCATAAAAAATATAGACTGAAGAGTGAACTATCTGCCATTTGGGGACCAATCTAGGTGAGTTTGTAGAGGTTAATCACCAGGTTCATTGCAATATAGTTAACATGTTTTGGCCACAGTAGTCACCAAAGACCTCCTATTCTGACACAAAGGTTTAAGATTTCTGTTGGTAGGGGAAGTATCCACACCAGGCCTTTGAAGCCCTGAAGCCTAGAGCAATGTGGGAACATAAACCTATGACTATGCCACCCTCAGCATGCCTGCTCTCATCTGAAAGTGAGCACCATTGGTCCATTGTTGGTGCTTGGATTGGAGACTGCCTGATAATACTTGGTACAGTTGGCCAGGGGTATCAAACTCAGATGGAAATGGCAGCCACTAAACAGAGCATAAAGATCTCTGTGGGCTGCATATTGGCTTAGAAAAAGTACATGTTAATGTTATTTATGTTTTATTGTACTTTATTTTATTAAATATTTTCTAATTACATTTTAATCTGGAGCTTTGTGAGCCTTGTGTGGCACCATATTTGATGCAGTAAGCATTTCCCTGAGGGGCAGTGTGCCATGGTGAATGAAAGAATGAATGAAAAGCACTTATTAAGCACTTACTGTGTACTACTGTTCTAAACATAGGGGTAAAAATAGATAAGCAAGATGTTCTCTGCTTTCAAGAAGCTCATATTCAAATCAGTGGAGGCAACAGAGGAGGTCTCTGCTGCCAGACATAGAGTTAATCAGACTTCTGTTTGAATCTCTTCTGTACTAAGTAGTGTTACTATGGTCAAGTTACTTACCTTCTCTACACCTAAGGCTTTTTGTCTGTAAAATGAGGAGGCTGGACTTGATGATCCCCTTAGGTGCCTTCCAGTTCTAAATCTAGAAACCTAGGATCATTCGACCTATCTGATAAGCCTCCTATCTAATTGTTTTCTTTGGGAAAATATGTCACTTCAGATTGAACCATTGGAAGCTGAATCTTCATGGAATATTTATTTTTAAGAAAAAGATTTCAAAATTTAATATGTAGAAGAAAACATGCTAGTTGAAATATTTCTCAAGTTTAATTGAATTCCAAAATTAGAAAAGGAGTATATTATAGTTAAAAGAAAATTGCCCATAAATATAATCAGCTGTCACATCACAAAGTAGTGAGTTTCCTGTCACTAGAAATATTCAATCAGAAACAAGATGATCCACTGTCAGAGATGCTATAAAAACAGCTCGTGTTTGGGATGTGCGACTGAATTAAAGGAGTTATTTACTCTGAATATGATAGTGACTTCACTATTCCAAGCTGAGAAGGTGAAGCTTTTAAATATGGGTTCATTTTTCAGTTTGGATGCCTGACAGAGAGACTATCTGAGACACACAAGTAAGAAAAAGCTGTGTGAGCTATAGAAAGTCACTTTATGGATACAGCTTTCTGTGCAAAGGGGTTTTCAAATGCCTCTCATTGGACTTTTATCTTTCCTCACTATTGCACAAATTAGGAAACCATTAGCCTGAGAATGATTTATTCTGCTGATTCAGGGGTTCTGCCCTAGTTCTCTTAACAGTGGTGGAAAGCAGGTCCTCATTCCTAACAAGCCCGAGGAATAGACCTAGAATTTGGCACCACTGGGCAGTGGAACTCCTGAGACCTTCAGATTGTTGCAGCTGTGGGGGAGCAGGGGAACAGTGACAAACCTAGGACAATGCAGAGTATTGGTACACCTTAATTTTAGAATGTCCAATCTTTCCTTGGTTAAATAGGAGATGTTTTATTGGTTGTATCCAGAGGTTGGGAGAGGTGGTTTCACTGAGAGAATCCCAAAGATACAGAAGGCAACCCTCCCCCACCTCAGCCTCCTGATTCCAGCTCCCATAGTCAAACCATAGTTCCCGTTCATTCTTCCTTACCAATGTCTTTTGAGTATGTGTCTACCTCTGTATTCCCACTACCTTCATTCTAGTCCAGGCCCTCCTCACATTATACTGAGCTAGCACAACTGTTGGCCTCCCAACCTCACTTTTCTCCTCCAGTCTATCTTGCCCATTGACGATAGACCTGCATTTGTGAGATGCCACTTTCATCATGTCACTGCCCTACTCATAAAGTGGCTTCCTCTTTTCTACTGCATCGTCTAAACTCTCTCTGGTTTCTGAGGCACTCCATAAACCGAAGCTACCCTACCTGTGCACCCTCATTTTCCATTATTCCATAACAGAACTATGAATCACTAGCAGGAGGAGACTTCAAAGGTCATCTGGTACAAAGCACAACTGACTTACTTCTGCAGCATTGTGGACAACTGATTTTCTGTCCTCCATCTGAAAATTCCTAGTGACAAGGCATTTTCCATTTTCTAAGGTAGCCCATTCCATTTTAAGGCAATATCGATGGGTGGAGAGTTTTTCCTCACATCCATCTGAAGAAGACCTTTTTTCAGTGTCCCACTGATTCTTGTTCTGCCTTCCGGGGCCAGTAGAGTTAATCTAATCTCTCTTCCAACACATAGTCCTTGAAGATTGTTCCTGTCACCCTCTCCTCAATTCTCTTCTTCATGTTAAAGATCCTCCTTTCCTTCAACTGATTCTCATATATTTTTATGTTGGATCCAGAGGTGATTTCACCCAAAGGAACCCAAAGATACAGGGTGCAGCCCTCCTCCCCAAGCCTCCTGACTCCAACTCGCATAGCTATAACCATGGCTCCAATTCCTTTTTCTTCTTTGTCATTGTCCTTTGGGTATGGTACGTGCTAAAGAGCCCTACTTTCTTCAGTTAATCAAATCTGTCATAGTCTTAAAATGTTCTGACTATTCTAACTGTTGTCTTCTCTGTTAGGGTTCATAGGATCATATAATTAGATAAGGAAGGGACCTAAGAGATGAAGGTGAAGTGATTTCTCCAAGATTATACAGATAATAATCAGTAGAACCAAGACATGAAGCAGCCCCACTGCTGACAATTCAGACCTCTATCTACAATACTACGCTGCCATGTTCATTCAGAATTTGACCCTTGTTTGATCTAGTCCATATTTTCTTCTTGTACTAATTTTGGAGGGATAATGAGGACTCTGAAAATCCTCATACCCATCTTAGAAATTCCTTACCACCAAAACCACTGAGTTCACAGCTACGTCTGCAATGACCCATGCCTACCATATGGCCCTACCTTCATGTATGGCACCAATTCACATGGGAATGGAACAAGTAACATCTAGATGTATGTGAGTTATAGTTTAATTATATTGCCCATGACATTGGGCTTGAGATTGATTATTCACCATGTTTAGTGAGTAGAATTCTCACTGGGAAGCATTTAATCTTTCAAGTTTACTTAATAGAGCAGAGGCCTTGTGTGACAGACATGTCCTTGCTTCCTGAGGTTTGCAGCAGGATCAGTTGATATCCTTCTGATTTACAACTCAGCAAAAAAAAAAAAAAAGAAACAGTGACAGGCTGAGTATTAACTTGTTTATTTCAAGGTGATTACTGCATTGCCATTTCTTCATCTAGAAACCAGATGCAGCTTTTGCAGTGCATGAAATATTTGCAACTGTGGCCTGAGTAACTACATTTCTGTTTCAGGATAATTGGATCATAGATCTAGTGCTGGAAGGGACCTTAGTGGCCATCTAGTCCAAAATTCAGCATTTTTCCTTTGAGGAAATCAAGACCCAGGGAGGCTAAATAACTTGCCATACTTGTCATACAGGCAGACAAGATTTGAACCCAGGTTTTCTGATTGTACAACTAATGATCTTTCCACGGCTCTCATATCATGAGATTGGATATTAAAAATGAGGAAAAATCCATAGCAAGGGATATGAAGAAAAGTAAAGATGGGGAACTGTGCAACTCAAATTAAATCTCAGTTAAGCTACTCTTTTGGAGGGGATGTATGGACTTGCACAAGAATAAGGGTTAATGGATGGTTGTTGAATTGAGTCAAAAGAATGACCATCACAAAACAAGATAACCATCAATCATTTTTGTCTGCCTTGTGAAATATATCCTGGTCTTTCCATTTCATAATGGATGTCTCTGGTGTTCTTGGAATTCCCCACATTTCAAACAGAAACCAAAAGCTGCACAATTAAGACCCAACTCAAGTTAGAAATCTATCTTGCTCTTCTTTTCCTCACTCCTCTCTGGCTGCAGGATATATAATACCTCCCTTGGGATGGATATGAAACACCAACCCAAGCCTAGTGGCTGTGATGGAAGTTTACTATCAGGCTGGCTGACACCTTCCCTGGGGTGAAGAGGGTAATTAGTGTTGTGGTTTAAAATGCCATTCCTGGGGGCCTGAATATGGAACCTCAAAACCTCCTTCCCATCTGGCTGTAGCAGATTAGTGGGTTGCAGCTAGAGAAAGTAGGAGGTAGCAGATGAGATGATAATGTCACAAAGGCTAAGCATCAGTGCTCTAGTGCAGTCTGCTTGATGAAAATGGATCTGCAGAGCAGATCATCCTCCTTCCATAACAGCGGAAGGCAAGCTGCCTGGGCCTGGTGAATATAGCACCCAACTACAGAATTACAGGATCTCAAGAGTCAGAAGAGACTTCCACTAGGCACCATTTATTTCCCACAATCCCTGACCAAAGATCCTCTCTACAAAAACCTAATAGTGGGTCCCCGAGACTTTGCTTAGAGCCTTCCCATTTCTCATGGGAACATGGTTGTTTGTTCTTGGCTCCCTCCGTTCAAATGTAAGCTCCTTGAGGGCAGGGACAATGTATTTGCCCTTCTTTATACCCTTAGCACAGTGCTTGGCACATAGTAAATGCTTTAATAACTGCTTCTTGTTGTTCTCAGAATAATATTTTAAATGAATAAAATATCCAAGATTATAAAGGAAGCCAATTATATTGAAATAGTTATCCAAGTACAGAAACATAAATTTATAGACCCCCCCCACTCCCTGAGATTCATCCATGGACCCCTTGAGGCTCTGTGGAGCTTAGGTTAAGAACTCCTGCTCTAATAATTAGGACATTTTTCCTTATATCAAACTCCATCTTGGTCTTTGTTGTGTGTACTCATCACTGCTAGATCTACCCTCTGGGGTCAAGCAGAACAAGTCTAGTCATACTACTTGAACATAGTTATTCTGGCCTCTTTGAGATATCTCTTCTCTAGGCCAAACAAACCCTGTTCCCCCTTTCACTTCCTCTGGTTTGTGTATCCCTATCCCCATTCCCCCAAAGCCATATCCCAGGTGATCTCTCTCCCCTATCCCAAGTTCAACACTACCATTCTTTTCCCCCATTTCCATCCTCACTAGGGGCAATGTCCACTCACAAATCTCATAGGCTTTGTCAGAAGTGTACCAGGCAGCATGTTGGAGTGTCCTGTATTCTCTTTTCTTTTTCTCCTAGATTTCAATTAAATGTGCCTTTAAAATATACTGTTCCAAGGGTAACTGTCTTGCCACTTGACCTGGGTGCATTTTGTGAAGTTTTCCCCAGGTGTCAGAATTTCTAGATATAGCTCTGTATGTAAATACAGGCTGGTTACAGAGGAGGCAAACTTCTCCCAACTCTGGGAAATCCATATTTAGGACTGGTGCCTTCACTGGGGTAAGAAATGCCACACATCTTATCTACTACTAAGAAAGAACACAGCACCCAATAAATAGCCACATGACATTCCTACCCATTAGTATATGGCCAGAAGCCAGGGATACCATTCCCAGTGGACATGATGAGGAGTAGAAGGTGAGTAATTATAATAGGAGTTGGCATCTTGCACAGTACCTGGGGGTAACACCCTTGCATTAGAGCAAAATGAAAAAGAAAATCTATTTTAATGGTCCTGTCCTTGGTTTTAAAATCACTTTAAAAAAAAAAAAAGAACCAAACCACAATTCCTTCTCTAACATGAGATATGAGTTGGAACTACTATAAGAAGTTACTCATTGACATCACATCCCTTACCATTGTTCCGCTCTTTCAGTCCTAAATAAACCCTTCTAGTCCTTCCAGCTTCAATAACATCTTTCTTTACCTCTTCACTGCTAAGCTTATAGAAAAAGTTGTGTAGACCTAATTACTCCAATCAATCAGTAAATTTACCAACAAGGACTTATTAAGCATATACTGTGTGTCAAGCACTGTGCTGGATTCTGAAAGACAGAAGAGAAATAGACCTTTTCCTCAAAGCACTTACATTCTACAGGAGATAGATAGATAGATAGATAGATAGATAGATAGATAGATAGAGATAGATGACAGATAAAGAGATAAACAGAAAGATAGACATAGGGATAGATATAGGAGCCTACATATATAATATATAGGTATACATGTCCAAAATAAATACACAATGATAAGAACTGAAGTTAACAACTGGAGGAAACAGGAAAGGTCTCTTGAAGAACGTAGTACCACATTTTCCCTTAACCTCTTGCACCCTGGCTTCTGCCCCAACCATTTGCTTGAGTAATATAGAGTTTCTGCCTTTGGGTGCTATTGTTTAGCAGGGGGTTGAAGACACAAAATTATATGCTAAGTCCAGTGGAGAGTTCTAAAAAGAAATAAGCTCTAAAAAATAGTCTCTCAGAGACTCCCAGGGACAAATTCACCAAGTCTAACATCCTTTTTAAAAAGTCTTCACAAGCTTTCCTTGGCTCCAAAGACCTCATCCTCTTGTTGGTATTTCCAGGAACTCTCTTGCTATTCCTTCATCCCTTTACTGGCTCTGCATCTACTTCCTTACTTCTTAAGGTGGACATTCCTAAGGTACCATCTTTGGCTCTCTTCTCTCTCCTTTTTCTTTTGGCAGTTTCATTCTTTACTGTGGCTTTGACTACTGCCTCTATAGAGATGACTCCCTAACCTCTGTTTCTAGCCCTGATCCATGTATCCAAGTGCCCTACCGGGACGTACCACTGGCACCTCAAAGACAATATGTATAAAACTAAGGTTGTAAGATATAGATAGGTATGGAAGAGACCTTAGATATTCCCTAGATCAATTCTCCTCTCATCCCTATTCTTAGATGAAGAAATTGAGTTCTAGAGCAGATATCTTTATACATATATGTATGTACGTATGTACATATGTATGTATTGTATATACGAATATAACATACCCAAGAAATAGCAAAATAAGAAACCAGAATTTGAGCCAAGGTCTTCTGACTCCTGATGCAGAGTTTTTACACTTACCACAAGTGCTTTTGTCTCTCAAATCTACCTACCTATCTATCAAATCTCTATGTCTATTCTCTGTCTATCCACCTATCTCTATATTTATCTATTTCTATCTCTCTTTTGATATCAATATCAATATCTATATATCTGTTTGCTCCTCCCTCTCCCTCACCTCTCATACACAAATTACCAAGTCAAGTTCACCACTCGCACTCACCTCTCCTCCTCTTCTTTTCCTATTGCCACTACTCTAGCTGAGGCCTTTGTTATCACCCATCTAGACCATTACCAGAGTCTCCTAATAGGGCTCCCATTCTCTTCTCCTCCTCACTCCTTCATACTGGAAACTGAAAAGGATCTCATATGTCATCTGGTCCAATCCTTGCCTAAAGAGTTACCTCTAGAACATTCCTGATGAGTAGCCATGCAGCCTCTGCATTGACTTAGATCTGTCACTTACCAAAGCAGCCCATTCCATTTTTGGTTAGCTCTAATTGTGAAGAACCTTTGCAGTTAAAAATCAGCATTGCTGTAACTTTTATCCATTGCTCCTAGTTTTGCTCTCTGAGGCCAACTAGAAAAAATCTAGTCCGTAATCCATATAATAGTGCTTCAGGAAAAAAAAACTACATTAATGGGCAAATATGATCACATCACTCTGCTCAAAAATCTCCTGTAGTTCCCTATTGCCTATCAAGAAAAGATTCTTTTGACTGGTGCTCCAGATTTGCCAATTTCTAATCACACTGCCCTACCTTTCTAGCCTTATCATTTCCCTATAAATATTCAAGGCTGGAGATAAACTGTACTCTTCTGGACATGCTTTGTATTCTTATGCCTCTACCTTTGTTCTCTCTTTTGCTCCTTATAATGTCCAGTCAATCAAGAAACCTTTTTAAGAACCCTCTATGTGCCAAGCACTTTCCTCTTCACCTACTGAATTCCTGTCCATCCCTTGAAGTCTACCTGAAGAGCTCCCTCCCTCAGAAAGCCTTCCCTGATCCTTGTGCCTATCAGTAACAACCTTACTTCCAAAATCTCTCATAGTACTTTATTGTGTGCCTTTGTACCTGACCTCCAGTCAGGAAGACTTTAGTTCATATCCAACCTCAGATATGGCCTAGCTACGTGACCCTGGGTAAGTCATTTAACGGTAGTCTGCCTCAATTTTCTCATCTTAAAATGCTAATCATAACACCTACCTCTCAGGGTTGCTGTGATGATCAAAAGTGATAGTTTTAAAGTACTTTGCAAACTTTAAAGCTTCATATAAATGTTAGCTATTATTAGTAGTAATAACTTACTATTTTTTATTAGAGTTTTCTGTGTTTCTGTTCTCTATTTATGTTCCTTAGAATGTCCAGTCAGTCAAGAATGATTTGGAAAAACCCATTATTTGCTAGGTACTGCCCTTTTTGCCTACTGAATTCCTAGCTATCCTCTTACCCCCTAACCCAATTTGTAAGTTCCGTAAGGCCAGAAATCATATCATATCTAAACTTCGTATCTTTCCTGGTGCTTAGCATGGTGTTGTACAAACAGTAGATACTTAATAAATGTTCACTGATTGAATGAATGAATCTACCATAAACAGATATCAAGTCCTGCCCTTGATCTGTAGGTTATCTCAGCTTTCCACGGAAAATTCTTGTCTTGGGGAAGCTAGCCAAGTCTGGAAAACCTGTGAAAACATCAGAGCCCTTTCCTCCTTCCCTTTACTTTTCTACAAAAAAAAAAGGGTTTCTATCTTTCTCAATTTATCTTATAATCGTGACTGGTATTTCTATAGCAACTGCCTTCAAGGAAGTCAAAGTTCCGTATAGGTTCCCCCCCCTTACATTAAATATGTAAGAGTTATTTTAAAAAATAAAAAGTTATTTCCTGTTTTTTTCCAGAGAGAAACTATGATGTAGAAAGGCATGTAACTTTCTCAAGGTCATAAGCTAATCTATGATGGAAATATTTCACCTAACCGCAGTAACAGACAATTCTAGAGCACTTTTAGGTTACAGAGTGCTTTGTTCATGAGTCTGTGAAGCAGATAGTGTAAGTATGATTACTGACATTTTAAATGCATAAACTGAGGCACAGAGAAGTGAGTTATCCATGTCCATACAGCTAGTGAGCATCAGATCCTGGATTCAAACCAAGGTCTCCTTGATCCACATCCAATGGTTTTTCTGCTGAGTCCACAATAATGTGGTCAAAACTAGAACCCAGTTCTCCTCACTCTTGATCTAGTCCTCTATTCCTATGACAACTGTTTTCCTTTGTTGTCTAAATCCATTACAATAGAAAATTCCTTTTCTGATTCCCTTTTCTTTTGAAGAGCTTTAAAATATCCTCAGAAATTACAAGCCACGAGTCAAGAGCAAAGGCTGATTCTTGGAAATGGTGTGTTTATATCAAAGCCCAGAAAAAATGGGATGGAGCCTGGGAGTCCAGGCGAGGAAGCTGTGCTCTCTCCATCCACTTCTTTCCCCCTTCCTTTTCATGTGCCTTCAGCTTCTCTTGTGTTTAGAATTCAAAAAGGTCATTGTAAAACCACAAAGGCCAAACTGAGCCAAAGAAAGGTAGGAAACATAAGCTTGGCAATAAGGAACAGAAAGAATAGAAGGGCAAGGAAGAAAATAACTATCCTATTAGTCCAGCAAAGGAAATAAACAAGCTAAAATGGAGACTCATAGGTTATAACTTTTTTTTCAAGATTACATAGAAATTAAAAGATACAGACTCATAGACCCCCTTCCTTCCACCCCACCCCCAAAAGCTAAGTGGCACAGTGGATAGTGTTGGACTTGGAGCTAGGGATGAGTTCAAATCCTGCCTCAGACCCTTCTTAGTTTAGTGACCTGGGAAGTCATTTGATCTCTTTCTGACTCAACTTGCTCATCTGTAAAATGCGAACAATAATAGCACTTATCTCTCACAGAGCCAAGAAATTATATAGGACATTGTAAACCTTAGATCACTATATAAATTCAGACTACAATTATCATCTGTTAAAGATTTTAGATAACACACATTTTTCAGTCAGCCGATAAGGGTACTAAGGAATGTGTTTTCCAGAATCCTTTATCAGGTCAAAACTCTAGAGATGGAAACAGATTCAGAGACCACCATTTAATCCAATCTCCTCTTCTTATAGATAAGGAAACAGAGACCCAGGAAAAGTAAATGACTTGCCTAAGAGGTATCAGATCAGATTTTGAACCCAGGCTTTCTGACTCTAGGATCTCTTAGCTTTTTCTTGTTCCATATTGCCTCTGAGATGAGCTCAGCTCTGTTCTTTGCCTTTCAGGTTTGATGGTCTTAGAAAAAAACAAATTGCCCTACTATAGACCCAACGAAATGAAAAATACATGAGACTTCATTTGATACAGCCAAAATCTAATGGGCTGAAGCCATCCTGTTTCCAGATTTGTCATAGAGAAGAACCAAGTTCCTCTAAAGCAGGTGTCATTCTCCCAAAGGGAGCTTGGTATAGATTTCAGATGCTACAGCCCAGGTGGCTGATTGCTAAGGACCACCATCACTGAGTTTGTGGTTTTAGTATTTCACATTCTAAATGCCCTGTTGTTAATCCTTGAGGAAGGTGAGAAACTGAGGGAGGGAAAGAAGTGTCATAGTCAGATTCAAGTCAGATTGGAAATCCAGAAATAACTTGGAGCATAGAGGACACAATCTTTTATTTGATTCATTTTTTGCTAGTCGGGGATATATGATGGAAGTTGGAAGAGGCTTAAATGCTGTGGGATAAAAGAAGCGAGAGAAGGTTGGTGAAGAGAGTGAGACCAGAGCTGGTGAGAGCAGAACTGGTGAGACAGGCAGAGAAGTTTGCAATGGGATTAAATAGGGCGATTAGTGAGCTCAACTTTCAAATAATGCAAGGGATTTGGAAAGCCTTTATAAGGTCTTCCTAAAAGCTACTGACAGGTAAGAGTGGCATGCAGCTGAAAATCTATGATTATCTTGCTGTAGGAATCTTTCTGGGAGCCTCATTAAGAGCAGAGCACAGCAGTGGGAGGGGAACAGCAGCATGATTATACCTTTGGGGAGGTCAAGTGAGGAATTCTCACTTATTTGCAAAGTGCTTTGCCATCATTTTTATTAAATGTTCCCCACAACAACCCTGTGAGGTTGGTAGGGAGTTGTTTTGTTTCTCCCTCCAATCTACAGAGCAATAGAGTTCTGACAGTGGGAGGCAGCTGAATCCTGGTCCCTGGATCAAGTACTTAGTGACGCACATGGTTGGTGCATCACACTTGCAG
The DNA here is from genome assembly GCA_028658325.1 of Potorous gilbertii. Taxonomy (NCBI): domain Eukaryota; kingdom Metazoa; phylum Chordata; class Mammalia; order Diprotodontia; family Potoroidae; genus Potorous; species Potorous gilbertii. The sequence goes on along the minus strand of CM053769.1, from coordinate 311,184,727 downwards.
TAGGATCGTGCATGGAAAGCTCTTCCTGGGACTAGCATAGAAAAAAGAGTAGGAATCAGAGGACCTGGGTTAACTCCAGCCTTTGCCACTGACGGCGTGTCACCATAGCTAAATCACCAGGTCTCGGTTTCTTCCTCTATAAAAGGGAGAAATCACTGCTTGCACTACCCACTTCACAGGGTTGCTGTAAGGAAAGTGTTTTATAATTTTTGCTTCTTGATCTGAACCTGGAGGAAATTCCTTCTACTGATCCACACCTTCTAGTGTTAAGGGGTATTGAGTATTGAGATGACTTGCCCATGGTCACACAGCCAGCGTGTGTCAGATGCGAGACTCAAAGCTAGATCTTCCTAACTCTGTGACTGGTCATTTATCTGCCATTCCAAGCTGCCTCTCTAATAAATAAATCTTACTGACTTAGGGAAACATGAACTATTACTATTGTGAATAATAACGATGAAACTGGATGGCACTGGTGTTCTCTCACCCTTGGGTAGATTAGGTGAGGCACCAGATGGGGAGAAAGATGTGTGGAGATAGGGGAATCAGAATCCCTGAGTTTGAACCCCAGCCCTCCTAATTAGTATTTTTGTGACCTTGAGCGAGTACAGGAGTAGAGAGGATGCTGAGAGATTGTAAGTGGGCAGAGCTAGCCAACAGTTTATTTCCTTACCCAGGGTGAATTTGGCTTAGTAGCTCCCAGGGGAGCAGCTCTTGCATTGCCTGCTGTCTGCCCCTAGGTCCCAATTTTGCATTCCTCCAAGGCTGGCGAGCCAGGTGACTTCACCCTACTAGACCCCCTGCTCTTTGGAATGCTTCTGTCTGTGAACATGACAGTCAGGCTCTCTTCCATAGCACAAGATGTGATCAAGAAATGGCTGCTGATTGTAAAACTCCTTGAGGATAGAGACTATCTCATTTTTGTTTTTGTCGCCCCAGCTCCTATCACAGTACGTGCCACATGTAGGTCCTTAATAGACATTTGTTGATGGATTGATTGCTGAAGTTTCAGTAACAGAAGAGGACCGTGATTCAGAACACTCCCATTGCTGAAGGATATGGGGAGAGAGGGAGGGCAGGCTCAAGTGTGTTTTGCAGAGAAGGGTAGAATTTGCTGCAAGCAACCTTTATTTCCTTGCAAACCATTTCTCTGAATCTGTTCTTTTTGGCTGTAATGCTCTAATGCTTCCCCATTCTCTCCTTCCTTAATGTTAACTGCTTTTAGAATTGCCAAGAGCTCCCTCCTCACCGCATCACTTTGGGCCGGATGGGAACCAGCTGAAGGAGAATGGCTCTGCACTGAGGGCATCTCTGTTCTCTCAGGCCGTGCCAGGCTTCTGCTGGTATCCCACCCCCTGTCCCTGGGTAGACACAGCAGAGGCCATTATTCCTTTCTATTGATCCTCTGGAGTTGGGAATAGGAGTATTGTTGCTTCTGCTATTTGGGGGTAAGGGGAAGTAGGGGTCAGAAAAATATCCACTCATCATTGGGAAGGAGCCAAGAGGCCACACCAAGGTTTTTGTTTAAGTCACTAAAATTTCCAAAAGGCTCTTCTTTTCTCCTGGTCTTCTGGGCCCTTTTTTTCCCCCATTAGACATAGTTCAAAATAAACTCCTTGAGGGCAAGAACTGGTTTTCATTTTGTCTTTACTTTCTCTAGGATCGGGCACAATGCCTGGTTAGTGCATAGTAGGCACTAAGAAATGTTTTTTAAATGAATAAAATGTGTTTCAAGTCTGTACTAATGGGATCCCCAGAAGTAGTTCCAATATATATAACTTGACCTTAGAGATCATCTGGTTCAATTTTCTCTTTTAGGAAGGAGGACATTTAGGCCTATGGAGGTAAAGTGACTTCCCCAAGGTCATATAGGATTAAGGAGCAGAACTAGGATATGAAGAGAGGGCTTCTAACTCCAAATCCAGTGCTTTTCCCAGGACCTCATGCTGGCAGAATCAATGGACAGGAAGTCTGTGAAGGAGATTTTTCACAAAGATAAATAAGCAGTAAGGTCTCATCTAGACATTACATTAACTTACAGAAGAGTAGCTGAAACAATGCTTTCCCTCCCAGCGCTGGCATCTTACCTCCCAACTCTTTCCACCCAGATCACCGTCCACCTGCGTATACATATGGCCATTTCAGCATGTAAAGCTTGAAGGGAGTGTATGAACATGGTCTTTCAAAGTAGCATGGCTCCTAACTTATCCAGAGATTGAGTTCTGCCAACTATCTTATACCAGAAAGTCAGTTCCCATCTTTCTTTCCCCCCAATAGGCCTCAAGCAACCAAAGCCCATTTAACCCTAAAGAACATAAACCCTTTATTCATGGTGAGCCCCTTAGGTCTTTACTTTGAGCCTATTCACTCTTACTTGACACAAATTTCTAAAGTCAGGTTTGCCTGGTTTTCCAGCAACACCACAGATCAGAAGCAGCAAATTAGCCAGGCAGTGGATGTTGGTTGCTAGAAATAGACATGCTAACTACAAGAGGTGCCCATTTATGGTGAATTTGCTAATGGAAAAACTATAAAAACACATAAAATAACTCAAAAATCTTAGGAGTCTGGGGGCATTCAGTTTGGAGGCCAACAATTTCACATACTTCAGTAGAATCTCTAATCACTGATCATTGTGATTCTTGGTCACACGTGTGAAAACTTATGAATAGTGCTCTATTCAGGATTGGAATACATCGATGGGTCCGAGGTTCTCGTTGATGTGGGAACATCCTCTAATACTTCAGATCATCACCTATCCAGGCCTTACTCATTCTGCAAAACGATGGT
>CM053769.1:311151246-311181437 GCA_028658325.1 Potorous gilbertii | reverse complement strand
AGAAGATAGATTGGTGTGGAAAGTGAGTGGAAGGTGGGAATTTGAGTCTTTTGCTACATTAAAGAGGTAACAAATTTCTGCTCCTTTGGAACAGGCTTGCCCACAGTGGCTAGAAGTGTTGGCTATGTAATGGCTGTCTCCTTAAATGCAATATAGCAGAGGAAACCTTAGCAAAGGTCCCTTGAAGAAGTAGAGTGGTGATGTGAGGGTAAAGGGAGAAAAGAAATTAACATTAACCACTCCAAATTGACTATTTAGTGTTCTGGTGTTCTGTCTGGGATCCCATAAGGTTCTGTATGTTTTTGCAGCAATAGTCCCCTTCTACATGCACATGCATACATGCACACACACACACACACACACACACACACACACTCTAGACTCCCACCTCCGTGGCTCAGGCTCTAGGAGCAGGACTTGAGTACTAGGGAGATCAATCAATTCACATCGCCATCAGCATCCTTCCTCAGATAGGCTCACTGCCTCAAAACCTAAGAACAGGAAACAGCTAAGTGGTTCAATGAGAAACACATTGGACAGTCACGGAAACCTGAGTTCAAATTTGTTCTCAGAGACTTGCTAGCTGTATGACCTCTGCCTACCTCGGCTTCTTCATGTAAAAATAGGAATGATAATAGGGCTTTTCTACCAGAGTTGTTTTGAGGATTCAGTGAAATAATATTTGTAAAGTCCTTTGCAAACCTTTAAGTGTCATATGTAAATGCTAGCTGTAAGCACCAGTCCCAAACACAAAGCTTCAGCACCTCGCATGAATATTAAGTGAGGGGAGAAGACCTCTAGGGAAGGAACTCATGCCTAAGTAAATTTTTTTAAGTGCTTTGAGCAGGAACAAAATCCTGCTATGTTTTACTCCTTTGATTTACTTAATCCTCAATCTCACATAATACCAGAAATTATAGGTTTAATCAAAGGAGAGAATTTAAAATTCATATGAGAGACCACTCACAAATATCTTCTCCTTTGCTCCCCACAAACTGGGAGAATTGTATTTAAGTACTTGTGAATTTGGCATGTGGTCAAACAAAGAGGGCATTTTTTTAGTTATGTATTTCCTAAAACTCCACTGAAATTGGGGGCATAAATATAAATTAGCAAAAGACAGTTTGAACAAGTCTAGAAATAAATTCTTTTGAAACATGGTTAGGGTTTTGAAACATAGTTTCAAAAAATTCTAATTTTTTTTCAAAATTTTATCCTTTTAAAAAAAAAACGGTGGCACCAAACTCTGCCTTGAGATACCATATCATAAGTGAGAGATTTAGGTCATTCTGGCTAAGAATGTCATGGATATTTTAAATGCAGTTGTTTTCTGCCTAACATAGGCACAAGATCATAGATCTACAAAATGAGTGAGTTGAATGAGATGCTGGATAGGAGGGGCTGGGTAGAAGGTGCTGTCTATCTCTAGATCTTATGATGCTTTAAAGCACATATAATCATAAGGTCACAGATTTAAGATCTGGGAAGGACATGATAGACCATCTAGTCTAACTCCCTTAATTTATAGATGTCTAACATAAACACTGTGCTAAACACTCTAAGATATTATGTCAGTTGATCTTCCGAATTACCTTGTTATCATCATTTTACAGTTGAAGAAACTGAGGCAGGCAGAGGTCCCAGGATCACACAAGTATTAAGTGTATGAGGGCAAATTTGAACTCAGTCTTTCTTGCCTAAAAGCCCAATACTCTATCCACTGCCCCATCTAGTTGTTATAATAGTCATGAAATGTTTGGAGAAAGTATAACAATGCCTTGTACACAACTGATGCTTAATAAATATTGGATGAATCAAATTAGAGAAAATGCTATGCGACCATAAGGTAGTAACATTCAGAAAGACAGGATGATTAAAAGATGGTAGCAACCTGAATAATGTTGGTTTCTATCTCTGCATCTGCAAAAGGAAGCTACTAATACCACCTAGCCCTCCCCGACCCCTGCAGGTTACTGTAAGAATCAAATGAGTAATATATGTAACACTCTTGGCAAAGCTGTAATATATGTATACCATATATAATAACAATAGCCATTGGCTGCTTTTGTTTTTGTTGTTATAGTTGTTGCTTAAAGAGAGAAAGAATCAGAACAGCTAGGAAAAGATGTAGCAGGTAAGGGAGTCAGCTGATGTCCCAGAAAATAGACCCCAGGGCAGTGGTTCCTAAATGGTGGACCTGAGTTCCACTGGGTGTGCCGAGGATCTCATGGCACTTAACCTTTTCAGTTGCATACCAGTGACCCGATCTAGCAAGTGTCCTGACTATCCCTTTAAAATTGACAGTTTAAATGTTCAGTGAGCCCAGTTACAGCAAAGAATAATAATACTGTGCCCTGTCCTAGAAAGCAGAGTGATTGTGCTCTAAGACATGCCCTAAAAACTCCACTTCAGTGTTTTTGAAAGCATAAAAACTGGCCCCCAGATTAACACATCCACCACTCGGGAAAAGAATCCCCTGATAATGCCAGGGTCTTAGAGGCTGTATAGCAACCCTCTTCACTCATTTCAACTCTCTCTAAAGAGAGCTCAGTAATTGGCTGGTTTCAACAATTCTATCATCCCTAGAGAAGCAGCTTGAATTATTGGATAGAAAGGCAGCCTGCGGACAGCTGGTTGACAAAGTAGACACAGCATCAGTCCTGAAGTCATGAGGATCTGAGTTCAAATTTGACCTCAGACACTTATTAGCTGTGTGACCCTAGACAGATCACTTAATCCCAATTGCCTCCACAAAAGAAAGAAAGAAAGCCAGTGTGGGAGTCAAGTCAGTCCTGTCTCTGACATGTTGTCTTTGTGACCCTTGGTAAATGATCTAACCTCTTAGGCATCTCTGTAAACTGCGTATCTGTAGGGGTAGAAGAAGTTTCCTCTTAGGTAGTTTTCTGTGTCTCAGATCTAGACCCTTCCTCCTAAAAAAAAAAAAAGTTTCCTAACATGGGGTTAGTTGAAAGAAAAGCAATACCTGTATGTTCTGGCCAAATACTGAAAAGGAGACTTCAGCTAACAAATCAACTGATGGTCTAGTTTATCCTTTTATTTACAAGGACAATCACTGGTTTGTTTCAAATGAGATGTCCTGATTCTCTTAAAACTGCTGATTCACCTGGAGTCAACAAGCATTGATTAAGCATCTACTATTTGCCAGATGCTGAGAGCATAAAGACAAAACTGAAAATGGCCCCTACCTTAAAGGAGCTTATATTTTACAGGAATATGATGTCCTTCTCCTGTGTTCAAAGAACCAGTTACGCAAGTACAGAAGATAATGGTTCACATTTAAAAAAAGGGGTGAGGCTTTTAGAGGATCGTAAGGTCAATATCAGTCAACAATATGATGCAAAAACGAAACAACTAAAGTTAATCATCTAAACTGCATCAAGAGAAGCAGAATGGTCAAGACAAAGAAGATGGTAATCCCACTGTAGTCTGACCGGGGCAAATTACATGGAGAACGTTGCATTTTATTGTAGGCGTCACACTTTAGGAAACACATCGACAAGCTAGAATATATAAACCAATGAAAGTGTTTCAGAATTTCCATAGTTGTTACATATTATAGCAGGAACACAGGCCTTTGTCAGGTCTTAAGACAGCCCCTATAATTAAGGCATGAGGCCTTGCTTAAGCAGTCAAATAATTTATTTTTGACAAAATGAATTCACAACTAAGACTCTCATTAATGCATTTTTTCATTGTTCTCCTCTTCCGGAACATTATTAATGACATATGTGTATGTTTGTACATATGCATATGTGTTTGTGTATATATTCTTCTTGTATGTGTGTGTTTATATATATGTACATGTGTGTACATGTACATAATATGTATGTTTCTGTGTGGGGGGTATCAAAAAGACCCCCTCTTTGCCAATTACAGAAGAAATATACCTTCACTGGGATATTGGAAGACTTCTATAATGAGCAAAGCATCTTTGTCTCTAAGAAAGGCCCTTTATTTAGCCAACTTATAATTTCTGAAAGGTAGTATGGTATAATGAGATTTTGCCTAGGAGTCAGAAAGACTCAGTCCCTCTCCCTCTCCCAGTCTTAACACATACTGACTATGGATGAGTTACTCTACCTTGCTATGACCTAGGCAACTGTATAAGACCTGGAAGTTGCTGAACAGGTTGCAGTTTGCTTCAGTGTACAGTTTCTTCATCTGGGAGTTCCTGTACCAATGAAATCATACATATTCTCTAATATTTGATGGTCATGGAGTTTTCTATGAAATTTGCCATGAGGCAGTGGTCAGGAAGGGGAAAGTCTTATACCCTGGAGAGGAGGAAATTGATACAATCAAAGCACATGGCAGGTGGTGGATTTTCCTGAGCAAACTCCTTGGATGGTGGAACATATTTGGATGTTGATGGTGAATAAATGAGTACATGTGAAATGTGGTGCCAAGCCTTCCCGCCTCCTTTCCTCCTGGTGCCTTTGCATATGGCATTTTCCACTGGGTAGATGATCTTTAAGGTCTTAAGGAAAAAAAGTATCACACCTCCCACTTCTTAATATGGCCTGGGGACATGTTTTCCCACTTCTACTCTCAAACCCTACAGAAGCCTTATTAAATTAGATGCTATTAATACAAAATCCATGTTAACTTGGACACAGGATGGCTGCAGGAATGTTTACCTTTAAGCTAGCAGGATTTTCTTTTGCCTGATACCATTCACTGCAGTAGGGTGAATAGAAACTCTGAACTGAGCATCTCATGCTGGATGTTCTAACCAGCCCTGGAGCCTTGGGTAACTTCTTTCACTTCTTTAGGTTTTATTTTCCTCCTCTGTAAAATGGTGGGGTTAAATTCACAGACCTCTTTCAGCTTTAAAATTCTATGCTCTTAAGTCCTCTTCCAATTCTACCATTCTATGTTTTAAGGTCTCTTCCAGCTCTGCCATCCTGTTTTCTGTTCTAAGGCCCTTACAACTATAATGTTCTATATTATAAAATCCCTTCCAGTTTTGATGTTGTTGGTTCTATGTTCTAATTCATGCTTCTTCTAGGTCCAACATCTATAGTCTATGTTCTGGATCATTGGTATCAAACTCAAATAGAAACAGGTCCCTGCAGTCAGAATATTAACTTAGGAAACCATAGATTAACATTGTACATTTTGTATTGTATTTTTATTTATTTTGTTAAACATTTCCTACTTATATTTTCATGTGGTGTTGGCCATACTTCAGAGTTTTGCAGATCATGCCTCTGCAATCTAAAGTCTCTTCTAGCTCTGTGATTCTGGTGTTCTATGACTCTATTTCACCTGTGGAACATTCTTATAACATTTGATGTTTGGGTTTTTTCTTTTTTTAGGATTATTCATGAAGATGGTTTCTCGGGAGAAGATGTGAAGCAGTATAAGCCTGTGGTCTATAGCAACACTATCCAATCCCTGGCAGCTATTGTCCGTGCCATGGACACCTTGGGCATTGAATATGGTGACAAGGAACGAAGGGTAGGTCAATTGATTGAGACAGTGGACTGAATGACTCCTCTCTCTATTACTCTGCTTTCTCCTTTTTTAAATACCAGGCTGCCTGGAAGGAATGACTGTGGATTATGCTGCATAAGAGAAGGCATATTTACACAACCTAAGCAAATATATCCTACTGACTTGGTAAATATAATCGAAAGAGGGCCTCAGAGTGAAGAAGTAGGCACAACTCTAAGAAGGAGCTTTTAATCAAGGCAGTTCAAATGCCAAGTTTCTTCTGCAGATAAGAAGTGTCTGTTGACCTATACACCATTCAGAAACTAAGCACTACTAGCACTGCAGTAATACTTAATAACTGAAAATTAAGTTGAGGTATCATCCAGTCAGTTGATATGCATTTATTGAGTTCCTACTATGTGCCAGGGCCTGTATTAGCCCTAAGGATACAAAGAAAGGTAGAAGAGAGTTCCCTACTGGGGAGAGGGAGAAAAATCACATTTAAAATTGCTCTCTCCCTCCTCCCCCAGAAAAAAAAGTATTTTCAGCCACTCTAAATTAAGTGTGGGATATTTCTGACAGATTTCTAAGGAGCTCTCTCCTCCAGTATAGGAAGGCCATATCATAGAGCAGGGGCTGTTTTTAAGGTCTGTTTCTAGGCACCCATTTAGTAGTGAACTGAGTAAGTATATGAAAGCAGATTGTTTGCAAACATTTGAATTAATCACAGGACTGAATTTTTACTCAACCACTTTGGTTACGAGAAAGAGACAGAGAGACAGAGAGAGACACAGACAGAGAGACAGAGACAGAGCAGAGAATATGCCTGTTTTCCTGGTCAGCACAGAAAAAGTAACTCCAGGGAACTCCTTCAAAGAGCAGCTTTTCCCCTCTTCTCCTATAGGAATTTTAAATCTCAATGATATTTTCAATTGAGATTGTATATTAATGGGGATCTCAGAGTATGATGGCAACTGGGTATGGATGGCTTGAATTGGATACAATCTGCTGATTACTCAGTAACTTGGTTTGAATGATGCATGTATCTTATCATTGCCAAAATCCGTGCACAATGGGTGGGGTGAGGAGCAGGGCTGGAGCAAACCTTCATCTTTCATGTCTGGTAACAGATGGCTTCAAATGTAGAAATTTTTTTAAGCACAAAGTCCTGATTCTACAGAATAAACCCATCAGGACCAAGGCCCCAGCTTTGCCAACTAATGGAGATGCTCTGGAATCAGGACTGATTGATGGGTTATTGGGATTCAGGAGGATTATCAAAGGTTCTTGCAGCTCCCGCTATTACAGAGAGAGGCAGGAGGGGAGGGGACAAATTGGTTCTGATGCCAGTCTCACCAACAGATTTGAATCATTCTGAATTTTATTCTACTCTTGGTTAGAAGCAGAGAGGGAGGGGTGTGGTAATAAGAGAATCAATTCCCTCTTCCCATCCAGGGTTTCCTACATAATCCAGGAATAAGGATATCACCATGCAATCAACAAATATTTATTGAACATCTTGCAACTTCCTCTGCACAGTAAAGATAATCATACCTTTACATTTATCCAATACTCCATTTTACAAAATGCTTTGTTTTATCTCCCTCCTCTCTATGATTCTCCAACTCCACTATGAAGTAGGTATGGCTTTCCAAAGAACACACATCCAGATCCTCCTCTCCTACTCCTTTGCTCTTGTCCCTATTCAGTGACAAAAGAGAGTATACAGGGCAAATATATGGTCCCTGATCAAATATTTTGAGAAGGAATCAAAAAAGTAACCATTTAAGGCCCTAAAAAGACCAGGAAACTGCAGAGACTAGACCCTTAGTTCTTACCTAGTGGGAGGCATAGTTATACTACCCTCTTCTACTGGTCTTTTTTCCTTCTTCCTGCCTTCAGTAAAACTCACCTCTATGACCTACCTTCTGTGACCCACCCCTTTATCATTTTGAGCCTTTCTGCCTTGGTATCAGTGAATGGTAATGGATCAATCAATTGTGTTCGTCCTTCATTGACAAAGAAGACCATGCCGTTAGAGAAATGATGACGTGACTTGCACTTGACTTTGTTTTGAGTGAGGGAGTCTGTATTGGGGTGCCACAAATCTCTTTCTTTGACACAATTCTTTTCAACATTTTGGTGAGTGACTTGGTTAAAAGCATAAATGACATACTTAGCAAGTTTTCAGGTGGCACAAATCTGGCAGAGGACAGGTGACATAGGCAGTATGCTAGATGATAAAATCAAGAAGGAAAATGTTTTGACGAACTAGAACCAAATTTAAAAAGAAGAAATGTAATAGGTAAAGTCTTAAACTTTTTTTAAAAGCAACTAAATGAGTACAGATAGAAGAAGTGTGACTAAACAAAAGTTTTTGTGGGGAAAAAAATCTGACTGTTTTAGTGGACTGGAAATTTAACCTGAGTACACATCATGATATGACAGCTAGAAGAACCATAAATTTTCTGAGGCTGCATTGAGAAGTACTATGCCCTTAGTGAGGGAGAAGATATACCTACTCTACTGTACCACAATCAGGCCACTTCTGGAGTTGTATTCATTTCTGGGTGCCATATTTTAGGTAGGAGAGAAACAAACTGAAATGGATCCAGGCAGTAGTGACTAAAATGGCGATAAGACTTGAAACTATACCACAGATGGAACAATTGTTGGAGTTGGCAATGGATTTATATATGGGATGTCAAAGAGAGGGAAGAGGCAAAGATCCAAATAATACGCCTGAGAAAGATAGTCGTGCCATCAACAGAAATAGGCAATTCAGAGGAGGGGAAGGTTTGGGAAAATGATGATAAGCTTAGTTTTGGACACTGACTGCTCTTGAGGTATTTGGGACTTGTGATGATAGAATTGCAATAAGAGGATCTGATTCAAATTCTATCTCTGCTACTATCTCTCTAGACTTCAATTGCCTTTTCTATAAAATAAGCTGGAGAGAGACTAGGTGATCTCCAGAGTGCCTTCTATTTCTAAATCCTATTATCCTTTGAAATATGAAACTGGAACTCAGAGGTTAGAGATGTAGATTAAGGAGTCATCTGTATAGAGGTGGATAATTGAAGCCATAAGAGTGGGTGGGATCCTTAAGGAAAGTAGGTCAGAGAACAAGAGAAAGTAGGCTAAGAACAGAGCCTTATACCATCCCATTCCTCCTCTTTTTTAAGCATCTTCATTTATTTAGAAGCATACATTTGCATATACAAATATATTCTATAACAAAGAATGCTGCATTTAGAGTCAGAGGACCAGGGTTTGAATCCTGGCTTTACTATTTACTAGCCATATTACTTTGGGCAAATTACCCACTCTGGTCCTCAGTTTCCTCATCAAATGAAAAAATTGTTTAAGATGACCTCCAAGGTCCCTTCCAGCTCTAGACCTATGAGAAACTCGTGACTTATGTTACTTTCCAGGGAACAGAATGCTTTGGCCTAAATAGAATGTAGATGATCCCTTGAAGGAGCCCTTCAAAAGTAAGGGCAGAATGAGAATTTCAAGAATCTGAGCAAAACCATTAGAAGAAATATCTATGGTCGGGGGCCTTTGTAAAATCCTAATCTGCCAATATATAGGGACAACTCTGGCAATAACTTCATTATTAGAAACCCTCAGTAATCTAGGTTCACTGAGTTCAGTATGCTGTACATCGAGGGAATCTTACCATGTGGCAAGTGTGTGGTGTCCCAGTCCACTACAACTGTTTTAAGACTCTCATACAAGATGCAAACCCATCAGTGAAGCTTTAAATTTTTTTGAAAAAGGTGAAGAGAGCAATATAAATCTTTATTATGAGTACATGTTAACACACAAGAAAAGCCTTGAGATCTACCTGAAACACTTGGACAGTGAGGAAGCAGCATCAAGAGAGTAGGGACTTAGACCAAAAGCTATACCTAGACCTCAGTCCCTGGAAGGACAAGAATACAACTGGGTGTCACTTGCCAGAGAGGACAAAAGTACAACCAGGTCTCAATTGGCAGGAAAGGACAGTTTGCTGGATCTGTGAGATGAAGATCATCAAAGTGGAGGAAGGAGGATCCTTAGAGATCTGGCTATCTTCTAAACTTGGCACATCCCTGGTTACACCATGCTCTCAGCATTTTTCCTTGTTTTGTATGAGAATACCCAAGTTCCATTCTCTACACCAGGACTGCCCAGTACCATAGAAGAGGAACAGAGTTTTATAGAATCAGAGCCCCACTTAGGTGCATCTGATTTGTTCATCATATGTCACACTCAGAGAGATGTCATGGATTGGACAGCAAAGCTCTGTTGAGTACAAGATAGATCTAGGCATCTCAGCCTAGAAGAGTCTAGATATGGAAGTTTCCAGAAAAGGGGGCTAGGTGACAGATGCTAAGCAAGAGAAGAGGGTATCTCTAGAGCAAAAGTGGCATGGTGAACATAAACCTAACTTTAACCCCACACCTATCACAGATTGAAAGTACCTGTCTCTCCTTGATGAGAGAAAAATAGGGAATGAGCATTTCATGCAGCAAGGCACCATTAGTGCTTTCATCCAGTTGTATCCCTTTCCTAATTTGGCTCTTCTTGCTTGTTTTCGTCAGTATCGTTGCCCTAGAGGACAGGGCAGTTTGTCAAAGATATTCTGGAATCAGCTTTGGGATTATTCAGAGGACAGAAATTCTTGGCTGTGTTATTATTTGCCTTCAGTTTGTACATTTCCCCTATCATATTTTATTAAATTTCTCTTGAAATGGAAAAACTCAAGAGCTCTTTAACTTCCATCAGTGTGGTCCTATACTTCAGGGGCATCCTATGCAGGCTCTTGAATTCAAAATCAGGACAATCAATTTAAGTGCTTGATTCTGGTCAAGCTTCATTACCATAGACAGAAAATAGATACAGTTTCAGTGATCATTAGTTTTTACTTTATTCCATATAAACTGGTTCCATTTTATTCTGTCTTCCAAGATAAAACTCCCTAAAATGGTGCTGACTAGAAGCCAGTGGAGCATTAGGATGTGGAAATGTCTAGTCTGAGAAAATTGTTTTGGATTTGTATGTGTCTGCAAACATAAATCAATGTGCAGACTAGTTAGAGACACATGATGACTCTGCCACCATTGCTATTCAAAGGTGTTTACTTAGCCTCTGGATCAGTCTGTTCATATTCTCATTGCTGTATACTGTACATTAAACATGGTTTCCTGCCCTCCAAGGGTTGCATTTAAACAATAAATGCTAATACAATGACATGAAAAAGCTATTCTCTAAACAAACAGGCAGAAATAAGAAGTTCAGAGAACAAGATTTCTAGAGCTAGAACAGAATGTAAAGTGTCAGAACTGGAGGACATCTTAGAAATTATAGTCCAACCTGCCTCACTTCACAAGGGAGGAAACTGAGACCCAGAGAAGTAACCTATATTGTCTAAAATTCCACAGCAAATTACCTCAATTCTCAAAGCCTTAGTTTCCTCATCTGAAAAAAAAAAAGGAATGAGATGACAAGTCATAAGAGCTATGTGGAGTTACATCCATGTTTTAGAAAACTGGTGGATGATCGATCGCTGGAGTTGGTGGATGATCTATCACTGGAACTATCAGAGGTAAGTGAGATAAGTGTAGGGCAGGCTATGTGAATGCAGCCAGTTTGAAGCTGAAATCTGAAAGAGACTACCAGTGTTTGGAACACAACAGGAAGGTACTGAACTGACAGGAACCCAAGTTTAATCTTAGATGTTAATCAATAATTAAGGATATACTCTGTAGTCTCTCTGTGGCTGGTTCCCTCATGCAGATCAATCTTGAATGTTTATCAATAATTAAGAATATTGTCTATGATCTCTCAATAGCTTGTGACCCCACCCATATTCTCTTTCTGGGAAAGTCACAATCTAACTCATTTAACTCTTTCCTTGGGCTATTAAGTGTTATTCCTGAAAGCAATTCAAGACTTCTAATAAGCATTTAAGCATAGAATATTTATTCAAGACAATAATAAACATAAAAAGGACTAGCAGCACAGCCCCTTTAGCAAAACAATAGTACATTTGCTATATAAACTATCATATCTCCTGGTGATTTCTATTTCTAAGAAGTAGCTACATGGCACAGTAGATACTGTGGCACAGTAGCTACATGACACAGTGGATAGAACACTAGACCTGGAGTCAGGAAGACCTAAATTCAAATCTAGTCTTAGATGCTTACTAATTATGTGACCCTGGGCAAGTCACTTAATCTCTTTTGCCTCAGTTTCCTCATCTTAAGAAAAATTATTATTAATAACCAATCACTTGGCGACATCCAGAGTTCTTCCCTTCTTCTAAAGTCTTGATTTCTAAAATTTCAGTCTCTTGAAGGACATTGCTGATAATGAGATTGGACTTTCTTGTTCAAGACCCCACCGTAGTGGGGCTTGGGTGTGCATACATTCTTCAGGTATATTGCCACCCCTATATAAACTGTGAGCCCAAGCTCTAAGAGAGTGACCAAATGACCATCTTTTTAAATAATATGCTGGTCTTATTAATAAAATGATTAAATTGCCCAAAAACATATGTTTCTCAAACTTTTTTAATCATCACAGTCTGTAAAATGAAGATAATTATACCTACCACACTGGGTTGTTAAGAGAGGTTTAAATAGGATAACCTTCATATAAGTCAATATCACATATCCACATAAAGGGTAGCTACTATTATTATTCCCCAAAAAAGGTTCAATGGTTCAGTCTCAGTTCCCCAAAATTCATCATGCCAAACAGGAAAAGCTGAAGGATCTGTGCTTGGGACCGGTTGGACATGATGCATTTCCAATGAGATTCTACTATATCCTTTTGTTCTTTAACTGCATTATGTGTGTGAGTCTTGTCTCCCTAATGTGATTGTAAGATTCTTGAGGATGGGGACCCTTCCTTATCCAACTTTGCTGTTTCCCCAAATGCCTAGCACAGAACAATAAATATGACAGTTGATTCTCAAACTCTTTTGCTCATGTCACAGTATTTTTCCTTGTCAAGAGGAAACCTGGGACACTCCAGAGAGTCAGAAGAATCACACAGGCAGGTGTGATTGCAAGTACAAGTTCCATACAATTTAAGGCACACTTTGAAGAGCTTGGGGCACACTCTTCAAGAATCACTGAAGTATGTACTTCCATAAAATGTGCTTAATAGACACAGGATCACATCAATTTGAGTACTCCCTCCAGTGGTATGGATTGTGACCCACCACTGATGCCTATCCCCTATAATTCTTGTTCCTGCCCTGCAAATTCTCCAAAGGGAATTTATCAATTTATCCAATGCACTAGAGCCCTCTTGCTGGCCTTTGAGTCATTTGAGGATAGTAGTGCAATGCTCTGACCATCCATCTGTTGACCCTCATCCTTATCCTCCCTACATGATGATCTACCTCTTTTTCCAGCTATATGTGGCCTTGATAACATCTTTTGGTGCCATGTCTTACATGTGAGCCATCCCTGTCAATCTGCTGCAGTGTACTACTTACCCCACGAGAAGTCTTTCCATTACCTTTTAGGTCACCTACAATTTATTCTTCTGAGATCATCTTGTTCCATAATTTGCAGTCATATGGTACTCCTGAGAGAATACTGGTACTAAAGCGATGGGTTTTTGTGGCAGGGCAGCAGCTTGGCATCAGAGAAAGTGCTATACAATGCCCCCATTGTGATCCATCCTGTCCTCCTCCTCCTTTCTTCTTCAATTCAATTACTGGTCCAGATCGTTATTCATACATATAGTGATGTACTGACTCAAGAGGCTGCTCCAAACAGCACATTTCTACTATTTGACCATGACTTTCCATTATAGAAAGAGAAAATATATGGAAAAAATATTTATTTCCAAGGGTTCTTAATAAATACTTACTGATTTGCCTGGCAGTCTCCAGGTCAGGCACAGAAAGAGCTGGGCCAACTCTGCAGTGGCTCCCATCTCAGCTCAGCTAGCTAGCAGACAGATATTTGCAAAACCTGCCTTACTGGCAAATGTTGCATTATTGCCTTTACCCCCCACAGGTGCTTACAGAAAGAATTGGAATTGGAATGAATCCCTTGCACTACTTAAATCCCTTCTCCATGGCCCCAAAATTGCCAAGAGGATTTAGAAGGAGCGTTACAGTTTCTCCAGCATATTCCACTGCACTTACATATCAAATAACCAATGCCAAAAAGTGAAAAATGCAAATATGGATTCCATTCAGTTCAGAAAGGTACCTACTATGTGCAAGGCACTATGTTAGGTGCTTGGGATACAAAGACTAAAATAAAAAAGCCCTGCCTTCAGCGAATTTACTTAAGGATTACAGCAGAGGATCATAAGTTTAGTACAGGAGGGACCTTAGAAAATCATCTAATCTAACCCCTCCATTTTACAGAAGAGTAAACAAAGACCCAGAAAGCATACATTACTTTGTCCAAATTCACTAAGTAAACAGAGTTGGAATTTGATTCCAAGTCCTTTGATACCATCTCCGTCACCTTTTCCATTATACTACTTAGAAGTATAATCAAATGATGTACCAAGGTCATTTCAGGATGGTGAGAATCTGGATTATGGATAGGTAACAGCCTGGTGTAACACCTGAGTGGTGAAAGGCAGTTTCCAAGGCCTTCAGGAATGTTCTATAAATGAAGAAGTCAATCCTCAATTCCTTCCCCAGCCTTTAGTTATTCCCCACCTCAAATCTCACATAATATATCTCTCTTCCAGTGTACTAATCTGTTATTGTGCATTATATCATTTTGAAACATAATATATCCCTTTACTAAGTTATACACTCAGTTAGATTCAGGGTCTACATCATTATCTGAACATTTGTAACTTACCTAGTGCTTGATATAGTGTACTACACATAGTAGGTATCTGGTACATGTTTGCTGATGATGAGATTCACATTTGTTAAGCATTGCTGATTTATTAAGAATCTCTAATCCCCCTAATAGACCCATTTCCCAGAAAACCATTTCACCTGTTCCCATATGCCAAGTGACATGCTTCTAAATGATAGATGAGTTTCCTCAGATAATAGATAAAACTTTGACTTATTCCTTCCCCTCTGGAAACCAAAGCTTATTTGGTACTATCCATCAGCATCATCTACAGATGGCACATCCAAATTTGCCTTATGTATCTCAAATAATTATCATTTGATAGTGTGCCTGCCAAGAAACAGCAAGGGCATCAGATGGCTGAGGAGTTCACTTAATGGTTAGTGAAGCTGCTAACCATCACTCTCATCAACAAACACCATTTATTGAGTACCTACTATATAGAAGATCCTGACATCACTTTGTCTTAGGTCTTCTTAGCTCATATCTCCCTTCTCCAATCCTACACACAGCAGCAAAAGTGTTATTCCTAAACCCCAGATTCACCCATGTAGCCCCCCTACTCAATAATCAATTAGTAAACATTAAGCCTCTCTTGCATGACAAGCACTGTGCTAAGTATTGGGGCAAACACAGTGCCTTCCCTCAAGGAGTTTATAATAAGCTCCAATGATTCTCTTTTGTCTCTAGGATCAAATAAAATCCCTATTCGGCATGTAGAGCCTTCCCAGTCTGGCTCCAAAACATCTTTCCAGACATAATAAATATAATTTATCCTCCTCAAATTCAACATGCCCAAAACAGAACTCATTATCCTTCCCATCTCAGCACTTCCCTCTTGCAAACTTCCCTGTTATCCAGAGCATCACCGGGTCTCTAGTCATCCAGGCTCATAACACCTGTGTCATTCTCCATTCCTCATTCACATCCACACACATAGCCAATCTGTTGACAAACCTTATCTCCGTCTTTACAATATCTCTCATATACATGGCCTTCTCTCCACTCACACCACCACTCTAATTCAGGTTGTCAATTAGCTCTTATGGACTATTGCAATAGCCTTCTAATTATCTCCTCACCTTATGTCTCTTGACACTCGATCCATCCTCCACATAGCCACCAAAGGGATTTTACTAAAGTATAGGTCTGACCAGGATGCTTCTTCTGCTCTGCAAACTCTAAAGGCATTCAAAGCTGCATAACTTGGTCCCTTCTTTCCTCTCTGGTCTTCTTTTACTTTACTCCCTTCCATAGACACTGGCCTACTTGCAGCTCCTCATACATGACATTCCACCTTCTGATTCTGTGACTTTTCATTGACTGTTCTACGTGCCTAGAATGCTCTACTCCCTCACCTCCCCCTTTTAGTTTCTCTTTTTCCTTCAAAACTTAAAATCTGCCTTCTGCAGATCTTTCATCTCAGCAACTAATACCTTCCCTCTGAGATTACTTTGCATCTTCTCCTTCTATGTCTTTTATGTAGCAAGTTATTGTTCTTTCTCTCTCTCTCTCTCTCTCTCTCTCTCTCTCTCTCTCTCTCTCTCTTTCTCTCTCATTAGAATATATCCTCCTTGAAGGCAGGAATGATTTTTGCTTTTCAATACCCATTACATAATAAGCACTTAATAAATACTTATTGACCAACATCATGGTCTAGACAAACTGGCTTTCTTACTGTTCCTCCCACAGAGCTCTCCATCTCTGTGTTTTTTCATAAGCTGCCCCCACACACCTGGAATGCCCTCCATTCCCACCTCTGCCTCATGGGATCCCAAGCTCCCTTTAAAGTTCTGCTCAAACTCCTATCCATCTTCTATATCAGGCCCTTGTTTACTCAGCTGCTATTGCCTCCCTCCCTTCAATACCTTATATATACCTTGTCTGTTTTCAATAGATTTATGTGTATTTTTTTTTTACAGAAACATAAGTCCTGAGAGCATTCTTGCTTGTGTATTACCTGCCTCAATGCCTGGGACTTAATAAATGCTTAATAAATGTTTGTTGATTGGTTCATTGATCCCATCTAGAGAACTGTAAAATTCAGATCTACCTGTAGTTCATGGTTTGTTCCTGGAAATCATTCTTCTATCCCCAGTTTTCAGTGTCCTGACAGAAGTTTGACATCCAGCCTACAAACACCCTTTGTCTTTATACAGAATCCATCACTCTCTATTTTCTTGGGGCCTGTTCAACATGGGCTGGATGTATTTACATTTATGATTAGGATCCTTCTTGACCCTGCCAACTGAAGGGCACAGTATGGTAGAAAGGACCTGGGCTCCCTTCCTGTTCTGCTGTTTAGAAGTTGTTTTATAAGCTATGTGACCTTGAATAAATCACTTGACTTCTGGGCCTCAGCTTCCTTATCTGTATAATGAGTGGGTTGAATTTGATGACCTCTAATGTCCTTTTCAGCTCTGAATCCCAGGCAATTCATCTGTCATGAGCCGTGAAATCATAGGAAGGTAAGATTGGCTACTGCCTGGGGACAGTTAGCTGCCCTGATGATAAGAACAGAAGAAGCTACTTTTTATATCCATTCACCTCTTCCCTGATGGTATGATGGGAAGAATTCCACAATTATCTCAGGTCCAACTCTCACCTCTGACAGAGGTTGAGAGGGGCTTCCCAGGGGAATTCAGGAAATGGGACTGAAATGTCCACAGTCACCTGAACATGCTGGCTTGGTTGGCCAGTTGACCTGACCAACAGCTGTTCCTGATTAAATGAATGGGTGCTTGCCCTCAGCTTGTCAGGTCTTCATCGCTAACCCCCAGAAAGAACATGAAGCTTTTGCCATTTTCATCCTCTTGCAGAACATGGACGTTGAGAAAATCCAGGACAACAGGATATGACCCTGGCTATGTCCTCTCAGCCCTTTTCCCATAGAAGAGAGTTTAGCTCTGATCCTGAGATGATTGTTTATGCCTAAAACAGAGTTTAGTGGCCAAATGCTGGCTCCAGGGACCTTTCTGTCATTGCTAAAATGCTTAATTCACTAAGATCAGACAAAAAAGAGGGAGGAGGAGGAATGGAGCTTGTAGGGAATGCAGGCTGGGATGGCAAGAGACTTGTGGAATCTGTTTTCATTCCAGTGACTTATACTTAAGAGAAAGACTCATAACAGGACCACAGCCCACTTACTGGCTTACCAAGTCAGGAAGGTATGAATAATTTTGTTCTGAAATGCAGAGGCGGCAGGGGGACAAGGGAGGGGGGAACTACAACCAGAGCTGATTTAAACCAGGTCATTGTAAATGGCTCCAAGGTAAGGGCCACTGGGAATGATAAAAATAACAGCAATTAACCCTCTCTGCAGCAAGGATGGGGACTGAGTGAAGCTGGCAGGCTTGTCTTCTGAATGTTAGGGCACAGCATCTTTCCAGATCCAAGGAGTCCCTCTGATTCATCTCAAACCCTTGGCATCCTAGACCTCAGGCCCTTCTGCAAAAGAAGAGAAGCCATTTTACTGGTTTTCCACAGTCTGATTCACTTCAGAAACCTGACCCCAAGCACATTTGCTTCATTACAGGGTTTTCACATCATGTCTTTATTTATTGGTCTGTATCCTGTATGTAGTTTTTCACATGTTTATTATCTTCATCAGACTATACACTATCCAGTGTTAGAGATGTATGACTTCTACCTCTTTATCTCCCCAACTTGATTCATATTTTTGAAACATGGGGGAAAAATATGGGAATGATAACTTAGGACATAGATTTAACAGCCCACAAGGGTTGAGCATCATAGTTGCAAGTAATTAATATTTGACAGAAACTATGATCCCTGATGAAATCTGCTTTTCCTGTCATGGGTCCTAAAATGATCCAGACAAATCTCTCCATGTGATGAGAGGGAAAGCATCATTGAATTTTCCAGCTGTCTGATGAACCACAAGTTTCCAAGACAGCGTCCTCAAACTCAATTGCTTGGCAGACATGTCCAGGCTACCTTTCCAGATCCCAGGCTACCCTAGTACCTACTGATCCCCTTTGAAGACTCTACATTCCAACCAAAACGGTCCATTGGCTGTATCTCATACGTGATGTTTCATCTCTCGTCCCCACACATTTGCACAGGCTAGTTGACCCTTCTCAGAGATGTTCTAAGGTAGATTCCTATTCCTAGATATAAGCAGGATTAGAAAAGCCTCTGAGGGCTCATCCAACTCTGAGATTCTAAGATTCATTTTTCTTACATCCATTTGGAGAACTCCAATTTGTTCCCATTTTTTGTCTTTTTCGTAACCTGGATAACTAGTGTTTATAAAAGGACTCCTTAGAAGCCCATAGGAATATTATTGTGTATTGTGTTATGTTAAAGGTCTCAGTAGAGACACTCAGATTGTTTCCCCTTTATGGAATTTATAATGCAAATATATCTTTTTCCAGAAACTGCTGCCATTAAATTCTGTGTGAGGTGAAAGCTCGAAAGGAGATACAGGCTTGTTCCATCATCAGGAGTAATTCTTGGGGGGAGAAGAGGTGTGGGGAAGGAGGCCAGTGTGCTATTAGCACATCTAGAGATACCAGCAGCCCATGACTCATCCTGAAGGCCTCCCCCAACAACTGAAAGTGTTAATGTAAACACAGTGCCCTACATAATCATATCCCAGCACAGACATAGAACACAGCATTACTAAAAAAAAAAAAATCTTCCAGTTGGTAAAATTACTGAGAGGGTTCTCATTTTATTTAGCTAATGATAAGGTTTTTCTCATATGTCACCTTTCACTGCAGGTATTTAGTTCTCCCTACAAGATCACTCCCAAATCTCCATACCCATACTTTAAAGGTCCATCATTATATATGTCAGAGAAAAAAACTAAACCTGAACTTAGAGTCTCTGTATGTGATACATATCAAAAGGAAATCCTTGCACTGAGCCTACATCATGTAGAACTTGGGCAATGCAGGCAAAGAATCATGGTAATTGATATTTTCCTTTAAAGTTTCCTTCCTAAAGCACAGTTCTAATCACATTCCCCTTCTCAAAAGCCTTCAATGGCTCCCTGTTTCCTGAATAACAAGTCCAGGCTCCCTAGGCTGACATTTAAGGCTCTGTACAATCTTTCCATTACTTAACCTTCCTGCACTAATTCCCACTATTCCCCCACTGACCCTATGATCTAGTCCTCTATGGTTCATTTACTATTCATCACTGAATACTTCTTAGGCTTCCCTACCTCTGTCTACACCCTTAGTGGTACCTCCTTCCCAATCCCAGCACAAATTACCTCTATTCCTTCATTTATCTCAGTCCTATTTATCTTTTGAGGCCTATTTCAAATGTCATCTTCTCTAGAAAGTTTTCCTCAATTTCCTACACCTTAAGTGATCTCTTACTCCTTGGAATGCCTAAACTTCTTACTGAAAGAATTGTCATTCATTCAGTTCATTTCTGTGTTCCATGTATTTTTTGGTCTTTTTATGTGTATGTTATCTCCTTTCCCCATCTAGATCATAAGCTTTTCAAGGATAGGATCTGGGTCATTTTTGGTTTTATACTCATCTCCCCCACCCCTAGCCCTCACCCACACACCCCTAGCTAACCCTTGTACAATATAGATATTCAATAAATATATATTTATTGATATCTGGGTCCCTGATAGCCTCTGCTCAGCTGAAACATATTAAGAATAAATCTGTTTCTCTGAGGATGAACTAAATGGAGGCCACTAATAAAGAGGGCTTTCTTTTCCCTAATAGATGCTTATGAAACATTTTACACTATATGAGTGTATAGCACTTTGGAGTTATCAAAGTACCTTCATATTTTGGTTCTCCCAACACATGTGAGGGAGACAGAGTAGCAATTATCAGTCCCTTTTACCATTGTAGAAATTGAGGCTCAGAGAGACCAAGTTACTTGTCCAGGATTACATGTAAAGTATCAAAGTTGGTACTCAAACTTCAAGGTCAGGTCCATCTCTTCTGCATTGTGTGAGTCCTTGGAGGAGATAGACCAGATACATTTCAGTGATATTAGGACTTGTTTTTTAAGTGCCAACTGACACAACCAGACTGAACTATTTACTTGAGGAAAAGGTGAAAATTGGTTGGGACAGTTAGGAGAAGCTTTTCTGGAGGAGGTAAGTTTTTAAATGAAATTATTTGACTTGATAGTGAGAAGTAGGAAAAGCATTTCTTGGTCCTGTACCATTTAACTTTTTTATCAATGACTTAAATGAAGGCCTGCTTATCAAATTTGCAGATGATACAAAGGTAGGATGGGCAGCTAACATATTAGACCAGAAGTTCCCAAATTAGAGTATAAGAACCCTTAGAGATATCCAAATCCCTTTTAGGTTTCAAGGTCACAACTATTTTTAAAGTAATACTAAGACATTTTTAATTCTAATATAGTAAATATTTGTGGTTTCAACCCATATAAATAAAAAAATAAACTTGGGAGTCTTCAATATTCTTTTAGTATTAAAGGAGATCCTAAGATCAAAAAGTTGAAAACTGTTGTGTTCGAAAATAAGATTAAAAAAACTAGAATAATGGTCTGAATCAAATAAGCTGAAACTGAATAGAGATAAATGTCAAGTCCTACATTTGGATTCAAAAACTCAGCTGCCCAAATACAGAATAGAAGATGTGCAGCTAAATAACTATTTATGTAAAAAGGATATAAATGTTTTTCTGAACCACAAAATCATTGAGTCAAAATATGGCAGCCAAGAATTCTAGTCTAATATTTAGCTACATCTAAAGAGTTACAATATCCAGACTCAGAAAGGTGATAGTGCTACCCACTGTTGAATTCAACTCTGGTCAGACCCCAGTTAGAGGCTGTGCAGTTATGGACACCATATTTTAGGAAAGACATTGACAAACTGGAGCAGGTGCCAAGAGGGTAACCAAACTGATGTGGAAACTGGAAAATTGTGCCATAGGAAGATCATTTGAAGGAACTGGAGACATTCTCTCTAGAGAAAATAAGACTTAGGAAGGACATGATAAATGCCCTCCTGAGAGAATGCTTTCTGTCCTGAGGACAGAGGGTCATCTAGTTTGGCTGTAGTAGAGTGTGGGTGGAGTAGAGTGCACAGAAACCTTAGAGGATCACAAGGTTAGAGCTGGAAGGGACCTTAGAGGTTATCTTATTCAACTTCCCTCATTTTGCATATAAGAAAACTCAGTCTCAGAGAGGCCAAATGACCCACCTAAGGTCACACAAGTTTTTTAGAAAATGGAAAAGCTGGGATTCAACTCAGGCTCTTTGATTTCCAATCTAATATTCTTTTTACCATGGCACACTGCCTCCTACAGTGTACAGCACCAGATGTAGAGGGTCCTGAGTAATTGGAATAATTAGTAAGGAGTTTCTTGATCATACCCTCAGCCTGTCCAGCCGCCTCCTCCTTGTGAGTTTTTTATCTGAGTAGTTGTTGAGTTTTGTAAGATCATTTTGTTAACAAGAGCTCTACAGAGTCATTTTTTTTTCCCCGTTAAAAGCAAAGAATATGCCCTCCCACCTTCTCGGTGGGGATCACCATGTTGTTCCCTTCTCTTGGCGGAGGCTCCACAAATGGGAAGATGTGCCGATGCTACGAGCACTCTGCTAGAGTTCTGCTGTCAGACACCTGGCTGTTGCAATCCCTAGATAGAAAAGCATTTAAAAGCTTCCGCTCAATACACAATCCCATCAGTCATGAGCCATTAGTATAATTGCATCAGACTTCCTCCTGCCTCTCCTGCTTTTCTTCTTTTTCCCCAAAATGGAGGGCTGGCTTTCTGGCTTCTTCATCTACCCATGTGTCACAGTTACACTCCAGCAACTGGTGTGATTCCACCAGAGCCCTAGGGTAGAAGAGTGTGCTCCTGTAGGAGTGGAGAAGCATCCTCACAGGACATTGATTTTCTGTTGCAGAGAAAAGCTGTGTATTTTGGGTTTCTAATCCTCAAGACCCCTGTTCTCTTAGACCTCAGAACAAGTAGGCACGGGTTTGGTATCGAATTCAGTTTAATCGATAAGTCATTAAATATTTATTGATTACCTACTATGTGCAAAGCCCTAAGCAAGGCACTGTGGGGAATTTAGGGAAGTATAAGGCACAGTCCCTTTCCTTAGGGAGCCAATAGTCTATTTGGAAAGATTAATGATAATCATTATATGAATACCAACAGCTGGCATTTGAATAGTTCTCTAAAGTTCACAAAGCACTTATGAACAGTATCTCATCGTACCCTCACAATAATCCTGGGAGGTAAGTGCTATTATTATATTCATTCAGAGAGGACAAACTGGAACAAATAGAGGGTCAGTGATTTTCCCAGACACACAGCTAGCAAGATGAGGCTGAATTTAAATTCAGGTCTTCCTGACTCCAGATCAGCCCTATATCCACTGCACTACCTAGCTGCCTCACACTGTCATTGTTAAATCTTTATATCCCTGACTAGTACAATGCATTGCACATAATAAGTGCTTAATAAATATTTGCTGAATTGTATTGGAATAACAGTATGAAGCGATCACAGATCATCTTCAAAATGAAGGGATTAAACTATATATTCTCTAAGATCCTTTCTGGATCTATCTGCTGGTCTACAATCCTATATCTCATAGTGCCACAGGAATTTAGAGAGGTAGAGATCACTGTGGGGAAACTTCATAGGGAAAATGTGCCTTAAGCTGGGCTCAAGAATGTCATTAGATGGGAAGTTGCAGGTGTGGACATTCAAGGGAAGACCGAACTGCATGAACAAAGATGTAGAGGTGAGGTTGTACAAGGCAGGTTTTGAGACAACTAGTGGCCCAGTTTTACTGGAGTACAAGAGAATGATAGGAGATAAAGCTGGAAATATAGTTTCAATTAGAATGTGTGAGTTTGGACCACACTAAGGAGATTGGTCTTTATCTTGTAGGCAATGGGGAGACACTGAAGATTTTTTAAGAGAGAAATGAGATGATAATCAGGTTGTAGCTTTAGTATTAGAATGGACTTTTAGAGGTCATCTAATCCAACCACTTCATTTTACAAATAAGGAAACTGAGGCCCAGGGATTTTACTTGCCCAATATTGAAACTAGTAAGGCCCATTTAAAGTACTTGCCTAAAGTCACACAAGCAGAGAGCCAAGGTCATCCGACTCCAAATCCAATGAGATTTCCAGTGAATGGTGTTAGGTAAAGATTAATCTGTTGCCTTGCCCAGAAAGTGGATTGGAAGAAGGAGAGCCTAGAAATGAGGAGACAGGAGGAAGCTGATGTAATAATCCAAGTATACAGGGGTAGTTGCCTGAATTAGGATGGTAACAGTAGGAGTAAAAAGGATGGGATGAGTGGATGGATGGATGCAAAGTACCATTTAGGAAGAAAGAATTGACAGGACTTGGTGACTAATTGGATGGGGGAGGCGAGACAAATGGAAAAATCATCAAAGATGACTGAGTTTTTGAGTCTGGGTGACTGGGAGAAAGATGGTACCATTGACAGAAATAGGAAAGTCAGGAAAAGGAACTGCGTAGGGCAATGGCAATGAGGGGAATGGAATAGAAGACTGAATCCATTTTAAACAATCTACATTTCCTGAATATATAGCATGTATTTGCCTCTTTATTTAATCTCATCTTCATAATTAGAATGTAAGCTCCTTGCAGGCAGGGACTGTTAAGTACATGATAAATGTTTGTTGGTTTATTGATTGACAAGACATACAGGTGAAAATATCCTGCAGATACATTATTAGAGTTGGGACACTGGGGTATAGCAGAATGACCATGATTAAACGTATTGATTTGGGAAACACTTGCATAACGCTTCTGAGGTAGTGAGAGCAAATGCAGTGTCCTCCTCCTCAAGGAGGAAGGATGGATCAAGAGCACTATCCTAAGATCACACTTCCACGAGGTAGGCAGAACAACCATCATTATTCCATATAACAAATGTGGGAGGCATCATAGATAGATCATGGATAGAGAACCAGCCTCTGATCCAGGGAAATCAGGGTTCAAGTCCCACCTCTAATACATACTGACTCTGTAACCCTGGGCAAATGACTCTACCTATCCAAGAGATCTTTCTAAAAATTTAAGTTACAGAGCATACCAGTTTCTGGTATATTTTTTAAATTTGGCTTTCTGTTCAGGACTCAATAAATACTAACCTGCATTGGTACTCCTTATACTAATAAAATCAATCTGATCCCCCCGATAAAACCAAAACAACATGGAAACTGAGGCCCAGAGGTAGTCAGTGAATTGTGAAATGTCATAGGTCTAGTCAATGATAAAGCCAGGGTTAGACCCCTGGTTCTAGATTGTGCTTTGGTGTTCTTTCAGCTCTCCCAAGGGGACCTCACTAGAATGGTAACCTAAGGGAAGATAGAAACAAGAAACTATATAGGGAAGGTGAATC
Source organism: Potorous gilbertii (assembly GCA_028658325.1). Taxonomy (NCBI): domain Eukaryota; kingdom Metazoa; phylum Chordata; class Mammalia; order Diprotodontia; family Potoroidae; genus Potorous; species Potorous gilbertii. The sequence continues at coordinate 311,156,767 of CM053769.1, read as the reverse complement.
AGATTTCAAATTTAGTTTCCAGGATGTCATTGAATCTCTACTGGGGGTAGAAATAATGACATTTAAGTATTATAGTGGTACATCAAAGATCTTTTTTTCTAATCCATCCAAGAACCTGTAACACAACATCCCATCTTATGACATAGAATCTCTTCGCAGCCCAGTGGTGTGTAACTTTCTGTTTAACATGGCTTCAGGAACAGACAGAAAAACAGAGATGTTATCTAATTCTTTGTCTTGCATAGTGCTCCCTGGGGTCTTGGAGTCATGTCCTTTCTCCTTGTTCAGAGACTTTGGGGGAGCCATGAGTGTATATTACTCAATAAAAGCAAAACCTGCTGACAACAGAGGCTGTGCATGATTCTAGTGAAGTAGAAAAATCAAAGACACTTTCCAACTAATTCAGATCAGCAGCCACTTGTCCCTAGACTAGCCAGACAGATTAAAGCAAAGGTGGCAGTTTTGCTTAGATTTTTCACACAGATACCTCAGTCACTTGATTTTATTTGGGGTGAGGGGAAGCTATAGATGCTACCACAGGGTCCAATCAAGGTTAGCCTCTCTCCAGAGAGGCTTAGCCTAGGATCTCCCAAGAAATACTGCATCCATTATGTTACTGCATGCTTCATTCATCTGAGGACAAAATACTAAGGTATGATGAGACCTGAAAGCAGAAGAGCTTGTGTTAGAGTTACCATAGCCAATGAATTTCTTGACTCTAAAGAAAAGAGGAACTCTTTCATGTTTTATAAGATGGGCAAGGGTAGGCAGGACCAGGTTTCTGGTATATTTTTTAAACTTGGTTTTCTGTTCAAAACTCAATAAAGCTTGTGTTAGAGTTACCATAGCCAATGAATTTCTTGACTCTAAAGAAAAGAAGAACTCTTTCATGTTTTATAAGATGGGCAAGGGTAGGCAGGACCAGGTTTCTGGTATATTTTTTAAACTTGGTTTTCTGTTCAAAACTCAATAAAGCATAACTTAACTTCCTATCTATTGATGATTATTAATGCCAAAGGATCCTAATAGGATTACAGATTTGGATCTCAAGGGTCTCTCAGTCATATAATACAACCCCATTATGTTACAAATGAGGAAACTGAGGTACAGAGGGTTTAAGTGACTTGCCCAGGGTCTCACAGCTCATAAATACCTTAGGACCTTAGGTATTCCTAGATTCAAAGTTTTCCTGAATTTAAGTCTTGTGCCCTATCAACTACGACACAATGCCTCTTGTGCCTAATGTGGACTGCCCCAAGAAGCTAGTTGACAGATTTCTCCTCTTTCATCTTCAGAGACTTGATGTTTGTGGCTATTATCACTGATATGCTTTTTGTGTCTTTCTTGTTAACTGTTACCACATTTAACCTAGAGAACATACTTCAAAAGCCATGGATGAGCATTGTGTAGGAAGGAAGGAAGGAAGGAAGGAAGGAAGGAAGGAAACAAGTATTTATTAAGCACCTATTTATGTGCCAGAAACTGCTAAGTACTTTACAGATATTATCTCATTTTGGCTAAGAGAGAAATACGTTTTGCATGACTTCATATTGTAATGGACATTGTATTCCTTGGCTTCTCAAGGGGTATGCGAAGGAGTGGAGGAAGGGAAAGATTTTGAAACTGAAAATTCAATTAACTTTTAAAAAAACAAATATTATCTAATTTGATCCTCACAAAAGTCTGGAAGGTAGATGCTATTAATATCTCTATTTTGTAATTGAGGAAACTGAGACAGAGATTAACCTATAGGATAACAGATTTAGAGCTCAAAAGTCTTTCAAAGGTCAAATAATCCAATCCCCCTCATTTTACAGATGAAGAAATTGAGGCTCAGAGAAATTTGGGACTTACCCAAAAGTTGTACAGGTAAATAGCAGAGCCAAGATTTGAAGCAAAGTTCTTGACTCCAAATCCATGCTTTTTTTCAATGCACCACCCTGATAACATGAGTGATCAGGACAGTCTCAACTCTGTTCTCCTCATTATTTAAATAAATAGTAGAAATCCTTGGTAAATCTACCAGCATCCCTTTGGTGAATCTGTGACTTCATCAATGTGAGGACTCTCTTCATTTGTCCTGATTACATCCCATATTCTCTTCACCCTGTGTCTATTTCCCCTGATAAATCTTCCATAGACAATCTGCCCAATACATCGGAGACCTTCTGTAGGTCTTAGAAGTCTCCACACACTTTCTAGTTGACCTTCCAGATTGCCTAGCGGTCATCCCTTGTACGTGTCCTTTTTTTCAAGTCATACTTTTTCTGGATTATATCATATACCACTGCAAGTCATAATGGGAACTGTACTGGAGCCTCTTTACATCCACCATTGTTCTGAACTCCAGTCAGGTCCCTTGCCAACACTGCAGCAGCTCTTGATAAAAAGCCTTTGCAGTGCCCTCAGGAGTACCAACTGGGGCTCTCACTGGTTCTTAATGTCCATTAAGCAAGTCATTCTCCCTCCAGGCTGCAATATCCACATATGCAAAATGATGAAATTGAAGTAGCTGATGCTACTACTAATAGTAATATTAACAATCATATTAAAAAAGAAGCAAGATACCACTGTAAAAACACCAGCTTTGGAGTTAGAACACCTACATTTGAATTTCCACTATGATAATTACTACCTTGAACAAGTCACCTCACCTTTGGGGGCCTTAGTTTCCTGATCTGTAAATAACAACAAGTATTTACATAGAGCTTTAAGGCTTGCAAGGCATTTTACAAATATTATCTCATTTTACCCTCACAACAACTCTGGAAGATAGGTACTGTTATTATTCCCGTTTTACAGGTGGAGAAACTGCAACAAATGGTTTAAATGACTTGCCTAGGGTCACATCTAACAAGCATCTGAAGGATTTGAACTCTAGTCTTCCTTATTCTAGGTCCAGTGCTTTGTCCACCACACCACCAAAAAGCCTCAGATATGTACCTCTACTGACTCCTGTGACAGCATTAGATTAGAGGATATCTAAGGTCTTTTTCAGCACTGAACTCTATGATCTCCTGCCCCTGTGGCCATGATTATTGAACACAATAACAAACATATATGAAATGCTTGGTGTATGTAGCACTCCAGTTTATGTACTGGGGGAGTTACATAGCTTCAGCAGATCTGGGTTATGCAATGTTACAACAGATACTAGAAGAGAAGACTCTTGCTTTCAGAAGTGTGTTCCTGTTAGGGAGGTAGACACACAATAAAATGATTAATCAGAGGACAATGCAAAGTGTTGCAAGGAGTCAGGAAACCTGTGTCTTAGTCCTAGCTTTGCTTCTTGTTTCACTATGTGACCCTGGACAAGCCATTTTGTTGCCCTAGGCCTCAGTGGCTTCACCTATATAATGGGAATAAAAATAACTGCTCCCCCTATCCCCACAGGATTGTAAGACTCAAATGAGAATGAATGTGAAACTACCTCAATTAAGTATAAGGTGCTGAACAAATATATGGTTTGAGGCCAAAATGGGTAGACAATAAGCATGTGGAAGTTTAGAAAAGAAGACCAGTGTGCAGTTCAAGGCTCTCCTCAGGTACCTCCTGGTCTGTTAAGTTTCCCCATTCATCCCTCCCCATTGTCTAGATGTATTCAGTCCCTACTCATATTTCCTAGGTCACCTTGCCTGAATATCTACTTTGTCCCCACCATACCCCACCTCATGTTATGCAGCAGGCAAAGGAGAAACAGGGCAGGACTTGAAGTCAAAACACATGGGTTCAAGCTCTGACCTAAAACCTACCCTTAGGCATATCCTTTTATCTCACTGAGCTTTGATTTTTCTCCCCTATAAAATGGGCTAATAGGGAGATAGAATGCAGAGACTAGAGTCGGAAAGACTCATCTTCCTTAGTACAAATCTGACCTCAGACTAGCTGCAAGTCACATGAATGGACAAAGAAATGGCAAACCACTCCAATATCTTTTCCAAGAAAACCCCAAATAGAATCACAAAGAGTCGGTCGTGACTGAAAAATGACAACCACAGCAACGACAAAAATGGAGTAATACTTGTATTACATACTTTACAGGGCTTTAGGGAGTGGGAGAAATAGGGAGATAATGGATTTTTAGGCCCTTAACTCCCATAGAAATGTAAGTTATTGTTATGCTTCTCTGTGAATGTGTCATATCCCTTCAGGAGATAAGTCCATTGAGGGCACCCACTATGTCATTTTACATTCTTGTATTTCTAGCACCTTGCACAGCACCTTGTATATGGTAATATTAATGGTAACTGACCATTACTGTGCTTTGCTTTTTATAAAATACATTGCATGAATTATCTAATTTAATTCTTCTTTTGTTATTTCTCTTTTGATTTTTTCCTTTAACTTAATTTTTATTAACAAGTAAGAATTAATTTTGATTAAGAATTAATTTTTCAATTTTGGGGAATTAATCTATGCATCTTTAGATTTTGAAAGAGACATTGGTTTTATTTGACTCTTTTAACCACTCATGATATAGGCTCTGAAGGGATGCTCAGGAAGCAGATTTCCCCATGGTCAGACAACCAATAAGTCAGGATTCAAACCCAGGACTCCCTTGAATCCAAGTCCATCACATTTCCCACTATATCCCAGAGCTTTGGCTTCATAAACATTTGTTGAATTTAATTAATTAGTATTATTTGAGAGACCTTCATGGAAGATGCAGAACTTCGTTTGAGCCTTGAGAGATGGATATGATTTTAATGGAGATGGAAAGGAACCTTGAAGGGTCTTCCAGACCCTTGCTGTCTTATCTATGATCAGAAGGCATGTAAACTCTAGCTCAGGTCTCTCCCAACTCCCTGGAAAGTAAGATAGACCTGTTTCCCTGCTAAAGACTGTTCCTCTCTCTCTATGGGATAGCTCTGGGTTATCCCCAAGGGCTTATTCTGGCCTCCTGGAGCAGATCTGATTCCCCAAAGCACAGCCTGAGGGAAATAGCCGATAAGAATGTGCTGTGACTCAGGGCAGGCCCTATTTCCTTCAGATTCCATGGGTTGCAGAGCAAGAAGAGAATCTGCTAATGTACCTAGTTGTCTGAAAGTAAAGATACTTCTTGGTGATAAAGGAGACTTTATGATCAAGCTACTTGTAGATTTGGGAGATGAGGGAAGGAGACTCCAGTGACTCTTTGTAATCTGGAGATGGAAAATGAAAGACTAAAGTGATCCCTAGCTCTGCTTTCTCCTCACTCCTCAAAGGATATGGAATCACAGGAATTTTTTATTTAAAGCTGAAAAGGACCTTGGAAGTCCACTGAGTACAACTCCCTCATTTTACAGATGAAGAAACTGAGGCACAGAGAGGTTAAGGGACTTGCCCAGAGCTGCATAGCTTACAAGTATCTGAGTCAGGATTAGAACCCACATCTTCCTACATTCCAGTCCAATATCCTATGCTATGTCACATCTCACCTCACTGATTAGGCAGCATGACATAGTAGAAAGGGTGCTAGATTTGGCATCATACTGCCAAGGTTTGAATCCTATCGCTACACTTACCTATAGGATCTTTGGAC
>CM053769.1:311134047-311150746 GCA_028658325.1 Potorous gilbertii | reverse complement strand
TATATTTAACTCTAGGAAATGTAGCAATATCCAGTTAAGTATAATACAAGCTAGGGTATGATGGGGCAAAGGAGAGATCCAGGCAGAAATACTCTAGGAACATTGAGGAGGGAGAGAATACGACAGGAGATGTGGTGTACTGGAATATGTCTGGCTTTGGTAGCAGTATACTTGGGTTCAAATCTGGCCTCGGATACCTGTGTTACTTTGGGCACATTGGTGAACCTCTCAAAGCCTCGATTTCTTTGTCTGAAAAGTGAGGGGGTTGAATAAGATGTCGAAGTCTAAATCAGCAATGCTGACAATATGACAATAATGTTAGTAATAATAATCCCTGAAATTAACAGAGTACTTCATGGTTTGTACCAAGGATATACTGTCATATCCTTTATTTCATTTAATCTTTAAAATAAGCCCATGTGGTAGGTATTAAACATCACCATTGTGAAACCAGGGATCCTGAAGCCCAGAAAAGTAATGTCACGGAGTCAGTTGGTGACAGGGCCAAGACTAGGACCCAGATCCCTTAAAAGACGGTCCTTTGCCTAGGGCAGGGGGGAATTGTGTGGCCTGAAGGCCACATGTGGCCCTCTAGGTCCTCAAATGTGGCCCTTTAACTGAGTCCAAGTTTTATAGAACAATTCTTTTATTAAGGAAGTTTGGATTCAAAGCATTGTACTTTAGGAAGGGGCAACTAGGTGGTGCAGTGGATAGAGCACCAGTGTGGGAATCAGAAGGACCTGAGTTCAAATTTAACCTCAGATACTTGATATTCACTAGCTGTGTGATCTTGGGCAAGTCACTTAACCCTAATTGCCTTATCCTGGGTCACCTCCAGTCATCCTGATGAATATCTGGTCACTGGATTCAGATGACTCTGGAAGAGAAGTGAGGCTGGTGACCTGCACAGCCCTTCCTCACTCAAAACAAAGTCAAGTGCAAGTCATGTCATTATTTCTCTGATGGCATGGTGTTCTTCAGCGACGAAGGATGAACACACACACACCTCAGGAACTAGAGGGCCATATATGGCCTTGAAGCTGCAGGTTCCTCACCCTTGCTCTAGGACCTCAGCCTATGTATTCAATGTAAAACACTTTCTAAGCCACCAAACCCTATTCTGAATTTCCACATCAATCAGTTCCACATCAATTCAGTTCCTTGGTGTTCATAGGTTAACTGTGCTGACTTTCCTCAGTGGAGTAATGAGCCTGGCAAAGTTGCTTGTGTAACTATTTCCATACTGCTGAAGAGGCTGTTTTCTTTTTCATCCACAGTGTGTTGAAGTGGCTGTTCTGCCAGCTCCCCATGCAAATTTAATGACGTTCTAAAACCTCTGTCCCACATAAATATGAATGTATTTCTAACTCAGAGGCATCCATTATTGGAGGGAAGGCATTGTTAAATCATTCAAAAGGTTATTATTTGAAACATTTGGAGTCAACAGCTTGTTGGAGAATATAGTCTAGAAACAGGAAGGAAAGAGGGAAAAGAAAATAGAAAAGAAAGAAGGAAGGAAGGAAAAAAGGAAATGAAGAGAGAAAAAAATTGAGAGAAGAAAGCAAGAGCATAGAGGGAGAGACAAAAGGGGAAAAAGAGATGGAGAAAGAAAAAGGCAAAGAGGAGAGAGAGAGAGAGAGAGAGAGAGAGAGAGAGAGATGTTTTCATTGGAGTCCCTTGGACTCTGCCCCTGTGCTGTGGAATGGTGGTATGTACAAGGTTTCAGCAAGTCACCCCACAATAATTCCTTGACAATCAATTGGCCCTTCTAGTCACATGCAGCATCATGCCAGGCAATTTCTGAAAAGGCTTTTATTTGAGCGAACTAAACACAAGGGATGAGAGAAAGCAGGCCCTGGGGGATGGGTTCTACATCTAGAGAGTAGATTTTTTTTTCCTGTTAACTCTTCAGCAGAGGATTCGGAAAACTTAATGCCCAGGACTTATCCATCAAACCATGTGGTCTCATAGATTCTGACATGGTAGAGTAGGAAAAGGATTTTTAAGGAGTCTCCATATCAGTCTTGAATCTGATGAGTCATTTGAGGAGATAGCAGAGGGAACTTGAATATTCAAACCCTTCTCCATTGCTAACCCAGCACTGAATTAATCATTTCATCTGGGTTGGACCAAATCAACCAAAAGAAAGAGCTGGAAGTCAAGACAGGATGATTCCCACTTTGATGGAGAACTTCTTTCACCTAATCCCCCTTTCAGATAGGTGAGGTGGTCTGAGCCAATACCCACAACCAGAAGGCTCCAGCCAGGAGGACCTCAGCAGCTGGCTATAGACTAAGCTGTATGATCTGTGGAGTCTGAGTCTTAATTTCAGTGTTATACAGGATTGATTTGGTAGAAAGAGGGTGTTGTACCCTGTGTACCACACCTATCCATACACTAGGCCCTCAAAAAGAAAAAAAGCAAGTGTTTGTAATGTTGAATAATGAAATCACATATTATACAGCCTGAAAGTGTAGAGTTACCCAGTACAACCATGTAAGGCAAATCAGTTTTACCTACCTCTATACTATTCTCTGGGGAGTCTCATCCACAAAAGAGTTTGGTGTCTGGATACACAAGTTGACTAATGTCCTTTTGATTCAGGTACTTGAAAGTGAACAGACTGGTATGTAACATATTCTTCTCTCAACAGAGATCTCCCCTCCCATAACTTCCCCTGAATTGGTGAGGATCCCTTAAGAAAACCGAGTTTGAAGAGGATGGTTGATCAGTTAGGAAAGAGGTCTTCCTTTGCTTAGAGAGGATCTGCTGCTTAGTTGAGCTCTGATACATTAATTATACTGATCTAAACTGCAAACTTTCCCTGTGGAAGAAGCTGTACCCTGTCCAGGAAGTGGAGCTGTCCACTGCTTCTGAGAGATTTGCTGGTGAGAAGAGCTACCAATATTATGATGGCCCTAAAGGGACCTAGAGCCAGACCTCTATTACTGAGGGACCATGGTCTGGGCTTATCCTGGTACTTCCACTTAACACAGGTGGTCTCCATAGCATGCTTGAGCCAGAGAAGTTCCAACAACATGAGGTCATTCCCATGGTAAGACCCTAGTATTTGCCTAGGGGTTTAGGAGTCTCTCAGGCCTGGAGCTGTGTAGATTTGCTCAGACTGCTTCACAGAGATCATCTAGCCTTTTCTCCCCAACCCTTTCCGAAGTACAAGTTGTCCTAAGACCCACTGTGTAGGTTCATCTTCATGGCCATCCTCTGAGAGACTTCAGTGCTGATGCCCTGAACCTAATCCTAACTTGATGGTGATCTTTCTTGGAAAGCCTTTGCCATCAATATTTCCAGAAGGCTTCAGATTCTCTCCTAGATGCTATCCTGGAACATGAATTATCACTCCATTGCTCCTGTCGGCAACCCTTAAATGAACTTGCAAGTTTTTGTTTCAGTAATCTGCCCAACCCCAGGAAGGTGAGAGGAAGCAAGGAGAACTGGAATAATTAGACAAAGGTCAGAGAAATAGGTGGAATCCATTTTCAGGGGATCCCCATCTAAGTCTGGTGCTGGGAACCCAGCCAAGAAGAACCACATAGGCCACAGCAGAATCTAGTATTGATGAGAATGGTGCAAACAGTGTCTGCTCAGTGAGGTTGGTCCCAAACAGGAGATGCCTTGGTTCCTAAGGTATATGCCTGATGGGGGAGGGAGCTCCTGATGGACCAAGGAAGAACTTGAGGGTTTATCTTCTTCAACGTGAGTCCTTTTCAAGTCTCTCAGATAGACTGAGAACTTTCCATGAAAGGAACAGAACAAGGGCTTCTTGGAAAAGGTATCTAGGTCAGTCACCTAGAGCATGGTCCAGGCCAATTAACTTAGAACAAAACCTTTACGTCCTAGGATGTCAGGTTGTACTCTGATCCCAAATGGTCTATGTCACAAAGGGAACTAAGAATGTGGAGATGGTTCATCTCATAGATGATGGCATGGTAGATGAGGTAGAAAGATGTGATGAAAGAATAAGGGCCTTGGAGGCAAGACAGGATTGTATCCCTCCTCTGACACTTAACTAGTTTTATGACCATATACATATCGCTCAATTTCTCTGAGCCTCAATTTACTCATCAATAAAATAGGGATAGTATTATTTGTGGTACCTACTGCACAGTGTGGTAAGATCAAATGAGATAACGTATATAAAGTGTTTTGCAACACTTAAAACACTGTACAAATACCAACTACTATTATCAGTGGAAAAAACCCTCAAAGCTTGTCATGCCTTATATTTATTCAGTGCTTCTCCATAGTTATTTTATTCCTAGAACCCTCTAGTGAAGTATGTAAGGCAGTTATTGTCATTGTCCCCTCTTATAGATTGGGTAACTGAGGGGGATTCTAGTGAATCCTAGGCTTTAGAACCAGAAAGAGATTTCAGATATCTAGTCCTAGGGATATCAACCTGAAGTTGGAAAGGGCCTTGGAGGCCATCTAGTCTAAGCTCCTTATTTTGCTGATGAATAAACTGAGGTCCAGAGAGGTTGTGACAAGCTTAAAGTCACACAGGTCAAGGGTGGGATTTGAACAAGTCAGTGCTAATCATATTTCCTCATTTCACAGAGAGAAAAAATGAGGTCCAGAAAGGTTCAGATGGGCAATCAACTTACTCAAGGTCTCACAGGGAAGCAAGAAGTGGGATTTGACTCAAACTCATATTTTTGTGAGACAAATAAATAAATGAATAGATATGTCTTTGTGCCACTATACCCCAGCTGCTTCACATGACACTGTGGGCTAAGCGACTTGCCCAAGGTCAGATGACTGGTGTAGCAGCAGAGGCAGGACCAGGTTCTTTCTGTGACATCACTTTGCTTCCTGTAAGCTTGTCATCTAGTACTACAGATTAGAATCATCATGTGCATGTAGAAAAGAGAGTAAGTTAAGAAACAATAACATGCAACTTACCTTATATTTTCCTTTGTACCTGCTTCTGGTATGTATATGCAAACACAGAGTAAAAGACATCATGGGCCCCACCCCGCAATTCACACCACTGACTCCTTTAAACCACTTAGGCAATCAGAACCTCATTAATTTATTTAGAACAATAAAACAATTCTCTTTGGAAACCTAACCTTCTTTTTCCATCTCTAAATCCAGTGACAACCTGAACTTTCAGAGGAGAAACGTTAAGAATTTCCTCTATCTAGCACCAACTAATTATTTTTGAACCATGCTAGCTGACTAACTAGGGATTTCCTAATTACTACTTCACCATAAAGCCACATTAGTTTCATTAAGGAACAAATAAAAAACCCTAAACAACAACAAAAATATCCCTCCTTCTAAATCCCCGTCTTTACACACATTTTCCCCCCAAAAGTGTACCTTCCATATTTGGGATGCTTGAGTTACGAGTTCATTTGGTTCATCCCTCAACATGTCTTTAGGATTGAAGTAGAGAGAGACTTGGAGTGGTCAGGTCTACTAGCAGGCTGTTGATAGAAGGATCAGGGAGGGTCTCACCTAGGAGGTGTGGCTGGAGCAGAGCTTTGAATTCTAAGAGGCAAAGGTGAGGGGGGTAATGCCTTCTAGACTTGAGGGACAGTCTGTGCAAAGGAATAGCAAGGCCAATTTGACTGGAATAATGAGTAAATGAGGGGAAGCAATGGAAGATAACCCTAGAAAGATTGGTTTCAATGCCAAACAAAGGAACCTGTATTTGTCTTAGAGGTAATAGGGAGCCACTGAAATTTATTAGGCAGAAAGGAGTGATATTCTCAAACCTATGAGTACTATCACTTTGGTGTACTAAATTTTTCCTCACAGGGACACAGCTTTACTTCCTATTTCTTTATTTGCCCTCAGTTTGTTCCTGGCTGCCATGGGCCATACCAGTGGAGGCTGAGGGCTTCTTCTTCACCCTGATACTCCATAAAGGACCTGTGTTTCAGGTGCTGAGTGTTTTTTTTTTTACTTGCGGGAGAGGCCATCTTTGCAGAGACAAAGTATGGGGCCCATCTTAGATGGGGCACCTTTTGACCTCATAACTTCTGCTTAAAATGTCTATTTCCAGTTCTAAAAATTAATACCATCTGGTGGCTGGCCTGAACCCAGACAAAGCCATATCCAGACTGCAGAAAATATTACCAAGTAATCAGTTTTTTATTCTGTTACATCCATATTAATGGAAGCCTTTAATATTGCTCACCCTCCAGGTCACTAAGGCCCAGCCTGATAAACAAGCTACATTCCCTTCTAAGTTGAAGGAGTTTGTTCAACTGGGCTCAAGTCAGTATCCAGTTACCATGGCAACAAGACTTCGAGTGAGCCTCTTCACATGCATCACAACAGGCGACAGCTATTCACCAAGAGACGGAAAAAAAAAATTCAAACCCACAAGCCCATTTGAGTTTGGCTGGTGATCAGCCAAAAGAGAATTCAAACTTAATCAAACTTTCATGTCTCCCTTGCAAAGCCCAGGAAATCAGTAATTGGTTTTATAATTGAATTTTCTGATCACGTATCAAAGGAATAGAATGGCGTAAAGTCTAAGTAATAGCCTGTCTCCAAAAAAGTAAGTAGGTACAGGATGGAGATTCTAGAAAATAGAGGGAAAAGCAGAATTTACTGCTTTTGGACTAAGAATAGTCCATGTTATTTATAGCCTGAGAGAAAGCAGGCGATGCCACAGAGGCCTTGCCCATACTAAGTGGCCTCTAAACAACCACTGTATACATGAATTCCAGTCTTCTGAAATGAAAAGCAAGAAGCACTGTGGTACTTTACCCTGGGCATCCCTTAGCCACAATGCCATTTTGATTTCAGAAGGGATCTTTGGTGGCACAAGACTCTCCATGGTTCCTCTTCTCCCTCTCATCTCAAAAACGGGATGGAGAGGAGGAAATTATGCACTAAGCAGTAATCCAGGAAAGCAGAGTCCAGGCTGTTTCAGTTAACAAAGGGAACAAAGTGACTGAAGTCTTTTCCAAAACCTTATCAATAACTTAGAGCCTGCTTAGTGGGGCCTCTATCTAGAGCTATATCTATCTATCTGCATTTATCTCTATCCCTTTATCTATATAGTTAGAACATTTATGAAGAGCTCTTACTACATACCAGTCACTATGCTAAGCCTGAAAGATACAAATACATGCAAACAAGACATTCCCTGACCTCAAGGAGCTTATGTTCTAATGGGGGAAGACAAACATATAAAGAGGAGCTGGAAAGTGGAGTGGACAGATACATTCACAGTGGCATGGTTTGGAAATGGGGTTTGATAAGTGGTAAGTTGAAAACTCATCTGCTAGAGCTTAGCATCCCAAACCTCTGAGGCCAAAGGTCTGATTGAGGTGGGGGAGAGAGGAAGAGGATCACCATCAGAGTGTATATATTGATGTAAGGATCATAGGATCATGAATTTAGGACCTACTAAGGATCTAAGAAACAATCTATTCCATGTTTCTCATAGAAAAGAAAATCTCAGAAAGAAATTAAGGCCCAGATAGTGGTTAAGTGGTTGGACTAGGTAATAATAAGAAGAGACATGAATGGAATCCAGGTTCCCAGCCTACACATGCTCTTTTTTAATTCTGTTGTAATCTTCCTAGGCTGAGATAAGTTGGTGCTTGGTTTTTTTTTAAATCACTGATCTAGAGTATGATACCATTATCTGTAAGACTGTTTTGAAAAGTGGAAGATTCTGTATGTATGGAAGGAATGATTATGAAGGCACTGGTTGACCTTAAGGTGAAAAGTGTTACATTCAAGGTGACTGAGAGATTCCAAAAATGGCTATTTCAAAGAAGAGATAATATTTGGTAAGGATGAAATCAAAGGGAAGGGGACTGTACTCAAATTGGGGTACCAAGTGCATAGATGCATGATGACTTTCTGTAGTAGCAAAAAATTTAAAACAAAGTAGAGGCTCGTTGATGGGGCAGTGTTTAAACATGAATGTAATGGAATAAGATATGATGAATATGATGAGTACAGAGAAGCATGGGAAGATTTACTGCCCTTGGCCTGGTGAGCTGATTGTGATCTCTGACTGCTCCCTTTGCTTGATGGTTGGTCTTTGTAGTTCCTGACCTTGGGCTATGCCCAAGTTCCCCAAGAAGCCAGCAAGAGCCTCAGAGGAAGAAGAGGCCCAGAAGGGACACTGTCACAGAGGTAGTAAGTGGCAGAACCAGGATTTGATTCTGGGTCCTCTTACTGAAAATCCAGCTCTGGACCACACTGCATTTAAGGATAGGTTGGTTGGAGTGGGTGGCAGGGGAAAAAATGAAACAAATAGAATTTTGCTTGGTCCAGGCCAGGAAGAAACCAATATATTTTCTACCACTTCCCTTGCAGCCCTGAAAACCTACCAAGGGATTACAGTAATAGGGAAACTTTGAGGCTTAATCTCAGCACAGTCAACCCTGGAAAATGCGTGTCTTTGATCATGTTTCATGAGACTGGGAGACTTCTGCTTTTGGCTTAGGTTATAAGTGTAGGTCTGCTCTATTCTTTCTTATCTTCCTCCGCCCTTCAGCTGTAATCCTAACAAGTTGTCATTCCAAGTGGAACCATCTGTCTTAGGAGGGAGGGGCTGTTTAGCACTGGAGGTCTCAGGCAGGGCTGATCAACCACTTGTCACTGGAGGGAAGGGTTTCCTGCCAAGGTGGCACTAGGTGACCAGTCAATAAAAAAATATTAAAACATTAATCTTAATTATTAATAAAATATAATATTAATACTATTAAAATATTAAGTACCTACAATGTGTCAAACACAATGCTAAGTGCTGGTCCACCCAGTTCTCTTCCAGCTTTGGCATTCAGTGAAACATTCTGTAGGGTCACATGCCATTTAAGTCTATGGAATAGATAAGCCTTACCTTCTTTGGGAGGTGGGAGTAAGAAGAGACAGGTGTTGAGTCTTCCATTTCCACTTATGTGACTGTTTCAGATACTCAATGTGAATCTGCATGGGGATTTTCTGCGTTGGCTTTTTCCTATTGCCTCATATGGCTAGTTCCTTTGAACAATCAGGATTGTGCTCATCTGGTGTTGCATCATAGATCTAGAGAGGAAGGGACCTTAGAAGCCATGTGGTCCAACCTCATCATTTTACAGGCAAGGAAACTGAGGCCCAGAAAGTTAAGTGATTTGTCTAAGATCACATAAGTACTAAGAACCAGAGCAGGATTTGAACCCAATTCCTCCAACTACAAATCTAGCTCCCTCTCCACTGCACCATGATTTGAGAAGTAAATGTCTGACTCACATGTAGTAAGAGGAGGAAATCTGCTTTTAAAAAAGTCACATGATACATTTCAAAGCCTGATACACATGACTGGCTAGTTGCTGCTTTGGATAAGCACAGATAACTGAGAGCTTGCTGTAAACTAAACTTCCCCTATGCTGGAAATTGAATTTGGTTAACACAAACTTTGAAAAACTGAATATGATGAATTGTGTCAAGAGTGTTTGAATCCTAGCCTGGATGCAGGAGTAAGATGTATATACTGGTCTAAATCAAGTCATTTCATTATTTTGGCTTCCAGCTTATTCCAGTCCTCAGCTGAATTTCTTGTTTCCACTTGCCTTGATCTCAAGCTAATGAGGTATGTGTGACTTTTCAGAAGCCTGGCTAGTCATGGAAGAAAGATGGGAGAAAAGTTCTCTTGTTTATTCAATTGACTTAATAGAGAAACATTGGCTGACAAAAGGCTGATTATTTTTTGCTTGTCATTCTGGACTTGATTGTGATTATGACAAGGAAAGAGTCTGCCTTTCAGCATGGATGGCCTTCTCTGTGGAACCTGTCAAGTTAGCAAACAGGGTTGAAGATGTCACTTTCCACATCTTTGCTTAGCTGTCTAATTCCCTGGCTGGCACAGCTGCAATGTCATGGTGAAAATTTATTTTTTAATCCAGAAAATTGCTGATACAACAGTTTTGGAATCTGCAAATACCTCTGCTCGCTGCAGGTGCCTGTTGGTGAAAGCACTTTAAACTGGGCAGTACCAAGATGATGGACAACTTATTTATGTACCAAGTATCAAATAGTAATAATGTGAAATGTGTTACAAGAACTGGAAGCTCATAGAACCCTTGGTTATCTGAAGTGGAAGGGACCATAGAACACAGTTTTAAAAGTCACAGGGACCTTAGAACATAGAATGCCAAGGGTGAAAGGGGCCTTAGAGCACAGAGTACCTGAGCTGGGAAGGGTCTTTGGGAACAGAATATCAGGATTATTTAGGACTTTAGAACATAAAAGGCCAGAGCTGGAAGAGACCGAAGAACACAAACAGGAAGTGGCCTTTCGATATCCAGCCCTCTTGTTTTATAGATGAGGAAATCAAGAATCAGAAAGGGGAAGGGACTTGTCCTCTTCCAAAGCTGGGACCCAGATACCAAGTTTAAGCCCCCATGATTCCAGGCTGTTAGTTATTCAATCCATTTCTTCAAGACAGAAATGGAACCTAGAATAAGTTTCATCTCACTGTGGGGTAAGAAAGACATTTTTTTTTCCTTAAGGGTTATTACTTCTGCTATGTCATTAAAAATAAACACTTCTGAGCAGAACCAGGAGAACACTGTATACAGTAACCACATTATTGTGTGATGATCAACTCTCAGCAATACAATGATCCAAGACAATTCCAAAAGACTCATTGTGGAAAATGCTATCCACCTTCAGAGAAAGAACTATGGAGTCTGATTGCAGATCGAAGCATACTCTTTTCACATTTTTTAGTTTTTTGCTTTTTTTCTTTCTCATGGTTTCCCCCTTTCATTCTGATTCTTTTTTTTACAATCTGACTAATGTGGAAATATGTTTAACATGATTGTACATGTATAACCTATATCAGATTGCTTGCTTTCTTAGAGAGGGAGGGCAGATAGGAGAGAGGGAGGGAGAAAATTTTGGAACTTCAATTTTATGAACATGAAAGCTGAAAGTTATCTTTATATGTAATTGGGGAGGAAATATTAAGTCGAAAAAAAAGAAAATAAACAATTCTAAAACTTATATCCCTGAAGCCTGTAACCAGGGTCTTTTGACTGTGGAGAGGAACAAGAAAAAAGGTGGGAATGTAGACTGTGGAAATGAAACTGTCATCATATTCTAGAAACATGCCCACAAATTAACTGCAAGCAATTTGGCTCCCTTCAATGTGAAAAATATACTCTCAGATTATTTTTGGGATACCAGGCAGCCTTTGGAGTGCAAAACAGTGTTTTTTGTCAATGCCATACTTTAGGTGACGATTTGAGCTGTTGCCTGTGTTAGTATTATTTGTGAATAAGACACTCGGCAGAAGGTTAGTGCTGGAGAGATGAGTCAGTGGCCCTAATCCCTTGTATGGGCCCCAAATTTGAAGATGTATAACTGGAAGAATCTATGCCACATCTGAGATCATAGAGTCCCACCTTATTTTTTCAGACTTCAGAACAATAGAAAAAAAGCAATAGAAAAACAGTTTCCTCATCCCCTGAATTAACAACAACAAGAAAAATAAAGGATGGAAAGGAGGCCAGCAGCTGATTAATAGCTGGAGGGCTGGGTTGGTCTCAGGTAAAGATATAAATGAGAGTCCATCAATCTGGAGGAAATTGGGCAAGAGTGAACCAAATATATCACCAGATTTTCAGAAATCAACAGGGGAAGCTGTAGTGTAGTTGAAAAGTCAAAGCAAGAAATTCACCAATAAGCAAAGTACTAAATCCAGGACCTAGGCAAACAGGGACATTTGTTAAAAATCCAAGAGGTATCTATATGAGGAGGGACAGGGGAACATAAGAACAATAAAGGAAGGAGGACAAAGCTTTGAATCATGAAAATTTACTCTGTGAAAACAGGGCAGTATCATGTTACAGAAATATGAGAGTTAGATGGCATAGATAGTGTTGAACTTCGAACAAGAAAAAAACCCTCTGTCCTGCCTCAGTTTCCTCATCTGTAAAATGAGCATAATAATGGCATCTACTTCATAGAGTTATTGTAAGGGTCAAATGAGGTAACAGGTACTTCATTTGTAAAACTTAAAATGTTATAGAAATAATAGTTATCATTATTAAGACTTTATCAACCGATCCACTGAAGACAACTTAGCTGCGCGGGACAAAATGAAATGCTTCCTCTTAAAGATTTCTCCCATCACTTAGACGATAAAACCATAGGTTTACCATTTAGAACTGGAAGGAACATTGGCATTCATCTAGTCTAATCTCCCCATTTTGTAGATGAGGAATCTGAAGCCCAGGCAGGCTCTGTCCAATTTCTCCAACTTGTCCAAGATCACAGAGGTTGCAGAGCCAGGCCCTGAATATCCTTAGTCTCCAAGTCTAGCATTCTCTCCACACCAAACCTGCTGCCCTCCATCCAAAAACTCTTCCACCTGGCACTCAAGGCCCTTCATAATGTGGCCCCAATCTACCCATCCAACCTGATCCCCCATTGTTTTCTGACACACGTCTGTCCACGCTGTTTTCTTCTGATGACAGTCTTCTGCTCACAGTCTGTAATCTGCCCCCCAAATCCCAATAATGAAACCCTCAAAGCCCTGCCTTCTCCTTGGGCTAATGTAGTCCCCAAGGTCCTCTCCCTCCTCTGAACTCCTGCAGTACTTTCTTGTCTATACTTACTTGTCAGTTAGCACACACTTGTTTGCATGGTCATTGAACAGTTTTGTGCATGGATGCCTTGTCTCCCCAATTAGCTTTAATATCCTAGAGGCCAGGCATTATATGTCAGGCTTCTCTGGATTTCTCCCACACAATTGCCTCCATGAAGAATGTGTTTACATCATTTATTCATTCAATGTCTAGTAGAATTTGCACTTTCAGGGAAAAGAGGTGGGTAATATAATGAAGAGCTTTGGGTTAGTGTCCTGGGAATTGCCTAATGACCTGGCATTATGGGGATTTGCTTGACCTACCTTGGGGAGGTCCTGTCACAAGGAGAGTGAATACAGCTTTATGACTCCAGTTTTGTGCCATACTGACTTAGCAGTTACTAATTGTGTGACCCTGGGCATGTCATTTAACTTCTGTTTGCCTTAATCCACTGGAACAGTAAAATGGTAAATCACTCCAGTGTCTTTGTCAAGAAAACCTCATGGACAGTAATGGTGTGCTATGGTCCATGGCATCATGAAGAGTTGGCCACAATTGAATGACTGAACAACAAGGACAACAACAACTTGGGAAAATGAGATTTTTGTAAAAAGTAACAATGTCATACCCTAAAGAAGACAGTGACAAAAAGAAAAGCTTTGTATGTACCAAAATATTTATGGCAGTACTTTTTGTAGGCAAATAACTAGAAATAATATAGATGTCCATTGATGGGGGGATGGCTAAACAAATGGTGACTGATGGATGTAATGAGATATTGCTATGCTGTGGGAAATAATGACTATGATGAATCCAGAGAAGCAGGGAAGGATTTACATGAACTGATACAAAATGAAATAAACATAACCAGGAAAATATTGTGCATGATGACAACAGCCATGTAAATGGAAAGAATAAAACAGCAAAATGACTGAAACTGAATATTGAGAAATTCTATTAGCTAAACTTGATACCATAGAAGATGTGAAATATACCTCCTTCATTTCTTTGTGTAAAAGGGAGGACCATTGGTGTGCAGCACTGCATGTGACATTAGAATTTTTTCAATATGTTTTTGTTAGTTTGATAAATTCACTCTCCTTTTATTTCTTATTATAAGTTTGGTTCTTTAGGAGGAGAAGAGATACACTGGGAAATGTAGGTGATGCAAATTTTATTTAGAAAAAGTAAAAATTTTTAAAGGTATCCATTTGTATAACACTTGATACTTTCTCAAAGCACATTCACAATCTTGTAATAGGCATTATCATCACTAATTTACAGATAGAGAAACTAAGATCTAGAGAAGTAAAAAAAAAGAAGTAAAGGTAGGGCTAGTATTTGAACCCAGGTCTGGTTAGTTATTCCAGAACTCTTACCACTACAGTGATAGGAACCTTCATTTTGCTGCTACACTGTGAGATTAAGACACTAGCAACACCTGGCACTCTCCTCTCAGCTGGGAATCTTTGCTGTGTGAGGCATCAGCTACCAGGTTAACCACTTGGAAGCAGCATCTGGGGAGCAGGAGGGAGCTGGCCTCTGCAGATACCTGACATAAATCCCATTTCTCACACCAGGCCTCACCATGGACTGCAGTTGATAGAAATGTGACAGCTGACATTTCTCCTGCCGGCTCGGAAAGAATGAATCAAGGGAGAGGAATGAATCAGGCAGCGTTGCTAGACAGCAAGGTCAGGGAGGATTAGGGGATGACTCCCTAGAGCTGAGAAGAAGGCCGCAACTTGTCAAGGGAACTTTGAATGAGACAGATATGGAAGGGAGTTGAGGACAAAATTGTATATGTATTTCTTTTCCCCTAAATTGCTTTTGTCTCTTGGCAGATGTATGCTGAACTCTTTTATCTTGAGATAGAAGAAAACTCTTTTATTATGTTCAAGTGAATTTCCTATGGGCATAAAGGAAAAGACCATCTGAAAGCTAGTGTAGGGACTGGGGCATTTCTGGGGTAATGCCATCATCAGGTCCTCTTCCTTTCGGTCCTTCTTTGGAACTCGTAGTACCCAGGCTTTTGTTGGGGTGGGGATATAGGTGTTGGGATGAGAGAATGAAGTCTGTGTCTTTCTGGCACAGCCAAAGAGAAGCATTTCACTCCCAGAGAGGAAGCCTACCACTAGCTATCCTCAGCTGCCCAAGAATACAAACTCCTTTTCCAGAGAAGGGAAAAATATTTTCAATCCTTCCTGGATTCTCTTTGCACTGCCTAGCACAGAGCCTTTGAGGGCAGTTCACTGTCCAGTCCCACTGACTAACCAGAAACCTCCTAGGGGTTTCTGTTCTTCATTAAAAGAACTAGGAGGAATGGATATTTTATTAGGACAATAGTGACATCTAGGTATCTAGACATCTAGACCTCAGGCAGGTAATTCTTTAATTCTGCCCTCCCCTTCTTTTATATCACTTAAACCAGCAGTACAGACAGCCCTCCAGGGATCTGGTTGATGGTCCTATCTAGCATTAGCATTCTTATCATCATCATCAGGCAGCTAGTATTTATTAAGTGCTTACTATGTGGCATCAGGGCAGCTGGGTGGCCCAGTACATAGAGTGCTGAGCCATGGATCAGAAATACTCATCTTCCTGAGTTCAAATCAATCCTCAAATACTTACTGTGTGATCCTGGGCAAGTCACTTGACACTGTTTATCTCAGTTTTCTTCTGAGCTAGAGAAGAAAATGGTGAACCACTCCCGTAACTTTGCCAAAAAAACCCCAAATGGGGTCACGGAGCGTCAGACACAACTGAATAATGTGTGCCCTGAACTGAGCTAGGTGCTGAATTATTGTTCCCATTTAAAGAAGAGGAAACTGAGATGAAAACATAAAGTAATTTGCCTAGGATCACAAGTGTTTGAACTGAGATCCACGCCCAGTCCCTCACCGTTTTCTGCCTCCTACCTCCCCCTTCCCCAACCTGATTCTAGGGGATGACAGCACCTTTAAAAGCTCACACTTTCAGGGAAATGTCCAAGAACTGGAGAAAAGTCAAAGACAGACAAGAATGCTGCTATCACATCTGACGGTCACAACAACTCTGAGAGATGGGAGGTAGTGTAGGCATTTGAATCCCCATTGGACAGGAGAGGAAATGAAAGTTCAGAGAGATTAATAAATTGCCTTAAGGTCATACAGTAAATCAGTGGCAGAGCTCGGGCTAAAATCTAGCTCTCTATGGAACCACATGCTCTGATTTTGCTGATACCCAGCACGGAGGCCAGGCCAGAGCAGGAGATAAGCCAAGGCAATTAAGGAGGCCCAAGAACAAAGTTCACACAGAGAGCTCCTTGGTCATCCGGGCCCTTTCTGACTTGGTGCAGCATACTCAGCTCTCCTAGGGGAGCTCTTTAAACTCCCATTTGTATTCTCCAGAGGAGTGCCAAGACGCAGGAACAATGGCCCCTTCTTAATGACATCACTCTTGTCAATTCTTTCAATAGATTTCTACTGAGGATCTATGGAGCTTATCTACATACTTGATGGAACTGGAGTTACTTAAACTATAGAATAGCAGTAGAAACTGTCAAAACTACAAGGGATCTTAGAACAGAGAACAGATTGTCAGAGCTATAAAGGGCTTTAGAGAACCTCCTTCCACTTCTATAGCTAGGAAAACTAAGGTCTAGTAGGGGGAGAAGACCTGTCTAAGGTCATTCAATAAGTCAATGAAAGAGCCAGGACTCAATCCAGATCTAGTCCAGGGCTGTTTCACCCCATTGCTCTAACCTGCAGGGCATGGATGAGTCCGCATGTAACTACAATCCTGGTTTGCCTCAGCATGTGTCTCCTGTTGTAGGTAGTTCCCTTGTCTTTAATTCCCTTAGCTTCTTCATTCTAAAATTGCTATATAAAAAATATTATCAAGTATTCCCAAGTCTAACCACCAATAGCTGTGAAGGAAGGATCAACAGGACTGAGTCTATTTTAAGACCTGGTGACTCACTACACCTCCTCAGACAAATGGCAGCACTGCTTTGTGCCTCAGTTGCCCCAACTGGTAAATGAGGGTCATTATCACATGTGTCCAGAGGAACAAAAGGATCAATAGACAGTGAAAAATGGTAATATTTTAACCCAGGTCCTCTGTTACGAGAGCCCTTTCCTCTGTTTCTT
>CM053769.1:310960108-311133547 GCA_028658325.1 Potorous gilbertii | reverse complement strand
GCCTCTAGAATGTTCCACCCAAACCCTTATGTATTTTAAGCAGACTTGTATCGGCTGTTCTCAGCAACTGCCAAGAACCAAGATGCTATCTGTGAGCCAATAACATGCCAGCATCCGTAGAGGTGGTGCCTCTATCCCTCCCAGATGCTGGGCATGATCCAGATCCAGGACAAGCCTCTCCCTGACAAAATCAAAAACACTTGCCTTTCTCTCAAACATCAATGTATACTAACCATGTAGTTGATATAAATAGATTCTCTTCCATCATCCCCCAACTCAGTCCCTCAGGGGTCAGCAGCAGATCCTTCAGTTTTCCTCTGGACCTTTTCCAGCACATTGTATTCTTCTTAGGAAAGAGAGAGTGATATTGGGGGGTTGCCATGGGGTTATCAGTTGTCTAATATTAGTATTGCATTTGGAACATAGTTTTCTACACATGCTAAGTGTGATTTTCTAGTATCTTTTTATCGATATCTTTTTTGTATAAAATGCTCACCAGAGAGTCACCTCTTATAACAACAGTAACAAAAAAAGAGAGAAAAAAAATCATTCAGCAAAACTAACCAACATATTGAAAAAAGTAGACGTTGTAAACAATGTTCCATACCCATAGTCCCCTACCTCTGCAGAGAAAGGGGGTAGGTTTCTTCTTAAACTGCTTCTCTTGGGGTCAAATTTTGTCATTACAATTTTGCATCATTTGATTTTTACTTTGTTGTTACCATTCTTTCCACTTACATTGTTAAAGTTATTGTGCATATTTTTGTTCCTGGTTATGCATACTTCACTCTGCATCACCTCTTTTGAGAGACGTAATACAGTAGAGTAGAGAGCCAACCTTGGAACCAGGAAGATTCAAGACTTATCTCTGTTATGTACTACCCCGAGCAAATTCCTTAACCTCTCAGGGCTCTAGACCAGAAATGTCAAACCCTAGCCAGGATGCAGGCCCCCTGAACCAGATTAAAATGTAATTGGCAAATACTTAATAAAAGTACAATAGAACATAGATAATGTTAATATATGGTTATCTAAGTCATTATGCTGCCCACAGGGATCATCGTGTTTAGTATTCCCATTTCTATAATACCACAGTTCTAGAAAATTCTCTGACTCTAAACTGTATGGAAGGTGCCAACCTGCAGTAGTAGAAGGGATTTCTTCCCCCAGGGAGTTCCCTATACTAATAAAATCATAGCTCTGGACCCTTGCCCAATTTATATGTCTTTTCTGGATGCATCACATTTGCTGTCCTTTACATGTAACTCAGTAATAATTATATTCATGTAAAATTTCTTTAATCATTCTCTATTCAATGAACATCTTTTCTACTACAAAAACATACTGCTATACATTGGTGTATACGGGTGCTTTCTCTTTTGATCATTGACCTTGTTTATATTCCCAGGAGTAAAGAGTCAATGAGCATAGCTATTTTAGTCATTTCTTTCTTCATAATTCCAAGTTATTTTCCAAAATATTTGGACCAGTTCACAGCTACATCAATAATGCATTAAGATGCCTAGCTTTCCCCAACCCCGCTAGCATCAACTCTTCCAATCTTTTATCATCTTTGCCAGTTTCTTAGGTGTGAGATGAAACCTCAAGATTATTTGGTTTTTTTGATTTGCATCTCTCTTATTAGGAATTTCTTTCTTATAACTATTAATACTTTGCAATTCTCTTGAGAACTGCTTGTATAAATCCTTTGATTTATTGGTGTGGCCTTTATTAAATGTTGTTATTATTTTCAATGATATCAATTCCACAAACATTCCACCTACTACATACAAGCTAAAGATTTGGGGATTGCAAAGACAGATACAATGGAGCTTAGCAAGAAAAATAAACATGTACAAATAACTGTGATATTTACTAGGGAGAGAGAAACAAGTGCAAAGAACAGAACCAGGCAAATTGTGAGAAGAAATTTGAGGAGGGAGAGTTTTAAGAAGGGCTGAAGTGTGGCTCAGAGTTGCTCCTCAGGCAAAGAGATGGACTTCAAGCAGACGGTCGGGGATGCCAATCTACTCATAGCCACAATTCTTGTTCTTTGTCCTTTATTCTCAAAGAGGACCATGACGTCAAGAAGATGATGCCATGCATTGCAAATGAATTGAATTGAAGTGAGGCAAGGCTGTACAAGGTCACCAGCCTCACTTTTTCCTCCAGAGTCATCTGGGTGCAGTGGTGAGACATAGACCAGGACAATAGGAAATGGCCTCCAGGCCTCTGTTAGCAAAAGTGCAGAGAGAGGCAGAGAATAAGTGACTAGAGCAGTTTGGATGGGATGTAGAGTGTCTATTCAGGGAGTAATATGAAAGAATCACCATGTTCATTATCTCTCGTGGTGCCCAAGGCACTTTAAAGTGCCATCAGATTTGTATTTATGGTTTGTCTTTGGTTTCCCTATTCTTATTATATGTTCCAGTTTATTAAAAACAGCTGCTTTTTAACTAAGTGTATGAATCATGGAAAAACTCTTTTTCAGTCTAAAAATAATTTCACCTAATTTGGAGGAGGGGGGAGGACAAAAATACTTTTATGAGTGCCCAGTATTCTGAGATGTCATCCTTCCTCCAAGGCCCAGCCACATCTACAGCAGCTAATATCAACATGTAGTGATAAGAGATGGCCATCAAGCCCTCAGCCCCAATCCTCAGACTTGGGCAAAACCTCTTCCTCCACCCAGGTGTGATGAGGGAGTTATAGTGGGAGAATTATAAACAAGTTTTAATATTTTATCCAGTGTGGTACATTGGAAAAAACAATGTATTCATAGTCAAAGAACCTGGGTTCAAATCCTTACTTTGCTACTTACCTTATGTTACCTTGGGCAAATCACTCATCCTCTCTACGTCTCAGTCTTTTCATCTGAGGGAAGTAAACCAGATAGTTTCTCAGGGCCCTTTTGACTCTAAATCTCTGATCTTGTAATCTAGCCTCAGTTTCATTTCTTAGCCCTTTCTGACCCCTGGTTCGTTTTGTGAAATCCCTAACGTCATATTCATAAGATTATAGCTCTCAATCTGAAAGGGAACTCAGAGTCTCTCTAATCCAATCTCTTTGTTTTACAGTTGAAGAAACTGAGGCCTTGTAAGCATCCAAGGCAGGATTTGAACTGAGGTCCTTTGTCTCCAGAGTCAGGGATATTTCTTCCATAGCATGCTGTATTGCAAATTCCAGTATTCTAGCTCCTTTAAACCACACGGTCAGATATGACTGGCACCTTCAAATTCTGTCTAAGAAAGAAGCCATAAGTGGGTCCACCCAGTCTGATAAAACCTACCTCCACCATGACTTACCTCTCTTTATATAATCCTAGCCCCCTTGCTCTTTCCTGGTTCCTGACTTCTGACTCTTTCCATTCTGGTTCACGGTCCCTGTTTCACCTAATTGTGTCTACTTTTCTCACTGTGTTCACTTTTAATTCATACCCATACCCCCCACCATGAGATTTGTGAACTTCCATCTTACCATGATCCAACCCTCTGAGTGGCCAACATATACCATCCAACAACTTTCCCAGAGGAAAGTCAAGCATTTGACCAGAGACCAGTGAGGGAAACCCTGCGCTTTCCTTGCCTTTCCTAGATTCTAGTAAAAGGTAAATTCCTTGAGAGTAGAAATTGTTATTTGTGTTTTTGTAGCCAGTTCCTTTACACATAGTAGGTGCTTAATTAATGCTTGTTGAATTGAATGTTAAAGCATAGGAAGTAGGGATCAGGGTGGTAGAGAATGGAGAGATTGTGGAATTCTCTTCTTCAAAACCTTGTTTAATTACTTTTTCTCTGCTTACCTTGGGACTCAACCAGAGAAATATGGAAACTTGAAAATAACAAATGTCACCCAGGACCCTGTATCATTAAAGCACCCTACAGGCTACCATAAATGCTGTGCCTACTGAGAACAGGCAAGGTATTCAATAAGTAAATGGATTATGATGTCAGGCTGATCCCAGGGTAGCCACAGAAGAGTCCAATCATGCATGCCTCTTGGTCCATCTGATCCATGGCCTAGAAACCTGCCAATAGTGAAGCTTCCTGGTTAAGAGACTTGGACTGAAGATGAGGAAAGGACAACCCAAATCAGGATCCATCTCTCAAACTCCTACTGTACGCACTACTAGATGCTTAATAACTAGCCAGTACTTAATACTAGTCCTAGCATTGCTAGCTAAAGGTCCGGCTCTGGGAGTCAAACTAGATTAATTTTAAGGACCCTTCCAGATTCAAATCTAAAATCCCATGACTTGCCTGTAGTTACACAGCTAATAAATGAAAAGATGGGATTTCAGCCAATGTCTGCCTAACTTCATCGTGCCTTGCCTACACCAGGCTACTACTGAGTCCACCAAGCATAAGGACTTGAGTGAGCATCTCCTGCATGTTGGCCCAGCAGCGATAGCTGTGGCATACACTTTTTGTGTCATCTCTCTGTTCAGGGTGGCCAGAAATGGCCGCATACTTATCTTCCTGCCAGGAAGTATGTTGAGTGTCATTAACACAATGACATCAGTGTCTGCCCATCAGAGTGTCCTACTTTCTTAGAAAATGTCATTTGGGTTCTTCCTTCAGGGTAAGAGAGTCACTATAGAAAAGGGACCTGCAGTACTCATCCTGCTTAATATGCCTTCCCTTCCTGCCCTGGGGCAAAGCTAAGAGAGAATGATTTGCCCTTCCCAATTACAGTTCCGATTCAGTATCCATATTCCTGGACTCTTCATTTGGGGGAATGAGGTAAAGAAGGGAGGAGATTCTTTTCCTAACACTATGTTTTTTGGTCCTTCAGTCAAGGTTCAACTTCTCCATGCCTATCCCCTTCTGTTCCCCAGACATTCACTAATAAAGCTCAGAACCAGTAGACCTGCCCATGCAGAAGTGACCTCATCAGACGAGTTGTTCTCAGTTCTCAGGATTAGGGATTTGGGGTAGCTCTGGTCAGTCCCAAACTACCTTGCATCGTGACAGCTTTGGAGTGACAATTTAGCTTTTCCCTGTTCTCCACACCTTATGCTAAGCTAAAAATAAAAATGAGGAAGGAAATGGCCTCAAGAAATTACCCTGAAATTCAGAAAACATGAAGCCTGGGCTCTGTCTAATTAAGATGACATTAAAAAGGGCTGGGGGGAGGGGAGGGGAACCTGGGTGGCATTTTAAATTGAAAGCCGATTGTGCAGCATCTCTAATTTTGGTTCTGAACAAAGTTTCCAATCGGAGCAGAAAATATGACTTCAAAGACTATACCCACTGATGGCAGAGCCAGAGGAAATGAAAAGAGCGGCATGGGGCTTTTCAGTACAATATGTGGAATGGGGGAGGGGGAGTTGTGCCAAGGCATGAATGCTGGGGGAAAAAAGAATCCCTCTTGGGCATGCTGTGTCTTTAAGGAGATCAATGGAGCAGCCCTTTAGAGTAAGCTAATTGAGGCGGTGAAAACGTCCTGAGAGAATGGAAATCCATCTCTGGGGGTACACAGTGGGCTTCTAAGCCCAGGCCAACAGAGACGATGTGAAACTATGTACAGTTTCACAGAACCACAGAATTATAGAGTTGAAGGTGACCTCAGTGGCCATCAAGCCCCCCATACACAAAAGGAATTCCCATAATAGTATATTCAACAAGCGATCCCTCTGCAGACTGTTCTTGGAGACCTCTGAGGAGGGGGAATCTAACACTTCCTGAAGCAACCTATTCCACTTTGGGACAGCTCCAATTATTCGGAAGTTTTTCCTGATATCAAACACAAATTTGCCTCTTTGCAACATCCCAAACCTTCCCCCACTCCCATCCTGGTTTTTCCCTATGGGGCCGGAGAGGACAAATCTAACCCTTCCTCCACATCACAGCACAGCCATAGGATCATAGATTTAGGATGGGAAGGGCCTTGAGAGATCATTGAATCCAATCCCCTAATTTTGTGGATAAGAAAACCAAGGTTTGGAATGGTTTGGTGCATTATCCAGGATCACATAGCTGGGATATGAGATTGGTATCTGAACTCAGGCCTTCCTGACTCCAAGTCCAGTACTTTGTCCATTATGCCATACGTCCTTTAAGTATTCCTTCTCTCCTCCTCAGTCCCCTGCTTTTCCTTCAGACAAATTTGCATGATCCTTCACAATCATGCATACCATCTTTGGAATATTCTCCAGCTTTCTTAAACTGTGGTGCCCAGAACTGGACATAGCACTCTAGTTTGGTCACTGGCCTCTTGGAACGCTTGGTAGTGTAGAATAACAGCTCTGGCCAGGGCTTCAGGAAAAGAAGATCTTGCCCCTAATTCATTGTGTGCTACTGAGCACACAATGACCCTTGACCTCTGAACTTCAGCTTGTCTTCACCTGTCCAAAGGAGATAACACTTTCTACCTTATAAGAAAACTTTTCTTCACCTCACTAGGTGGTTGTGAGACTCAAATAAGACAAGGGATGTAAGAGGGCTTTGAAAATTCTGAAGTTCTATGTACATAAGAAGTATTTTACTACTAAGGTCATTTGCCTTTTCTTTGCTGCAGTTTTCTCCTTTGTGAGTTCACATTTATAGAGTGTTTTAAGGCTTACAAAACACTGATCTACTTTGAGACCCGAAACAGGCCACTGAGTTAGTACTTTCACCTTTAATTATTTCTTATGGTTCAGTCATTTTCAGTTGTCTGACTCTTTAAAATCCCATTTGGGGTTTTCTCGGAAAAGATACTCGAGGGGCTTGCCATTTCCTTCTCCATTCATCATATAGATAAGGGAGCTGAGGCAAACAGAGTTATGTATCTTGCCCAGGGTAAGTGTCTGAAGCCAGATTAGAACTCGGGAAGAAGAGTCTTTCGGACTTCAGGCCCAGTTTGCTATCCACTGCACTATCTCAACTTATGTTATGCCTATTTTATTAATAAGTAAGTTGAGGCTCAGGGTGGTAGCATAATTTGCTTATGGTCGCACAGCTGGTGAATGTGAAAGGTAGGTGCATGAGCCCAAATCCGTTTATCAGAGAGACTGAGCTTCAAAGGTGATACTGAGGGCCATGCTGAATTCTGAATTTTAAAAAAACACAAAATTTCTCCAAAGTAGGGAAGAAACTTTATAATCCTTTAGCTATGAATGCAATTCCCTTGGTAGAAGGAATCCTACTGAGCTGAAAAGTGTGTACGTTCATCCTTCGTTGCCAAAAGAAGAAGACCATGTCATCAGAGAAATAATGACATGACTTGCACTTGACTTTGTTTTGAGTGAGGGAGGGCTGTGCAGGTCACCGGCCTCACTTTTCCTCCAGAGCCATCTGAATCCAGTGACCAGATATTCATCAGGATGACAGGAGATGTCCCAGGATGAGGCAATTGAGGTTAAATGACTTGCCCAAGGTCATGCAGCTAGTGAGTGTCTGAGGTGAGATTTGAACTCAGGTCCTCCTGACTCCTGCACTGGTGCTCTATCCACTGCACCACCTATCTGAAGAGTATAAGCTCCCTGAGTGCAAAAACTATTTCATTGTATCTGGTATATAGTAGCCAGTTAACAAATGCTTATTGTTAAGTAGCTTAGTAAGACTGACCATAAATGTGAGTCTTTTTTAAAACAACCGGTAAGTCCTCATGACTTCTGGCCCTCCCCACTTAACAAACAGCCACTTCCCTTCTCTGCATCAGCCCTTTGTCACTATGGATCCTCTGTCCTTTGGGCACCAAGGGTAGACTTGGCAACATAGGTATTCTGAGTCTGGAAGACCATAATTTGATGGGAAAATGGGCCCCTGGCCAAGTCAGAAAAGCATGCCAAGAGCCTATGTTAAACATCTCTTGTCAAGCTCCAGGGGCCTACCTCATGGAACAAATACTTTCTCCCTGGAAATGTATCCACATGGGAGGCTGGATGGCTTGAGAGTAGGGTGCGGGAATGGAGACTGAAGGTTCTTTTAGAAACAAGGGTCAAACAGCTGTAGGAGGATTAGCAAATGGAAAACTGGGAACAGTGATCAATTCAGTCTAATTCTCCCACCCTCCTGTTCACAGCAGAGATCTTATGCTTTAGGCAAAGCGTGGTTGTTGTTCCATCATGGTCACATCTAACTCTTTGTGACCCCATTTAGGGTTTTCTTGGCAAAGATGGAGTGGTTTATTATTTCCTTATCTAGCTCATTTTATGGATGAGAAAACTGAGGCAGAAAGGGGTAAGTGACTTGCCCAGGATCACACAACTAGTAAGTGTCTGAGGCCTGATTTGGGCTCAGGAAGAGGAGTCTTACTGACTCCAGGACCAGCACTCTATCTACTATGCCACCTAGCTTCCCTCAGGCAAAGCAGAGCTGCTTTTAATGGACTCCTGCTTAATTTCTCAATCCTATCCAAACAGACACATAGACAGACAATAGACACTCTTACCAAAAATAATCCGGTAGTCTAAAGCCCATGGAAATGACTCGTCCTTGGAATTAGCCACACAACAAAGTGGACTAGCCTGTTGAATTCCTTGCTTGCACTGAAGAGGTGTGCTATTTTGGCATGGCCTGCCAGGATACTTTAAAGATATGGGGCCTGGCAAAATTTTGGGAATAGAACTGTCATTTGTATTTCCCTGGTTGACTAAGAACAGATAAATTATTTATTGTTTATACTATTAGATTTATTTTAATGAAATAATTACACATCTGTTGGATTCAAAATATTTCACTGTCTGAATCTTCAGAGCATGTTTTCTTTAATATTCATAGTAGGACTTATGAAGCAACTTTTAATCATATTTGTCCAATTCAAGGTTGTTTTTTTATCAACATTTTTGATGGGTTCCCCAGAGTAGCCTGGCATCATTAATATGAAGCACTTTTAAACATCACAGCTCTAGTGGTGGTGACTTGAACCCTGTTGTAAAGCTGAATTGCCCATCCATAGATTTAATCATTTGAGCTTGGAAGTTGTTGACAACTGGGCAGATTATTGGTCCCATCTGTCTTGTCAGACATTTAGTTAAGTTTTCTGTGTCTTGTGAGGTTCCCATTTGTCAATTCAAGTCAACAAATATTTATGAAGTGCCTGATTCAAAGGTACATATGACACAGGCCCTGACCTCATGGAACTTTCAATCTAACATGGGGAGGATAAGAAATTAAAGAAATATGATCCAAGGGAGGATGAGCTAAGTGCTAAAGTCCAGGCAAAATACTCTGAGATGAAGAAGGAAGAGATCTCTTCCACCCAGGAGTGACTAGAAAAAAATGTTCAACAGGGGAGGTGGATTAAAGAACAGGAAGGACTTCAAATAAATGGAGAAGGGAATGGGGAAGTCTGCATTAGGCTTTTGGGATGATGTGAGCATGGAGACAAAAGAGGTTAAGATGAGAATGGCAGATGGAAAGGAGTCCAGTTTGACTGGAGAGAAGGGAAGTACTGCAAAGTAAGGTTAGACAAGTCAGAACCAGATTGGAGTTTGGACAAAGCTATTTCAGTAGAGATCAGGCTTGAGTGGGGTGTGGAAGTCAGATTGCAAGTTGTTGAGGAGTAAGTGAGTGGTGAGGAACTAGAGACAGTAAGGATAGACTGTACTTTCTAGGTTTTTTAACAGAGGTAGAGAGGGATAGCAAACTAACTTACAGAGATGACAAGGTGAAGTGATGGATCTTTTTTTTTTTCTTAAGGAAGGGGAAATTTGAATATATTGGTAGAGAGGCAACTAGTGTAAAGAATGGAAGAATCATATGAGAGAGGGTTTTCTTAGTGTACGTATATAGAGGGCCTGAAGCAGCTGCCTCTTTAGCCAAATATTTGGAGATCCAGGTGCACTTAGAGCTTTGGTTTCTCCTGCAATATAGTAGTCATGACAAGTGCCCATCTTCACTCGAAGACCTCCAGTGACAGGAACCCCACTTCCTCCTGTTCCACTCTAACACACATTAGCCAAGTGATAGATTTGGAGTCAGGAAGACCTAGGTCAGGTACTAACTAGCTTCAGGAAGATGCCAAGGTTACTTGACCTTTAATTTCCTCATCTATAAATGGAGTTGATAATAACAGCACTAGTGCAGTTAGATGGTACAGTGCATAGAGTGCTGGTCATGGAGTCAGGAAGACTCACCTTCCTGAGTTCAAATCTGGCCTCAGACACCTACTAGCTGTGTGACCTGGGCAAGACCCTTAAGCCTGTTTGCCTCAGTTTATCCATCTGTAAAATGAGCTGGAGAAGGAAATGGCAAACCACTCCAGTATCTTTGCCAAGAAAACCCCAAATCGACTCACAAAGTGTCAGATAAAACTGAAAAACAACAAAAAATCATAGCACTTACCCCCACAAGGTTGTTATGAGTCTTGAGCAATTTAATGTATGTAAATCACTTAGGACTCTTAGAACACTATATAAATGTAAGCTATTATTATAGTCCTAAATCATGAAGAAATTTTTCCTGACATTGACCTTAAATTTGCCTCTTTGCCTCTTCCACTGGCTCCCAGCTTTGCTCTCAGGGACCAAAAAGAACAAATGTAATCCCTCTTCCAGGGAACAGTCCTTCAAGTACTTGGTTCTCTTGGTTTCCCAAACCACCTACCCCTAAACTTTCTTTCCTGCTGGCTAAACATTCCCATTTCTTTCTACCAGCCCTGGCATGGCACAAGCTTCATGCTCTTCCCCCTTTTGGTTGCTCCCCAGGTTGCCCTTCTCTGAATGCCTTCCAGCTTATCAACATCTTACCTGTAATGCCCAGTTCTTGGACATATTCCTCTTGAGCAGGGTAAAAGAGCAAAGCCATCTAAGTTGACCTTGGATGCCTTTCTACTTCTCTTAATATGATCTTTAACCTTCTTTCCCTTCTTCCCTTCTTCCTACTCTTCTAGTCAGGGAGTTAGCATAGCATAGTGGAAAGAATACTGACAACCTAGGTTCCAGTCTTAGCTTTGCCTCTTCTTGGACAAATCCTTTAACCTCTTTCAATGCTGGTTTTCTCATCTATAAAATGAGAGAGTTGAACTAAAGAAATGACTTCTAAGATCCCTTCCATCTCCAACTCGATTCTGTGAATCAGATATTTTCATTCCTGTAGTTATATCTCTCCCAGGGGAATTTGCATTATTCTAGAGGCTGGCAGAAAAAATGCAAAGTTTTGTCCCTAAGAATATATATTAATATATGAAATTTGGTATCTGTGGCAAGATTTTTTGAGGGAAGGAAATATTTTGGAGCAAAAGACCTTCGAAGAACCCCTCAGATACCATCATATAGGCAACTATCTTTTTCCAACTATGCTCCTGAGGCCTATTTCTTTTCCCTTACCTGACCCTATAGACTGAGAACAGAATGAGTCACCATAGGCAGGCTGCTGGCTATAATCCTCTGACCACAAACTTATCAAGGGGGAGTCTCCAGATCTCAGACCTAGGGGCTTACTTTGGTAGAAATGTGAGGAAAGGAATAGGGGTCCTTTCGTGTTTGTTGTGTTTTTTAGAACTCTAAGAGGGCCCTGTCTATTTTAGGGTCAGAGCTACACACTGATGACTCATGGACTTCAGTTACTTTTCTAAAGGTATGTCCCACTGAAAGCTTACCAAGCATGAGTCACAATTAAGAAATTTAGATTCATCTTTTTGAGTTCAAATCTAGCCTCAGAAATTACGTGACTCTGACCAAGTCACTTAACCCCATTTGCCTCAGTTTCCTCATCTATAAAATGACCTAGAGAAGGAAATGGGAAACCACTGTAGTATCTTTGCCAAGAAAATCCCAAATGGAGTAAAAAAAAATCAGACATGATTGAAACGACTGAACAACAAAAAGAGTGAGAGCAGATCAGATTCAAGGGGGTCTCTGAAAGTTGGATGAGAAAAAAATTATGTTTATTTTCACTAACATCTAACAGAAATTTAGCCTTCCCTTCAATTATTTAAAAATTTTATTCTTAGAAGAGATCCATAGGCTTCATTAGAATGACAAAAGAATTCATAACACACACAAAACAATTTAAGAACCACTAATCTAACCCAATCCCTGTCCCCATTTTGCAAAGGAACAAAGTTAGGGTGAGAGAGGGATGATGATTTGGCCAAAGTTAGGAGCAGAGGTTCATTGCAAAGCTGAAAAGAATCTTCTACTCCTAATCCAGAATTCTTTCTACCCCACAATTCTACATATCTATTCTCTCTTTGATTACACTATTCTAAATTAAAGTCTTTCTGGATTCAGGGCCATTGGCAGTTTCTTGACTTTTGTCTTGCCGTTGGACTTTGCCTGAAGTAGGCAGTGAGACTGATGACTTTGCCCAACACCGCTCTGCCTCATTTAAATCCAATTCACTTGAAAGTCAAGACATCACCCTTATAATGTCATTGGTCCTCTTGGAGAACGAAGGACAAACAGTAACAACCCTGTTCCAAATGTCTACTCCATCCACCTTCACCTCTAGCATCTAAAAGTCCCAGTGTGTATTAGCTGTGTGATCGTAGATACAAGTTTATTTATCACTAACATGAGAATAATGGTACTTTTCCTACCTGCCCCACAAGGTGGTGAACAAAGCATATGGTAAATTTTAAAGTGCAAAATTAGTTGTCGATATTAACATCATCACTATTACTTATTATCTCAGTGCCCATGGAGATAAGACAATGGAGAGAAGAGTCTGTGAGGTTTCTTTCAAAGGCCTCATTTCTTTCCCTTATCCTCACATTCTCTTCCCTATAGTTTTTTGTTTTTATTTTGTTATTGTGTTTTGACCAAACCAAAGCCAGCAGAAAGTGCCTTTGACTTAAGGGATTCCTTGCCTTTGCTCTGGGCTCCAAAGGTTTTCTGAAGCTCCAGTCCCCTGGTCCTTCCCTTTCCCCTCCCCTCCTCCTTGAAGGCTGTTAATCATCTTCTATCCGCTCTCTTCTTTCTAGTGGACTCTTGAGCTAGGAAACAAGACGTTACCATGGTAACAATGCTCCTTAGATATATGCTGTCTGTAGGATCAGTGTGTCTGCATCCCTGTGCTTTTAGGCTCCTTTCCTCCCCTCTATTTGTCTCTGACTGTCTCTGTCTCTCAGTCTCTCTTTTAAAGAAACAGACAAAGATGCTATGAGTTTGTGGCTAGCAAGAAGGGGAAGGAGGGAGAAAGTGAGAACAGTGTGTCTTGCTCACACTATTTCCTCTCATAGGCTTTGTTTATCAAATGTACTGCTTGTGAAAGCCTGCTTCACTGTGCCCTCCCCCTCCTCTCCCTTCCCCCAGAATACTACAGAATCTCCTCCTTGTGGGCCCAGGTGTTCTCAAGAGCTTCTTCTCTCTTGAAACTGAGCAGAGAGAGCCAATAAGCGGGGCAGGAATGGGAGGATAATGGAGCCGCTGCTCCCCCATGATTAAAAAATAGCAGCTGTTGGTGTGTGCTTTTTCTACCACTGAGGATCTGACAGTCATCAGTCTCCTTGAAGCCTCCCACCTCCTACCAGGTGAACTGGGGTTACTTGGATTTTTCATGTGATAAAAGTGAGATTTAAATAGGTGGGGCTGCAGGGTGTAGGAAACTGGCCACTGATTCCAAAGAGAAATTAGTCTTTGCATGGGTGGGGAAGAGAGGCTGCAGAGAACACCCCCAAAAAATGATGCCAAGAAGACTAGATTGACTGTTGATTCTATTACCAGTGCTAATGAAGGGGGAGGAGGTATGTGAATGATAATTAATTAAATTTCTGTTCACAGAATTATAGACTGTCAGATCTAGAAGGGACCTTGGAAATCATCTTCTCTAATGCATCATTTTACAGAGGAGAAAACCAAGGTCTAGAAGGGAATTGACGTGCCAAAGGTCACACAGTGAGTTCATGGCAAAGCTGGGACTAGCACACACATCTTCTGACGTCTATTCAAGCTCAGGGTTCTTTCTGTAATACCCCAATTTAAGCCAACAAGTCTTTCCTGAGACACTGCTATATGCTTAGTATTTCACTAGTTTTCATGGGCAATAAATAGATGCATATAGAAATACATATATACTTTCTTTTCCATATAAAGTTAGACATAGGAAATAAATATATACGTACATAGACTGGGCATATATATGTATATATACATACATATGCACACGTGTGTGTGTAGTTGACCATATTCCTTATCTTCAAAGCAAGTCAAGTTGAAGACACAAGGAAATTGGTGTATAGACCAACTGCTAAATTGAATGTGTGTCCAAATGTGTAGTTTGGACAGTAAGTGCTCTCTTACTGTCTGGAAGAGGAAAAATCAGTGTTGGCTTATCATTGAAAAGTGAAGCTTCAAAGATGAGGTAGCACCAGAGATAACACAATCTCACTGCCCCCAAAACAATGAGACCACTCACCAGGAGCTCCCCCTTCTCCCCTCTTCATTTCACATAATTTAGACATCTTTCTCCACCATTTCCTCCTTCACTTCTGCCTCAAATGATGAGACAGCCGTTCTCTTTGTCAAGGTAAGTCCCTCTACACATGCCATTGATCCCATCTCCTCCTGATATCTCCAGCAAATTGTCCCCAATACTCTTCCTATTCTGTGCTGGCTTCTTCCTCACTGCCTACAAACATACATATATCTCCCCTATCCGTAAAAAAACCCTCACTTGATCCTATCATCTCTGCTGGCTATTGTCCTCTATGTCTTCTCCCCTTAATGATCAAACACCTTCAGAAAGCTGTCTACTTTTGACTTTCTTCCCTCTCACTCTGTTCTATAAATCTCTGCAATCTTGTTTCTGCCCCCATCATCGTTCAGCTGAAACTGCTCTCTCCAAAACTGCCAATGATCTCTTAATGGTTAATCCTTTTCTCAATTCCAATCTCTCCTGACCTCTCTACAGCCTGTGACATTGTCAATCACTTTCTCCTGGACACCCTCTCTTCTCCAGGTTTTATAGCACTGCTTTGTCCTGGTTCTCCTCCTCCTACCTATCTGACCCCACACTATTTCCTCTCATAGACTTTGTTCATCAAATGCACTGCCTGTGAAAACCTGCTTCACTGTGCCCTCCCCCCAGAATACTACACAGTCTCCTCCTTGTGGGTCCAAGTGTTCTCAAGAACCTCTTCTCTCTTGAAACTAAGCAGAGAGAGCCAAAGAGGGGGCCAGGAATGGAAGGATAATGAATTCTTTTACTGGTTCTTCATCCAGGTCACCCACTGTGGTTCTGTCCTGGACCATTTTCTTTTTTCTCTCTATTCTGTCTCACTTGGTGATCTCATTAACTCCCATGGGTTCAATTATCATCTCTAGACAGAGAATTCTATGTAGATATCCATCTCTTTTCTTCTTGCTGAGTTTCAACCATACATCTTCAACTACCTTTGGACACATCAAACTGAATTTCTAATAGGCATCCCAAATTCAACATACAGTCATTAAGTAATGACCATTATATAACTTACATAATTACCTTATATATAATAACAATTTATTATCTTCTACCCCCCAAAAAATCTTTTCCTCTTCTCAACTTACCTATTATTATCAAAAACACCACTGTTCTCCCAGTCACTCAGGCCCACAACCTTGAAGTCATCATCAACTCCTCACTCCTACTCATCCCACATATTCAGTCTTGCCAGATGTTGCCAGATGTTTCTACTTTTATAGCATCTATCATATACATATACTTCTCTCTCTTAACATAATCACCACCCTAGTTCACATCCTCAGGCCCTCATCATCTTACCTGGACTATCAATCTGATATAGGTAATACATGTGCCATCATGTAAACATATTATTACAGTACATATATTGTGAAAGAAGAAACAGTACAAAAGGGAAAAGCCAAAAAAAAAAAGGTGAAAATCTTTGATCTGCTTTCAGACTTCATAGTTGTCTCTCTAGATGTGGACAGCATTTTCCATCATTGAGTCTTTTGGAATTACTTTAGATCGTTGTGTTGCTTAGATACATTGTATCATTGAGAAGAACCAAGTCAGTCATGGTTGATCATCACACAATGTTGCTGCTACTGTGGACAATATCCTCTTGGTTCTGCTCACTTCACTCAGCATCAGTTCATGTCATTCTTTCCAGGTTTGTAAAAAATTCACCTGCTCATCATTTCTTATAGCACAACAGTATTCCATTACATTCATAGATCACAACTTGTTCAGCCGTTCCTCAGGCAATGGGCATCCCTTCAATTTCCAATTCTTTGACACAAGGTGTTTGGTCATATCATCTGTCTTCCCAGTGGGCTCCAGTGGTGCCCATTTACTTCCAGGATAAAGTCCTCCATTTGGTATTGAAAGCTCTTGCTAGCTTTGCCACTTCCTACCTTTCTAGGCTTCTTACACCAGATTCCCTTTCTTATTCTCTATCATCCAGTTACACCAACTAATTGAGTTTCCTTGGACATGATAATCTACCCCCCATGCCTAGAATGCTCTCCTTTCTCACCTCTGTCATCTTAGTTTTCTAGCTTCCTCTAAGACTAAACTCAAATCTTACTTTCTGCAAGAATCCTTTTCCAGTCTCCCCCTCTGCACAGCTCCAGCTACCAAGTGCCCCAGAACTTAGCATAGTAAGCTTCTAAATAGAGGTAGCTTGGTGGCATAGTGGATAGAGTACTGGTTTAGGAGTCAGAAAGTCCTGAGTTCAAATCTAGCTTCAGATACTTGCTAGCTCTATGACCCTGGACAAATCACTTAGCCTCTCTTTACTTCCATTTCCTCAACTATAAAATGGGGATAAAAACAGCATCTGTCTCACAGAGATGTTGTAAAGGTAACATGAGATAATATTTATGAAGTGCTTAGCACAGTGCCTGGCTCATAGTAGATACTATAGAAATACTCTCTTCACTAAATGGCATGTAAGTACTTATTGACTGAATGATATAAATAAAATATATTAAATATTTAAATAAAACATAAATAAAATAAAAAGTCTTTTCTAATGGTTTTTTGATACAGCCCAAGATAGAAGTTCTAACACAACTAACCAATTCAGACACACTCCCCTTTCTTTGCCAGCCCATAGTCCTACCATAAGCAAGTCTTCACACCAAGCTATGTAGTAGTGACAGCAAGCCAGTGGGATGCCCATAGATAATCTCTACAGCCCTCAGTCTCCCAATCGGCCATCTCCCTTCCTGTCTTGCACTCCCTCTTCACCTCCAGTTTTCAACATTCTTCCCCTTCCTTCAAGGTTCAGCTCATACACTACCTCCTCTGTCCAGCTTCCCTGAATCTAAGCCTATTTTCTCCTGCCTCAGCACTTTTGGATCTCTTTTGTCCTCATCCCCTCATAACCCTCCTTTATATTTATTATCTAGGTCCATGTCATATATTCCTACTCCGACCCATATAGGACATAAGCTACTTGTGATGGAAGATCATCAATTTTTTACCTTTCTGCCTCTCCAGTGCCAAGCATAAAACTGTGCACACGGTAGTAATTTAAGAATATTTAATTGTTTTGATAATAATAGTTAATAATAATGCTTAATAATGTCGCGGTTTACATAGTACTTACATATATTATATTCTGTGATTCTCACAATAGCCTGTGAGGAAGAGGCTATTACTACCCTCAAAATTAGGGTAAGAGAATGTAGGTGACTTGCCCAGTGTCAGGGAACTAGTGTCTAAATCAAATGAAATGGGACTGAATTTTGCACAAAGCCTTAGACCCAAGAAAGAAGGTGAAATTGATTAGTTTTCACAAGCTTGAAAAAGGAAGAATGGGGAAGGAGAGAGGGGCAGGGGGCTACTTCTAGCTTCTTACTTATGCAAGGCTGGGCCTCTAGATTTTTTAGATCTTTCCCCAAGGGAGAGAGTCAGTGAAAGACGTCAAGTAGTAAACTGAAAGAGAGGAAGGGATGGAGGAGGGTGGCAAGGGAAAAGAAATACCTCAGGGAAGGCACAAGACAGAAGAGGAGTTGGTTATTTGCCAGCAAAGGAAGGGATTTGCAGAATTAGCAGTCAAGCTTGGAAGTTATACAGTTGTGCCAAGTTGAGTCTCCAGAGCTGAGGGCCTCAATGGCACCAGGCGGCCCCTCAGAAGGAGGGACCATGAATGGAAGGGATTTGGGGTGAGAGAAGGGGGAGCGAAGGCTCTCTGCCAAAAAACTAAGGATTTTGCCATTTCCAGAAGCCAAAAAAACCCTTTCGGACATTTTGGCGGGGGAAGGCCGAAAGCTAGGGAATGAGAAAGACAGGGGAGCTTCCTATTTAAACTTTCATTACTGCTCAGAGGTCAGAACTTGGTACATATGTGCCCAGTTTTACCAAATTTCTTCTAGGTCACCCAACAAAAATTGTTGGAGATAACAGGCTTCTCCCTCTTTGGATTGGCTAAGGGAGATAGGCTGCTAGCAATTGGCTGCTCATCAAGACAGAGGGCAGGATGATGAAATTAGCTGGATACCAGCTTTCTGTTCCTTGGGGGCCCTACACATTTCTATTCCTTACAAAACTCCAAGCCATTGTGAACAAAGCTGCCTGACCAGGCTGTTTAACAAACCCTGCCTCTTTGGATTTAGTTGTTTGCCAAAGTATTTGGGGAAGGGGGAGGGGTGGAAACCAGAAGCAGCCTGGAGAAGAGATCAAATTTAGAGAAGTTCAGAACCTCTGGTGACCATGTTATGAACCTTGGAATAATGCAGGTGTCTATGGCCCCTCCTCCCTTGAATATTCCCAAAGATAAGTAGTCCTCCTACCTAAACCAAAGGTCCTGTACAAAGGCTAAACCATGAGGAAATGGAAAAGGAATTAGAAAAGCAGGGAGGAGCAGCGAGAGAAATCCAATTTGATTCCAACTGTATTTATCAAATACTTACTGAGCACAGACACTGTGCTTAGCACTATGGAGACAAAAACAAAAGGGGGAAAAGTCCTTGCCCTCTAGAGCTTATACTGGGAAAAAATAACACAGACACATATATACAATATATACAAAGTCAAGGAAGCTAGGTGGCACCATAGTGAACACATAGTGCCCAGGAGTCAGGAAGACCTGAGATACTTATTTAGTTGTATGACCCTGGGCAAGTCACCTGACTTTTTTATGCTTCAGTTTTCTCTTCTGTAAAATAAGAATAATATCACCTACCTCCTGCTTTGTCATGAAGATAAAGAAGTCCACAGAAGTCCAAAAACAGTGTCCCTTGTAGGAAATAAGGAGATAACTATCTCGGCCCCCCTCTTTATATGGGACAGAAGATATGATAAGAGGTGAACACAGAATAACTGAAGTTAATCAAGAAAGACTGGAGTTATACATATTGTGAAAGGTTTTAAGTAACAAGAAGGAGAGTTAGTATTTGCTCTTAGAGGTGATAGGGAGATATTGAAGCTTCTTAAGCTGGGGGATGACATGGTCATACTTATTTTTTAGAAATATTGATTTGGTTACTGTGTAAAGGATGAATCTGAGAGGGGAGAGCCTAAAGGAAGGAGAACCTATTGGGAAGCCATTGCAATAATCCAGGCAAGAAGGGAATAGGGCCTGAACTAACATGGTAAACATGCAAATGGATTGCAGGGGAAAGATGTTGTAGAAATAAAGTTGGCAAGAGCAAGAAACTGGTTAGATATGGGGCACAAGGATAGTGAAGAGCGTAATGGAAATAAGGCTAAGAAAGATAGGTTGGAATCTACTGGAGAAGGGTTTCAATGACAAGCTAAGTAGCTTACATCTTATCATAGAAGCAACAGAAGCCTCTGAAGATTTTTGAAGGAGCAAGGAGGTTAGACAGACCTGTACCTTAGGAAGATTATTTTAGCAGCTAAAAAAAGGATGACTTGGAGAACCAACTTGGAGATCCCTTTCTCCTCACTGATGCCACGGAGGAGGAGATGGGTGAGGACAAGTTTAGGTTTCCCCATCTAATCCCACATCCCTTATAGGCTAGGTCTATATGATAAGCTGAGGACTGTGGTGGCACATGAAAATGGGCATCAGCATCCTCACTGCTTCTGTCATTTGCCCTTTCCAACCCCAAGATTCTCTTTTGCCACATCTCTCATCTGGAAATGTGATTGAACCAGACCAGATACCTCTAACAGGGTACAGAAAAAATATAAGTATCCCTAGTGATCCTCTCCCACTCATGAAGCACCCTACCCCCCGTAGAAATTGTGACTGAGAGAGCCAGTGGCCTTGGCACAAGGAAAGAACAGGGCAAGGTTACCACAAGTTGGGAATAACAGATAATTGACCAACTTGATTCAGTCCAAGGCACTCCTCTCTCCCTGCCTGGCCAGTCCCAGGAACAGAAGGCTTTTCAGGAGAGCCTATGGATTCCTTTGCTCCATTTTGGCCTGGGTACTTTTCCCCACCCCAGCCCATCTGGCTCTGTGTCCATTGTCATGTGGAACCTACACTGTGGTACCAGAGGGAAGCAAAGCAGATGCCTTGTTTTGCCTGGTTCCAGCTGTGTCCTGTGCTCCCAGTTGTTTTGGTTGAAGGGAGTATTTGTCAGTGTTGTTTTTTACACCTGTCTCCATTCCACCTGCTACATGAAAACACCAGCCAGCATCAACACTGTGACATTGCATTCCCTGGACTCTGCTAGAGGTCCTTTAGGACATTGACTATGGGAGGTATCATCCTTAGTGGGTATAGTTGAATGGGAAAGCGATAGACACTAGAGAGTATCAACCATTCTGGCTAAATCATCAATTCTGTGGACCAAGATTTTCTTTTTTTTTTCCCAGTGCTAGGATAGAGGCAGATATGATGTGGTGAAAAGAGCTTCAGATTTGGAGCCAGAAAACCTGTGTTCAAGTCCCATCTTGGGTATTTACTACCTATGCAGTAGACAAGTCACCTAATCTCTCTGGAATTCAGTTTTCTCATCTATAAAATGAGGGGTTTGAACTGGATGACCTGTAATATCCCCTTCTGAGCAGCTATGTGGCACAAGTGCCAGACCTGGAGTCAGGAAGACAAGAGTTCAAATCGAGCTTCAGATATTTATTAGCTATGTGACCC
Source organism: Potorous gilbertii (assembly GCA_028658325.1). Taxonomy (NCBI): domain Eukaryota; kingdom Metazoa; phylum Chordata; class Mammalia; order Diprotodontia; family Potoroidae; genus Potorous; species Potorous gilbertii. The sequence goes on along the minus strand of CM053769.1, from coordinate 311,112,661 downwards.
TAGACAAGTCATTTAACCCTGTTGGCCTCAATTTCCTCATCTGTAAAATGAGTGGGAGAAGGAAATGGCAAACCATTCCAGTATCTTTGTCAAGAAACACCAAATGGGGCCACAAAGTATCAGACACAACTGAAAAATGACTGAACAACACCCACAAAGCTTACTGATGGTAGGTCAGTGGCATATCACCTATATATACATGCATATATACAAATTATGTGCTAAGGGTATCACACTCTGTACATCCATATAATGTTGTGTGCTATGTAGATGCCAGATCATTGATAGTCATCCATACATTCATGCATTACTGCATTTAATGAACACTTTTTGAGAAGCTGCTGAGCTCAAGCCCTGTGCTAGGTGCTATGGAAAGATTCAAAGAAGCTGACCTCAAGGAGCTTGAAATCTTCCAGAGGAAAGGACTAATTCTCATGAAAAGTTAAGTGACCATACACCAAGAACCACATAAACAGTACTGGCAGCAAGTACTATTGGAGTTTAGAGGCAGGAGACATCTATGGAATCTGAGGTGGTCATAGAAGATTTTATAGAGAAAATGGGATTTGATCTGGGCCTTGAAGGATAGGCAGCCACTGAGTGAACCAATCAAGTATTTATTAAGCCCTACCCTGTGGCAGGGACTGTGCAAGGCCATGGGGACACAAAGAGAGACCAAAACAGCCCCTGCCCTCAAAAAACTGGAATACTAGTGAGGGAGATAACATGTAGATAAATAAGTAATAGCAAAATAGAAGGAAGATATGGACAAAGAGGAGAGAGCAGGGCATTCCAGGCAAAGGTATGATGCCAGAAATGCATATGATCTGCTCTGGAGACAGTAAGAAGAATGGTCTGATGAGACCTTGTTAACTGCTGAAGGATGAACAAATCTCTCAGTGGCTCCATGTTTGGACCTGGTTAGGACCCCAGAACAAGTAGCAGAAATCCTCTCCTAAGGCCAACAGGTGTTGTTAATGTGGTTAACCTAAGCTCACCACCAGCAGTCTCCTGATCCACAGAGCCTCCCAAGGTCTTCTTTTTCCTCCCCTTCTTGTCCTAGAGCTGTGTATCTCTTATGTCATTGGGACTAGCAGACTGTAACAACAGCTCCAGCCTTCTTCTGGAATGACTAAGAGAAGAATGAGAATGCAGAATTGGAATAATTCCCCTGAGGCTAGACTTGCTTCATGCTGGGCCATCTCCTCTAAGAGGAAAAAAAAGCAAATAAACAAATGTCCTGAAATCTACTTTCATGTGTCAGAAATAAATATATTAAGTAAGAAAAATGTCATGGTCCTGAAAACTGAGTTCCTGGGGAAATGCAGGGAGCACCTTCTGCCTCAGACATAAAAACTTGAAAATTGTGGGAGTTTTTTTAGCCCTGGAAAAGATCTTAAAAATGGTCTGCTCCAATCCCCATCATTCGGCAGAAAAGAAGATCAGAGTCAAGGGAGGTTAAATTACTTGTCCAAGGTCACACATCAGATTACTGTTTAGCATTTGGTCACCTGAACTGAAACCCTTGCACAGTCTCCTCAAGAGAGTTCCCTGGCTTTGTCCTCACCCCTGATGTCCAGAGAATCAGAGCATACTAGATGGGAACTAGAAGGGACCTTAAAGGTCATCTAGTCCAGTCCTCTCCTTTTACAGATTTGAAACTAAAACCAAGGAAGTGACATGACCTGCACAAGATCATACAGTTGGTGAGTGACAGAGTCAGGGTTTGAATCAGGTTCTCTGAATTTGATTCAGCTCTTTCCACTGACACAAGCAAAGAGCCTCTCCAACATGCACTGGTCCTAGAACAATTGCCACCCCTATAGCTTTCTTCAAAGTTAAGTCACCATGTCAACAAAGTATATTAGGCTCATGGGAACATAGTCTTGGTTGCTACTTACTACAGAAAGGGAAGACAAAGTCAGGTCTACATAGGTACAGCAAAGGGAAAAAGGAGCCAATTCTTTGGAATATATTATGCTTCAGCTGATGTAAAAAAACGCAGGGGTAAGCAATCCTAATCTCAGACAAAGCAAAAGCAGAAATAAATCTAATCAAAAGAGATAAGGAAGGAAACTATAGCCTGCTAAAAGTCACCATAGACAAAGGAGCCAATTCTTTGCCAGTTTCTTCATTTCAATTGGGGCTTTTCCCAGGTCCCCAAGTCTACGTGTAGCCATCTGCCTATCCATCTATCATCTATCTTTGTGTTTATCTATCCATCTATCTGTTTTCCTTTCTCTTCATCTGTATGTATCTCTCTGTGAGTTTGTATATCTATCTCTGCTTGTGTCTACTTCTATCCATCTTTCTGTCTGTCTGTATATCTTTCTATCTCTTTGTGTCTATCTTTTTATCTTTGTCTCGCTATTCTTTTATCTAATTCTTTGTATGTGTCTATCTATCTTTTCTCTTTGTCTATGTCTGTCTGTCTATCTATCTAGACCCAGGTCCCCTGTTTTCTGAGAAATCTTTTTTTTTCCTTTTCTTACTAGTCAGCGTAGGTCAGTTTAAACTCCTATTACTTTCCAGTCCCTTCTCTGACTCTTTTCCCTATTCATAGGTACCCAGTTTTCATCCTACTACAAGGCAGGTTTCGCACGAATTGCCTCACTTAAGGAAGTCAAAAGAGCTTTCCTTCAGTATTTTATCATTCCTAAGCCTCATTCAGATTCAGGACTTTCTACAATTAGAATGTCCAAGACTAGTGACATCATCTTTGAATAATGCATAGTGTTCCCCAAAGGGATAACTATAGAAATAGCCAGGAATCCATAGAAATGGAGTGGACCATCCTACACATTAGAGAGGGCTAAGATGAGGGAGAGAATAACTTCCTGGACTTCTGGCAAATCCCTCCCTCTCCTCTCTAGGTAAGACAAACTAGCCCGCTTAGATCACACACAATCTGAATTGAACCTTCATCCAAATCTTTGTCAAAGCCTCTTCACAGATCTTTTAGGGTCATAGAAGCAATGATTTAAGTTGGAAGTGTCTTTAGAAATAATCTTGTCCAATCCCCTCATTTTGCAGATGAAGACACTGAGGCTCAAAGGTTAAGTGACTTGCTTGGAGTTACACAGGTAAATTTGGACTTAAGTCCTCTGATTCCTGGTCCATTGGTCTACACCATACTGTCCTGTGACTTTTAAAAAGAGTGCCTGTCCCAAAGTTACAGAATGGCCATAGAAGCCTCTAAGAAGTGGCTCTAGGCTCTCACTGCTCAAGTCTAGTCTACACATGGCTATCAACGTGATTTTTCCTAAGTGTAAATCTGACCTTATGACTGACTCCCTTACTCAACCAACTTCAGTGACTCCCTATGGCCTTCAGGATAAAATATAAATTCCTCTTTTAGTTTTTTAAAGTCTTTCATAACCTGCCTCCATCTTATCTTCCCAGTTCCATTGAAAATTGCTCTCCCTATTCTACTCTGCAATCCAGTCAAACTGGTTCCCTCTGAACCTTTCTTACAATGTCTTTGCCCTTGCTGTCCCTGGAGCCTACAATTCATTCCCTCTTTACCTCCATTTCATAGCGTCTTCTCTCTTCCTTTAATATACAACTCCCCTACCTGAATCTTCTGCATGAAGCTTTTCCCAATATCCCCTGTCCCAAATTCCCTTTATTTAACTACTTTGTTTATATTTGTATTTAATTACTTTGTACATATTTATATTCTTCACTTTATATTTCTTTATGTTTTTATGTATACTTGATGTCTCCTCCATTAGAATGCTAGCTTTTTGTAAAGCAGAGATTGTTTCATTCTTTACACATATGTCCCCACCATCCAGCACAGGACAGACTTCCGGGCATGTCTTTTTTTTTTTTTAAATAAATTCTGAATCCAGCCCTTTGGGAGTCTTATAAGATTCCCTCTTCATCCCACACCTGAAATTTGCAGCCAGTGGTAGTAAATGAGACTGGATGAATAGAATGGCCAACTACGCAGGGCCTTCTTGATTATCTGAATGCACGAACTGACAGTGCAGATTGGGTGGCACAGCTGGGCCAGTTTGTCCTGATCAGAGCTGATGATCAAGCACACAGGCTAAGACAGTCTGAAGTTCTTTGTGGGAGTCTTTTTTGTGTTTTCTGGTTTTTTATCACAGGCCCTTCTGTCCTATGTAATAGTGTTCCAGGGTAAGTCTTTTCTATTCCGTCATTGTGTAGCTGATATCTCCCCACCGAAGAGGCTCTAATTAAACTGTTCAGCCTCTTCACTTCGTGTTCTGAAGTGATGTTGAGATTAGCCATTTATTGCCTCTCTTTCCCTCTGGCTGAGCTCGGGTGGGTAATTTCATTCCTGCTCTTGTTCATTTCTTAGAAATTTGGTCTGCCCATTTTAGGTCTTTTCTCCTATCTTAGAACATTCAGCTCAGGAGGAAGAGGAGGAGGGGGAGCTCCAGTATTTGAAGATTTCTGTTCCATTCACTGTAAAGCTAATTTAACAGTTGTGAATGGTGCTGGACTGACAGTTCAGGGAGCAGCAGTTCCTCTTTTTGCTAGAGGAGACAGGCTAGTGCAGATTGGCCTATAGGTAGGAGGGATGCTGGGAGAGGAGTGACTTCCATTCCATCTCCAGTTATTCATAGGGATAGCCCCAAAGGAGAGAGTTGGTCCAAGCCCAGGTCGGCATTTATAAGTCATATACTTACTGCCTTCCAAAACTGAACTGAGATGAGCCTCAGTACCATTGATTCATTCATACACTAAACGTTCTTGTGGTTGTTCAGTCTTGTCCAAATCTTCATGACTCCATGGACTTGCCATGGGGTTTTCTTGGCAAAGATACTAGAGTGGTTTGCCAGTGTGTCCCCATTAAAGATGAGGAACTGAGGCAAATAGGAGTTAAGGGACTTGTCCAGGGTCATACAGCTAGTATCTAAACTCAGATCTTCCTGATATCAGACCCACTGCTCTATGCACTGCACCTCCTAACTGTCCTTTCATAGGACAGGTGCTTAATAAATGTCTGTTTAATGGAATTAATTGAAAACTTGATGGTGTAAAGCAGGGCTTCTTAAATTTTTTCCACTCCTGACCCCTTTAGCACTTCTTAAACCCTCAACCCACGGTTTAAGAAGCATTGGTAAAGCACTGTAACTAGTGCTGCCTCTTGGTAAAGTGAAAAGAGTGCTGCTTTTAAAGTCAGTGAATCTGAGTTCAAATTCTACCTCCGTTTCTTACTCCCTGTGTGACAATAGGCAGATCCCTTGATCTCTGGGCCTCTGTTCCTCATCTAGAAAATGAGAATATTAGATAGGTCTCTAAGGTCTCTTCTAGCTCCAAATCTATGATCCTATAAGGGAGACACAAAGTTTAGGGAAGATCATGAATTTAAAACCTGCTCTCTATATAAGACACCCACACAGAGAGCTACAATAGCCCATAGTGCATGATCAGTGAGTGCATGAGAGAGTGAATGTGCTGTGTGAGGTTGCAGTGAGAGGTTTGCTGACAAACTTAAGAGGGAATAAAAGAAGACTTTACAGGATATGTTGGAAATAAACAGGTCCAGCACTGTTGGGAGACCCATAGAAAGAAGATTCTTTTACAATCACATTGGGAGGAACCTTAAATATCATTCAGTCTAGCCCCATCATTTCACAAATGAATTCAAGGCTTACTGAGATAAGGTGACATGTCCAATGTCACATAGAGTGTGAGTGGTAATTTTCAGTTTTAAATTTATCATCCTATGACCTGTTCTTGCAGTTTGTTGAAAATTTTACCTAAAATTTGGAAGAGACATTCAACATAGTAAGGGACCTGTAATCTATTAACTTTTTTTGACAAGGGGATATAACTATATCTTGTATCTATCCTGAGAGAAATAGATCTATGGAGTTAATTAGAGTAAATAACCTGAAAAAAAAGTAGGTTCTAAGCCAGAACTAGAATAATTTTGATGGCCTGGAGTGAGAGGGAGGGAATATTTATATAATTTCAAGTGACTGATCAGATGTTTAGAGTACATGGAATTATTGGATTCAATAGGAACATTAGAATCTACAAAATATAGAGAGATCATCATAGAGCTATGTAGTTGAATAAAATGAGTTGTATGTTCATCCAAAAAAAAAAAAAAGAGCAAGTGATAATGCTGCAGATAATAAAGGACAAGGGAGCTCTTTCTAGTATTTTAGCATAAGGAACCAGAAAACCAGAGTGCATTCCATCCCAAAGAAATCCTGTTCAAGTATAGTCTTGTTGGTATTCTATATATCCTCACTGGATTGACTTGGTCAGGAGGATTGTACAGAAAGGAGAATCTAGGCTTCATTAGCCTATCATATGCTCACTGGAGATGTCTTGTAGGTCAGCTTTCAGTGGTACCAGGGTCAGTTGTTACCACTATACCCTAGTCCCATTTTGTGTGAGAGATGGAATCCAGGGAAAGGCCACAGTCAGAACACTCATTCGCTCAATATTAGGAATCAGTTCATCATCCCTATCCTCAAGCACAGAATTCCACTTTAAAAAAAAGTTTTATCAAAGGCTCTTCTGTCTTATACCATGATCATTTCCCAGTCTGGTCCCTCTCACCACTGAGTCCTCTCTTATAACAAAGAGAAACAGCTAAGCAAAACTGACCAACAAACAACTGTGTCCAACATTCTACAAGAATGCCATAGTCTACACACATGGTTTCCTAACCCTTTAGCAAAAGTGAGGGAAGTGTGTTTCATCATGTATTTTCTGGGACTTGCACTGGTAATTGCAATTAATCAAAGTTCAACTGTCTTTTAGTGGTGTTTTCCATAATCAGTTTGATGAGCATAGTGAATGATGAGAGTAGTGAATCTTCTTTGAAACTGATTGCCTCTTCCTATGGAGAGTATGAGTGTGACCACTGATGATCCCTTTAAGAGGATTTGAGAACATCTGCTAGACCATGCTCAGTATTACCTCTTTAAGGAGAACACATACTGGGCAAGTCCCAGTATTGAATAGAAAAGATTTCATTGGCTCTGGCAGTGCATGACTGGAGCTACCCCTTTGTATTGACCTATAAAGAGAACCTTCAATTATAGGCTAGACTCTTCCCCTTTTTAATCCGTTGCAAAAGACAGCCAAAGTACAGAAGAGCTGAATAAATGTGGGTCCTGAAGGACCTCTGATCACTACCTTAGAGCAGAGGGACATAGGAACTACATATTCTTTAGCTTAAGCAGCACGAGGGAAGAATATCTGGAACCCAATTTCCCAGTCCCAGATTTAGAGAGGCAATGGCATAACCATCAGAGAGATGGCAGAGGGGAGCTATGTGGTGAGACTGGTGGAAGTTTCTGAACCGTTCTGGAGTTTCTAAGAATCCTTGAACCTCTAGTCTCTGAGACAAAGGAAGGAGTGTTCCAGGGCAGCAAAATCCTAGAATCTAACCTTTTAGGAATATGATGATTTCCCATCAGCACCAGGCTTAAGGTTGCGTCTTTAATAACAATTCTCTGTTCCAGAATTCTGGAACCCAGTCTTCTAGAGAAAAGAGGAAATTTCTGAGCAACATCAGGTCTCATACATGAGATCCCCACACTTGTTGTTGGGTTTGCCCTTCTTTCTCAAAGAGGACCGTGACATCAGGGAAATGATGACATGACTTGCAATTAACTTTGATTTGAGTGAGGGAGGTCTGTGCAAGGTCACCAGCCTCACTTTCTCCTCCAGAGTCATCTGGGTCCAGTGGCCAGATATTCATCAGGATGACTGGAGATGGCCCAGGGTGCATCGGGAGACCCTGGCCCTTTTAGGGTGAGGTCTTTTCAGGTTCTCACTTTGAGTGAAATAAGGCCTATTCAGTGAATAGGCCTCTTTAAGTTACTCAAGGGATGGCCTGTATAATAAAAAGAAATCAAACTGGAAGAGAAAGAGACCCTCAGGGTTCCTGTCCATGAGATGCCAACACTATAGGAGAAGCAGACTGTGAGCTATAGTATGGGAGAGAGAACAACTCAGGCTTTGCCTTTTGCTCTTACTATGAGTATTTTTGGACATTTTGGATCTGATGAGAAAAAGGATTATCTTTTCCAATAACTTGAAGTTCATTTCCTTCTTGGAAAGGTTCAGGCTCCTTATGTACATAAGTGCCATAAGACTGGATGCCTAGATGGTTTCCTGAGGGTGAAAGTGGGATTCACCAAGACGTTGAGGGTAATGTCTCTAGCAACCCCAAGAATGTTTTCTTCTGGGAAAGTCTAAACCACAGGCTAAAATGCCATGGTCACACAGCTGATAAATAGAAGAAAGTATCAGAAATGAGTTTTGAAACCAGGTCCCTTCTGAGGCCAAGGTCAGCATTCCTTAGATTATGCTACACTGCCCTAAAGCATTCCATAAGCCTCAATCCACCCAAATTCTGGATCAAGACATCCCTGTGTTCAACAGGTCAGAAATTAGTCATTTGCCTGAAACCTAATTCTAACCCATATTTAGCTAGTTGTATGACCATGGAAAAGTTACATTAATCTCAGTTTCTGTATAAGCCTCAGTATCCTCATCTATAAAAGAAGAATACTTGAAATCTGTATTTTCCATAGCTATTGTGAGAAAAAAGCTATCGAAATGTGAATTGTTACTATTGGCATTGTTAGTACCCATGAAGCAAAGAGGCTTTCTTAAGATCCTGATAGTCACAAACACACGATTGGCACCAGGCCTGTTCTCCAAGTCTTTCCAGCTTTGTGGGACTTATCAAGGTTGTATTCTGTAGCTTTATTCTTTAGGGACCCAAGATCACTTCCTCGTCATAGTGAGGCATCAGACTAGGGCTTGATAATTGTAACTTATCAGGGTTGTGGATAAATAACATTTACACAGCACTTTAAAACGTACAAAGTACTCTCTCTATATTACCTCCTTTGCCTTATAACAACCCTGTGAGGTGTGTATGAGAGCTTTCATTGTCATCCTCATTTTAAACTGGAGAGATAAAGTAACTGACACATGGTCGCACTACCATGTCAGAGGTGCTCAGGGATGTGCTAGTAAAAGTTTAACAAGCAGCTCTCCAAAACAAACAAAACATACCCATAATACACTCTTAAGTTTAAAACTGACATTTTCCTTATCACCTTCTTAACTCTAGATAATCTACAAAACAATAAATTAAGCCCAGTTTGTAATTTCCAAAATATAAATGCTTGCACTGAACACTGAACAATCTGTTCAAGCTGTTGTCAGGCCTTCTAGGACTCAGCACTGTCTCTTATAGCTACATGGCATTCTTATCAAATGTGCAGATAACATGAAATTAGGGGAAACGTTTAACATATTGGGGGACAGAGTGAGGATCTGAAAGGATCTTGACGCTACATTGTTGGTTCAACATTGAACCAAATCAAATAAGATAAATTTAAGATAGATAAATGTTAAGTCTCACTTGAGTTCAGAAAAGCAACTTCACAAGTATAGGGGAGATATTGCTAGTTAGAAGTTCATCTAAAAAAAAAATCTAAGAGGTTTAACGTCCTGTACATGCAATGTGTGACAATAGTGTGATAGATGACAATAGTTCCTGCACATATACCCCAAAAAAAGATAAAAGCTAAAGTGGTTGATCTTAGGCTGCATCAAGAGAAGCACTGTATCCAAAATCTAGAAGTGATAATACTTGGCCCTGGAAAGAATACATCTGGAATATTATGTCCAAGTCTGGACCCCTCATATTAGGAGGGTCACAGGGCCTGGCTCATAGTAGGCCTTTAATAAATGTTTATTAATTAATTGATAAGCTAGAGGGTGTCCAGCAGAGGGTGGTCACAAAGCAAAGAGCCTCAAGATCATGTCATATGTGAAAAATGGCCGAAGGAAATGACCCAAGCCACTTGACCTGGACATAGAAACACTTAGAGGGGACTCGATCTTTGTCTTTAAGTGTCTGAAGAGCTTTCGTGTGGAAAAAGAGTTAGATTCATTCTGCTTAGTCACAAAACAGAACTAGGAACAGTGGATGGAAGCTGCAGAAAGGCAGATTTTAGCTTAATGGGAGGAAAATGTTCTCTGTGATTACTTTCCAAAAGTGGAATAACTGCCTTGGGAAGGAAAAGCTACCCTCAACCCCCCAACCTCACTGGAGGTCTTTCTTCCAACAAAGGCTTGATGACAATTTGTTGAGAGTGTTATAGAAATGATTCTTTGTTTAAAGATGGAGTTGGATTAGAAAGCCTCTGAGGTCCCTTTCAATTTTAGATCAATAATCTTGTGACCTCCAGATGGAGCTTCTGAAACAGCTATAATTCAAGAGAGGAATCAAGTGACCCTCACTGTGGGGAAATGGGGAGGGGAGAGGTTAGGAGATGCAGGATGCACATGAACTCATGGACTGTCAGATGACAAACCTCCATACTGCAAATACAGACCTCAAAATATTACAACCAGAGCATTGTTTTTGATAAAGTTGTCATCCACCACCACCTGGATGGAACATTGATCTGGAAGAACTTAAGAATAATGTTTTTAATAGAAGACACTATACCAAATATTCATAATCTCCGAGCTGCATGGAAGGAAAAACTTTCAGAACATAGAGACCTGCCAAAAGAAACCTAAATTATGCCTGAAGAGGATGAAGTCTAGATCACCCCCATCATCCTGACTGCTACCAAAATTATACAAATACTGCTTTCATTGAACTTAGAGAGAATGAACATCAGTCCTAACATTTTTATTCAGCTACCCAAAAAAGCTATTCGATTTGTGCAGTAGTCTGCAGAATATTAACCATGAAAGAATTAGTAGAATAGCAACTTGTCCCAGAATCATTTCTAATCCAAGCTCCATAAAAACAATGCAAGAATAATGCAAGGAGGGGGAGAAAAAGAAGAGGAGGAAGAAGGAGGAGGAGGAGAAACACTGCTATTTGATTAGTTTTTTATATCCATTGTCTATATCACAGGACAGAGGTTATTACCCCCATCCTATAGATGAAACTCAGAGAAATGAAATGACTAGTCCAGAGTCATACAGTGAGTTAGATGTGGGAGCTGGGACTTGGGCTCAGGTCTCTGACTGAAGATCAGAATGTATGCTGTATGCTGCTCATTTCTTAAGGTGCTTGCTAGAAGAGCAGTGTGAGCCTTTGAAGGTATAATACCCTATCTGTTATGAAAGGTAAAGGAGATGCCATGGGAAGATCCAAATATGACCATGGAGAAGTTGAACCCCTGGAATTTGGTGGGAATCTCTGGGAAGCCTGCCCCATAACACATAGAGGGACTTTGAACATGTTTTGAAAGATCTCGCCTTGATTGACAGAGCCACAAATAAGAAAGGGTCTGTGTTTGGCATTTCATTCATGGGCATCACAAGATAAGATGTTTTCAGGCAGGTGAGTGGGGCTGGCCATGCCTTTGATTTGTATTTCAGCTTCCTCTAAATCTCTATTTCTGAGTTTGCTTCTCCTGGCACCACATAGGGTTCTGCCAGTGGGGCCCCAGCAACAACCATTCAGTCAGAGGGGGAATGTGAAAAGGCCTTTTCTGGACTGGACTTGCCCCAGAGAATCTTCAGAGTGCTGGCTCTGGGCAGTTTGGATGGAATGGGAAGGTGACCTGCAGTGAATTCCCACCACCAAACTTCTGAATCTGGGTTGGCCTGTGAGCTCCTGCCCTCTAGCGGACCAAGCAGCAACTACAAATTTACAGGGGATTATATTAGCCTTAGGGGGCGTTACAAAGAATCTCAAGTGACTTCCTCTTGGGATGTTTCCATACCCTCCAGAGTACTTTCAAAAGAGCTTGGAGGGTTGGGGTTTGTTTTGTTTTTTACCAGACATGTAAAGAATATTTTGAAATCTGTCATTAGAAATCCATGTGACCTTTACTTGAAGAGCTCTGGACTTGACATCAGGAGACCTGGTGGGCATTTAGCCCAAGGGACCCAGACTCCCAGAACTTTAGGTGGGCCTAGGTATCCTCTTAGCTAATAACCATACTAAAGATAGTACTTGGGTGCAGCATAATAGTTGGGAAAGTGTCTTCTGCCACCCCAGCCACCATCTGGAGGATTCAGTATGAGGGGAGATATTCCCTGCCTGGAAAGGGAAAAGAGCTGAGCAGATAATATGAGAGGGGCATGCCCTGCCCTGGGGGTGTGAGTGAACTATTAGAGCAATTTGAGTCAACACTGTGACACCGCAGTCAAAAGAGCTCATTCAAACTTGGGCTGCATGAAGAAGAATCGGATGTCCCGAAGGCCAGGGGTGATGGTCACAGCCAATGGGCAGACAATATCTGGAGTATCGTGTCCACTTCTGGACACTACATTTAGGAAGAACATTGAAAAACTGCAATATGGCCGTGGGAAGGCCAGCAAGATGTGAAGAGACTTGAAACTACACCACGTGGGCATCCATTGAAGAGAATGAAGCCACTTAGCCTGGAGTTGGCTTGGGAGTGATGCACAGCAATCTCCAGGTTTGTGAAGGGCTGCCACATAAGACAAGGATTAGATTTGTTCTGCTTGGTCCTAGAAGAAAGACCTATGGGTAAAAGCTGTTAAGAGGTAGGGAGGCTTCATGGAAGCAGAAACTTCTTAAGCACTAGAAATGTTCAAAGAGAGGGCTTGACTCAGGAGTATGGGTGAAGTTTTGTGTCATGAATTCCCTTGGGCAGTCTGGTGAAACCTATGCACTCCTCCTTGGAATGATATTTTTAAATGAATAAAATACATAAGATTACAAAGGAAAGCATTATATTAAAATAAATTCTTAGATATATAGCTATTACAGATATATAAATATATGTGTATATATGGGTAGTTAGGCAGTACAGTAGATAGAGCACCAGACCTGGAGTTAGGAAGACTCATCTTTCTGAGTTCAAATCTGACCTCAAATATTCATTAGTCATGGGCAAGTCATTTAATCCCATTTAACTCAATTTCCTCATCTGTAAAATGAGCTAGAAAAGGAAATGGCAAACCATTCCAGTGTCTTTGCCAAGAAAATCCCAAATGGAGTCACAGAGTCAGACACAACTGAACAACATGTGTGTATATGTATGTATGTATATGTATAATTATGTATATTATAATATATGTGTTTATACATATGATATGTATCAATATATATGTATATATATTCCCACATACAGAATATTTGAGATACATATATATGCATACGTGCTAGTAATATACATCTAAGGTCTCAGAACCCAAGTTAAGAACCCCCAACCTAGTTCAACTCCTTAAAGTTACAAATTGAGAAAATGAGGCTTGAGGCAGTTGTGTGACTTGTCCAGGGTCACACAAGCAAACATTAGAGATGGCATGTACACTCAGGTCCTCTGCTTCCATAGCCTGTGTGCTGTGCTGTGCAGAGTAGCACTCCACTGAAATAGGTTTCCTCCCTTACTAGAAGATTTCAAGCAAAGGCTAGACAATTAATGGGCAATTGTTGTAGATGTCATAGAAGAAATTCCTGTTTGTGTAGCCTGTCCTATAAGGGAGGCAGTGTGACATAGTAAATAGGACCCCAGAATTGTCAGGAAAACTTGGTTCAAAATCTACCAAGATACTTACTAACTACGTGCCTCTGGGCAAGTCACTTAGCTTTGCTGTGCTGACCTCTGACCTCTGAGGTCTCTTTCAGCTTTGAGATTGTGTTATTTTAATCTGACCCTTTTACTAGTCTTATAGCTTTCCATCTCTGAGTTTCCTTATCTATAAATTCAGATATTTAAGTGAGGCAGGGGAGGAACTGGATAATTTCTAAAGTCTTTCCAGCTCAAAAGTTCAGTGATCCTTTAATAGATTAAGGAAAACACTTGGGAAGTATAGGGCTGCTATGCCAATTATAAGTCATTTTTGTGGTTGACTCATTTTTTCATTTATGTCTGACCCCTATTTGGGGGTTTCTTGGCAAAGATACTAGAGTGGCCTGCCATTTTCTTCTCCAGTTCATTTTACAGATGAGGAAACTAAATAGGGGTAAGTGACTTGCCCAAAGTCACACAGCTATCAAGTGTGTGAGGTTAGATTGGACTCAGGTCCTCCTAACTCCAGGGCCAGCACTCTATCTACAGGCCACCTAGCTGCTCTATACAAGATATAGCTATGATTATCACTGTTATGTTTCTTCCTGGAAAAGAGTATTAAACCCTAAATCTGAGTTGTTTCACTCCTCTAATGGCAAAAGGACCAAAAAAAAAAAAAATTAGAGCGCTCTACCTTATAGAGGAGATTTTTCTTCTTTAACATTTTCTCTCCTTACTTTCATTCATCTTACATTAGGGCCAATAGAGTAATTACTGATGGACAAATAAACCCTTAAAGGTTTATTGTAAAAAACTCACTTGTTTGAAGGAAAGCTTCAAGGAATCATATGGCAAAAGCCAAAAATATTTCTATAATGTGAAAAGTCACTTTTTAGTTTCTGTTTCCAGTTCTCCAGTGTTTCTGTGTGGATGCTGAGGCAGAGATTCCATGCCAAATTCTCATAAAGTAAAAAGCTTCTGTCTCCCCGACGCATCCCCTGGTCCTAGATTGCTGTTGCCCAAAGGTTACTGCTGTCTTCTGCCTCCCCCTCTTCATTTCAGAACCAGGGCCAGCGGTGACAAACTCAATGCTGCCAGGACAGTGACCAAGGGAAATAACTCCCCTGCTGCAGGCAGGGACTGACTGACATTGCTAGCTGCCTGCTGATTGTGTCCACCTGTATGTGAGGTCAATCAGCTTGACATGGCTTCTAACCACAGAACAGAAACAAATATTGCCTGTGCTCTCCTGAGACTCCCAGGCACCATTATGTGTTTTCCAATTATTTCTCACAGCCAGTATTAATTTTCCTATTCCATGCGGGGTAGAAAAGTTTGCATAGCAGGTGGGGCTGGCTCTTAGCATAATTGTTAGTGAGGCACTAATACAAGCATTACACTAGAGGGTAGACTTGTAGACTGTCGGAGCTAGAAGGGACTTTACAATTCATCCAATTCCTCCTGTTTGATTTACACAGGAGGAGATCAAGCACCAAAGTCAGGAAGTGATTTGCCCAAGGTGACACAGTAAGCAGTACGACTGAGACTAGATCTCCGGTATCACTACACTACTGCAGTTCCCTGGCTGCACAGCTCACTACATAGACTTTCATGACTTGAAGTCATATAACATCACTGGCACAGTATTAGTGTTAGCCCTTCCTCAACAGAGAGGTGAAGGACCTGGGTGCTAAATATTGCTATCAGATTGTCAGTTTCTGTATCAGCTGGTGTTGCTAAATTGTTTTTCTTTGTGATGAAGGAGAGTTCCATGTGTATGTATGGCTATGGATTGAGGGGGGTGGATGTAGGATGTTGGTAAAGGTCTATAATTTAAAAAAGAAAGAAATCATTGAAAACTTCCATTTAAAGGGAAAGGAATACTAATATTTAAAAAGATGGTTTTTGGTGGTCAGGGAACCATCTGAGACTGAAGGTACTACAAAGTTTCCCAAATGGTAAAAGTCAACTATTCAAATCAGAGTCCAGGTATCTATCTATTTGCATTGCCTACTACATATACACATGTATGTTACACACATACACTTGTGCACATACATACACACATATATATGCAGGTAGAGCAGATTAGTGAACTGCCTGTTCAAGTCTACATCATAGTCTGGACAACACACAGTCTTCATCCATTTGTTCTTCCTCGTTTTGGACATCAGATATTCAATGCAACCTAAGAGCAAATTAGCTTTATCTAATGTTAGGGACACACTGTACCCTTCCCTACTCTATTAGAAGAAACTAGAATGGATTGTTTTTTTCTGGGGCACTGGGGAAATGACTGCTCTATGAGCTGATAGGAAGAAAAAGATGCTCTTACTTGGCTTTATAGGCAAGTAGAGACTGAAACCCACAAAACTAGGAAAAGACTGGAGACAGGGGCACTAACTGGCCCCCTGGAAGGCTCAGATGGATAACTGTCAGGACAAAGAAAGTCCTACTTCACCCAGTAGGGATAAACATAGGAAACTCCATACCACCTCTCCCCTACAAAAGTGAGACTGGTTGAAAATCTAAACAAATGCAAGGACCTAAAGTTAGGCATTAGAAATCATCTAATGCAACTTCCTCATTTTACAAATGAGAAAACTGAAGCCCAAAGAAGTTCAGTGATTTGCACCATCACACAGGTATTAAATATTCAATCAACCACTAAACATTTATTGAGAGCCTGCTATAGTATTGCTGGGCATTGAACTAGGCCCTGGGGGTAGTAGGATAAAAATCAGTCTCTGTTTTCAAGGAGTTTACAATCTATCAAGGAAACAATGTAAAACAAAATAAATATAGAGTCAAGGGAAGATAATTTCAGGGGGGAGGTGACAGTAGCATGGGGGCAGTCAAGGAAAGTTCCTGTAAGAGTTGGGCTTTGAAAGAAGCCAGAGATTTTAAAGATGGAGGTGAGAAGGGTGAGCATTCCGGGGATCAAGGACGGTCTGTGAAAAGGCAAGAGATGAGAAGAGAATGCCATGTATAGGAACAACAGAGAACATGGAATAAGCTTGGAAAGGTGGGTGACAGCCAACTTATGACAGTCTTTACATAGCAAATGAAGGGGGTTGTATTTGATCCTAGAGATACAAGGCAGCCTTTGGAGCAAGGGAAAGACCTCATCAGATTCATTAAGAATATCACTTGCACAACTGTTTTAGAATATGGATTGGAGATGGGAAAGGCCAGGGAGAAAGGTAGTAAAAGTCTCAACTAAGGTAATATCCCTATGAGCAGAGAGAAGGGGACAAATGGGAGAGGTATTTTGGAATTAAAAGTGGCAAGACTTGGCGATATGTGGAGTGAAAAAGATCATGGTGCCATCAATGATTCCAGCACTGAGAACACAAGATAAGCCAGGGTTTGAAGTCAAGTTGTCAGACTCCAAATGTAGGGTATGTCCCACTATGCCCTGCTGTTTCCTGGGGCTTCCTAAAACATAGGGTCACAGAGATTAATAAGATTATTTAGGGATGGATTAGGTATATCCTCAGCCTGTGGGGGATAGTGGAGGACTACTCCCCTTTTTACCATAAGATATTGCTTGATACCTCCATGGAAAGCAGAATTATGAGCTGTATGTAGATCACAGACCTCACCTAAACTGCTACTTCTAATTCAACAAATATTTACTTAACTCTTATAGTCTGCTAAGTGAGTGATACTAAAGAAGAGACATGGTGCCTTTCTTCAAGGAGCTTCTTGTCTAATTGGAGGAAA
Source organism: Potorous gilbertii (assembly GCA_028658325.1). Taxonomy (NCBI): domain Eukaryota; kingdom Metazoa; phylum Chordata; class Mammalia; order Diprotodontia; family Potoroidae; genus Potorous; species Potorous gilbertii. Next base: position 311,095,460 of record CM053769.1, on the reverse strand, counting down.
AAAATACATGTATTTGTTTTAAAAAAGAAAAAATTAACAATATTCTGTCACTTACTACCTGGTTATGGTGCCTTTATTTGGGCAAATCAGTCCTCACGGGGGAGAAAATAGTTTGTGATAGAAACACATGAATTAAAGAACCAAATGTATAACCAATGGAAAGGGCATTGAACTTGGAGAAAGAGGAACTGAACTTTGGGGAGGTCACTATTCCTCTTTGGGTCTCAGTTTCCTCATATGTAAAATTATACTGTTGGGCAAATTGACCCCAGATCCCTTCCATCCTTTGTCTCTCCCAAACAACATGCAATTTAGTGTTCTGTAACATTGGGCTCTTGCTCATTTCACCGTGTTGGAGTGGTAGGACTGTTGGTCGAATTGGTAGCTCCTCTGACTGCCTGGCACTCTCCGGAAGCAGTGATATCCCTAACAGGAAGTCTTGCCCAAGCTGACATTCCCCACTTGGCTGCAGAAGGGATCCTGGGTATGGGGCTGTCTTGTCACTGAAATACCAGGTGCCCAGGAAAAAGAGAGTGGGACGCGGTCAGGAGGGCCAAGGAGGGCGGAGATCAGGAGGCCAGTATCCTTCATTATCATATAGGAGCACCTGGCAAAACAGGTCCCAGCCCTTGAGCTGGGGACAGACTGGGCAGAGCTAATGAAGACTTCTCAGAGGCAGCCCACTCCAGCCCCCAGACAGAGCTCAGCATCCTGCTGTGCACTGACAAGCCTGTTACACTAATTGCGGAGTGGATCTCAGTAGCCACCTCTCAGCACAGGGCTCTGCACACTGAACTAATTACTAGGTTCCAGCACCACATGTCTTCTCAGCATGAGGCCATTTGCCCTATAAATCATCATACATGAGCAGCAGTTAGCTAAGACCATCCAATGATGCCAGGGCCCTAATAATGTCTGTGCATGCCCTTGTGGTCCCTCGGGCTGCACAGCCCACCCCCACCTACTCCCAGGCAATTCCACTTTTTTCAGAGATGAAGGACCTCAAACAGATTCCCTTTTGACTTTTCTACCCTCTAGGTTCCCCTAGTCCTCATACAGGTGGTAAAGTAGAAAGAGTCCTGGCTCTGGGGCTAGAGGACCTGGATATAAATCCTACCTTTGACAGTACCTGGGTGACCTTTGGCTTGCCACTTAACTTCTCTGGGCCTCAGTTTCTTAACCTGTAAAATGAGAGTATTGGATTAGATTCTTCTGGGATCCCTTCCAGCCTTGTAATTTGCCCTGACTAGTCTAGTCATAGAAGGTCTCTCTCACAGAGGGTATCTGCTCTGGGCCCAAGTTACTGTCAAAGGGTAGAACTTGCTTATATCCCTTAGCTGCTACCTACATCTCCAAACTAAATCTCAGTCTCTAAGGATATTTGTCTGGATAAATGATGTCAGCAGGCAGAATGTCTGCAAAGGAGTGTCCCAGGAGTCTGTACCTGGCTTCATATACTTAACATTTTTATCAATGACATTTTATGCATAAAGGCATAAATGGCATGCTTATCAAATTTGCAGATGTCACACAGCCAGAAGGAAGGACAGTTAACTCACTGGATTAAAGTGGTAGGATCCAAAAAGAACTCAATGGACTAGAATATTTAATAAGTCTACAAAGATGAAATTGAGCTGGGATAAATATAAAGTCTTATACGAGGGTATGAGAAATCAACTTCACAAGTACAATACAAAGTTAGATAGCAGTTTGCCTGAAAATAATATAGGGGTTTTAGTGATCTATACATTCACTGAGAATGAATAGTACAATATGGGAGCCAAAAAAGTTCATGTAATCTTACCCACATAAAAGTCAATGCGATATATTGTGTTCAGGTCTGGATGTCCAAGATGATAACTGGAGAGGGGACAGAGAAAGGGGCCAGGACTGTAAGAAGTAGAGACCTGGGGATGCTTAAGCTAGGGAAATGGAAATTCAGGAGGAACATGATAGCAAACTTCAAGTACATGAAGGCCTGTCATGTGGGAAAGGGCCTAGATTTTGTGCTTAGCCTCAGATTGCAAAAGAGAGAAGCAATGAGCTGAAGTTTTATGATGGTAGACTTTAGTTTGATGTGAGGAAAACTTCCCAACAATTAGAGCTGCCAAAATCTTAAAAGGGGCCATCTTGTCAGTAATAATTTCTCCTTCACTGGAGAGCTTCAAGCAGTGATTCTTTGACTTCTCTTCAGGCATGGGGTAGAGGGGATTCTTGTCTAGGTATGAATTAGATTAATTTGCCACTAAGGTCCTAAGACTGTGATTTTGTGAAATCCCAGAGGCAGGGGCAGATCTTCAGAATTCCTGATTTGTCTCCCTGAGAAAGAAGTCATAAAATTGACCCAAACCCAGATTAAATTAGGTTCACTTCATTCAATCAGTATTTAGACAATCACTAATATATGACCAAATCCAAGAGGATTTTGATAAAGTCAGAAAGTCACTGAGTTTGGAGGCGAAGAGCCTAAGTTTGAATTCCAGGGCTCTGCTCCCTTATGACTTGAGAGACCTTGGGAAAAACTTTTAATCTCTCTGGGCCTCAGTTTCTTCCTCTGTAAAATGATGGAATTGGGCTAGAGGGTGTCTAAGGTCCCTTCTGGTTCTAAATACTTTGATCCTAAATAGAACAGCTAGATAATGTTACAGATCTCAAAGGCGTTGGGGTTGGCGTAGGGAAGGGTTCAGACTAAGTGCTGTAGATGCTGACAAGAAAGGAAAGGTGGATATGATGATCCGGAGTGACTTGAGATAGGCCTTGAAGAACAGATAGGCTTTGAATAAGTGAAATGGAGGGATATCCTTTGTCATGTTAAGAGTCTATTAAAGATAATACAAAAAAAGCTACCAAGTTATTGCTATGTCACTTCTCCCACAATGCCACGGGAGCAAGAGAGGATATTTTTAGTGGAGAAATTCTAGTCCATCCAAAATATGACAATGGTGTTCATTAAGTAAAAGCCCAATGCGCCAGGCCTGATAAGGTCTGTCTGTGCCTGTGTGTATGTTTTTACATTTTTTTTCCTATTTAATGTAGCCCAGATGGCAGGAGACAGCGGAAGTCACAAATTGTGCTGCCTGTACGAAGAAAGTCAGAGCTTTGCAGGGAAGGGACAGTTGGCACAAACGGGATTGAGAAATCTCCCCTGCTAGGCTGAGAGGCAACTGAATGGTAGGGTTAGCCTCAGTATGAGACTGCTTCCCAGCACTGGAGTTGAATGGGTTGGACAGTATATCCTTCCTCCTTTTTTAATTGTTGGTTCAGCTTGGCATGCACACATGGACAGTCCCAACCTGGCACTCTCTGCAGGGAGAATGGCTTCCTGGAGGGGGCACTCCAGCAATACCCAGATAAACTGGCAAGTCCCCCACAAGCAACTTGCTCCTTCCTGTTTCTGAGCCTGCCTATAGGGTACTCTAGTCACCTGGAATGACCTCTTCCTCACCAATCCATGCCCTTCCCCTTCTTTAAAATCCTTGTCTCTTTCAGAGGCACTTCCAAGTTACCCCATATGCTCTCACACACTCAAATCCAATTGACATGCACACATAGGCGCACACGTGCACACATGAGTATACTACTGCCCTTGCTTAGCACCTTGTGCTTCATTTGCCCTATATATTTTTTTTACTCATAGGTACCTCATTTTATAAAAATTCTTCAGTCTTTTGAATATGTGTTTAGCCTCCCCCTTAAGACTCTGAATATCAGAAGTTCAGAAAGCATAAAAAAAAAAAACAGACCCTGGACTAAAAGTGAGGAGACATGAGTTCTAAATCCCACCCACCCATCCTCACCTACCTCTAACTTACTATGTGACTTCAGACAAATCATTCCCCATTCTCTTAGCCTTAATTTCCCCATCTGTAAATGGGCATCTTGAACTCAGTAGGATGCCAGACTTCGAAGGGACTTGAGAGAACCAAAGAGAAAACTCTTGAAACTCTGACTTGCATGAGTGAGAGGGTACAAATTTTAGGGGCTCAGTAGCATTTCCCTTTTTCCTCCTGAGGATTCAGGGTACTGGTATATGTCTGGCCTATTTGGAAGCCCGAGCAATCTCTCCAGCATCCTCAGGCATTTCTCCACTCCTTTGAGTTGCCCACCCCGACAAATACACTTCCCTTGGAACAAGGTGTTTCAATTAAGAATGTTTTTAGATCAGATGCTTCTCAGAACCAAAAAAGCTATAGTTTTGTTTTGTTTTTTGATGAGTGGAAGTAAAGGTAGCTTTCTCCCTAGAAGTCTACCTTCCTACCCTGAATCTAGGAGGGATCCCAGGACACATTCAGAGTCAGCAGTGAATTGCTTCTGCAGCACAGAGTGTGACGGAGAAGCCACAGGCAACTTCAGCTCTCCTGGGGCCCAGAACATTGACTCAGCAGCCTCCAGAGCCAAGCTGTTGGCAAGGAGCTCCTCCCGGACATCTGAGCTGAGACAGATAAACCTGAGCAAGTGGAAGGAAAGAAACTGCGTTAATGAATAACTGCAGTAACTGTGTCTTCCAACTAGACTGGAGTCTATCGATTACAGGCCTGCGTGCAGAGCTCAGTGGCATTCCTGGGGCAACTGTAAACTGGGAGTTGTGGGCATCTGTGCCCAAGTTAGTGCAGATTTAGGCTTTCAAGGACAGTTTCCCAGGATTGTTAGAAGATCCCAGAGTGAGAGCAAAGCTCTGCCAATCAAGACTAATGACTCCCCAAGCCCACTTCAGTTATTAAAAGCAAGGGTGGAGCTAAAACCTGCCCCAGTTCCCAATGCCCTTAGGTACAATAAGGCCTCCTGTCTTAGGCAAGTGAAGGCATCGCAGCCCATCCAGACCCAGCAAAGAAGCCAATCCCACAACTTAGATTTCTTAGGGGACAACAAATCATCATGGCAAAAAAGCAAGGGTCCTCGGATCTGGGGCAACTAGGTGGTGCAAAGGATAGAATGCCTGGTGTGGAGTCAGGAAGACTCATCTTTCTGAGTTCAAATGTGGTCTCAGACATTTACCGTTTGTGTGACCCTGGGCAAGTCACTTAAATCTGTTTGCCTCAGTTTTCTCATCTATAAAATGTGCAGGAGAAGGAAACGGCAGACCCCTCCAGTATCTTTGCTAAGAAAACCCCAAGTGGGGTCACCAAAAGTCTGGCACAGCTGAACAACCTCTGACCTGGGAAATTGGATTGACAAGACCTGAATTCAAATCCTAGCTCTACCACTTGCTGTCCGTGTGGCCTTAGGTAAATCATTCAGCTCTCTGGGCCTCCTTTTCCAGAGAGTTGGACAAGATGACCATTAATATACCTTTCAACTCAAAATTCTATGATCCTAAAACAAATCAAAGTCTCCTATTTCAATCAAACCCCAGAATCTGTGGAGCCAAGCAGTGGACAATGGCCTCTGAACAAACACCTGGGGGTCTGCTAAGTGGACACGATTTTCTCCATAGGTTCGATATGAAGACAAAGTAGGTTCTAAGGAGCCCAGTGGGGGAAATGTGGAGATATTACTGGGCTTCTGAGGCCCAGGGGCCTGAGGAGTTATACTCCTCAGCTCAGAGAACACTGCATTTTAGGTCAGAATACTTGAATTTAAATTCTAGTTCTGCTACTTGTTACTGTGCAGTCTTGAACAAGATCTTTAACTACTTATATTTATTTGTATTTTTACTCTTTATATTCATCCTCTATGTGTGTATATGCATATATACGTATTCATATTACATACATTTATTCTGTATATATCTATCAATCAACAATTTGGCACCTACTCTGTCAGGCACTGTGGATACTACTTTGTGTTTATTGTATTTGCTTTCTTTATATTTATTCTGCAATGTTTATATGTTTATATATCTATATACACATTTGTAGTATATATTTATTCTGTGTATACATAAATATATTTCATGTATAGGCATATATCTGTCAACAATTTGGTAACTACCACGTGTCAGGCACTTTATATGCTACTTTGTATTTATCTCTCATCTATATTTATTCTGTGTACATAAATATGTATGCGAAATAAATATATACAGATATATCTACATCATAGATACAAAATGCGTATGTATGCATACAGAATACATATATACAGGATAAACATATTTATTTTGTATTTGTTCTCTGTATATTTATTCTGTGTGTGTATATATCAATGCATGCCACTTTGTATTTATTTGTATTAGTTCTCATTATATTTATTCTTTATACATATATGTAAAGTATATATGTATCCTGTAGAATTTATTCTGTAGATATATATATTCTGTAGAATTTGTTCTGTAGACATTTGTATTCCGTGTATTTATACATATATATGTATATCATATATGTGTGTATGCAAAATAAGGAAAACTAATACAAATCAATACAAAGTAGTATGCATGGTGCCTGACAATGCTTGTTGATTAATTGTACCCTTGCCCTACTTTCTTCATCTTTTCCTCACCTTTTCCTCTTTAAAGAGAGAGGAGGGATGGACCCTGGTTTCCAAAGTACTTTGCAGCTCTGACATTCACTGATCAACCTTAGGAGTCTGAGGCAGGGAAAGAGGAAAACTGATTGGCTGGGACAGCACTCTTGTCTGCTGCCTGTTGGAATGACTGAAGTTTAGTCATGGGTTTAGTCACTAAACCATGCAGGGCAGAAGAGTTCTGGAACAAACACTCGAGTCATATCTGGGTTCTAGTCCTGGTTCTGCCCCTGAATAGCTGTGCAGCCTTGGACAAATCACTTTCCTTCTCTAGGTCTCAGTTTCCTCAGTTGTATTATGGCCAGATTGGGCTCAGTGAACTCAAAAATCCTTTCTTCTCAAACTGACATCTTCAGAGGAGTGGCTGTGGTGAGTTGTTTAGGTGACATTTCCCATCTGTAGCCTCCAGGATTCAGTGCAAGATTCTGAAGGTCAACTCACTTCCTGGCAGACAGTTTCTTGGAACTTCACAGCCCACTTACTTTTTATGCAGAGTCCTTGCTGAGCTGTAAACCTTCCAGGTGTGGGTCTCATCACTCAGGCTTTCCTTTGTTCTGAAAGGAAGAAACCCAAGGAAACCCTTACTTAGTCTTTGGCTTCCTCCCACCTGCTTCTCCACTCCGGACATGGCATCCACTTAATGGAAAGGTTGGTTTGGGGGCTGTGTTGTCTCGTCATTGAGAAATAATTAGTGAGTTGAATGATTCCCTCTCTTCTGAAGGGTTTCTGCTCAGTTCATTTCAAGCCTAGATGAATTTCTCTTCTCAGAGCACTGTGCTAGGTGCTGGGGGCAGATACAAAAATAACTAATCCAATGTTCCCTCAGGATATTTACTTTTAATGGGGGGAATCTCATATGTAAACCACTGGAATTTAGTTCCACTTAGTTCACCCCAATTCCCACTATCATTTTCTATTTTAATTCTTTCACATATGAGGGAGAATGGGATAAGGTTGAAGGAGGAAATCTAGACAAAATTCTGTAAGTAGACTGAAGAGAAAGAGAACACTTTCAGCAAGGCAGATGGGATGGGGAGTTGGGAAGATCAGAGCAGGAGGAGGGGGAGGTGGCACCTGAATCTTACTTTCAAGGAAAAGATATTCATATTATAAAGTCAGTGTCATGGCCTGCCTAGCTCCCTGTCCTCTTATCCTTCTGACTTTCATAGCTCAGCCACTCACCTCTCCCCTGCGGACTCATCCTTGCCCTAGAAGCTCTGACCAATCAATCCTAGCCCTTGGCAGGGAGAATAGAAAGGAAGAAAATCAAGCTGACCTGTGGTAATTGTCCATGTTTGGCCTTCAAATTGGGTTGGTCCCACTACAAAAGTAGATTATCTAATCTTAACTAGACTTTCACTGCAGCAAGGCAAGCATTCTATGTCTCCCTAATGATTCACTATTCTACAGACCTTCTAATCTCACCTCAAGACTCCCACAGCATTCCTTTCCCACCACCTTCTCAGCCCTCACCTCATATTTCACACATGCACACACACTCTCAAAAGAAGACCAACCTGTAAGAGCTCTCTCTTCTCTCCTCCTTTTCATCTCGCATCATTTTGAAGGAAAATGAAAGATGTCTTCATTCTATCCTTCTTTCCCCAAGCCTCTGATGAAAAGGTAACCCTTCTCCTTGACAAGGATAACCCTTCTGCACAAACTCCTGATCCCTTAGCAGCTCTCCAGCAACTTATTCCCACTATCCATACTCTTTCTTAATCCTATCATCCTTCTAGCTATTATCCTATATATTTTCTTCCCTTTATTTCTAACCTCCTTGAGAAAGTCATCTGCACTTAGTGCCTCTACTGCCTCTTTCCCCATTTCTTCTAAACCCTTGCACTCTGGCTCCCAGTCACATCATTCACCTGAAACTGCTCTCTCCAAAATTACCAATGATCACTTACCTGCCAAACTTAATGACTTTTTCTCAATCCTCAATCCGTATGTCTTTGAAGCATTTCATACAATTTTCCTCCTTGATCTTTGCTCCTCTCTAGGTTTCCATGACACCAATTTCTCCTGGTACTCCTCCTATCTGTCTAACTGTTCTTTCTCAGTCTCCTTTGGTGGTTCCTCCATCCATAGCATGTCCTCTAACTATAAAAATTCTGTTCTGGGTCAACTTTCATTTTGTTTCTCTACTATCTTGCTTAGTGATCTGACCAGTTCCAGTGGGCTCAGTATTCATCTCTAGATAGTTGATTACCAGATCAACGTATCCAGCTCTAGTCTCTCTCTTGAGCTATAGTCACACATCTCCAACTGCCTCTTAGATATCTCAAACTAGATTTCTATTAGGCTTCTTAAACTTAACATGTCTAAAGCAGAATTCATTATCCTTTCCCCCAAACTTCTCCCATTTCTGAATTTCCCTATCACTGTGGGGACTACCACCACCCTCTCAGTCACCCAGGCTTACAACCATAGTGTCATCCTTGACTCCTCATTTTCACTCATCCCACATATTCAATTGATTGCCATATCTTATTGTTGCTACCTTTACAACATCTCTCATATCTATTTCCTTCTCTCCACTCACACCCTCATCATTTCTTATCTGAATATTTCAATAGCCTTCTAATAAGTCTCCCTGCCTCCAGTCTCTTCCCTAGGCCAACTGATTCTCCACTCACTTGCCAAGAGAATTTTTCTAAATTACAACCACATTCACACCCTTACTCAAGGACTTTCAGGATCAAATATAAAGTCCTCTATTTGGCATTTCCATTCTTCTTACACTTTACCCCACCCTCACCCCACCCCACCCCACACATGCTGTGATCCAGGGACCACTGGTCTGTTTGCATTTCCTCAAAAACAACAATCCATTTCCTGACCGGCATTGGCACTGGCTGCCCCTCATGTCCAAAATGCTCTGCTCCTCCCTTTCACCTTCTGTTTACTGGCTTCCTTCATACTCTGCCTTCTGCAGAAAACCTTTCTTGATTCTCCCCAGCTTTCCCCTTTCAGGTTTCCTTCATTCATTCCACTCTGTGTATTTTCTGTGCACCTAGTTGTTTACATGTTGTCTCCTCTCCCTGCCACTCTCACCCCTCCATAATGTAGACTCCTTGAAAACAGGCTTTGTGGGGTTATTTTATCTTATTTTGTTTTTCTTTGTATCCCCAGTGCTTAGTATAGTACATGGTACATAGTAAACATTTAATAAATGCTTGCTTCCTGCCAGCTTGCCTGATTGATCAAATTGTTTATGTGTCTGTTCTTGCTCTAACCTAAGTACTTCAGTTCCCCAGCAACTAGATATCTGCCTTCAGCCCAGGTCCCTTTAGTGTCTGGGTGTCCTGTCTGGTCCCTGAGTCTCAACAAGTGTCTGGCTAGCCTGTATTTATTCATCTCATTTCAAAAAATATTTGGTAAAAGATGAACCCACATTGTAGTAATCATGTTGTGGTGAAAAGAATACTATATGTGGAGACAGAGGACTGGCTTCAAATCCTTTCTCCAGTTCCATCTCTCCAACCCCCTCATTTTACAGATGAGTAAGCTGAGACTCAAAAGAGAGAAATGACTTGCCCATGGTCACACAGCTTATCAATGGCTGAACGAAACTTTTTACGCAGCTCTCTGACCCTAAACACAATGTTTAGGTGTGTGTGTGTATGTGTGTGTCTCCATTATGCCATGTTGTTTCTATGGCTCTATGCTACCCCCTCCTCACAGTTAAAGAATAAGGAAAATGAGTTGAATGTCCAGACAAGGAAAGTTAAGAGTGGGGTAAAAAGGGAAACCAGGAATGTGGCCTGGCAGAGGAAGGTCAGTCAAGACAAATCAGCATTTGCCTAGGGCTTACCCATATAGCTGATAAGTGGTAGGTGGATTCTGGATTTGAATCCAGGTCTTTTGATTCCCAGTTTTGTTTTGTTTTTTTGTTTGTTTGTTTGTAGCTAGTTTTTTCTATTTATTTGAAGCGCAGTAAAAAAAATTGGTACCCTTTGAGAATTTAGTGGCACAAGGTACACTGCCATAACTTTAGGGATGTTCTACATCAAAAAGAAAGCTAGATTTTCTCTCTTTTTGAAACACTGAATTACATAATTTTACTCACCCAAACAGATCATTTACAAATATTAGGTCAATAAATTTCTAACATCCATAAAATGTAGCCTTCTTACTAAAATGCAAGAATTAAGAACATCAGTGTCTGAACAAGAAAAGACAAAAAACAAACTGGAATGAAAGCCTAGATATCACATCTTCTCTCCCTCTACCATATCCTGGAGTTTCAGGTCCCATTCCTCTGCCCACCCACAGGCCCAACTCCTCCCTGCCCAAAGCGCTCAGTAGGCATGTCACTTCCCATCATGGTGATTCTCAGTTTTTAGCTGTCATGACCCTAACACTGCCTCCACTATCCTGGCTAGATAGCCTAAGTTTGTTCCTCTTGCATTATGACTACCAGAAATCTTTATGAAACAATCTTTCCTTTTCATAGGAAGATTTTTGTGAATTGATGCAAAGTGTAAGCAAAACTAACTAAACAATATACATAGTGACTACCAAAATGTTAATGGAAAGAGCAACAAAACAAACAAAAGAAATCCAGAATACTAATGTGATTCTAATGACCAAACCTGACTCCAAAGAAAAAATGAAAAAATGTACCTCCCTTCCTTCCAGGGATGAGGGGCTATGTGGAACATCTCACACAGATACTAGAAACATGCTAGTTAGTTTAACTGAGCTGTTTCTTTTTCTCTCTGTTTTTAATTTTTTGTAGCAATGGATGACTACCTGGATAAGGGAGGAGGAAAGTTATATTCAAAAATGAAAAATGTAAAAACAAGACTTCAATAAAAATTTAAAATACAGAAAAATAACAAACAGTTCTTCTATTCATTGATAGCATAAGGGTCATTGCTCTTTGAAACAATGACCATGACACTTTGCTTCTGAATTCCATGGTACTTTGGCATAGGCATCATAGTCTTTCATAAGATTCAGAGCTGGAAAGGACTTCCAGTGTTATTTAGTCCAATCATTTTATTTTACAGATGAGAAAACTAAGGTTCCAAGAGGGGACATGATTTGCCTAAAGGTCATACAGGTAGTAAGTAACAGAGCCAGGATTCAGACTCAGTATTAACTCCAAATCCACATATCAAGAGGTTGTGTCCCCCTTTATTTTGCAGGGGGGGAAGCTGCGGCTGAGGTAACACACATAGCAGAGTCAAACTCAAGTTCTCTGATTCAAATTTAATATGCTTTCTATGAAGACAGATTCAAATTCAGTTGTTGTAGAAAGTATGGGATTTGGAGTCAGAACCTGATGGAAGGAGGTATATGAGTTAACTTAAGTTTCCATCCTTATGGAGCTTCTAGTCTAGTAGGGGGACGCAATAGCAATACAAATAGTTATAATATGAAAACTGCATCAATTTTTATTATTGTTTGTCCTTCATTCTCAGAGAAGACCAATGATATCACAGATGATGACTTGTGTGTAAATGGATTTATCAGTTAGAAACAAAATAAACTATTAGGTAAAGCCTGATGGGTATGATTGTTAGTGACCCAGAGTATCAGAGAAAATTCTCTGGAAGAAGAAACTTTTGAAAGGGTTTTGAAAAGGTAAATAATAAGTGAAATAGGTGAATTCACTGTAGTCATTTCAGTTTTGTCTGACTCTTCATGACACCATTTGAGGTTTTCTTGGCAAAGATACTAGAGTGGTTTGTCATTTCCTTCTCCAGCTCATTTTACAGATGAAGAAACTGAGGCAAACTACTGTCTAGTTTTAGAATTAGTAATGTTTTTATATTCATTTCTGAAGTTTGAGGATCTATACATGTGTCTCAGTGGCAAGAGCACTGAATTTGGAGTCAGGGGATCTGCATTCAGTATCCTTTCTCTGTCAATTATAAGCTATGTAACCTTGGGCAAAGTTCTTCCCTCTCCTGTGCCTCAGTTTCCTCATCTGAAAATCAATAGGACTTAACCTAAGTGACTTCTAAACTATTTTTAAGCTCTAGTCTAAATCTATGATCCTGCAGTCTGTGATCTCTGTGGTTCTTTCTGTCTGGCTATAGATTTTGACTATAGTCATGACTAACAAGGATGTTTGACAAACCAAAACATCCTCCATTGCCAGGCTAGAGAATGGACAGTTCACCATTTCTGGTCTGGGGAAAAGTATAAGGAAGTTATCGCCCTGTTTTGGTGCCATGGTGCCCAGGAAAATAATGAGGCTTTCACACAGTGGTTGATTTCTTGTGTTCTAGGAAGCAGGAATTGTGAGCATTTTCATTGGGAGCACCTGATATTTGGGGAATATGGTTCTGTGTCTCCTAACTAATGGTCTGGTCTCAGTCAATCAATGAAATCCGTGTAGATTTTGCCATGATCATTCTTTTCAGTTCCCCATCCAGAACCCCAGCTCTATCTCTGGAACAAAGAAGGAAGCAGACAAGGCCAGTGTGGGGAGGGAGACAGTGTTTTTTGGTTCTTTGAGTGCCTCTCTACTGTGGCCTCACACCCCGGCTTTGTTTCCTCTCCTCACAGGCTGATGCCAAGATGGTGTGTGATGTGGTAAGTCGAATGGAAGATACAGAGCCCTTTTCTCCGGAGCTGCTCTCCGCCATGATGAGACTCTGGGCAGACTCTGGAATACAGGAATGTTTCAACCGTTCCCGAGAATATCAGCTTAACGATTCTGCCAAATAGTGAGTGTCCCAGGCCTTAAGGGGCATCAGGGATAACATGGGTGGGGAGACTCAGGGCTAGAGTCTTATCAGCTGTAAGATGTTGGAGAAGCCAACCCCCTTCTGAAGGGGGAAGAGGGCCAAGAAAAGGGGTTGGGGAGGGATAAGAAAGAAAATTTAAAATGGAATTTCCCAAAAGGCAGAGGTTATGCTAACATTACATAGTACAAAGTACATCATAACCCACATATGGCATCTAGCTCAACAACTCTATTTCTATTGAGGACCCCTAGCAAGCAGGAACCATGTAAAGGGAAAAAAAACAACCCATTTTAAGATGTTCTATTTGCTTTCAAGGACACACGAAACTTTCCATATTCACCTACTTTTAAACTTAATGCTAGGGACCATAAAATTCTAATCAATAAATCTGATGAGAGATTAAAATACATACTTCATTTCTATATTATGCTCAACTAGGTGAGGGGATAAAGACAAAGCAGAAACAGAAACAGAGAGAAGAGTAGCAGAGATAAAGAAAGACATGCACACTCATCTGAGCTATATAAGATATCATCACTAAAGACTTTTTAAAAAAAACTTTTAAAATCCCAGAAACCTCATAGATTTAGAGCTAGAAAGGACCAGAAAGATCATCTAATCCAACCATCTCATTTTATAGATTATGTTACACTTTTTGCAATGTTGACCATAAATAGGTACCTCCTTTTCATACTTCACAGGCTGGATGAAATTAAGCTAAGGACCAGATCTACCTTTTGAACTGGAGGTCTCAGATACCTGGTATTAACTCATGATAGCTAATGACTATAAGCTAAAATGTTGCTATCTAAGCTTCCAAAAAGTATACCACAGGAGCTTTGGGCCTGGTAATTTATTTAAGGCAACAAAGATGCCTTCAAACTAAAATCCTAGAAGCCAGGTATATACCACCAACATTAATCCAAATCACTCGGAAATAAGTTAACCTGAACCCAGTATTGGACACATAGTAGGTCTTAATAAATGCTTTTTGATATATCTTCCTCCCAACTTTATTCACTCATCATTATCCAAGTATATAGTATGTCCTGGCAGTGATAGTATGTCATTATGACAAGTAGTCCAAAAGGAACTTCAGTGACACCAAAAATGCCTACATACCAAATCTGTAAACCCAGGCCTTTAACAGAACTTGAGCCCAAAACTTGTGACTCCCACAAGACAGGTCTTCAAGTCACTGCCCAGTGGGTCCATAGAGATGCCCCTGGGTATCTATATTCAGAGGCTCCTCACCCAGAGCCCATTGCCAATGCCAGAGTGGTAGATATCAGATTCTAGTCCTTCTCATGAACCTGAGGCCCATGACATGCAGATAATATCTCCATAGAAAAAAGAGATTACAGATTGCCCCTCTTTAATGGCACCTTTAATAACAATATTGTGCTGGGTAGGTTCCATACTCCACTCTGGAGGGCTCTGATGTGTCCTAGACATGGAGAGTGAATTGGCCTGGAGCCACTATAGGGTATTTCTTGCAATATAAAAACTCCCCACTTCTGCACATCTTGATCTGCTACATGTCAGGAGAGAATTCATGGTTTCAGTGTTGTAACATATTCCCACCCTAAAAGGTCTTTTCACAGCATCTGCCCTAATCAAAACATCTGGTTCCCTGAAATTTATTTCACCTAAGGAAAGTCTTTAATTTGGGTTTGTGATGCCTGAGGAGTCATGTCTAGAAGACATTCAAACCCCTTGCCCTCCACCAATTCCAAATCCTGTAGATTGATCTGGAAACATAAGGAGGGAATTCAAATCATAAACGCACAGACAGAGCTGGGAAGGTCCCTGGAACACAAAATTTTAGAGGGTGGAAGCAACCTTAGAACATAAAATGTCAGTGCTAGAAGAGACTCGGGGAAACCCTCTGGTCTGCCTCTCTCACTTGAGAACAAGAGAGTTCTAAACTTCAGACTTCTCTAAGTTGTATATTGAATTAGTGAGAGAGTCAGGATGTGGACCCAGGACTTCTAATCCAAGCCTGGTGCTGTCTCTGCAAGACCAATAGGTTCATATTTTAGACTCTGGAATTGACACGACACAGTCATGTTCCTAGAGAATCCCCTTGCTTCTGTGATCTGGAGTGGCTGCCTCTCTGGAAATGTCATTACAGAAGCCATTTGGCTAGCTAGAGAAGCCTGGGACCAGTTCTCAGAGCCCCTGATAGCATTCCACAAGGACCCTTGTCTTTCCTCTCATCAGATCTTACTGTCTCTTGAGGTTCCATTCTTCCATGCTGACTGACACACAAAACCTCCCTCTCTCTTGGGTGCTTTCTCCTTCCCCTCTTGTATTGCAAGAGGGATTTGCTCTAGTCTGTGACTCATTCCTCTAGAGCTCTTCCTGAGCCCCCAGCCATGAGTTACCCTTGGCATGCAGTATTGGTAACATTAAGCATGAGCAGGTTCTGCCTATAAGCCTTGAATCTATACCAAACAGTTCCTCAAGCAGGGGATACCCTGGGGGAAGGAGAGGGAACACAGACCTGGAAACAGCAGCTGCTGCACAGTGCAAATTATAAATCAACTATTGAAGGTTAAAAAAAATCTTCCCCAAAATTAGAGTCAACTTCCATGCTAGTCTGCTGGCAACTGAGGGCTTTCTACTCCATCTTACATCAGCTACAGTCTCCCAGAGTTTGTTTCTAGGGAGATGCTCATAGACTAAACCAGGAGGCTGGAGTGTTAGTCACCTCTGCTCCTTAGCTCAGCTACAGCTGCCCAGAGTAGGACCAGGACAAGACTGGACTGTGATATTAAGAAAAAAAATATTCAAGTTCATTTATACTCAGAATTGATGTGTAACCTTTACTATGTAGTAGTTATAGGGCCAAAGAACTGTGATCTCCCTTCAGTCTAGAATCCATCCCTAACTATTCCCTGCCCAGAATATGCCCATCCCTGTGCTGTTTTCTGATCCACTGAGGGCAGAGCAACCTCACTGAGATTAACAACTGTGGAAAAACTGTCCCCTGTCAGTGAATTAGACATCCTTCCTTTTCTATAATACCTCTGTGGTTTGCAGAGCACCAGGATCATGCCCAAGTGGAGTCAGCATGACCATTGCTAGAAACTAAGGGTGAAAGAAGCACTAGCCCAGGGTTTGAGACTTCTGTTGCCTTCTTGTCTTAGTGTTACCAGCAACTAGCTCAGTGCCTTAATTATCAATAATCTCTTAACAGATGTTTGTTGGGGCAGCTTGGTGGTGAAGTAGATAGAGCAGCAAATAAGCTCAAATAAGGAGGACCTGAGTTTAAATTCAGCCTCAACTGTGTGACCTTGGGCAAGTGACTTAACCCCATTGCCTCAAAAAAAAAAAAAATAGGTGTTTGCTGAAATGAATGAGTAAAGCATTTATTAAGCACTTACTATGTGAAAGTGCTATAACTAAGAATTAAGAATACAAATAGAAAAAAAGACTTTCAAGGAGCTCATATTCTAATGGACTGAATTCTGATGGCAGGAGATCTGGATTCCAGTTCTGACTTTATCACTAGCTTGCTGTGTAACTGTGGGCAAGTCAACTTTTCTTGGCTTCAGTTTCCTCATGTGTAAAACTGAGATAATCCCTGACTTCCCAGTTCCACAGGAGTAATGTGGGTGGTGATAAAATGAGATGATACATGAGAAAGGGCTTCCGAAAGTGAAAAGCCCTATTCCAATATGACTTTATTATTAAAATAACCATCATAATGCCCTACATTTCTTAAGTGCTTTAAGCTCTAAAGGCTTAAAATTGCCTTGTAAAATAGTGAGTTTCTACTCGCTGAATGCCTTTAGGCCAAGGCTAGATGACCATTGTGAGTACTTTTAACTCCGTGAGTCAGTGTTTCCATGTTTCTGTTAAAGTTATTTTCTTCACAACAACCTTATGTAAAGGTTAGTGTGAATATTATTATACTTGTTTTATGATGAAGAAACTGAGTCTCCCAGTGACTAAGTGAATTGTCCACAGTCACACAATAGGGATATATCTGAGCTCGTATTCAACTCCAGGAATTCTAGCTTCAAGTCTGGAGTTCTTTCTTCTATAATAGCTCTTACTTACATAAGCACTTTATAGTTTACATATACTTTTGGGGGATGTGATTTTGTTCTGAGCCATTAGCCACTTATAAGTATTTACAAAATTTGTAAAATTTATAAAATTTATAATTTTTAAAAGAATTCATAAAATAAAACTATTTAAAGTATTCCTCAAAACTGGGAATGGGTTACATGACTGAGGGGCTGAGTGCTGAAGGGCTCAGATAGCTTTCAGGGCCCTGGCCCCAAACCCAAACATTTCAATTGATTCAATTCCTTCAGTCTGCTTTGGGAACTCCACAGTCTGACAACTCTTTTGGAGTAGCTGCTGAAAGAAGGTCAGACATAAAGGAGATAACAGAGAAAAAGGGAAAACCAAGATATTCCACGTCCAAATGCCCCAAATGAGCACTTGGCTCGCTGTTGCCCGCCAGTAACAGAATTCAGCCACTCCCCAAGAGCAGGAGAGGAGCACTGGGGAAGCCTGTGGTAGCGTTAATGCTGCATCCAGCCACCAGGGGGTGCATGGGAGAGGGCTTTCAGCAAACTCAAAAAAAGAAAAGAAAGAAAACGGAATCCTGCAATGTCAGAGCTTAAGAGACCTTAGCAATCTTCATTTTACATATGAGAAAACAGAGGCCCAGAGAGAGAAAGGACCCTACCCGGTGTAACACAGCCCGGCTGTGGCAGAGCCAGAACTGCCAGCTCCTGATTTCCAGGCTAAGTTTCCTTCCACTCCCTTGGGCTACCTTCCCCTTGTTCTTCGTTTCAGCAAACACCCTGTTGTATCTCACACAGGGATGGAAAAGAGGAGGAAAAAAAATGTCGGGATCCGCTCTCCTCAGATTCCATCAGAGGAGTCAGTTTTGAATCTCAGCTATGCTCCTGCCTGCTGATATTATAAATGTGGTATAGTCACTTTGCTGAGCCTCAGTTTCCCAACATGTAAAAAGAAGCAATTGGATTGACTGGCCTCTAAGGGCCTTTCCAGCCCTAGATCTGTGAGTCCATGATCTCAGAGTCCAGATTTTATAAACAGAAAAATGAAGACTGTCTGTCTTTCAGGGCAGTCCCATAGCGCTTTGACCACACTACCTACTGCTCAACAGGGAAAGAAGAGGGTATGGTGTTTTTGCTAAAAAGGTTATTGAGGTTTTTTTAACCACAGATTCCCCTTGTACAGCCAGCCCTTCCAGGACATTCATTCAAAATACAATTCCATTTTTAAGCATTCATTTTACATATGCCCTTTCAAGAATTTATCTGTTACTTTCAGTGAGATTCATCTTTATCCTAAAGAGGCAGGAATCTTAGGATCATATGATTTGATTATAGGCTCATAAGACTTAGGGCTAGGAAGAACCACAGAGCTCATGGGATATGTGTGATCCTCTGAAGGGGAACAGGCTCCCAAAAATATAGCTTCTCCCTTCAATTGTAGTGTCAGTGAGCCTTAGGCTATCATTATCACAGAGTACCAGCTTCCTCTTCAGCCCTTTGTCTCCAGGATCAATCAACCTATCAACAAGCATTTATTAACTACCTACTATATATATGTCAGGCACTGTGGTAGACAAAAATGGACTAGTGGCTGCTCTCAAAGCATTTAAAGTGACCAGCCTGATCTTCTGGACTCCTGTCCAGTTTCAGCCTTGAGCCAGATATCTGTCAACAATTTACTACCCTCCTTATGCCTCAGTTACTCACATTTGCTCAGTGGAGAGAATCCAGTTATGTCTCAGAAACATAACTAATGTCTCAGAGACATCAGGAGGATTTCTCCTATTAGGACAAGCTAATGAACAAGACCTAGGGTTGAATGAAAGAAGTGATGTCACAATACCTTTGCATCCTGGTCATAGGAATTGAGGAGCGAAGAACTTGAGGCAGTTTCTTTAATGTGTGGCTTCCGGACCAAATCTTTCATTCACAGGGAAAAGAAAGGACATTTTGAAACCTGCTCTCCAGCATTCCTTTGTATCTGCTGAGTTTATGGTTCTAAAAAACCACACTGAGCACTGGGTTTCATAGAATTATTGGTTTTAGAATTAGAGGGGACTTTAGACATCATCTAATCCAACCACAGAGAAGAAAACTGTGACCAGAAAGGAGGAAATATCTTGCCCAAGACTATGGAACTTTAATACCCAGTAATAAAGAGGGACAGCAGTGGGGCAAAGGGATAAAATAAAATCATGAATAAAGGTCTGGATTTGGATTCAAAGGACCTCAGTTCAAATCCTGGCCCTGTCACCCACCCCCTGTGTGACCTTGGGCAAAAGATCTCTCTGGGGCTTAGTTACTTCATATATACAAATGATGGTGTTAATATCCCTTCTATCACTAAATCAACAATTCTACAATGAGGAAAGTAACAAAATCAAAATTGAGCCATGGTCTCTGCTTCCAAATCCAGTGTTCTTGCCTCTGTACTATAGTACCCTCCTCAGACTGAGGTCCATCCCTTACCCCAGGAGGCCAGTCAGTCAACTGACTAATAATGAGTTAAGGGCCTATTATGCGCTAAGCACTGTGCTAAACCACCAGGCAGATTATTTTCCTCCTCTCCCCCTTCCACCCACATTCTTGGCTTCCTCCAAGGGAGGAATAGCACGAGTCCCCTCCAGTGGAGTGCACTCTGCACAACTGAGAGCTGATTAGCTGAAGGAAATCTTGCTTTTCCCCTGGCTCAATCACTTCTCCCCTCTCTGGAGCCCACTGTTGCCCCCATGTTTCCCACACCTTTCCTGTCACTAATCTAGGCGAGTCACAATAAAAGGGAGTAAGATGCTGAAAAAGCATTAATGAATAGCACGACACCATAAACAGCCTCTGTTCTTAGAGCTAAAGGAATATTAAAAGCTATCCAGTCCCCGCCTTTTATTTTACAGAAAAGGAAGCAGGTCCTTTTCCAAGGTTACAGGGAGTAAGAAGCAGATCTGGGCTTTGGACGGGTCACACGCTCTTTCCCCTGCACCATTGTGCCTCTCTCAGAGGACCTAGTTTCATATGGTTAATGTGCTTAATAATACTTGTAATACCTATCTCACAGAGTGCTTTTTTTAAGCACTTTATAAACCTTTTAAAAACTCCAGAAATGTAAACTGTCATTGTTGTTATTGGCTATGTTCTCGCTGGTTTCCAGGCTCTTGCCAAAGGCTATTTTCCAAGATCATCAGTTTCCTTACCAGCTCAACCTTGCCTTTAATGCACTTGCCTGTAGGCCTGAAGCAGCTGGGACCAGTTTTTATCCTTAGAGTACCATAGCTCTAGAGCTGGAAGTACTAGCCTGGAGGACTAGACTTTTCTGGGAAGGAGCAGGGAGGGGTCAGTGTCCCACATACCTGCCACATGGACTCACCTATAACCATCAAGGGGATTGTCCCAGGAAAGCACAACGGGGTCAATTGTGGAACAGTAGCATCTGGGGAAAGAAATGAGTCCTGCAGCATCTGGGAAGGTAGGTGGGTGGGTAGATACCCAAATGAGCTTAGGGACATGATGGAAAAAAAAAACTAGGAATTCAGATTGGCATTGCAGCTGGGGTTGGACATGGTTACAGGGCAAGGAGTCATTTGCCTCTCTCCTATGAAGGCTGAGGAATTCAGCCTATTCATACAGAGCTTGTGTCCTAGCACAATTTAGTGAAAAGAACATTGGATTTGGAGTCAGAGGACTTGGATTCATATCTACACTATGTTATTTACTTCCCTGTATGACCTCAAGTAAAATAGTTCACGTCATGTATAAAATGAGAGCATGACCTGCATGACTTCTAAGGTCTAAATCCTAGGATACTCTAGTCTGTATGGTCATGTCTTCCTGCCACCATTAGTGATTCTTCCTGTTGTCTTAAGTCTGAGCCCTTCTAAAGTCCTGAGGAAATCAGGTCCTATAAGACACAAAGCAAACTTTTATGTATGTCTCTTCTCCCTTTCTGAGTCTCAAGATGAGAGAATTCCCACCTTCCTGAAAGAAAGTTCAGCCAAGTTGTCCTGAAATAACACACCCTATCCTCAGTGTTTGTAAGGACATTTCTGGTGGAATAACTAAAGTAGAACTCTCTACCAGTGAGAAATAAAGACAGCAGCTGGGGTGTCAGAGGCCATAAAATTGAGTATAAATCCCTGTCTAGTTGAACATTTCCAGCTAAGTCTGCATGGCACAAAGTTCTTGTGAGGTTACACCATACTTGAACATTCATTCCTTGAACAAACACTAAGTATCTACCATCAGTACAGACCAGTATTGAGTGCTGATGGAGAAACACAAAGGAACCTCAAGAAATTAATTAAAAATATTTTAAAAATTGAAATACACATTATCACATGTTTAGTGCTTTAGAAAGTAGCACATAAATGTTATGGGAGACCCCAATGGAAGGAGCTTAGGACTTTACCAGGAACAGTCATAAGATCATTGGTCAATCAATCAGTCAACATGTACTAATTAAGCACCTATATGTGCTGGACATTGTGTTAGCCATTGAGGATTCAAAATGAAACAGTCCCTGTCCTTAAGCTGCTTACCTTCTATTAGCAGTGCTGAAGTTGAACTTGGAGTAGGGTATTTGCTCAGGCTAGCTGGGATCAGGACTGGTTAAAGGAAGGAAAAGTCAAGTCAAGGATGTGTGTAAGCCAAGTATCAGAGTAAGAAAGGTCATTCCCACTTCGGAGAGGGAGACTTAGTTTCTATTGGCCAGAGGCTCCAGTAAGAACCTGTAGCCTACAAACAGCCTAATCAGTGCAACTGAGCTGGGCCTGCACAGAGGTGGTAGGGAAATTCTGGATACTTTGGACACACGAGAGCGACTGAGACAATGAAGGATCACTGAGGCAAGATAAGGAGCCATGTGCTTAGAGAGTTTTCTAAGAGTATCCTTGTCATATACATGAGCAAGCATGTTCCTTTTATGTTTTGTCTTTTTCCAGCTACCTAGACAGCTTAGATCGAATCGGAGCAGGGGACTACCAGCCCACAGAGCAAGACATCCTCCGAACCAGGGTCAAAACCACTGGCATTGTAGAAACCCACTTCACCTTCAAAAACCTCCACTTCAGGTAAGGTCAATGGAAAATATCCATGTATTTGGAAAGTGTCTCAAGGCAAATAGATGGGCCATCCAGATAAACAAGGAGTAACTTCATGACCAAAGGGGTCAGGTCAAGCTAGTGTTAAGAGATCTTCAACTTTATCCTCCTCCTCTGCTTCTACTGTAAGGGAGCTGCCATTCAAGTCAACTTAGTTAGCATGGACAAAACACTAGCTGTTTTCTCAGATATATGCTGGATACTGGAGGGTGAGGGAGGAGGTATAAAAAAGGGGCAGATGTGAAGTCTGTCCTCAAGGAACCTGATTATGGAGGTAGGAATTACACATATGGAACAATCAGAGATTATGTTGTTATACCTTGTATGTTAAGAAATACAAGGTATAATATAAAATGAACATTGATTGAAGGAATAAAAGGAGGGGAAAAGGTGTTTATCCTAGAGAAGGGAAGATTCAGGAGACTTATGATATCCATGGTTTGGTATTTTGGAAGTCTATTATTTGGAAGAGAGATTAGGCTTGTTCTGCTTGGCCTCATGAGGCAGAAGAGCAATGGGTAACAGCTGGAGAGAGGCAGACTTAGATTTGATGTAAGGAGAAACTTCCTGATAATTAGAGCTAGACTGAAGTGGAATAGGCTGTCTTGGGAGGCTGTGGGTTTCCCCTCCCTGAAGGTTGATCTTTAGGCAGAAGCAAGATGGCAGCTCGGGAAACCAACCAGAGTAGATAGCCACCGTGGCTCTTCCAACTTTAAGATTCTGTGTTAGTCTAAGAGTCCAACAAGTATCTTCAAATTGATTTGGGCTGGAATGATCAAAGGAGGTTTCAATGGGGTGGGCCATGGGCCGGAACTTGAAGGATGGGTAACATTTGTATGGGTGGAGAGGAGCAAAAGTGGACAGCACACCAGATGTGGGATCAAGTAATGCTGTGGAAATTTTAACCTCCAGAGAAGATCAGCTCTCTCTGAGCAGAGGAGGTGTCATTTCAATGAATTGAGCAGAATGGGGTTGGAGGAGAGATAGAGGAAAAATACATATTGTCAGCTCCCTAAGAAAGGGATGCCTCCACCTGTGCTCATACAGGCCCAGATATTGTGAGAGGGTCCTCGAGGGTCTGGTGTGAACACATCTGGGTAGAAACAGTCAGGGAAAAGAACCATATATGTCTTTCTGGTAAACATCCCCTTGAAAAATCCAGAGAAAAGAATGAAGCCTGAGAGAAGGGTGAATATAAAAGGTAGGGCTCTCAAGTGTCCTAAGCATTGGTGACAGCTGGCTGAAAGGAGGAAAGGTTTCTTTGGAAGGGCCTTGCAGAGGGTGTGGAGCTTGCACATTGGATTTCTCTCAGGACTAAGGGAAGAAACAAAACAGCTGCTGCCCCATTTTCTACGAAGCTCTGTTCTCCCAGTCAGGATTCTTAAGATCCTGCCAGTTCTGTTCTTTCACTGACTTTGAATATCTATATCTCTGTATCTTGGGCTGGGGAGGTGGGGCAGCAGGTTGGACAGCCCACATGCTCCAGAGAGATCCCAGGAGAAGTTGCTGATATGAGAGAAACAGGGCTCCTTTAATGACCCATGGGAAGCTGTGGTAATTGTCCCAATTCACAAAAACTATTGAGGAGGACACGCGGTGGGCCTAAGGGATGGACAACTTTGCCCTACAGCCCAATAATCTCTTTCATGTTCAGAAGGTCTAAAACTGTGGACAAAGAAGAACATAGCCATCCTCCTCAATAGAGGACCCATCCCTGAGAAACCTGATTGCCCTGCCATTGCTGTTAAGACAGGCTTTGTGCCAAATGTACCCTGACTACTCTGCATGCAATGTTTATGGACAATGTTATTAAGAGTCCATAGCTATCTGTGAGGATTAGAGACACCTCCTAGTTGCCATCAGAGGCTGGGCCCACCCTGACCATGAGCTGGATGAATCCTGTTAGCTACTAGATTCATGAAAGATGGTCCAGGGTGGGATCATGGGGCTGGAGTCAGGTGATTTCTGAGCCAATGTTTCTCCAGGACCATTCCCAAAGCTACTATTGTTTAGGGGGCCTGGGAAAGACTGGAAGGTTGATTTGACATCAGATTGATTTGGTTTGTTCACTCCCAATTTAGGTTGCAGATCCTAAGAGCTAAGGCTGTGGCTTTCTCTGCATTTGGGGCAATGCTAATCCTGCCTCCCAGAGCAGCCCAGGTTAGCCTCTCTGTTGCAGTCAGTATGGATGCTCTGGGGCTATTGTGTCATCTGTAAGCTTCTCCCATCATCATTCCCCAACCTCTTCCATTTGTTTTGATTGAGATCAATGAGTTTAATCCAGTTTTGAAGAAAAATGAGGTTCTCCTTCCATAGGGTTTTACTGCTCCTGTCCTTACACATACTGAAAGGAACAGGACCAAGGAGTCAGGAAGCTGAGGTCCTAGACCAATTCTGCCCCTACCTTACTATGTGACCTTGAAATTGTGACTCCCCACCCTGGGTCTTAGTTTCTTCATCTATAAAATGAGGATAATATTGCTTCATATTTTAAGGGGTGAAGACACGATAGCTTCAAAAAGTTAACACTACCATGTAAATGTCAAGGTTTGTCATTCTTATCTTGAAAGAAGGGGGCTCCCCAAGATATTTTTAGGTTCATCCCCAATGAAATTATCGGAATCTTGAGTGTGATCCAAAGTATTGTACTCTTCTGTACTCCTCAAGGCTTTGGGACTCACCCTAGAAGAACAGCAGTTCAGAAATCAAGTGAGAGGGCACTCACTTTAAACAAGAAAAGTTTTGAGGAAAGAAGGTTTTTATGGTTTACCTGTCAGATGTATTCTTGCCTTCAAGAGACATGCCAAGCCCTGGGACAATGGTTCTAAAAAGAAATTCTCAGTCTCCTGTCCCCTTCTCCCATATACATCATCATTATGAGGAGGGAGTAGGGTAAAGGTTGGCGATTCAGAGAGAGGAAGTGACCTAATGCTCCAGTCTGCTGCCTCAGTAAATGGAATCATCTTCTACTCTCTCCATCTCTCTCTGTTTCTCAGGCTGTTTGATGTTGGGGGCCAGAGATCTGAACGCAAGAAGTGGATTCACTGCTTCGAGGATGTCACAGCAATTATCTTCTGTGTCGCTCTGAGCGGTTATGACCAGGTGCTCCATGAAGACGAAACCACGGTGAGTGCACCTCCCCAGGAGGACATTGGCCCTGGGCCTTGTCCTTGGCTCTTGGTGGGAGCTTAGATCCTGGCTAGGGGGTAAGTTCTCTGTGGTCCACCCCAGAACTTGAACCTAGAATAGGGAAGAAGGAAGAGTCAGTTTCAGTTAGTGTTGAACACAAGGTAGGGGTGTCTTTGTTAAAGAATGCTATGGATTTCTGGTTCCTGTTTGGCAAAGGTCACCACTTAAGAGCCAATGCAGAAAAAGGAAAAAAAAATGACAACACTCAGGAAGACTGAGATTGCCATAAAAATTCCCTGTAGATTTCTTAAAAGAAGTTAGGCCTCAGGAATCAGCACTTTGCTACTGAATCATGTAGTTGATCAGAAAGAAATCAGTCAAACCCTAAAAGAAGTCAGTCTGTTGGCAAATAAAGAAAACACAATGGAAACTATGGTCCATAGCCATGGTAATCCCCTCTTAGACTTTGCCAGGAAAACCATTGGTGACTGTCCCTTGCCAGAAAAGCCAAGGTCTTCAGAGAGTACTTGATTCTAGATAGTCTAAACTAATGAATGTGGTGCTTACTGAAACTTGATCTTAACTGGTTCATGTTCTAGTCAGAAGAAAATTACTTGATACTATCTGATACCAGCCTTAATCTAGAGCAATTGTTCTTAACCTGGATTCCATGAATTTTTTTTTTAAAAATATTTTGATAGCTTCATTACAATATAATTGGTTTCCTTTTTTAATCCTATGTATTTTATTTTATGCATTTAAAAAAATGTTCTGAAAAGGGGTTCATAGACTTCACCAAACTGCCAAAGGGTCCATGATGTAAAAAATGGTTAAGAACTCCAATGTCTGGAGCGACAAATATAGTTTCAAGGATGGCAAAACTTCCTGCCACCAAAATGCTGTGAGTTAGTCTTCCTACAGAGCATTCTTTAGAGTCCTTTCATATAACCATATCCCATCAGAGTACACAGCAGAGGCCTTGCTCCCACACTGGCCTGCCTGCTTCAATCAATATGGCAGCTGTGGAAAGCCAGTGTGGTGTCCTGGATTGACCTTTGATCCAGGAAGACCTGAATTCAGGTCCCACCTCTAAAACCTACTAGCTTTGTGACTCTGGACAAGTCATATAGCTTCTCAATATCTCAGGTAGCTGGCCAAGATGAAAAGTCACAGAGTAGGTGCCGATCTGCATTGGCAAATAGGAAGTTCCTTACTTAAGTGAAAATTACAGGTTTGATCAAAAAACAACATTCCTACCCCTCACCCCTCAAAATGGGCACTGTACTCAGAGCAACCAATGAAAAATAAATGTTCTGAGGGCATTGTCAGAGGTAAAATGGAAGCTGGGGTGACATCATTTGTACTTTTATGGGAAGGCAGTGGTCACTTGGTTCATTTGTCTTCAAAATGAGAAGTGAATAGGCCATTTCTTTTATTGAACCCTACATGCTCCCTACCAGCGCTGATGATGGTGTGGTAGGGAAGTAGCAAGATATGAGAGAAAGAGCCCTGGAACAAGAGTCAAGAGATCTGAGATATAATGTTGTTTCTTTCACCTGCCCCCTATATGACCTCAAACAAGTCACAACCTCTCTGTGCCTCATGTTCTCCATCTGTCAAATCAGGATGAACTTTGCCCTGCCTCACTCCTTGTTATAAGGATCAAATATAACAGTGGTCACAAACACTCTTTTAAAAGTGTAAAAGTACATTGAAGATGTAAAATAGGATTGGTATTGTGTGTGTGTGTGTATGTGTGTGTGTGTGTGTGTGTGTGTGTGTGTGTGTGTGTGTGTGTGTGTGTGTGTGTATAGAGGAGACACTGCTTGGGTAAATTGAAATGGACCACTTTTGGTTGCTGGGTGTTCCATTATGCCCAGTATACATATCCAGGGCAAGCTCCATTCCTCAGCCCTAATCTATCTCTGATGCTGGGCCTTCACCACCCATCCTGCCCAAGAAAAGGGGCTTTATTCAAATTCTGCTATGCTAACTTCAGAGCTAGACACATGGTAGGGACTTGGAGATGGAAAGATGTTGAAACTCTTTTTGAAATTCTTTCATCCTGTGGTTCTATGGCTTCTCCCAGTAAGTTGCATGGAAAAGATGCCTGAACCCACAATAACATCCTCTGACAGTAGGGAGGGGCCATCAGATATTGACCTCCTCTTTGTCTGAGTCCATGTGGATTGCTTTTCAGGAGGGTATTGCCCAGGACTTCCTGAAAGCCAATCAGTGTTTTCACTGGTCTTTGGTTGTCTTGGATAGTGGAAAAGAACTATGCATCCCTGAGGAATAGATGAACTAGTCCTTTTATTGAACTGATGCTCACTCCTCATTAACAGTAACAAGGGGCCATCTTAAGGGACCATCTCTGATGAGACGGGGAGACTGTCAGGATAAAATGGGAGGACCTTTGGATCAGAAGTCCGTTGATCTGTCCTGGTCTTGGCTCTCTTACCAGTTCACTGCATGAACTTAACAAGTCACTTAATCTCATAATCTTACATAGTATTTGGGTCTTCACCATCCTTACTGGAATTGGAAACTGTTTCCAGGGTCTGCCTTTGGCATCATACATACAAATAGCCACTTTTATGCTTTATACTTTAAGCAGTAGCAGAACCTGCCTAACTTGCAAGATCTACACACCATTCTTCTGATGTTAAGTCCCAGAATCCACATATATAAAAGTAAAGAACAAGTATGGAGACCTTAGACAGTATAAAAATAGATTGCAGACAGGTATACACTGTAAGGAGAATGAACAAAGATTATTTCTATCCCAATGGCGTTGTGTTTTTGGAAGCTGAGTGGGCTAGAAAGGACTGCAATGAGCAATGGAGACTTGGGGTGACATAGGGCTAGTGGGTCAGGCTGGACTCAGCAAAGATGGGATGGTCTGGGATCAGGTATAAAGGGCAAGAGGATGGAGACTGGATTGCATTGTTGAATGCCTTTAATTCACTCTACTATAATATCTAACCTACCAAAAAAAAGTCCTCATGTTTGACCAAAGTGAATTTATAGTCATATTAACAATAGAAAGGGGTTCTTGGTTGTGGAAGTTGCTTGTAGCACAGATATGTTTCTAGAACTAAATGTGAAGTGTGGGCTGGAAAAATAGATTCAAAAATCCAAACGAACTTTTAGAAATGGCTCCGTAGTGATGGCAAGACATCTGGGCAGCACCATACCATCTGAGTTATGCTACAGGTAACCTGATGCCTCTGGACTAATCCTGGAGGATCCAAGTTCTAAGAGTATCAACCCAAGGTGGTCCTACATGAGGTGTGGAATCCAGAATTTCATTCTAGTTCCTAGCATACTTTGGTAATTGTGGGTCTTGTCTTGGCAATTTTATCTTTTCTCCGCCAGTCATGAGCTGATGACAAGGGTTCCTGGGCAAACATATTTCTCTCCTTATTTCTGTCTTTTTCTTCCTGTCCTCCCCCTCTCCCTTGCCTTTCTAATATTCTTTCTGCCTCTTCACTCCTAACCAGAGCCCAGGGAGAGACTGAAGGGAGGAGTAGCAGGGATGATTGATTGGTTGATGAAGGGGAACAATCCCAGCTCCTTTCTTACCTTCCCCCACCTTTAGACTCTGGGGGTAACCAAAAGGAAAGTCTCCTCCCACATTCCTTTCTTCCTAACAGCCAGCCTCTCCCCACCTTGAAGAATGTCACTTTAAAAAAAAAAAATTAAGCACTCAAGATGTCAAAAATAAAAAGCATTTAAGAACTTCTGCAGTGCATTAACCTTCTTCCCCCAGTGGGCAAATGGAGCCAAGAACCAGCAGCACTAGAAGTGTTCAGATTTCTCAAGATGGGCTGGCTTATTTGGTGCCATCTCTTCAGAGACAAAAAGCATTGAGTTTTATCTGGCCCACCTGCAGAGGGGAGTCTTGGGGCCGGTCTAACTCCAGCACTTGCTTTCCTCCTTGCTGGATTGTGTCCTGACTCATGTCTCCCAGGGTACTGGAGTCACCTAATTTTGAGAAGTCCTTGAAGTCCAGGCTTCATCTTGTACACTCAGGACCTTCTGTGATGCTAACACTATAAGGGATGTCTTTCTTCTCTGTATGCAGCAACCCCTGAGGCTCCCAGAAGGACAGTTCACCAAACTTAAAGATGAGATTAGAAGAGAAGGAGAAGGGGATGAGGAAAAGTACAGTGAGGAAAATGAGTTTTAGAGCCCCTCTCCCATTATGGGCAACTGTGTAGAGTGCTGGGTTTGGAGTCAGGGAGACCTGGGTTCGAATCTTACCTCAGACACTAACTGTGTGATCCTGAGAAAATCATTTAATCTCTCTGTGTCTGTATGAAAAATGGAGATAATACTATCACTCTCCTTGTGGGGCTGACGGGAGGATCGAAGGAGATAATAACATGTGTCACGTGATTTGCAAACCTTAAAATGCTATATAAATGTCAGTTCTTATTAATAATTGGTTGTTATCAATACAGAATGGAAACATTCACTAGATGCTATAGCTGGCGTGGGAGATGAGAAAGAGATAGATATAAATATAGATATATACACCTCTTATATACATATACATATTGTGTATATATATATATACATACATATATATGCACACACATACATATATACACATATGAATATAGGTATATGAAATAAGGTCTGTGCCGTATGGAGCTTGCAGTATGATAGGAGAAAAAGGATAAACATCCATAACCACCCCCGCAGCTGCATCCAGTCTGCGGGCTCAGGCCTCCAGTGCAAACTTGATCTGGGAAGAGAGAGTTGTGAATCCCTCTTTGCTACAAAAAGGGAGAAGAATACAAGCCTGACCTGCAATCCATACATTGGAAGTACTCACGGGCCTTCTACCCCAGACTGAGAAGCTGCTTCTACCTAGGATGGGGGCCAGGGACTTGTCAAACAAGATACTTTTTCTATGTTAACATAATACTCACTCTCAAAACACAAACTTCCAGTCATATGACCCATAGCTGGTACCATCCAGAGACAGAATCCAAACTCCAGTGGGGAAGGCCCCCCCCACCCTGCCTGCCATCACCCTGGGACTCAGGGGTGCCTCTCGTCCTTTCCTGGAGAGCACAGCTTGGGCATCAGCCCCTCGATCCAAATGTCTCCAGGTTTCTGCACACCACAGCCTTTCCTCCACTACCTGCTCTTATCTTCCCCAACAAAGACCAAAAGCTGAGCATATTTTGAAAGAGCCACCAAATCTGTCAGGTATGAAGCCCTTCCCCTAAATCAAGCCAATCCCATTAAGAGTTGAAAGCAGCAGAGGTTTGGGATGATACAGGGTGACTTTGCTGTGAATTCCCTTCTTTCCCCAGGAATCAGTCACTTTGCTTTCATTTGTCCTTTTCATTATCCTCTTTCAGTCTTCATCTCCATATCCTATAACCCCAAAGTTACTCTGGCTTCTGTGTATTTAAACCTCAGGACTCACTGGCCAGCCAGTTAATACTCTCTCCCAAACCACAGGCCGATATGGACAGGTTAGCCTATTGACTCCCAGTCCGACCCCTCTGACTGTCATGTGTTTTTTTTTCCTATTATTGTTTCTACTGACCTATTTTTTTTTTTTAGTTTGTTCCCCTGCTCTCCTATTTTTTTTTAGTTTGGTTTGTTTGGTTTTGTTATTTTGTTTTGTTTATTGTCCCCCAACGTTTTCTTGGATCATCATCCAAAGAAACTCATCCTCACCTGACATCCACTGCTCAATTTCCCTTCAGTCCTAACCCAGCCAGGCTAAAAAGTAACCACTCAGTGGGCAGAAGTCACAGCAAGATCATTACCGAGATGTCAATACCCCCTTGGTGTCTGCTTCCAACTCTGGATTAATTCGAGGATCTCACAGGTCCTTGGTTAATGATATCCAACTGAATGCGTGCAACCTCCAAACCCTGCTGGCAAAATTGAATGAGAACGTGATAAAAGAAATCTGCATGAGCCATGTTTCCATGTAGACATGTTCAGTGGGCGACAGTAGTCCCCTTCCCCTTTACATGCATGATGCATGACCACATATATTTACATATATATGAGCTGGAATCCTTTAGATGCCCAATCTCCCCTACCTATCACGCCCCTGAAACAGTCCTGCCCCAGCCCTGCTGTCCTTGCCTGTGTGTTGAATGGAGTAGGGACTGCATTCTTGTACGCCTGTGCAGACCATTCTGCACCAGTCCTGTCCAGGCCACACGTTGTGTAGCCTCAATCTACTCTCCCTTTGCTTTTCTCGTTGTCGGTGGTGATTCAGCTGGCTTGGATCCCTCTGCATGTCGGGTCACCTTTGGGGGTGGCACCCTTCCCCTCACGCTTCTCTCTGCTCTGTTACAGAACCGCATGCATGAGTCTCTCAAGCTCTTCGACAGCATCTGTAACAACAAGTGGTTCACCGACACCTCCATCATCCTTTTCCTGAATAAGAAGGACATCTTTGAAGAGAAAATCAAGACATCACCACTGACCATCTGCTTCCCCGAGTACACAGGTAAGGCAGGAGCTTCTCCAGGGAGCAACATGAAGCTTATCAAAAGGGGGTCAACTCTCAGTTATTTGGACTCATGTCGTAAAACAGCAGATAATCCAAGACACCAGATAATCCAAAAATTCTGCCTAGAGAATGTATTATGCTGAGGGTTTGAATGCAAACATTTTCCCTAATGCCATTTGGCCCAGACAAGTATTAAAATGGGTATAGGTTGTCAGCAGCTGGGAAGGTCAGTCACTACTTGTAATCTCCTGCACATAATAGCAGTAGATAGAGAAAGAGTCTCAGAGTCAGAAAGCATGGGATTCAGGTCCTGCCCCTTACCCATAATGGCTGTGAGATCTTGGGCAAGTCACTTAACATCTTAATGCTCTAAACAATTTTCTAAGACTCTAAACTGACCTTCCTTGGTAGAAGAAGTTTCCTTATCTGGAAATAATCTGGGGCAGCTAGGTGGCAAGTGGATAGAGCTCTGAGTCTGGAGTCAAGAAGTCCTGAGTTCAAATATGGCTATCAACACTTTTTATCTGTGAAATTCTGGGCAAATCACTTAACCTCTATTTACCCTTCTGAAAACTGGGGATAAAGATAGCACCTACCTTCCAGAGTGGTCATGAGGATCAAATGGCATAACATTTTTGTAAAGCACTTAGCATGGTGCCTGGCACATACTGGGCACTATTTAAAAGTTCACTGTTATGATTAGCGTAGGATAATAGATTTAGAGCCAGAAGGGATCTTGAAGTCTCCTTATTCTACCGATGAGGAAACAGGTCCAGTGTGATAAAGTGATTCATTCATAATCAAGATTTGAACTCAGGTCTTTTGACTCCAAATGCTTTTCCCATTCTACTAATTCTCTATCTCAACAGAAACAAAATCACAGGTCCAGTCCCTATCTGTATCCCTCTAGAGAATGGTAAAGTGAAAAAGTTTCTGATTTGGAAACAGAGGACCTGGATTTGAATCCCAACTAAGCTACCTTCTATCCATGTGACCTTGAGTAAACTGCTTCACCTCTGGAGGCCTCTATGTCCTTCTTTGTACAATGAGAAGACTGGATTAGGTGGACCATTAAGACCTCTTCCAGTTTCAAATGCTTTGATCCTATAGTTTGCATGGGATTCTTAGTGACTGACCGTGAGCAATCTTTAGAAACACTAAGGGATCTCAGGCCCCCTGGGAAATGAGCTCCAGAAGCTCAGAGAGCACCAGGTGCCCCTGAGGCCACATGAGGGAGGGAGCACCAGTGTTGGGAGAGAGGGGACAATGTAGGGTCCCCTAAGGCGGATGTGCCCAGTGTCTCCACCCTGGGGGCCTCTGCCTTAGCACAAGTTAATGATGCTTTTAGTGGTCAGAGAGAAAGAAGCCTGTTCCCAAACAGTGACGTCTCCTGAGCATGTGGTATCACGTGGAAAGTTGACAAGATGAACATCAAAGCCCCCTCATGCTATTCCAATCTCTCTGTCCACACATGGAGGGGCAACACAAGGAGTGGGGTGGTCAGAGCTGAGCCCTGCCACCCTCAGTTTCAGTTCACACATACAGGACAGAGTAAAGGGTCAAAGATCATAGATCTAGGGCTGAAGTGGACCTTAGAGGTCATTGAGGCATAAACTTAGAATTATAGATTTAGAATTAGAAGGGACTTTAAAGGTCATTGAGTCCAACCCCCCATTTTGCAGATGAGATTAATATGTCCCAAGACATTAAGTGACTTGGCCAGGGTCATATAGGTAATAAACATAACCATCAGATTTGAACTCAAGTCCTCAGAGCCAGTGTCCTTCCTATGCCAGGCTGCCTCTGTGAAGTACCAGGCCAACGGACTACAGTGACATGGGCCCATTATGCTGCCTTTCAAGGAAGACAGTGGTTTGCACGCTAGTTCTAATGTCACTCAGAGGTGATTTAGTTAGCAAGTGACCATTTGTATCTTTAAAAGTATAGGCTATTTATTTAACAGATATATAAAGGAAGTGTTTTATATATAATATATATGTATATACATACATACATATATATATATGTATATACATACATACATATATATATATGTGTATATATATATATATATATATATATATATATATATATATATATACACATAAAAGATACATAAAGGATAGAGAGTCAGCTTTGGAATCAGGAAGATCTGGGTTTAATGCCTGCCTCTCACATATCCTGGACAGAACACCAAGTCTCTCAGTGATCTAAGCAGTGCTCTGACTGAGGTAGAGAAAAAGACATAATTTTCATTGACAGTTTCCTCACCTGGGAATTCTCTGTGCCAATGAAATCACTGGTCAAATCCCTTTCCCTATTAAGAGGTACGATTTTTTAAGGCTATTGAACAATGGTACTTTGAACTAGCATCTGGTTTTCTTGGATCTTGGGCTCAATAAAGGAGAAGGGAGGTATGTCTCCACGTGGTATCTCAAACCCCATTCATTGTGCCAAATGGCAGGGTCTTACATCCAGAAAAACTTCTTTTCCCACCCCTGGACAGGGCAGACTGTGGGATCCTCAATCCTCAAGCAGCAAGATCCTCCCTAACTTCTTGTGTCCTTGAATGCTCTACCCCTCAACATTCTCCCTGAAGCAGCATCTACTTAGTTATACCACAGAAACTGGAGCCCTTTCTGAGATATATGGAGAAACCCTTCAGCCAAGCTGCTTTTTTTGGGGGGCCTCTTTTATTTACCATCAATCCTCATCACAGTATATGAGCCTGTGTGACAGATATGATACCTAATGGATCATTAGACATAAAATCCTGAGACAAAAGGGCCCCTCTACTGAGGCCAGCTCTGGAGGGCTTTGCTGTCCCCGATCAGTCATGAGGGCATGCAGGCAATGATGAACAATTTTGAGCCAACTTTAGGGGACAGATATGGAGGTTGGATTACCCTGCCCAGTGCCCAAGAACCCAAAGTAGCAAGCAAATCGCTCCCCCGCAGATCAATATTTGCTGCCACTACTACCTGGTAGTTGTTTGGTCACAAAGAAAACAATTCACATTTTCCTTTTAGATGGCAGGAGTAGATATAAAGTTGAATTACAAATATCCCTGGAAGATGAAGACTAGATTGCAAGGCTCTACCCCAAAGCTCCTACTTCCCAAAGTTATCACCCTTCTTTATATTACTAAATCTGACCTCCAAGGAAATCCAGCTGTGCCCCCAACCTCTGGGCTGAATGTCAGCAAACCTTCTCTTCCAGAAGTCCACTGACACAAGGTTGGGGCTAAAAAGCTGATTTATTATGGGAAAGAAATTATGAAAATTATGGGAAAGAAAGAAGGGAAATAAAACAAAATAAAGCACAGAAGATCAGAGCTAGCATAATATAAAGAGATAGCAAGAATCTTCCGTTTAACCTTGTCTAACCCTGTCTGCAGAGTCTTATTCTCCACCTTGGTTTCTGCAAACAGCTAGCAAAAAAAAAAAAAAAAAAAAGGTGGGCGAGGTGGGGGTGGAGAAGACTGCTCCTGCTTCCAAAAGAAAACCATTTCTTGGAAAGAAAAGACATCTTGCAGGTTTGAGCTCTGCACCCCTGGGAGGCAAAGAAAAGCTTTCCCTCAGTCACCTTAAGCAGCTAGTGAGCCCAACAGAAGAGAGTTGGAC
This sequence comes from Potorous gilbertii, assembly GCA_028658325.1. Classification (NCBI taxonomy): domain Eukaryota; kingdom Metazoa; phylum Chordata; class Mammalia; order Diprotodontia; family Potoroidae; genus Potorous; species Potorous gilbertii. The sequence goes on along the minus strand of CM053769.1, from coordinate 311,059,907 downwards.
TGGAATCTGGAAGATTCCAGCTCATAATCCTGCCGCAGACCCTTAGTAGCTGTGTCACCTTGGGCAAATCACTTACCTCTAGCAGTCCCCTTTTTCTCATATGTAAAATGGGGATAAGGATAGCAAAGTTGTTGTAAAGGCCAGTTAAATAGCATATGCAAAGCACTATGTAAATGTAAATGATCATCTTCATTATCATGACCTCCAAAACTCCCTCCCCACAAAGGGTTTCTTTATTCATAGGAATAGCAGTGTTAGCTTTCAATGAATGAATGACCATTTATTCAGGACTTATTAAGCACTATGCCTAGCGAATAATAGGCACTGAATAAGTGCTTATTAAATCTCTGGAAGTGATCTAAGGGAGAATCTCCTTATTTCTGATAGCTATACCTCTCCTAGGAGCAGCTAGGTGGCATAGTGCATAAAAGGCCAGGCCTGCTGTCGGAAAGACTCACCTTCCTGAGTTTAAATTCAGCCTCAGATACTTCCTAGCTGTTTGACCCTGGACAAGTCATTTAACTCTATTTGCCTCTATTTCCTCATCTGTAAAATGAGCTGGAGAAGGCGATGGCAAACCATTCCAGTATCTTTGCTAAGAAAACCCCAAATGGGTTCACAAAGAATCTAAAACAACAAAACAAGAATGCCTTACCTGAGGTCACATTAGATTTTTTTTTAACTGCCTGTTGATTCACACTGAGCTCACAATCTACTAAAATTCTGAAATATTTTCAAACTAATTTCTGTCTAACCATGTCTCCTCCTTCTTTTACTTATGAAAGTGGGTTTTTTTGAACACTAAGGAAAGATTTGGGATTAGGAGGTGGGGCAAAGTGGAGACAGTCTCCTCAATTTCTTTTTTAATGATCAGAGAAGCAATATGATAAGATGGAGAGAGAGCTGGCCTCAAAATCAGGATGGAAGGTCCCACATCTGACACATACTGGTGTAATCCTTAACCTCTAGGTGCTCCAGAAGACCTTCTAACAGTCTTAAGTTGCAGAATAGTCAAGCTGCACCTACATTGGTAGAGGAAGTTTTCTCACCTGGGAGTTCCCTTTACCAGTGAAATCATGAGCCTAGGAAATATCTGCACCAGATTTCATCTTATCAGATACAGTGCAATTCAGGCTAATTTGAATCCCATCTCGATTATACAATTTGTAAGCTATCCCTCCTAGCTTTGTGTCATGGTCTATGCCTTGATCCAAGTCGACACATACCCGCTGGGGCACTCCACTGAAGACCTCCTGCTTAGGGAAATCAAACCACTGACAACTTCTGGGAGGCTCACCATTCAACCAGTTCCAAATTCATCTACTTTAACCACCATCTTACCTCCTTCTTTTCCATCTCTTTAACACTGCTCTAGAATCTTGTCAGGAACTGAAAGCAAAATCACTGCCCTATAGCTTGCAGACTTGGCTCTTCTCCCTTTTGTGAAAATTAGAGCATTTGTCATTTTCCTGTCCAGCAAGAGCCCGTTAAGACTCCATGATCTTTGACAGCTATCATGGACCTTGGTTCAGCAGTCACGTCTGCCAGTTCTTTCAGTACCCAAGGGTGCTTTTCGTCTGGAACAGGAGATTTGAATTTACCAGTCAGTTCTCTTCCTCGCTTTTTACATCTCTTGGATTCACTTCCCAGTTAGCCATTTTTGCTCTGTCCTTTTTCATCTAAAGATCCTTTTCCTCCATAGAGAAAATGGAAACAAAGTGAGAATTCAGCAACTTTGCTTTTCTTTTGTTAGTTATCATCATCCCATCCACTGGTCCTGTGCCTTCTTCACTCTTTCTCTTTTTTTCTCAATGTGGTTAAAAAATGATTCTAAATAAAACCTATTTGTTGTCCATAACTTTCATTCTCAGCTTCAACCCATTCTGAGCTTTGGCACTCCTGACACTATTATTCATCTTCTTTTGCTTGCCATCCTCTGTGCATATCTTTTTTAAAAATCTGAATTGATGAGTGGATTCTTCATAGATCCACAGTGGTCTCTTTGGATAACTCCTAGTTGCTTCTGTAGCATTTTTTCCCTTTGTGTCCTCAGAAATTCACTCTTGAGATTTTTTTTTTCTCTCTACCTGGGCTGACTTGAAATTTTAGCGTATAGCTGCTTTTCTCTTACACTGGAGAGGGTTAGGCACATTTGTGATGCTTGATCCAGGGTCCAGAACTGATAGTTACACTCTGCTTATTACCATTTACCTCTCTTGGTACCCAAAGCTGCTTTTTCTCCATCCAAAACCACTTGCTTCCCCCGTCAAACAAAGAGGCTTCCCCCTTTCTTATTTAGTCTCTTGCACTAAGAACCCTTCAGCATCTCCCAGAGAAGCAAAAGGCCTAGATAATCTACATAAGGAATTATTTCTGTTCTTCCTGCCAATCAACTTAAATGTGCCAAGGGCCAGATTGAGAAGTGGTAGAACAAGTGACCAACAGCATGAATAGCATTCAATAAACATTTATTAAGTGACTACTGATTTCACATCACTGTGTTCACCACAGGGTGAGATGAAAAACAGTCCCTATCCTCAGAGCTTCCAATATAGGACAAGTAGAAGACACCAACACAAATAACCATAAGACACAATTCTGTTGCCAATGCAATAGAGAATTACAAAACAAAGTATTCTGTGATGGTCAGAAGCAGTGGTCCTTGATGACTTGGGCAGTCAAGGAAGACTTCTTGGATGAAGTTGCATCTGAGTTTGGAGAAAAGAAAAGGGAAGGGGACATTCAAGGTAATAGCTTATGTAACTATTATATAGCTATATAATTTATATAGCCCTTACTATTTGCCAGGCATTGTACTACGTGCTTTACAAATGTCATTTATTCTCACAATAAATGGGAGGTAGATCCTATTATAATATCTTCATTTTGCAAATGAGGAAACTGAGACAGGCAGAAGTTAAGTGACTTGCTCACGGTTACACAGTTAGGACTTGATTTGAACTCAGGATTCCTAACTCCAAAGAATAGTATGAAAGAAAGAGTTAAATATTGTTCCTAAGGGGAAAAAATCTGCCTACTTTCTCAGGGGTGCAGATTGCACAATATAATGTAATAATGTACAGTACAATATAATGCACAGAATAATGTAAGATGAGTCTAGAAAGTAGAGAGATATTACATTTTGGAGGGCCTTAAATACCAGGCAGAAAAGTTCACATTTTATTCAGTAGGCTACTTAACAACGGAATGGGCTGCCTCCGAAAGTGGTCAATTCTGCCTCCCTGGAATTGTCCAAGCAGAGGCTGAAGGACCATTTACCTATCATCAGTGCTATAAAGGGAATTCTTTTTTTTCTGGTATAGGTTGGACTAGATAGTGGCAGATTCTGAAATCTGAAATTCTGTAAAGGTTCCAGGGCAGAAAAATGATCAGCTTTACATACATTAGTCCAACAACATGTAAAGGATGGATTGGAGGTAGGAGAAAGAGGAGAAAAGAAAGAAGGAGAAAATGGGAAAGATAGATTGGGAGACTATCACAATAGTGCAGTTAGGTCACCCCAAAGGCATATACTAAGCTGGTAGCAATGGGAGTAGAGAGGAGGTAGAGACTTAAGAGACGTTGCAGAAGTAGGATCAATATCTCTCTCCTCGTGGTATCCCTTCAGGAATCAGCTTACGTGCCATCTTCTCCTAAATAAAGCCTTTCCTGATCCCCCCAGTTATTAATGCTCTTCTTGCCACACCCTACCAGAATTACTCCGTATTTACTTGTCTGTGCACATGTTTTATCTCCCAGTAGAGAGTACGCTTCTGGAGGACTGAGATGGTTTCACTTTGTCTTTATATCCCAAGCACCTTGCACATAGTAGGTTTTTAATACATGCTTGTTGAATTGAATTGAATTAGAAAGTCAGAGAGAACCTCAAGGCTGTAAATATGAAAGCCAAGTTGAATAGTGGTTCCATAGGCAGGAACAGTGAATTCAGAAGAAGGTTCAGGGAAAAGATAATGAACTGGGTTACATCCAGGTAATTGTGGAATCTTCTGTTCTGTTCTGTTCGTAAACAGAAGAGGGTCTCATTTCTCTGGTGTGAATTAGGCAGAGGCTTGTCTGAAGATAGAGGAATGAGTGAGATGGCATCTTAAGGAAGTTCAAGGGCTTCTTCAAGGAATTGTATTATCTTCATTATCATCATTGTAAAGGATCAGACTTAAACCAGGAGAGACACATACCTGACTGCAGTTCTCTAGATGACCATCCGGATGCAACACTATTGACACAATACATGAGAGCAGAACTTGGAGTTGTCTCCAAGCGGATGCCATGGTTACTATGACTTGACTCTGTCTCTCTTTCTCTTCTAGGCCCCAACTCCTTCACTGAAGCTGTGACCTACATCCAGTCCCAGTATGAGAACAAGAACAAGTCAACCAACAAGGAAATCTATACGCATATCACTTGTGCCACTGACACCAATAACATCCAATTTGTTTTTGATGCTGTGACGGATGTCATCATCGCCAACAACCTTCGTGGCTGTGGACTCTACTGAGCCCCTAGACCCCCAACCTGTCCCTGAGACATCCCCAGCCCTGTTCACCCTCCCTAGTCCCCTTTCCCTTTCCCTCCTTGGAACAAGAGTGTCTATACCATTCATATTACTCTTCCTCAAAAGAAGGAAGAATGGAGGGAGTGAGGTGAGGGAACGGAAGGAAAAAACTCCCTCCTATCCCAAACTCATTACCCCTTTCAAGGCACATCATGTCCAAGTTCTTCTCTAAGCCTTTGTTTTTCAGATGTAGAATTGGCAGCCAGGATTTGTGGTAATCATGGCAAGGTGAAGGTGCCAGAACAGTAGAGGACAAGGAGGGATCAAGAAGGGGACAAGCAATGAATCCATTCATCTGCCTCCCAGGCTCACTTTTCTTAGCTTAATCTATTGAAATATGTATTGTGAAGGTGGCTTCTTTGGGCCTTCAGATTGGAAGGACATAGGTTTCTTGACTACTCTTCTTGGTTTCTGGGTCTTTTTCATTTTGCTGCAAGTTTGAAAAACTCCTAAGACATAGGCCTGATCAACTTTCTCTTTGATGGGGGTTTCTTCCTAGCTACACCAGTGGTGGTCCATATGTTTGAAGCAGGAAAGGGTCAGTACTCGTCAAGGATATTGTTGTAAAGCAGAAGCAACCATTCTGTTCTTTGCTCATATCTGTCCCCCCAGGGGCAGCATTGGTACCAAAATCCAGGATGAGATGACCTTCCTGGAACCCATCAGACCATTAATGTGTTCATTATGCCTCCCCTCACTCACTTCTCCTTCATCCACAGAATGCAAATGGTGTAGATTCCTCCCCAGGACCTTGGGCTCACAAGCATTTGCTCCCCAGGGATTGGTACCACCCCATGCTACTGGTCTTCATGACTAGTCACCAAATGATTTCTGTTCCTTGACCTGCCTCCACCTCTGGGTAAAATCATCCACATTGATAGCCTCTAATGAAGAAGGGAAGATGGTAGGGGAGGGGGCAAAACAAACCTGCATGAAATGTTAGGGCTCTACTGACTCTCTTTTATTCCCATCTCTCCTTCCATGGTACAAGATCCTGGGAGGCTCCATGGACTCCCATCTTGAGAGCTCAGTCTACAGCAGCTATATCTATGGAGGGGCTATGGAGTAGAGTTGAAAAGTTGCAGGTTTGAGGAAAGAGGGCATCAAGGGAAAAGGCAGGAGAGAGAAAGGAAGGAGTGTCCACTTAGAAAAAGCAAAGGATCCAGAAGGACTTATAATGAAAACTCCAAATACCCTGGCCATTTTTCCTGTAGTATCACTAAAACCCAGAGAGAGCAGCTTTTCTATCTTCAATCTATTCCTGAGGAGGTTGCTCATAGGATCTTGGGGCACTGGGAAAGAGAGGGAGAAATGAAATAGTCTTGAAATAGCGATTCATGAAAGTGTTCTGGGCAACTGTTGGCAGTGGCTTCCAAAGGACAGGTGCTTTATACTCCTGTAGGAGCATATGGACCTCCCTGTGCCCAGCCAGAAAGCATGGAGAGAGCATCCCATCCCACCTCCATCATCCTAGTGTTGTCATGGGAAACTAATGAATTAATCAATTTTTTCAGGCTTCTGGTCAGTAGGGAGTGGAAAAGGAGGGGGATTGAGGAAAGACAGGGTTCATAATCCCTACAGAATTATCCCTCTAGGTAGAAGGAGGAGAGTAGCTGCCTGAACTGAGATGTAAGACATTCCTAAGAGGTACTTAGAAAAGGACCCACCAGTACCCAACTCTCCTGAAGAAAAGATTTGGTCAGGCTTCTTTCATTCAACCAAGTAGTCAAGAACCAGGACCTAGGGGCTGGGAGGCTTGATCTGTCTTGGAACTTTCTCATCTTTCCAATGCCGAAACTTTCCTCTGATCCTAACACACCCCAGAGAGTGGGTTCAGTGGAAGGCTGGGAGCTCAGTTAGTGAGAACGTTGGCAGTGAATGTATCCCTGTAGGTGACAGGACTGGTGGTCAACTCTTGGCCATGGAAGCACCTTCCGTATTCTCTAGGCCACATTCAGTGTCACTGACACAGTGGAGCCCTTTGGGGCCAGCTGACAACATTTAACCAGCAGACCTGGAGATTGGAGTTTGCCCCTTCAGTGTGTTGTACATAATTCGGCTGTCACAATACAACCTTATACCATGATTTCCAATCTTACTACTGCTGTAGAAATATGCCCATTGGGATCTGAGTAGTAATAGCCTTTTGGGAGAAATATTTCACTCACATCCTCTCTTCCAGGGACTGAAAACCTGGATTTTGCCCTTTGCATGATTTCAAGTACTTGGTTCTGAAGGGGAGCAGTCCAAGAAAAAGCCCCCAGAGAACCAGGAATGTTCCTCCCTAGTTCCTCTGTACTTGCTAAGATGCCTTTTGGCTTCTCCCATGGCCTTACTGATCTGGTTTGGAGATAGTAAAAGGAGGAGCCACCAAGAGGTGGTGACTATGGGTCAGTAGCTACCTCAGTGCCAAAATGCCAGTGGGCCTGTTAGCTGATAGGAGTTATTTCTCAATATGTCTCCTCATCCCTTTCTCCTCCACCCCTGTGTTGTGCTTAGCTGAACCTCTATGGGCCTCACAGTGAATAGGTACCAAGCACAATGAAGGAAGTTAGCATTTACTGGGTGCCTGAAATTACTTCACCTTTTCCCCAACCCCACCCTTGGAGGCCCCAATACTTTTGTCATTAACAATCAGTGTTGTGTTGCTCATTTTGTCCACTGATAATCTGAGCGACATTTCTAAAAACCTATCGAGTGTTAACAGCTATAGGGCAAGACTCCACCATATGGTTTGGGGGCATTTAAGAGAAGACAAAGTGACAGCCAGTTCACTTAGCATCTCACCTCATGCCACTGTCTGTCAGCATGGTCACCAGGGTCATCAGAGCCTTGAGGGGAGCATCATAAGCTCCCATCATAGAGGCCTGGCTCCTGCTTTTGGTCAGTCCAAGGTAAGCACTGCCTTGCTGTGCCACCTTGAGCAAATCCTTTCCCTTCTCTTGACTTCAATGTCAAAATGAAGCAGTTGGACTAAAGGGATCTCCAAGTTCCCTTTCAGCCTTGACCTTGAATCAGTTTGGTGGGGTAGATAGAGGGCCAGCCTTGGAGTCAGGAAACCTGGGTTCAAGTCTCACCTCTGACACATACCAGCTATATGACCATGGGCAAGTCACGTAATCTATGAGAATCCTCTAAGATTAAGTTACAGATGAGTTTACATATCAGAAATACCAACAAAATCACTGCTCTGGACCCAGAATGATGAATTTGCCTGGCATTCTGGGCAGTTCCTTTCCCAACCTTCCTAGACTGCCATTCTTATCACCCTCCCCCTTGGACATCTCCAAACCCCCATTGGAGACATAGGAGGCAGTGAAATGAGCTCCACTTCCAGAATGAGGAGTTTTGTCTTTGTCCCTGTGTGTGACTTTAGGCATGGTATTAACCTCCGGACCTTAGTTCCTCATTTGGAATATGAGATTGGATTGGATGGTCTCTGTGGTCCTTTACCCCTCTTTCTTCTGATCCATGCTACCTTTTCAGAATCTTTCATTTCATTCAATTATAACTTCCAGCACACCGACTTCTCCCCCACACACACCTCCCACCCGGACTAATTTCACTGGCCCCTGGACCCAACCAACCCAAGCTCTGGTAGAAAAAGATGTCTATTGACTGTCAGATAGCCTGGCTTTGTTTCCCAGGACACAAACACCCACTTAATAACTCAGTAATTACACCCCTCACCACAGACAGTATAATTACATACACTGGCCTGGGAGGAATAATGACAGTGGTGCTTAGTTGTTTCTGTCATCAAAATCAGTGTAATCACAAGAGCCAGAGAACACCATGTGGGTCTGTCCCAGGGGCCTGGAGCTAGCCCCAGGAGCCAGAAGTACCCTGCTCTGTACTCATGGCTCCCTTAGCGGACTCTGGCTCTATAATTACCTGATAGTTAGTGACACAGAGTCCTCCCAAATTCCTGGAAGTGACATTTCATGAAGACAGATTAACTACCAGCACCCCGCCCCCCACTCTGGTTAAGGGCTGAATGATAAGAAGCAAGACTTGTCCCATGTCACTCTCATACTCCCCAGAAGAGTGAATGATTCCACGGTGCTCCCTCTCTCATAGGGATTGGTGATTAGCAAAAGAGGAGTCTGGAGAGGTCAATTCTTGCCTAACCAAAGGAGTGACTCTAATAGTAGCATTTCAGGCCCCACGCAGGCCAGGAGAATAAAGGGAATATTTTTTAGTCAAGGAGACCTTTGAAGTCAATGGTATGCTATAGCCAGGTGCTCCAGCATTGTTAAATTTTCAGTGAGAGCGTTGATATTTCAGAAATCCATAAATGCTAAAAATCAAGACTTGATTTATTTTTCTGTTGATTATCACTCTAGACTTAAGAAAGCAAAGGAGAAAACATTGATTATTCAGATTAGACTTAAAATTATGTCCTGTGAACATTTTTTAAAATTGGAGAGCTGATTGTTAAACATTTACTAGGAGACTTTTGGCTTGTATTGTTCCTCAGGAATTTACTAAACTTCTTGAGGGCTCAGTTTTTTCCTTTGTTAAATGAGGAGGTTAGTCCAGATGATCCCTAAATTCATTTACAGCCTTACATCATGATCCTGTGACATCGTGTAGGTCTCTGTCTTCTTCTTGACCTGGTTGGCTCCTAACATGGTGTAAGAAAAGGAGCACCCCCACTGGAAGGTGTTCTGGATCTGGAGTCAGGGGACCTGAGTCAATCCCCATCCCTGATGTTTTCTTAGCGCCTATGTAATTCTGAACAAGTCAAGATCTCTCTAGGCCTCAGCTTCCTCATCTGTAAAGTGAGGAGGGGGCTAGACTTCATGGCCGCAAAGATCCCTTCTACCTATAGATCCTCTGAGACATCAATACATACTAATTATGGGGTCTTGGGCAAGTTGCGAGATTCCCTGAGTCCCTGTTTTCTTAAATGATAAAGGAAGAGGTTGAACCAAATGACCTTCAAGGTTTGGCATTGGTTGGTCTTGATCAAGTCCCTTGACCCGGGAATTTCAGCTCATCTGTCTGGATTTTTTTTAGGGATGTTTGATTGGAGCACTGTTGTTTTGGAATGCCAAGAAAATAGGGTGAAAGACAGGGGTGTACTAAAGCCAGTTCATATCAGAAAGCTGATTGTTAAAATTTTAGAATAAGCATTTACACCTTGGAAATTGGCAAATGCTACATATCAGGGCTCGAGTTATCATTTTGTTGATTTTCTAGACTTAAGAAAGTGTTGGAGAATATGTTGATAATGCAGATTAAAATTAAAAGTGTGAGGTGAAGATTTTTTCTTCTGGAGAGTCAGGTGTTAAATATTTACCTGCACTCCCCTAAAAAGAACCTGGAGATTTGCTCACAGTTGCCATAAGAGGAAGGGGGCTTCTATGTCTTTATCAATATCTTTAAAGCATCTTTCTAAATTAAAAACCAATGTCTTACCAGTCCACTCTCACCCATTACCCCTCACTCCTTGACCCATGACCTAGGTAGGAAAGAAGGTGAAACCAATCCCTTTTAAATCAGCTTGTCCTGGGCAATCCTCCTGGCAAGATTGTTCTAAAGCCAGAAGGTGCCTGTGGGAGCCAGAAGAGGTTAGTTTTCTTCTCAGAGTGTTGAATGCGTGACACCTGAGTTCTTTGATAAGTTAGGGGAATCCCCAAAGCTATGAAATGGCAGTTTGGAGGTGAGCCCAGTTTCTTTCCGTGTTAGGACCCCTCTCATCTTAGGGCTTTTGAATATTAGGTCTTTGGCAGTGGGTACAAAAACTAAACTAGCTACAGGAATCAGCCAGTTTGTGGTAGTTGTCTAGCCATGCAGATGGAATAGTCATGGGGTAAGTCACTGGGAACTGGTTAGAGTGACAGCAAAAAGGAGATGGAGGCTAAGGAATGCTATTGGCCTGTGGTTTGTGAAGGTTTTCATTAGCATCACCTTTTCCAGTGACCCAGTCTCTACCAAAGTCCTTTCGTTCTCTGCACATCCCTTACTGGAAGAGTCTGGTTTCTGGACAAAGGTCAGAATTCTTGGGAGAGAACAAGAGCTGACTATATCTCACCCTGAGGAAGCCCCACATACCCTTTCTTCTCTTTCTCCCAAGGGGATGAGCCAATCCAACCTCCACTTCTTGCCCTTCAATATCTCAATCAAGGGGCAAAGCTCCTGACCCCTCAGACCACCCCCAATTCACATCTGTAAGTTGGTCCTGTGACTGCTTTCTGTTTTGGAACAATTCTCTTTGATATTCTTATCCACCCACACCTGTAGGCATCATGTTTCACAGTGTGAGATTATTAACTGGGATTTCTTGGTCAAGAAGCTGGACATTCCCATTCAGTCAGGACATGGACTCAATCTTTCTTCTGTCCTTCCCACTATCATTGCCTATCCTATTCCTGACCATTTAAGCAGTGTACTTGAGAAATAGCTACTGACTCTCTTAGGGTCAGTGGGAACCCCATAACTGCTTGAAGGTCCCCTAAAATTCAGAAAAGGTATCAGGTACCATCCTTGTCCCTGGTACCTCCATATTCTTGCTGGGTGGACTATTAAAGTCTGAGGTTGTCTATTAATAGAATGGAGAATCCTATAACAAGGATATAACCACCCAAAGTAGTCTCATATAGCCCTTGACCTTCTCAAAGTTCAGCTCCTAAGTCAACTATCAAGTTTTGGAAATCTCCAAAGATAGTGATTCCACAGGTTCTAAGTACATTCAAGTAGTTCTATCTAACCCACATCCTTCCTGCTGTCCATTTCCTCTTATTCTGTTCTGATACTTTGTTTAGCATGCTCCAGAAATAACCCATCATTTCCATGAATATTATTATGAAGTCACTCCTGTCTTCTTTCCTTCAGGCTGAATAATTCTAGGCCTCCTCATGCTGATGAGAAGGCAAAAAGACAGTTGGAGGTCTAGACTTCTTACTTTTTCTTGACTTTTCTCTGGTTTTTTATGGAGTGAGTTTCTTCCAACACATTCACTGGTCTCACAGGAGGACAAGGAGACAACAGAAGAAATACAGAATCCAAGTGCAAAGTTTTGGTATATGGGGTAGAACTGTTTTGGATTCTTGCAGAGACAGTCGATCCTAAGTGTGTAAAACAGACATTTCAGTGAGCATATTCTGTCCCCAGGCCACCATGTCACTTGAAGGAGTTGACCATCCAAAATAGAAAGGACAAAGTTGTAGTCTGAGGGAAATCAGACCCTAGAAAGATCAAGTGAAAATGGATGTGGACGAGAAAAAAAAAAGCTTAGCACTGTTATTAAGATATCTAGAAACCAAGTTTCCTATTGTTCCCTGGCATACAACCTTTGCCTCCCTTCCTCCAGACAAAAATTAGGAGTCCACGTACTAATGACACTTGGGATTTCTTGCTACAAAGGTCTCTCCACAGGATAGCTCCTAGCTCTTAGAGCAGCTTCCATCTCACTAAAGGCACCAACCAAATGGCCCTGAAGCCTCAGTAGAGGCAGGAAAAAGGGAAGAAAATCATTCTTTATTCCAAAGCTTTTCACTTGGCCTGTTCTGTACATTAATCCTAGCCTCTCAATTGAAAAAGGAAAGGACAGGACATGTTAAGGAGAGGGTTTCCTCTAAGAGGGAGCTGTTCTCTCCTATCCTCTCACCAAGATCAGCCTTAAGCCAATGTCTTTCTCCTTGCTCAGCAAAGACTGGCAGTTTTATTAACCAGCAGCACAGTTTTCTCCTAACTCCTCCCTGTCACCTTTCCTCTCTCCATCTCCCTCTTCCTTGAAGATCTGCTCTCAATCTGAGGTTTCCTCAGTGTATGTTTCCCCATCTCCCCTTCTCCATAGTGCAATAACAGTTCTAGTGTGGCCATAGGGAGAGTCCCCTGCTGTCTTGCCTTGGCTTCTTCCACTTGCTTCTCTAGGCATTCCCCACTCAGTCAGTGGACACAGTCCATCTTCCCACCAAGAACTCAAGCCCTGCCCCTCTCCAGCCGATGGAGTTTCCCCTCTTATGCCTATCTCACTCTTTGGCAAAGCCTTCTTCTCCCTTGGGTGCAGTCTTGCCCTATCCACCAGCATCCCCACCCAACATGTATTAACTGTAATTTTGTAAGAAGAGTGACTCCTTGGTTTAATAAATCCTTAGTTACTGTAATAATTTATTGGCTGTCCATAATGTATTTATTAGTCCCCACATGTTAATAAAGTGCCAGCTCTTTCCTAGTGTGATCATGTGTGTTTGTGCTCCCTCCTCCCTTATCCCCCTTCTCTTCTCCAACACAGTCCAATCCTGGAGAGTCTCCACTAGGATCCTCCTGACCACATGTATCATTCAATCATCCTCTCATACAGGAGCAAGCAAGCCTGGAGGCAATGTCAGGATAGTCAAAAGAAAACTGGCGTAGGAGACAAAACTTGGTATCAACCTGACTGTGCTCAGCAAATATCTGAGTGACCTTAAGAAAGCCATTTAGCATCTATCGTTTCTTCATCTGTCAACTTTTTACTTCAAAAAGCTACAATTTCATCCATGTGGGTACTTCTTCCACCAATGTAGATCATAACACCCTCCACACTTCTGTAGTGTCACTTGTGACTATGGCTAAAAGGAGCCATTACTTGGCAGCTGGTCTTCTAAGGATGGGCCTCTCCAGCTGGGCGCTGGTCTTCTGATGATGGGCTTCTCCAGCTTGGATGACAGTCATATAGTTCATCCTCCATCCAGTTGTTGAAGCCTTGCCAACATGCTCTACTTAGCAGAGCCTTAAGGAATCTAACATCTCTTCCCCACCACTCCATGAAGTACCATTGTTTATATATATCCTCCCTACCTCACAGGGATGTTGTGAGGATTAAATGAAATAATAGATGCTGAAATACTGTGGAGTTTTAATTGTTTTTTAATCAAAATGTTCTACCTGATGACGGCTGGAGTGTTGGTACTATCCTCATTTAGATAACCATGCATTTGGGACAAAAAGCTCTCCCTAACTTGTCTTTTAGCCTAATTTGGATGGGTTGGTCTAAAGGTGTATGTCTGCTAGACCATAAGTAAACAAGAAACTAACTGGTGAGATAATTGTCTTTGAAAACCAATAAGTGCAAAATCTTGCTTTGAAATATGTTTTGTATATATTTACACCTGCCTATTTACCATGTGCAAAAAAGTGCTAGACCTGTATCTGTCTTCTCTGCCTCTGCCTTTTAGTTGGTCTGGATGTGGCCCTCATTTCCTTCAAACTGCAGCTGTCTCCTACTCCCTACTTTGGACCACCCCCACCCTTAAAACAAGAACCCAAGTGTCCAAGTACAAGAATAAAATAATCTGGGCCCTCAGATAATTTAAGGAGGGCTTCTGCTCTGTCTTTGGAAGAGAGGCAAGCAGAGGACTGCAACATAAATGTATCTCCAGTATCCAGAGGTTTGAGGGAGATGCTAGAGCCTGCTCATAGAGTACAGTTTGGATTTCAAACTCAAGGTAGCCCATGGTGGTACCCTCCAACCATCAGGAAAAGGAAAAGACTTTTGGAGCAGGGTTATCTAATGTGCAGTGGAAATAGGGTTGGGGGAGAAGCATGAGACTCTTTCTAACATCAGATCTCACTGACATGATTCCTGAAATGTTGTGAATGGAGAGACTGGCTTTGGTGAGGTTGCTTCCTGCATTAATTCTCCCTATCTATCTGTACTTGGGAGGTCCCTGTCCTGACTTCCAACAGATAGAGCAGGCCTGAAACAGACACCAGTCTCCCAACTTGGGTGTCCAGGATGGTTTTCACTGGTGATTTAGAGCAGCACTTTAGCAAGGTGCATGGATTGGGACTTTTCTGTGGGATGGGCAAAGAGTTCAGATCCTAAATGTTTTTTAACCCTCTGCAAGGTAGATATTGATTTTGTCCAGTGTTCCATACTTAAGCAACAAAGCAACCTGGTAAAATCTGAAATTCCCAGCTCTGTCCCAGTTGATTAGACTCTTCACCTTCTAAGGTGTGGCTCTCAGGCCTCATTTCCTGGATGGGTTCCACCAGCAAATGAGTCATTAATGTACCAAGTGGTTCCATTAGATTAATGGGCTCGTACAAATTACTGAGGTGCCCTTTCAGGAAACCTGAGAGAACAATTTACTGGTTGACCCTAGACAGGTAATAAGATGATATGAGTTTTCTAAATTGGTCTAGGGAGTAAATGGTGACTACCATTTGTTAATGATTCTACAATATGCTGAGTAGCAAAGAAATGACTCTACAGGGGTAGTTTAGAGCACAATATGTTTCTCCATTAGCTAATGTTGGCCAATAAGGATGTGGGCAAGATGTCATTTCCCTGATTATTTGGGCAATCAGGTAAATGTGCAAACAATTAGCCAAAGGAACAAGTGGTAAAAAAAAAAAATCTTTTAGAGCCAGTTGTGACTTGAAAATTTTCAGTGGCTCCCTATTTCCTCCAAATTAAACTATAAATTTCTTCACCTAGAATTTAAAGCTTTCCTCAGCTCACTTTGACTCTAGGCCACCTTTATAAATGATTTGATATTACTCCCTTTTGAACACTCTAAATTTTAGCCAGATGGATTGAATAGTTATTTCTCAAATTGAGACATGCTATCTCCAGTTTCTGGGTCTTTGGCCTGGCTGTCTCCCCCACCTCCAACCACCTGTGATGCTGTCTCTTTCCTTCTATTTTAGAGTCCCAGGCTTCCTTTAAGGCTCAGATCAGGTACCACTTCTATGCAAAGGCTCTCCCAAATTTTCTGCTTGTTCCTACTTCTTTGAATTAAGCTACATGCACACATATGTATCCTCTCTACAACCACACTAGAGTGTTAGCTCTGGGTCCTTTTCTTTCTTCCTTCCTTCCTTTTTTCTTTCCTTCTCTTTTTTTCTTTCTTTTTTCCTTCTGTCTTTCTTTTTTTGGTCTTTGTGTATAACTCCAGTACCTTGCTTAGAGGAGACATTCATTAAATGAATTATAAGAAGATCCAGGGTCACCTCCATGACACATGAGGCATCAGAATAAGAACTGAGATAGAAGAAATGGTATGATTATTTTAGCAAATCAGAATCTTACTGCCAGGAGGTATTTTCTGGCATTGTTTTTAGACAAGCATTGTTATTAGTATAATCTCCTAAACAAATCATGATGGCATCTCAGCTGTATGTAGTTCTGTATGGTTTGCTGAGCACTTTTCTCTTCCCCAGCCCTGTGTGGTGGATAATTATCGTTGTCATATATGTTTTGTAGATGAAGGCGCCGAGGTGGGACTAGAGGGGTGGGGTGTCCTGAGTCTTAGAGTCAGGATTTGAATGCAGGCTCCTCAGGATTTTAGGTCTTTAGGTTACATCATGCTGCTTTTCATTCAGAATATTTTGTCTATAACTGCTTAAAGTGTTTGCTAATCAGCAAAGTTGCCCTGGGACAGGGAGAAGATGAGGAACTTGGTACCCTCTTTTTTGACCCTAAACTGTTCAAGAGTTTTAACTCATTTTAATCAATTTAAATCTAATCCAAATCTCCAGCCCTGACCTTTGCTCTAAACCTCCAGTCTCACAAGAGACACAAATCAAGTATGTTCATTTCATGGTTTAAGCCTGAGGCTAGAGGCCTCAAAATGGTGATAGTGAGATGAGATGGATAGGGAGAGAGGAACCATCTGGTAGCTTCCAATTTTAACTCATCCTTCTTGCTAGATTCTCTTATTTCTCTGCTGCTGAAGAACTACAAGTGTTTTCAGGGCCCTTTAACTTGGATACCTTGGGACAAAGCCGTGATTAACTTTCCCTCGTTACTGTTCTATTAATCGTGCAGTTCTTTGGACCGATGCTGACTGCACAGAGGCCACATTAGATGAAGGGCTTGTGGATCACAAGTTCTAGCTGGAAAGGTTTCTTATTCTTTTTCATCAGGGTCCATCAGATACTTTTTTTAGTGCCTTCAGGAGAATTTTGTACTTGAGGATGTCATCCTTATGACATTTGAAAATGCCTATTTTGTATTTAATAATGCTCATAAATCACATTTTTCCCTTCAAATAGCTTGTGTGAAAATGTTTCTATATGCTAGAATTTATTCTCAGTTTGCAGAGGTAAAAAAAGAAAACTACAATTGATGACTAATTAACAATAGTTAACATTTATCCAGCACTTTACAGTTTGCAAAGCTCTCCTTAAGTCACTGATTCTCACAACCACCTGGAGAGAGGGGCTATTTTATAGGTGAGAAAACTGAGGCAGACAGAGGTTAAGTGACTCACCCCGAGTCACACAGCTGAGCCAAGATTTTGCCTCCATGCCTAATTGTCTTCTCCTTTACACCACCAAATTCTTGTAGTTGCACATGGACAGTGAGCAACAGCATGGACATGCTCAGGAATGGTATCTCCACTTGTTTAACAATATATTAACCTCCCAGTCTTGCAAGTTTCACCCCATGGCTGAAGTTGGCTTGGTGACTGCCACCAAAGACTGAATTAGGAGGAAGGAACAATTATGATTTATGTAAATGTGATGGAGTGGATGGAGAACAGGCTAAGGCATGTTCCTAAGGGTTAGGAAGACCCAGCTTCAAGTCTTGCCTTTGACAGACTTGCAGTGTGACCATGGACAAGTCACTTAAGCTCCTAGTAGCTCAGTAAGCTAAACTAAAAGGGCTAATCTGTATTGGCAGCAGCAAAGGAAATACCCCTTTTCCTAACCACTCCTCCTCCTAGCTTCTCAAGTCAATTAAATCATAGGACTGCTCCAAAAAAAATTTTTTTAAATCTGCCAATCAATCTAAAATATAATTCAAGACTCTGAATACACACACATACACACACACATACATATACACACATATATCCATACACTCACATATATTTTTTTCAAAATCTTATCATTTAATAAATAAGCATGCTGCTTTTTCAATGACACAACTTAAGACATGCTATTTTCTCTGCCCTAAGACTTTTCATCAAGCAAGGCAGTAGTAAGCAACTTGCTTCTAGTTTGTACAGGAATATAAATGAAGACTACTGCTCTTGTCCATGCTGTTCCAAGACTTTTGAGTTCTAGTTAGGAAGACACGATCTCTCTACCAACCTAATTTAGATTAAAAATAGTCAAAAAAGGAGCAAAGAAAGGAGACAGGATGGTTCAACGGTAAGATATGCTGAGTCTGGAGTCCCAGGACCTGAGTTTGAATGCTGGCTTTGTCACTTACTACCATTTTGACCTTAAATAAGTCAGTGATCCCTCCTTTGTAATATGAGGAAACTGAATGAATTGGCCTGCAAGGTTTTTCAAAGCTCTACAGTGAGAGTCCTATGGAAGCACTGAATGTTTCCCTTGTGAAGATGGGCATGCCTTCAGGGGGTACCTTCCTCTTATAATTTAGACCTATAATGTAAAAGTATACCTCTATTGTGGAGACATTGTGATAATTTTATATCATATATCTTCCTATTTCATAATTCTTATATTAGGAATACAAAGGACCTGACAATACTATGTAGATACTATAAATATTATCATTTGTCGTTCTTTAAAAAACATAATCTAAAAATTTTCCATGTTTTTTCAAGGGAAATGATTGGTGTACAAAATAGTTTGGATGAGGGAGAGTCTGGAGGCAGAGTTAGAAGGTGGTCAGTGCAGTATTTTATGTGTTAAATAAAGAGGAAGTGGGATTCTGGCTAAGGCAGATCTGATCATGTCACCACCATCTTGAACACAGGCAGTTGGCTACACAGTAAACTCTAGTGGCTCCCTATTACCTCTAGGATCAAATATTTACTCCTGTTTGACTCTTAATGGTCTTCATAACCTGACTTTTCAACCTGCCTTTCCAGTCTTCTTACATATTATTCCTCTCTACAAGTTCTATGATCACAGCATGCTAGCCTACTCACTGTTCTGAAGACATTACTCTCCTTCTCTGTCTTTCTGCCTTTTCACTAGCCATCCCCCATGTCCAGAATGCACTTCCTCTAAACCCCTGCCACTAGGGATCCCTGGTTTCCTTCAAGAGTTAGCTCAAGCATCACCATCTCCATGAAGCCTTTTCTGATCCCTGCCCCTACCCACCTGCTAGCGCCCACCCTTCCCAAACTAACTTGTATTCATTTTGCATCTATAATATATATTGCATATGCAATATATCTATATGCCCCATAATGACATAATATACACATATATATATGAACATATACATATAGGTAAAATTAAATCATTACATATAATTTATGCTATATTACATATAATTAAAATATAAGCTCCATGAGGGCAGAGGCTGTTTCATTTTCACCTTTGAATCCCCAGTATTTAGCACAGTGCCTGGTACATAGCAAATGTTCCTTAAATGCTTGGTAACTAAATCAGTTAATTGTCTAGGCTAGGCAGAGTGATACAGTGGCAAAACCTGTGGGCCTGGGCTTTGAAGGGACCTATGTTCAATTCTCACCTCTGGCAGTAGTCATGTGCCTCTGTGAGTTACCTGGCCTCCCTTGGCTGCAGTTTACTCATCTGGAAAATGGGGATGATAACAGAGCTTGCTTTGAGGGATTGTTGCAAGAATCCAAAGAGAATAATTGCTTTCCTCATCTGTCACTTGAGAATGATAATCTTGACACTGTCTATCTCACAAAGTTGTCCTATGAGGCAAATGAAAGATTGCAATGAATGGGAAGGCATTTTGGAATGTGAAGGTGTTACACAAATGCCAAGGGCTGTGATCCAGGTGGGTTTACAAAGTTTGATCTAAGCAGCCAGGTTCAGTCCCATCAGATGTGCCCTTGAGGCTGCTGCTTCCGTAACCCGGAGGATTTGTGTGGTGACGGAGTTGTAGAACTGTGTTGTCTAAAGACTTCTCAAACCTAATACTCTCCTTCTCTCTTTTTTCCTGTCCCCTATGTCTGTCTGTTGTTTTCTGTCTTGCTTTGTTGTCACCAAATCCCCCTTGGGGTGACAGAACCGCATGCACGAGTCTCTCATGCTCTTCGACTCCATCTGTAACAACAAGTTCTTCATTGATACCTCCATCATTCTCTTCCTCAACAAGAAAGATCTATTTGCCGAGAAGATCAAGAAGTCACCCTTGACCATCTGCTTCCCTGAATACACAGGTAGGTGCCGAAGTGCCCTTCATTTGGTCCCTGGGGCCAGGAAGCCAGAGGAGACAGATGGTAAAACTGCCAATGAGAATGGTGAATGCTACCTAGGAAGAAAGACCCCTGGGCTGATGGAGGGGCTTAGACAACCCAGGGGAGTGTCTATGAATAGATGTTGGAGTTGGGGAAAGACTCCCTGAGTGAGTTCTGTCCCTCATGTTCCAAGGGATGTTCCAAGTAGAGGCTCATTCGTACTCCCTTATGATAAAACCAGGACAGAGCATGTTAGCTGTACTTCAGTTCACCCTCCAGACAATTTTTTCAAATCCTTTCTTATTTTCATGCTGCTCCTCACATTGTCCCTCAGTTGTGACCATTGACCCCAACACTTTCTCAGTGGTCTACTATAATACTCTTGGCACACAGGAGGTCCATGCTACAGTCCATGGGCTATATATAACCATTACTATTATAAACAACTCTAAGAGTCCAAGTGAGCCACAAAAATTTCCAAGTCAATTAGTGAGTAAATGGTGCCCATTGGGAGACACTAACACTACATAGGGCCCTATAGAAGATCACCTTGGATAACAAATTTATCTGGAAATGCATCAACATCCTGAGGATAGTTGGTAGCATGGTTTCTCATTAGAGGAAGCCTCTAGTGTAGGAGCAATATCGGAAATGGAGAGATACTGAGAAAACAGAAGGAAAAGAATGACTCTTAAGGTCTACTCAGAATTGACATGGGTTGGCCAGCCCTGTTCTAGGATTCAAATAGCCTAAGGTAGATATTAGGACTAGGTTGTCTGTTGCAGCCTCCATTCTCTCTGTTTCTATGAAGCATGCATGGTTATCTCAACAAGTGGCAAAGAAGGATATTTGGATAAGACAGTAATGATGTTGGAGAAAGAACCTTAGATGGTGAGTCAAGGGTCCTGGTTGTCTAGCCATATATAAAAACTACTTGTGTGTAACCTTGGAGACAAATCACTTTACCTCTCCTGAAGCCAAGTTTCCTCTGTAAAATGGTGATAGTATTACCTGCCCTATTAACCTCATGAGGTTTCTGTGAGGAGAAAGTGAAATACTGGTAGGAAAATCAACACTTTGAGCTCCTGGTATTCAGACAGCTCTGTGCTAGAATGATTGGGTTAGAGAGATTATTAAGATAGCCCTTGCCCTCCAGGAACATATGAACAAGTAGGTGAGATAAGACAAGTATATACAGAACTATAATACAAGGTAGAACATAAAAGCACCAAGGGCAAGTGCAAACTTTTGGAGTAAGAAATAATGTCTCACTAGGGGAACCAGTGAGGGCTTCTTGAAAGAGGTGGTCTGAGCTAGTCCTTGAAGGACAGACAAGATTTTGATAAGTAGAGAGGAAACAGATAATTCCAAAAGGAAGAAATCAGCATGAGTAAAAAAAATGGAGGCAGAAAATATAGAGCCCGTTTGGCAAACAGGGAATAGTCAGTCCAGAATGGCTGCAAAGTATGTGTGGAAGGTAAGGCTGTTACTGTGTGTTACGGCCAATTTGTGGAGAGATTAGAAGGCCAGCTTAAAGAGTTTGAATCTATATAAGAGATGTGAATTTATTAACAATTTTTGAGCAGGGGAAAATGGGAAATGAAAGGTGCTACACATGCAAAGCACTTATATTTTTATAGAAAGAGCTTTGGATTGGAGATAAGGGAACTGCATTCAATTCTCAGCATAACCACTAATCAGTTGTGTGACCTAGGGCAAATCCTTTTAACCTTTCAGAGTCTCAGTTTCCTCATCTGGAAAATGGGGATAATATCTTCAGGGCCTTCCTCACAGGGTTGTTGTGAGGATCAAGGGAGATGTAAAAACACTTTAAAATACTCATTGTTAAAATGTTGTATCCTCCCCTCTTCCTCCCCTCCTCCCCACTCCCCTCTCCTGTCATTGTTATGGTTGAAGGATCCCCAGACCCCCATGACTTGGCTCTTGGCTTCTTTCTCATCCTGTCCATCAATGAAACATCTGCTCCTTTCTCCATCATCCTTGACCCTAAGACTGTCTGTGTCTCTTCTCTGCCTTGTTTCTCTGCAGGCCCTAACACCTATGAAGACGCAGCCGCCTATATCCAAGCACAATTTGAAAGCAAAAACCGTTCACCCAACAAAGAAATTTACTGTCACATGACTTGTGCCACAGACACGAATAACATCCAGGTGGTATTCGATGCCGTCACCGACATCATCATTGCCAACAATCTCCGGGGATGCGGCTTATACTGACCTCTTGTCCTGTGTAGCAACTTATTTGGTAATGATTCCAACACTCACAGAAAATCTTCACACACACACACACACACACACACACACACACACACACACACTACAACACACACACAAAACCACTAACAAATGCAAGTTGGTAAATAAAATTTAAAAAGGCATAACAGAAAATTATATATATAAACATATATATATAAAATCTTTTTAGTTTGTCTTAGAAAGAACTGCGGACAGAACTGACTACTTTGTGATAGCTCGAGACCTTCCCTAGGGGGGATGACAAAATGAGATGACACACACAAAAGAGAAAAAAGAGAGCAAAAAGAATTAATCTTCTCAACTCTCTGTGAAGGTTTTTGGAATCTGTCCTACCAGTTTCAATGGGCCCTTCTTAAAGCAATGTGACTTTTTAAAAAATAGTTTACTTTTGAGGGGAGGGAGAAGTGAAGTGTTGCATATTCCCCATTATTAGTGGGGCAGAAGCTATCCATTGGGTTCAACTCTTGTGTTTTCTAAAGCCTGTGAAAGAAACAGTATACATTTCCCTCCTCCTCCTCCTCCTTACTCCCTCCCCCCAACAAATAAAAATCCTCCTAAGACTTTTATTTATTTATTTATTTTTTAGAGGAACCGGCAGGATGGTTTCCCTGAGCTGTCCATAGTCCCCAGCCAGCTCTTTGTTCATGTAATGCTATTTCCTTCCCAATTAAAAGCAGAGGAAGGGGCAGGTGGTGTTTGCTTTTTGACACCAGAAATGGGAAGGGGGCACCCAGCGCCGGTGCTCGAATGTTCCTGAAAAAAATCAAGCAGAAACCCAATTGAAAGGAGGCCTTTGGCAGGGGCAAGGAAGAGACCCAGGGTGGGGTGAGGTCTTTGCTGGTGGGAACAGTATGCCCTGTCAGGGCCAATCTCAAGGTGGGTTCTTATAGAGTAAGGACGGAAAGGAAACAGGTTTGGCGGTTCCTTCCTCATCGCACCCCTCTTCCCCACCCAAGTCTCATTTTTAAATCCTGTGAGAGAATACTCTCCAAGTGGCAGAGCTATCTGCCCCATCTCACCTGTTCTCCTGCTTTCCCCTGCCCCCAAATCCCCACACTTCAGACAGGGATGCCCTCCCCTCTTCCCAATCCCTGGCTGCCATCCCATGCTAAGAAGTTGTACAAACATTGCTTTGTTGTTGTTGTTTCTTAAGAAACAAAGAAAACGGTCAGACTGGACACCCTTGTCTCTCTCTCTCCAGAATGCTTCACGGATTCTCTGTCCTGTTGGCGTTGATCCACTGGTAGCATGACGTTTTGGCCTTTGTAAGAACGGCCTTTCTTTCCCAAGTCCATGTGTAATGTGCTGAGCCCAGGAGGATGGCTGTGTGTCTGTAGAATGCCGTAGCATTTGGTTTTAGCTGAGTCTTTACATTTAGAAGCCCAATGAAAACTAAACAAAAATGGACCCCCCCCCCCCCCGACATTTCTCATGTGCTTTTGTAGCTAAGAAAGGACAAATTGTTTTCCCCTTTCAGCCTCCACCCTCACCCTCCATCTGGTTCCCATTGTTTTATAGAATTTACACACTGCCCACTACCCAACCTGGGCGGAGAGGGTGCAGCAGACACAGCAGCTGCCAGCCTCAGTTGGACATTTTCTTTGGGGCTTGGGAGCTGCACTTTCAGGTGAGCTCTCAGAGCCTCAGAGGCCTTGGTCCAGCTGGAATGAATGAAATCCCTGCAAACCAGTGTTGGTCAGGCAGAACCCACCTTCCCCCACCCCACCCTGACTCCCACCCGCACCCCTGGGACATGACTGATCTCCAGGTTCCATTCCCAAGGCAGATAGGTGCCTGTCTGTCACTCACCCTGCAGGTTTGTATAGAAAAAGCACAGCGCTCATGGCTGGTAGCTGCCAACAAGTACCTATGTTTATCTTTTCTCTCTCCCTATTTTCCTCCCATACTTTTTTATTTTCTTATCTGAACTTTTTTTTGTCCTGACAAATACTGTGTATCACATGCCAAGACAAGCTTCTAAGCTCTTTAGGGGATCTTGGGGTTTCATTTTTTTTTTAATTTTTAAACTTTTTTTTAAAGTTCTTAACCTTCCTAGTGAATGCTTTTCTTTTGTGCTGTTTTTCCTTCTTCCCCCTTTGTTTTAGTAGATTGTGTTTTCTCTCTCATGTGGAGATGTTTGTGCTGCAGAAACAGAACAAAAATTAAAAATACAAAAAAATTTTAAAATGCCACAAAACAGAAAAAAAAATCCTACACACAAATTTAAAAAAAATCGAATGTAGTGTTTACATCAAAGCCGCCATTTTCATGTCCTTTGTCATTTCTACTTTGATTAGTAACCAAACCCCAAACCTCTTCACAATTTCACTTTTAAGACAACTTTTGCGACAGAACCAGTCACAGACATTTCAAATAAAGAGGAAGCAACCAAAACAAAAACACACAAACACACACACACAAACTTTAAAAAAAAAAGGAAAAAAAAGAAAAAAAAGCCCATGGGTCTTTCTAAGCCTTTCTATTCCCAATCAGTGAGGTTTCTGTGATTATCTTACACACTGCCAGTCTATTTCTCTGACTAATGGAAAATTCATGTGTAGCTCAATAAAGAGAATGTTTGTCTGTATTCCTGAGACTATGATCATTTGGTTTGGGTTTCTTCTGTTCAAGGAACGTAAAATAACTGTGTTCTCTTGGTCTGGGAGCAGTCAGTCAGTCAAACCAGCATTTATTATGCACCTACTATTTGTCAGGAACTGCTCTAAGCCAGAGGATGAAACAGAAGGCAAAAAGGCTCTTCCCCCAAGAAGCTCACATTTGAAAGGGGCAGACAACAAACAAACATGGTCAGGATGGATTAGGCCTCACAGCTGTTCCTAAAACTCTTCTCTGGTCTCATGACCTTAGTTCTTGGTCAGCCATGGGTTTAGAACACGCAGTCATCTTCTTTCAAGTTTTCTTCCACTGCCCTAGCACAGGGAGCCTGATACAACAGGACAATGTAGTATGATGGGTAGAGTATTGAATGTGGAACCAGAAAGAAATGAGTTCACATCATGTCTCTGACACTGTATGACCCTAAACAGATCTCTTAACCTCTTCTAGTGTCTCTTATCTGTAAAAATGGGCACCAGTAATAACTGTAGAACTTATCTCACAGCTTGTCACAAAGGCTTAAATGAAATGAGTAATGTTTTACAAACTTTTAAGCACTACATAGATGTCATTATTTTCCTTTCCTCAATCTCATTCCACTCCATGGATTTCTTTCTGGATGAATTAGGCTTGTCAGAGAAGGAGGGGCAGATGACCTTTGGCCTCCTGATAAAGCAAAGCCCAGTTTCTCTCAGACCCAACCATCACCCTCATGCTACGGGTACCACCCCTGACACACACCACCACCACCTCTTACCACCAGTCAGAGAAAGTGCCTACAATCAGTCTGTGAGAAGATCCTATGACCAACTTTGCCTGCTGGCAGAGGCAGCAGCTCTGAGGAATCTGTGACCAAGATAGAAAGATGATCACCATGGCTCAGCTGCCTTGCTCTGAAGCCCTGCCATCTCTATATCAAGGTTGGTGACTTGGCCTGCAGAAACCAAACTCTGGTTATGAACCTGTGAGCCCTGGGCCACTGACTGCTAAGAGGGAGATTCCTTCAGTTGTTCATCTCGGTCACGTAACAAGTCACACTGACAATGTGTTTTAAGCAGCTTCCTTATGACACACTGGAGGTCAGGAGTGCAAGCATTCTTTATATTTAAAAAATGAAGAAACTGAGACTCAAATCAGTTAGGAAACTTATCTAGAGCCAGTGGGCTATTAAGGTGTGAGTCAGCATATGAATCCAAGTTTGGTTTGGGGTTTTTTTTGTTTTTTTTTTATGAATCCAATGCTCTGGCTACACCAAAATGTACTAAAGAATCGTTGCTCATTTGTATGTCTTGTCAAAGAGGCAGTTTAGTGGGCAGAAGAGCTTTCTTCTTCTTAGTAGCAAAGATGACTAGGAAGCTACCTTCAAGGCAAATATCTTCCAAGGGGAATAGACTGGATATGGTCCAAACCATATCTGTGCTCTTGAAGATATTAGTGATATCTCCTTGATATTAGTGAGAACTGGTCATTCCCCTCCTCCAAGCTCATTTGCCCCCTGGAAAGCTAGAATTCTTTTGAAAATGCTCGTTTGAGGGGATGGGACTGAGATCCATATTGTAGTCTGTGAGGTGCTTTGATTGGTTGCAATATAATAAGCCACGCCTTCACAGGATTCTACTTCTAACTGCAAAACTGATCTTGCAAAAAAATTGAAGAGATTTCTCTTTCCTGCCTTTAAAATGAGAAATTTTGAGGGAGTATCAGATGGAGAGGACCTATAATAGAGCACATACAATCCCCTTTTCTGGCCTTAGGCCCTTGCTCCTATTTGTCAAAAACAATAATAAACTCATCTTAACAGCCTGTAGAAAAGTTAGTCAGCAAATATTCATTGCCTATTCCATGATTTCAGCAATCCTTTCAGCATCCTTTGAGTACCAAGCACAGAGTCTTATGTTAGGTGCAGTTGGGAATATAATCATCTACCCTCATAAAACTGAGATTTTGTAGATGTAGTATGTAGATGTAGATACACTCGCTATAATGGATTTGGGGTCAGAAGACTTGGATTTTGATTCCATGTCTGTTCCTTTACTACCTTTGCAGCCTTGAGTAAATCACTTTCATTTCTTTAGCCTCTTTTGCTCTCTATAAAATGGGGGTGGGGCAGGGAGGAGGAGGCATAGTTGGATTAGATGCTCTCTAAGGTCTCATCCAGGTGCCCATTTTATAAGCTACAGTATGAGGTAGAGAGTAACATGTAATATTATAGTGTAGCTATAGGAATTAGAAGACATTTGAGCTGGGCCTTGAAGGAAGGGTAGGGATTAGATGGGTAGTTTGGTATTCCAGGCCCAACAAGCAGGGCAAACAAAAACAGTAAGGCAGAAAAAGTTCAGGGAACTGATGGGTGGTAAGGGGGTGCAGAAGCAGGAGTCCCTGGTTCTGAAGGAGATTACGTTCCAGTTGGGGAGACAATACACACACGCACATGAAACAAGCAAAAAACAATATGTATTGACTGCAACAGACTTTTTATCAAAGAATAGTGGGAAGGATTGGTTAGAAAGAGTGGGAGAAAAACCTGGAGAATCTTCCAATCCAGATAGAATAAATGCAGCAATATTTTGGGCTCACTTCCTAATGAAAGAAGGGTTTCTGTTGGTGGGTCTATAGTTTTCCTTTGATATCCTACTTCTTCAGTTTAGGCCGCGGTCTTTTAGTGTTAACTCAGAAGTTCATCCCCTTTATTGTTGTTTCCTTTAGCTGCGATGACATTTCCAATTCAAAGCCAAACTATAGAGAAAATGGGTCAGGTCAAACTGCCCAGGTAGCTTTCATTGACTCAAGGTAAAAAGATACATGTGAGCACAGCTGAATCCTGAAGACCTTGGTTCAAATGGCTTCAAACAAAAACACATTCTAGGCAGGTTCCCTCCCACATAGTATGGATGTGCTTGTGCCAATGAACATAACATAAACATGCAAATCTCCTCTCCCTCCATATAAATGGCATGTTCATCTCAAGGCACTACTTTTTTTTTTTTTACTTTATTGTTTAAAGCAGTATGATTTTGGGGGATGGGAAAATCCTTTCTGGGTCCAGGGTATAGAAGAAAAAATGATCAAAATGAGACCTATGAGAGAATCAAATTAGCCTGGGAGAAAAAAAGGTTAAGAAAAAAGATGTGGTAGTGAGACAGTAATTTACTATTCTTTGCTTCCACTGAAGACAGAACCAAGTGCTGGTTCCTTCATTTCAGCAAATGGAGCTTTCAAAAAGAATTCTCCAAGTTCCTTAAGAAAATGGGAAACAACACAATTACAAGACACTTTTAGCACAAATAAAGTCAGACCTACGTAAGTGGAAAAACATCAGTTGTTCATGGGTAGAATGAGCCAATATAATAAAAATGACAATTCTACCTAAATTAATTTACTCATTTAGTGCCATACCAATTAAACCATCAGATAATTATTTCCTAGAGCTGGATAAAATAATATCAAAATTCATCTGGAAGAACAAAAAGTCCAGAATATCAAAGGGACTAATAAAAAGAAATGCTAGGGAGGTAGCCTAGTGCTACCAGATCTCAAATTGTATTATAAAGCAGCAATTATCAAAACCACTTGGTACTGGCTAAGAAACAGAAGGGTAGACAAGTGGAATAGGGTAGGTACTCAAGACATAGTAGGCAATGAATACAGCAATCTACTGTTTGATAAACCCAAGGACCCCAGCTTCTGGGATAAGAACTCACTGTTCTTATCACTGGGAAAATAGATAACAGCGTGGCAGAAACTAGGCACAGACCAATGCCTGACACTGTACACAAGAATAAAGTCCAAATGGGTTCATGATCTCGGTATAAAGATTGATACTATGGACAAATTGGAAGAGCAAGGAAGTGTATTTATCAGATTTATGGAGAAGGGAAGAATTTTTGACTAAAGAGATAGAAAGCATTATGAAGTGCAAGATGGATAAATTTGCACAACCAAACCCAATGCAACCAAAATTCAGAGGGATGTAGTATATTGGGAAAGAATGTTTATGGCTAATCTTGAGGATAAAGGCCTCATTTCTAGAATATATAGAGAACTGAGTGAAATGTACAACAATACAAGTCATTCTCCAACTGATAAATGGTCAAAGGATATGAACAGGTAATTTTCAGAGGAAGAAATTAAAGGTATCTATAATCATATGAAAAAATGCTCTAAATCACTTTTGATTAGAGAGATGCAAATCAAAACAACTCTGAGGTACCACATCACACCTATCAGATTGGCACACTTGACAGAACAGGAAAATGATTACTGTTGGAGAGGATGTGGGAGAGCTGGAACACTAATTCATTGTTGGTGGAGGTGTGAGCTCATCCAACCATTCTGGAGAATGGTTTGGAACTATGCCCAAAGGGCTACAAAAATGTGCACACCCTTTGACCCAGCAATACTGCTTCTAGGACTGTATCCCCAAGAGATTATAAAAATGGGAAAGGGACCCACATGTACAAAAATATTTATAGCAGCACTCTTTGTAATGGCCAAAAACTGGAAATCAAAGGGATGCCCATCAATTGGGGAATGACTGAATAAATTATAGTATATGAATGTAATGGAATACCACTGCACTATAAGAAATGATGAACAAGAAGACTTCAGAGAGGCCTAGAAAGACTTACATGATCTGATGCTGAGCCAAAGGAGCAGAACCAGAAGAACTTGGTGCACAGCAATGACCACAGCGTGTGAGAGTTTTTTCTGGTAGACTTGGAACTTCAGAGCAATGCAAGGACTTAAAAAAAAAAAATTTCCAATGGTCTTCTAAGGCAAAATGCCCTCCATGTCCAGAGAAAGAACTATGGAAGTCAATTGCAGAATGTAGCAGATTATGTTTTTTGTATTATGTTTTAGTTTGTTATATGATTTCTCCCATTCATTTTAGTTCTTCTACATAGCATGACTACAGTGAAAATGTATTTAATAGGAATGTATGTGTAGATCCTACATAGAATTGTATGCTGTCTTGGGGAGGGAGGGGGGAGGTATGGGGTAGGTAGGGAAAAAGAATCTAAGTTATATGGTAGTGATTGTAGAACACAAAAAATAAATTAAATTAAAAAAAAAAGAAAATGAAAAACTGGCAAGGGTGTCATATCGCTGGAAAGTGACCAATATAGGAGTGAAAAATTTATAGCAACAGTGCCTACTTAAATGCCCATAGCTCCTTCTCTCTCCACATCCTTACCCTAAAATTGAGCTCTCACAATCTAGTTTAAGTGCTAAACCTGAGATGAATGAAACTAAGACTTAAAATGAACTTCAGAAAAAATGAAATTAAAATATAATTAATATCAGGAAGAAATGGTTACTTATGTGGGGAGTCATAACAGAATCAGTTAGTTAGTTAGAATATAGACTGGTTAGAGCAAAAGCCAAAATCAACATCAAATTAGAATAGGTAAAGACTATGAACTGAAACAGCTCCATTGTGATCTATTCAAAGAAGTCATTTATATTGAAAAACAACAATCACGTTGCAATTATATTTAGAAATGGAAAAATATTAATATTAGACATAACCATTTCTAGCAAAAACCTAACTCAAACTTTTCTGAACCTGTTTCTTCATCTTATAAAATGAAGGGCTTGGATTCAACGATCCCCAAGATCCCTTCGGCTCAAAATCTATGATCTTTGTCAAACTGAGAGATCTGGCAGGTAAGGGTAGAAAACAAAACTCACTTATAAATATCATTGAAGAGGATTGTAGAGGATTACTGGGACTGCCATATCTAGGCAGAGGAAGTAAGTCCACAGAAGCATGGCATGAGACCAAAATGACCCACATTATCCTAAGAATGACATTTGCATATATTAAATAAAATGAAAAACATTTTTTTGTCAACATTTCTACAATGATCTATCCTCATAATCAGCTAACATCAAAGAATTTGGGTCTTAACATTTCAGTTCATGATGTTCAACCTGAGGAAAATGAAATGGTACTCAAGCCAAAGATTCCAAAACAGCGGAGTCATGAATGACATTTACTACTTAAAAAAAGGTTATCAGGAAAAACATCATTAAGTATTAACTCACACGTCTGTTGTCTTATCTTTATAAAAATCATTCTACATCTACATATATATCGAGGGTATCTTTGATGAAAATGTGAGAATAGGTTTTTCTCAGTCTTCTCTAACTGAAAGCCATTTTTATTGCCACAGATATAATGGACACCAAGGATATACGATGTCAGCGTTTGGTTATTGAATTCAGGAAAGCATTTGAGACAAAACCAAAAATATTCAAGTTTCTTCTGCCACAAGGAAATCTCCCATGAATATCAATACCAGACAAAATTCTCTAAAATGCAGAGAAAACCACTATTGGAGTGCCCAGTGATTACTAATACAAGTAAGGCATAAGCCAGAAAATGTTCTATGTCTGATCCAAAAAGAATGGGAATTTCCTATAGATTATAAGGTCCTCCAGATGTTCCTGTTTGTGGCTGATATCGTGTTAATTGCATTAAACCTCAAAACATCATAGAATTTCCTCAATTTTCAAGAGTACTCTGTTGCCTTGAGGACAAACACAAATTTAAACCAGCATTTAAAACACTCAGCAATCTGGCTTTCATCTATCATTCAGATTATCTCATGTAAACTCTCCACATATTCTGTATTTCCACAAACTGGTCCATAAGCTATTCCCTGAACCTGACATTTACAAGTCTTTTCATTTCACGAGTCTGCCATGACTGTAATGCACTCTTTCCTCAAATGTGCCTCTTGCGATACCTAGATTCCACCAAGGGTCAGCCCTGGTGCCATTTTTCTCAAAGTCTTCCTTTATCTCTACTCCCCCAAGTTAGTGCTTGCTCTCTCCTCAAAGTATCTTATATTTACTTTTCTGTAACAAGTTGCATTTCCCCAGTAGAATGG
Organism: Potorous gilbertii; assembly: GCA_028658325.1. Lineage (NCBI taxonomy): Eukaryota > Metazoa > Chordata > Mammalia > Diprotodontia > Potoroidae > Potorous > Potorous gilbertii. The sequence goes on along the minus strand of CM053769.1, from coordinate 311,028,472 downwards.
AAGCTCTTTGAGGAAAGACTTTTAGTAGGTGTCTTAACAAATGTTCAACACCTAATAATCAAGAACTTGGCCTAACAATTTACTCATGAAAAAATAAATACCTCTCGACTATGACCTGCAGTTGAATGGAGAGCTCATTTTATTAGTGCCTATGTACACATATCTGAAATAAGCATTGAAAATGGACAATGAGTTGGAGCTAGAACTGAATAGGAAGAAGAGAGTAGGCTGTATTGTTTTGGGAAATCATGGAGCACTCTCAGCAATTCCAAGCTGTTAATTAGTGCAGATTCATCTTTTTCATACAAATTTATGACTTCAAATCTCAAAACACCGTCATCTCTGAATGAAAGATTGCACAGAACAAAATGAACAGCGGGCTGGTACAGTGGATAGTGCCAAGTTTGGAATCAGGAATCTTCTCAAGTTCAAATCTGGTCTCAGATACTTATTAGCTATGTGACCTTGGGTAAGTCACTAAACACCTTTTGCCTCAGTTTTTTCATCTCTAAAAAAAAACAAGTAGAAGGAAATGGCAAACCACTTCAGTATTTTTGCCAAAAAAGACCCAAATGGGGTTACGAAGAGTCAGACATGCCCGAGTAACAGCGCAGGGTGATAAAACAGAGATGGAGGAAATACCCATCACTGGGCTACTGAAACATTTACCACTTTTATCACTAGGATATACTGATGTATCCTGGACAAGAAAAAAAAACAGTCCTAAGAGTAACTTCCAAATATTTTCTTCTCTCTGTTACTTTAAGAATTATTAGAAGTAGCATTCCATTTCAAATTTTATAAGCATTTGTCACACGGAATCCAGTCAATATTGAATCCAATTACTTTAATCAACTATAGCAAACATGTATGTCTCTTTTGGAAAGGTGTAGAAAATGTAAATTAAGATGGTATATCAAAAAGTTTTTTTCTCTGTTGCTTGTAGGAATCTGGCCAGTAATACCATAGGAAGATAATCTTGGCTTTACCTTTTCCAATAAATATAATGGAGAATTAAACCAAACTAAAAAGTGGGAAAGAATGGCTTTACAGAAAAACATTTTAATGAGAATGACACATGGAAACTAAAGTGGAATTCAAAGTCTGAGAAAGGGGCTTAGATTCCAACCATGACACACGCAGAAGAATTTGCTTTTTATTATTTTAACAATAAAAACCGAAACAAACAACTATGCTCTCAGCAAAACAAAAAAAAAATCATAGAAATTTCCAAAAGTTTACTAAACGGCACTGCAATGTAAAGGCTTTTGAAAAATTTATTGAAATAAATTACCTCTGCCTACATATTTACTATTCCACCCTTTTCCCAATTACCTTTAAGCAGCCTAAAAAAACTTGCCATTAAAAAAAAACCCAAAAACATTTAAATTTGCCAATAATTCTAGATAATACTGGAATCTTCCCAAAAGGATTGTGATAAGATAATGCTTAATTTTTGAAAATTACTCCAACGGGACAAACTGAACTGTGTAACCTATGATTGTGTTTCATATCTTTAACATTAAATGTGTGAAGGATTTGAAAAAATTAAGGAACAGGACCTACTATGAAGGCAGGCAGACTCAACTTCTTACCTAAGTGTAATGAAGCTAACTGGAGTAGTTACCAAAATGAAGGGCTCAAGACACCACAGTTTTCTTTATTTCTTCAGTAACACCCGTTGATAACAACTGTCTCATTTACCTATGTCTTTTGCCGCTCCAAGGACCAAACCCACAGACTTTCCAATCACCAAACTTACTGTAACACTGAATCAAAAACCCAAACTAGTGCTCACTGTTTAACCCTCTTGGTGCTGACCTTCCCAACATCTAAAAGTGGCAATGAAATGCACAGAAGGAAAATGAAAGGACACATGGATGCATATAGAAGGGAGGCAGCACCAGAGTTAACGGAAATAAAACCAGCTTAGGGCAAGGAGGTGTAGAAAGGTTAAACCACTGATAGGGCTAAGCCAAGTAGGCCCTGCGCAAAGTGGGCTAATTATTTTCATCTTTCAATCATGTAGCCAAAAGACCTCTTGTTTCTGCTGCCACGCCGAGGACTCACTTCCCATGATTCCTCACATGTCCCTTCTTTCCTAAGAGGGAGAACTGTTGTGGGGGCGGCCTTCATAACATAAGGAATGCCTCTGTGGTAAGTAGAGGCTTGCTAGCTGATGTAGAAAGCATTCTAAGAATTTTTCTCTGTATGTCCCTTGCCAGATTTTGAAGTAAGATACTAGTACCTTCAGTGACCTATGTTTATAAAGCAGGTAATTTAAATTGCCTGCCACCAGGCCTCTGGTTGCCTTCCAGACTACCCCTTGCTACTTCAACCCAATCTGGCAGTTAATAGTCGGTGCCAGCAAAGATAATGCCTAAAATTAAAACTGGCTTCCCCCCACCCCCCAGAGTGGACGAGGGAACTGGAGAAGTGTCACATAGAAAATATTACAAAAAAAGATTAAATTTGTCAGCTGTCCAAACACTAGTAAGACCACATGCTTTATACAGCAGCAATGCAGTCAAGCCCACTCTTCCACAGAGCTGGCAGAATGGGGAAAGGCCTCTTCCTGCTGGGATGAAGTACAGCAGCTCAGCACACTGCTCATGAGGTGGTGGCAGAGGAGGGCAAAAGAGAACGCTAGGAGTTCTGCTGCCTCTGAAGTCTTCGCTCAGCAGCAGCAGCCAACATCCTGCGGCGTTGGGTCACAGGATCAGAGGACGGGCTCTCCGAGAGGAGACAGCTCTCTGAGGCGGGGTCATCATCAGAAGTTTTGTTTAAGTAACGTCTGTAAGGAGGTAAGGAAGGAATAGGATAAGAGATGCAAAGAGAGGGGCTTTGGGATGGAGCTTCCCCATGAAAAAGACAATGCCTCAATCCTAGATCAAGCTAACAACAGTTCCCTATGTCCCAATGAAATGACATGGGTCAAATAGATACAAAAGGCCTACAGAAGGCCTATAATGTTATTTGGGTTTGAAATAACTATTAGAAACCTAATCTATATTATGCACGTCACCCTCATCAAAAACACTATATTAATAAATGCTGATTTGCATGTAGGCCCTATGCAATATATACAGGGTGTCCCTAAGATTAAGAGCTTAAAAACGACATTAATATTTTAGGGGGACATCCTGCATTACAGAGCAAACCAAGCAAGATGTGGTCCTAGACCTCAAAGAGATTGTATGCAACAATATCACTACAAACACCAAAGGACACACATGTACAACTGACTGGGCACAAGAGATAACAAAGCAGTATACAGCAATTAAGCACACATACACACTGACCATTAATGCTTGTGTGCTTAGTGTAATACATAAGTCCCTTCCTGAAGAGACATTGAGGGAAAATTTGTTCCACCAGTCAGAGAAGGTATGACTTAATATTTCCCCATAACCCATAGAGATAAAATCAACTTACTTCCTAGCTTGCTGCAGCAAGTCATCCTTCCGCTGTACTAACATTCGCTGCCGTTCATCAGCTGACTTGGAGAAGCGGCTTCCTCGGGCTTCAAAGTCCTCTACCTCACTGGGCTCAGCTTCTACTTCAGTGAAGTCCGCTATCTCTTCCAACCTGGGACTTAGGTCAAGGGGCCCATGCTCAGCCTGGGACAAGAAGATCCAAGTTAGAAACCATCATCATAACAAAATGCATTTCTAAAATGCTTTAAAGGGCCACAAAACTATCCTGTGAAAGGAGAGAGAACATGTGTCTTACAGAAGAGGAACGTGAGGCTCAGATACTCACATCTAGTAAACTTGAGAGTTTCGATTTGAACCTTGATCTTGTTACTCCAAGTTTGGGGTTATTTTTAAGGCACCAAAATGATCTATTCACACCAACCCCCTATAGTTCCTCAAAAGTCTTCATGAGCTTTCAGAAAGGATAATAAGAAAACAGGAAACGGGAGGAATATATCCAGACTCATATAACACAAAGAGAAATATGCAAATCCAAATCTAAAAACTGCACCCTGAGCAACAACAGCAGTAAAATGTTAAATCTGCGTCTCAGACACCTCCTAGTATATTCCACCACTTGCTTAGAAAGCATTCCAGATCATAAGTGTCTCTACCAGATTTATAACAAGGCAAAAACACACAGGGGCAAGCAGAAAGAGATAAGGGCTTCAATCAAAAGGGTGGAATGGTAACCTAACATATGGCTCCTGGATTCTACTTTTTAGAAGTAAAATGAGAACATTTTCAGTTTCTGAATTGGAAATATGAAAATTAGTGACACTTTCTTCAAAATGAGTACATGGGCACTCCTAAGAGACTAGTAAAAAGTAGCTATCAAATGAGGGAAATGTAATCACAAAGGATAAAATGTTTTTTAAAAGATTCAGGCAACGGTGGGAAGAATGTTAAAAGCCCATCCTCCAACAGCGCTTCTTACGGTGTTGCCACCTATGGTTTAAGAAATGCTGAAAAAGTTTAAGAAGCTCTGCTCTAGAGGAACACTCAAACACTAATACAACAGAATCTGTCTGGTTCAACCAATCAAAGGATTAAGAGCTGGAAGAAGCTACTGGGTATCGTCTAAACTAAACTTCTCATTGTACAGATACGAAATTGAAGCCCAGAGAGAGAGAGAGAGAGAGTTAAGTTCACCCAAGTTCATATCATAAGTAGCAGAGAGAATGTCATTTACTTTTTTTCAAATGATGGACAATTCAGTTTAAGGATTTTTAAACGAAAGCTTTGATTCCTTAACAAGCACAACAAGCATCAATAATCACATTATTCCCTATTAGAAGCACATATAAAATACTGCACATAAGACAGAATATGTAGTCTTGACTAATGCCAAACCAAACTTTTCATAGAAGAACCTAACACTAGGTTAAAAAAAGAATTCCCTAGAACAGAAAGGTCAAACACACAGCTCCCGGCACTCCTGAGTGCAATATGAACCTGATTTAAATGTAACTGGGAAATACTTAAGAAAAATAAAAATACAATAAAACACAGATAACATTATATTTTAAAACTAAGTCAGTTTGCAACCTGCAGGGATCCTTATGAATGAATTAATCACCAACACTTCTGAGTTTAACGACACTGTCCTGGAACATAAAAACATGCAAAGAATTCTCTAGATGATCATGCTGCTACCACAAGTGGGGGTACCAGGTTTTTAGAAGAGGGGCAGTTCTACTCTTTTGCACACACAGAAGTATGTACTCTTAAATGGTGATGTGAGTTTACCTGAGTGGAGATTTCATTCTCTTCTTGGTCATTTGACCTCTCTACAGAATTGTTCAAAGCAGGTCTAAGGCTGTCTGGACGCTAGAAGGGAAACCAAATAGATCGCATATTAGTAAAGTCACTGAAAGGTCAAAAAATTGTACTGACAATATATGGGGTGGGCCCAAGAAATCTATTATTGGCCACTGTGAAGGAAAAATACAAAATACTATAAATGCTTTAAAAAAGGACAGAGGAACTTTGTGTAGAAATTGTAATTTTCAAAGATTACTATTTCTGCTAAGTATCAGGTCTATTTTTGTTTTCTTTATTTTTACTAAATATATTTACTAATATAATATAGTTATAACATGCTTATAATATTTATATTGTATATTTATTATTAAATATATTTTATTATATAAATATAATTTATAATAATAAATATATTTATTAAATAAATAAAATGTATTTTATTTTAAGCTCCTTTCCTTACGGCTATCAGAACAGATCACAATGTAGTTTATATTTTAAGTACTGTATGAATACCAGAAATTGATTTGCAACTCAAAACTGACCTGTGCAGGGAAAGGTACTTGAATTCGTCCCTCTAAAATGTTGTCTGTCGTTATTTCAACTGAACGTGTCAATTGTAAATCCTGTAGAACCAGATGATATGGTACCTGGGGAAACATTTCTTGGATCTGATGAGCCTGTGGGAACAAAAGTGTGTCTGGGGATCAAAGATTAAATTGAGCCCTTTTAAAGCATTCATAGTTACTAGATAGAGATCTGAGAATTACATTAATCATAAAATATTCAGAAATCTACAAAAATTTTCTAACAGAAAAAGACACTAAGAAATCCCATTCTAAAATGAACACAGAGAACACTGGCACTTTCTAGACTGAAGGAATTATTTTTAAAGCTGAGCATTCTCAAAAGCCATAAGGATTATAAATTCCAGGTACCCCTCAACTTGAGAACAGGTTGTATTCCAAAAGTTTACCTGGAATGTGTTTTTCCAAAGAAACAAAGCAATAGTTAAATTCGCCAAATCTATTTTAACCCACTGTGCAATTGAACTAGATCACAGACTAGTAGTACTAATGCATTTATCGTATCCAACACTTATCTACAGGAAAAATTATTTCAATTTGAAACTCAGAAACAAGAATTAGGATTCTCATTGTTCATAATAAGCAGCATCCCAGGCAGCAGGAAGAGTCCTGGAGAGGGGTGAAGACTTTTTAACCATAAAAGATACACAAGTCAATTAATGTTGTTATTTGAGCAGTGATGATCTTTAGCAGGAAATAGTTCAGGTCTTCAGTGACAACAGCACTGGTAAAAAGAAAACAGTCCCACTGAACAACAGTAGCTTCTCCTAGGAAGGAATGCTACTAGGAATCAAGATGGCAGAAAGAGAAGCAACTATTCTTAAACATGAATACTCCACACACCAACAAAGATAGTACCTTTTGTGTTACAATTAGTATTGGGTATTTTAAATGTCCAAGAACTACTGCTCTAGATTAGTAATACTATTTTAATTAAAACATGTTCAGGACCAATATAAGTGCCCAAGGATTTGTACAGATCAGTGATAGGAGCAGAAAATCAATTAACAAAAACAAAACTGCAAATCAGAAACCACACTGAAATAACTTCAATATTTCTACAGTGTATTAAATACTTTTATGAAGATTTTTTTTAAAAAAACCTCAAATCAGGACTATACTTTCAACCCCTAATTAGATATAAAAAATATTTTTCTTTCCTTAGTTTTCCTTATTTTCCTAATTAAAAATACACCTGGTTCACCTTACATGACCAATGTTTTTCTTACAAAGATTCCATTAAATTAAATTTTAATAAAATATATGTAGTTCCAATAAAATTAATTGTGCTAAGAACAGAGTCCACTCCAAACTACCACGTCCTTGTGAACATCCTATACTTCCAGCTAAGTTGTAATAGTTCTAATTTAAAAAAGTGGCTTCCATCTACCAAGATTTGAAGCTTTGAAAACTGCTTCACTCTAAAATAGCTATACACCACAATGAATGCCCCAGAAGAGATTAATTAGCCTTTGGACAGGGAGCTTGAAAAACAAAAAAAAAGCAGAAATCTAATCTATAGAATAACATCCCAGAAATGATACCATCTGGCTTACTGGAATATTGCTCCTAGGATATTATTAAAAGGCAATCAGTAGATAACATAATATTACAGGATTTTACTGCTGTAGAGCTCCAAAAATTATTTAGTACTAACTTCTCATTTTGCAGATATGCAAATTGAGGCCCTTAGAAGTTCAGATCTCCACCAAACAACACCATACATTTTTCCTTTATGCTTCAACTGGATGAGAAACTAAGGATCTTGTAACTTTCTTATTTTAAGAAGTAAGAACACATCAGATGTTTAAAATAGCACCAGAGGACCAGAAAAATGACAGGTATAAACCCTGAAAAACCACAAGGAAAAGAAAATGAAATATTGTTAGACTGCTCCATGATTTGGCACATTGCTAAAATGATCAATATTCACTCCAGAAATCAACTCTTGAAAGACATTTTTAACTGAAACAAGCTTAAAAGTAGAACTCAAACACAGCAGAGAAAATGAAATATCCTGAAAACACCTTTCAACTCTACTTACCTGTAGCAGGATCAAAGCCGAAGCTTACATTTAGACATAAAAAAAAACCTCAAGTTCTTTTCAGCTGAATGAGAATTGTACTATCCTCAATAATTTGCAAACTGCCAGAGCTCAACAAGATCAAAAAAATTTCATCTACAACATGGGAAGGATTCTCAGCTTTTTCTTACCAAATATTTCCTCTGTTTAAAGAGTCTGGATCATTTTCATTCCTCTCAATATAAAATTGAAAGTTGCAAAGAACATTTTGAATTTTTTAAAACCATGCTTACCATTGCATTAAGTTGGGAATTGCTTGCTTGAGTAATTCCAAGGATGTTGTTGGTATGCATCACTTCCACTGAAAAGCTGGGCAGCCAGCTAGCAATTCGGGAACCTAAAGGCCGATAGGAAGAACATGCGGGTATGAGAATCCAGAAATTTTAAAATTTCTCTCCCCATGGGAGAAGATTTAACGTCCATCATTTCACCCTTACTTAGTGCTGATTGAACTTGTTTTTTCACTATATCAAACTATAATGTAAGTATGCAAATAAAGTACTTCCTATCTCACCCATTCTTAAAAAGTCATCTCAAACCACTGTCTCACATTTCTTCTTCTGTTCACAGCATAACTCCTAGAAAATCTGGTTTCCGTCCTCACCACCTGACTAAAACTGCCCATGATGATCAATTCTAACCTTTTATCAGACATTATGCTTCTCTTTGTCTCTTCCTGCCCCACCAACCACCTAACAAAGACTTTTATTAGTATGCTAAGAAAGGGGATGGGGAATCCCTTGAGCAAATATCAAATCATACCAAATTATAGCAATCACTTCTCAATTTAATACCTGCCTTATCCTTTTGTACTTAAAGCACCTTTTTAAAGGTGGTAGCAAAAGAGAGTTCACTGGTTGTATCCACAGGACCAGCCCATTCTAGGGAAGAGTAATGGCTAGTCTGAACAACCCAGCTGATTTGTGGATGTTCAACAGAAGAGTATATGCCTCACATGTGCTTTCTTCTGTAGCAGCTTGGACTTAAAAGTTCAGGATAATCGGAGCCCAGAAAATGCACGTACAAATCCTTATGTATCACAATGCACTTATGGTCTTGAATTATGCAGGTAACTGCCAGACTTCCCACTGCACATCTGCAAACTAGTCTGTCATCTCTGCAGTGGTTCCTCTGTACTGACCTGGACTTCTCCAGGTCCTGGGACCACTTTCCCACCTCCACCCCAACCCAGACTCCAGACTCAGAGCAAAGTCACCTAGACTCTGTAAGTCTGGTACCATCCCTCTGGTTACGCTTTTCTCCCTGGACTTCCACATTAATGCTCTATTCTGGTTCTTCTCACTCTCCCACCCTGGCGCCTATGTGAAAGCACACTCCAGGGCTCTTGAGCATTGTTTTCCTTCTTTCTGGGCACTCAAGAGCACATACAGGTGCATTTATTTCTCTAACTATTCCCTTTGTAGAGGACTTCCACACTTACAAATCCATCTATTATCTCTCTCCAGTTCTATATTACCAACTGTCTGCTAAATATCTTCATCCAGCCAACCCACAAGCCAACTCAAACCCAGTACATCCAAAATAAAACACATTATCTTTCCTCTTAAACTTACCTTCTCCCTAACCACTGTATTTTGTTCTGAATCTCACTATACCTTGGAGGGATCCTCAACTCTTCACTCTCCCTTTCCCCTCATAACCAATCTTCTGGGTTGTTCCCATATGTCTCAAATTAGTCGCCCTCTTTCCATTCCCATGGCCTTCACCTTAGTCAGGAAGGGGCAGCTAGGTGGTGCAGTGGATAGAGCACCAGTGCAGGAGTCAGGAGGATCTGAGTTCAAATCTCACCTCAGACACTTGACACTCACTAGCTGTGTGACCTTGGGCAAGTCATTTAACCCCAGTTGCCTCATCCTAGGTCATCTCCAGTCATCCTGATGAATATCTGGTCACTGGATTCAGATGGCTCTGGAGGAGAAGTGAGGCTGGTGACCTGCACAGCCCTCCCTCACTCAAAACAAAGTCAAGTGCAAGTCATGTCATTTCTCTGATGGCATGGTCTACTTTGACAAATTAAGGATGAACACACACACACACACATGCACCTTAGTCAGGTCTACACCAGCTTTTACACAGACTATTAAAATAGTCTAATTGGCCTCTTTGACTGCACTCTCTCACCCCCAATCCAAAGAAGTCAAATTTAATATTATTTTTAAAACAAGCTGGCAAGAATTTAATACTCTCCCACAGCCTTGGGAGTGCAAACTCTACCCTTTGCTGACATTCCTGTGAAATCTGCCTAAAGGCCAAAAACTTTTGTCTTAAAAAATGAAGGGTAGAGTTACAAAGGTAAGGAGTTTGCTTATAGAATTAAATTCAATTAAATGTCAAGATATAGTCATTTACAAAAACACTCATTTTTTTGTTTTCTTTATAAAGAAGAGATATCTTCAATGAAAATTCTCCTTGATCTGAAAGCAGAGAATCTAGATTCAAATTCTGACTGCCTGTGCAACCTTGGACAAGTCACTCAACCTTTTGGGGCTTTCCTCCTCTGTACAATGGAAGTGACCAGATTATATGGGATCAGAGCTTCCACCCCTTCTAAATCTAGAGCCATAGCATGAAAACACTATCCAAGTTAAACAAATTCAGCCAAGACGAGGCAAAGTCTAAGGTTCCATGATCAGACGGGTTGGTTTAGGCTTAAGGATTTGCGGGGAATCTCAGATGGTTAAAACAACAAACTAACCATCAAAGTGGAAGAAGTGGTTGTGTTGGTTCAGACGAGGTCGGCCTTCAGCTGCTGCCACAGGCACCAAATTCTCATCCAAGTTCTCCCCTTGCTGGTCTTCTCTGATTCGATTATTGTCTGCAATATTCAGAGACATTCTGCAGGTAGGACAGGAGGTATCCTGTTCAAGCCAGGAGCGGAGACAGGAACTATTGAAAAATTCAAACATGAGAAAAATTAATATGCTCAATTGCTCTTGGGGAATACTTCTCTCTCCAAAAGTTATTCTGAATATACTCCACTATCCAACAATGCTTTATATCACCTGTGTATAAAGATAGGAACATCAGTGGTCACTTACAGATACGTATGTTACTTTGTCAGGGGAAAAAAATTAAAGTCACAATAAGGCCAGTTTGAACGTTGAACTCTATTGGGGGTGAGTAAAACAAACCATCTTTGGGAAACTATCATTTACCTGTATTATTTTTAAAAAGGAAAATACCTATAAAGAATTTAATAGAAATTAGTACAGATATCTATTTTGATCTCTCTACACAAAGTGCTTTCTCACTTTTTCCACCAGCAAAAAGAAAAACTAAAGGGTGTTATTTGTTCATAACTTCTCTAGGTGTCAACTGCTAGATTTTGTGTCTACTTTCATCTCTTACCTGGAGCCCACCACCACACCTAGAATGAAAACCCCATTTTACATATTTTATTGGCCTATTTATTTGCACTTTTATTCACAATGGAACATGACATCCTCTCCCAGGATAAGCTCATCGCTTCAGATAGAATCACCGAGCAGCTAACAAGTCTTGATTGACACCACCTTCCCAGCCTCTCTTCCCCTCTGAAGGCTGGAGGATGGAGTACCAAACTCTTCCTAAAGCCTTCCTTTATGGAGGGCAGAAACTGGACTTTCAGTCACAAAGGGCTGCACCTCTCCCACTTTCCAGACTACTTTTGTGTCTCCCTCTTTTGCTTACAAACTCCTTGAAGTGACTGTCTTTCTTTGTATTAATTGTATCCCTGGCACCTGTGATAGTAGGAACTTAGTGTTTTTTGAACTGGGGAAATTTGAATGCACATATTGGTTGATTTCTTGTTCCTTTCAAGGATTAGCTCAAGTACTGCCTCATATAAAGAGAACTCTTCTGATTCACTCAGCAGTCAATGTACCCTAATTGCAGAAACTGCCTAGTATTTCTCTTGCTAATATTTTATATTTACTTATCTTTGTACTTGTACATTCTTTGAGGGTAGGATAACTGCACATCATCTCTCAGAGTGCCCAACATATAGCTGACACAAATTAATTCATACTGAAATCCTCCCTAAACCTCCCCCTCCCCCAAATCTCTTCATTTTTATCCAGGACACTATCATTCTCCAAGTCACTCAATTTTGCTAGTTCAGAGTTATCCCCAGCTCTTACTCTACATCCCGACCTCCCACATCCAAACTTAGTCATTCTATCTCCACAACTCAAAGGGCCAGTCACCCTAGTCTGGCCATGATCATATCTCCACATGGACAACAGCATCCTAACTGGTCTTCCTCTTTCCATTCTCTCCCGTCCTCAATCACCTTCCAGTGCAATAGGTCTGCCTATATCACTTTCAGTGATTCCTTACTGCAACCTGGATAAAATACAAACTTTTAAGCTCGTTTAAAGAACTTTACAATCTGAATCCAGCCTATACTGGGCCTTTCCCAAACTTATTTCTCATTATTCTTATCATGTATTCTCTGCCTTCTAGACATATTAACCTAGTTTTTATTTCCCAAATTTGAGGTTCCATCTCCTACCTCCATGCCTTTGCACATGCCTGGGATGTACTCCCTCTTCATCTCTACATCAATAGACTCCTAAGCCTTTCATCTCTTTTGTAAAAAAGAAGAAAACCAAATCACTAGTATTAAAACAAAAAGGGTGAGTATACCACTAACAAAGATGAAGAGAGGGAAAATCACATACACCTAAAAGAGTATAGAAGTCTTCTAAACCTAGAAATAAGGACAAGGGGACAGGATAAGGTAGGAGCTTTTAGAAGAGTGTATACATTAAGATTTAGGAGGATGAGGGGAGAGGATAATGGAGGGAGGGGTATAAGGAATGGAGTGAAGGAAGAGGATAAGAAAGGAACTGTTGAAAAGGATATGGCTTAAGGAGGTAGTGTTTAGAAGGAAACGAGAGTGTGAGGAAAGCTAGGGTAAAAAGGGAAGCTAAGAAGGACAATAGAGAGGAAAACAGGTTAATGGGAAATATCGAAAATAGTAATAACTTCATATGTTAATGTGATGAACTTACCCATGAAAAGGGATAGCAGAATGGATTAAAAATCTGATTCCAACAATGCTGTTTAGAAGAAATCTCCTTCTGTTAACTGCTGAATGACATACACTTGTCACAATTTTTCCAATGTGGAACATGAACTAGAGGGGACTGACCTGAGTCAGGCCCAGTACAGAATATAAATCCAATCTAATCATCCAATAAACATTTATTAAGCACTGCAGATATGATTGAGAAAAAGAAAAGGTAGTCTCTTCCTTCAAGAACCTTACAATTTAAATATATATAAAAAGGGGAGGGGAGGATTGTGGCGGTGGAGGAGGAAGACACCAAGAGGTACCCAGTGAGGGGGTTTATCTTGTTCTATTGAGCAGAAACCAGGCAGAGCAATAGGTGTAATCTATTTTTTACCCTCTCAATGGAAGCATTAGGAGAGGGAAGCAGTCCTCAACCTCTACCCTGCTAGTTTGGAACTCCACCTTCAATCAGAGAGAGGTGGTATCAATCAAGACTTAGTTTAGTGGCATGGTGATTAGATTAGAGGTGATGAGCTTAACCTGGGAGGGGCCTCTTGTTCCAGGGACTTTACATCAGGCAGAGTTCTGATGTAGCATGGATCATGCAGCTGAAGGTGGTCTGTGTTTCTCCAACTTCTGGGCAATATTACTAATTATGCTAGTTTTTCTTTTAATTAATTGGTCTTATTTAAATAATTGTTTTTAATGCATAAAAATTCTTTCTCCCTTGTATTCAGGGTCCAATGCCAAAACCGAGAAGGTTGGATCCTAATTTGTTATGTAATTGACATGTATTACTTAATAAATCGATATACTTAGAAGCTTAACAAAATAAAACAAAACCCAAAAGATTTACTTAGCTATAGCAAAAGAATATTCAACAAAGATACACACCAAGAACCCCAGAAAGAAGTTCCCTTGCCTAAACTGCCCACTATGGCCTACCAAACCAAGTATCAGAACTATTTTGTTCTCAAGCAACCCAGAAGAATGTCAATAGTTAAAACTTTAAGTCTTCTGAACCAATTAAATCTCAAGGATGTTCTTAATACCTTCTAAGGAAAAACTAGCCAAACCTGTACTGCGGCAGTGGTTAGGATATTGTTCACACTATATGTTTATGAACAACAGAAAAAAATGATTAAATATGAAGGAAAAGAATACTAAGAAGGAAATGGAACTAGAAGTAAGTGTAATGGGAACAGATAATGAAACATCAATGTTTCTCTCAATAAATAGGAGAGGAAACTGAATTCTGAATGTTGAACATAATCACCATTTAACTGTTTTCCTTTGTTGAAAGGTAGGGTTTAATATGGATATGGGGAGAAGAGTATATCTGGAAATGCCTGTGATATAAAAAGGCATCAATAAAGATAGTTTTCTCTTTTGAAAATAAGGAAACGGAAGTGGTGATCACAAGGAGCTAGCATGGCTTCATCAAGAACAGGTAAAAGCTAACTAAATGTATTTCCTTTTAAAATAAGTTTATAAACTAGAATATTAGGGAAATCCTATAGATATATATTTTAGATAGATTTTAGCAAAGCATTTGTAAAATATCCCATACTATGGAAAATTATCTCATACTACTGGAAAAGATGGAGAGATGTGAGTAAGATAACATTAAAATTAGATGGATTTGAAACAGGTTGAGTGATTGTCGCCAAGCAGTACTCATAAATGATTCAATGCTAACTTCAAAGGTTTCAGATGTAGTGCCCCAAAGATTTGTGCATTGTCCTCTGCTATTTATTTTATTTATGAGTTGAATAAAAGCATAGATGAAATGCTTTTCAAATCTGCATTTGACACAAAGTGGGAGGAACAGGCTAACAAATGGGATGACAGAGTCCAAAAATATCCCCACTTCAAATGTCAAATAAAAAACAATTATTGAGCACCTTCTACGTGCCAGGCACTATGCTAAGGACTAGCTAAGGATACAAAGAGAAGCAAAAAAAATGAGGCCCTGCTCTTAAGGAGCTCACAATCTAATAGGGGAGGAATGGACTAAGGTAGCTGCTCCACTGTGATTACAGCAAATAGTTTATCATAGAACCGTCAAAGAATATTTTTCTTTTTTGATGTTTTCCATTCCCTTGTTCTTCAAATGCTTCTGGAATAACCAGGTTTACATGGATCTCACACTGTTTATGTAAAGGTTTTTCTTCCTCCACCACTTAACATTGTTCTAAGTTGGTACTGTTCATAAATCAGGACCATTCTTCTTTACAAGGTTTTATGGATTAGTTAATACCTAAATTAGTTTTGCTTCTGGCTGCCAGGTGCCTTCTGTTTGGCAAGAACACCAAATGTTTGCTAGGTGAGGAAGTTTCTAGGCTCTTTTAATCTCCAAAGTGAAGTGATCCACAATGGTTAAAATTTCATAGGAAATGATGACAGTCCATCTCAGTGTAAGGTTCCTTTGCCCACTGACAAGTTAATCTTCCTAAAAGAACATTAGTTACATCAATCAACTTATACTAGTACAAAAACCCTCTTTATCTCAAGGATTCAAGAACCATTCTTGGCCCTTTTCCTATTTACTTCTTCAACCTTTACCTATAAAAAACTTTTGCTGCATCCAATCTGATCTAGTAATCTTTCACAGAAGGGAAATATATATATTATCTTCCCCTCCACTTAGAATGGTCTTCTCCTTCCTCCTCTCTGTGTGTGTAAGCCCTATCCTGATTGCAAGGTCCAGCTCATGTCCTTCTCCTTGAGTCCTTCCCTCACCATGCTATAATTCTACTATATAAAAAGTATATTTTTTTCAGTCTATTTCATATATGTGCCACCTAATGTGTACTAATTAAGATTTTTAAGTAAATATCCTATTTCCCAAATGAGTTAGAAATCCCTCTGAGGGCAGCAATTGTGTCTTATAACACTGCTTTGTATCTCAGTGCCTGCATAGTATTTAAGATTCACAAAAATGGTCTCACTGCATCCTCCCCAAAATCCTGTGATGTAGATAATACAAGAATAGAGAGAAAGTCTGTTATGAAAAGAGCACAAGACTCTGTATAAGCAAAGCTCAGGGTACAGAGTCTGTCCCCAAACTCCTAGAGCTGTGGCACAATAAATATGATTTCTCTGAGCCTCTGTTGCTTCGTCACTAAAATGCAGAGGTTGCTGCATCAAATGAGATGCCTAAAAAGTGCTTTGTCCACCTAAAGTATTAAAGTAATGTCAATTACTATCATTAGCATCATTAGCATCATGAAAACTGCTCTGTACATGTAGTGAACATATGATAAATGCTTGTGACATATTCTAGCAGGAAGAGGTCTACACAAGAAGTCATGCAATCCATTATCAAGCTGCAGCACCAACTTAACCTTAGGCCAGTTACAACCTCACTGGCTTCAATTCACTCATCTGTAAAATAAGAAGGCTTAAAATTTATGATCTATGATCTTTCCCTTAAAGATCTGAAGGTACTAAACAAAGAATTTCTAACTTCTAATCCATATGGAAATGGCAAGATCCAGACCTTTAAGGATCAATTGTGCAAAAAATTGAAGAGAAAGATGGACAAGGAAACTAAAATTTAAAGAAAATCTAGAAATGGATAGGTAAGTCTACTCATCTAGACTGATATATTAATTTATATTGACCATTTCATATCTGTAGCTCAAGGTAAACAGGACATTCTTCCTCACTTGTGGTACTTCCTTGGGCTCAACTAAGTTTTTTTTAATTTGTAGAAGAAAGTCATGAAGAAAAGAAAAACATATAAAACTTTTTTCATGAGCTTCTCTAATTAAACAACCTCCCTCTCAACCCAAGTCAATTCACAGGTGGACAACTGTTTAAAAATCAATCTTAAATAAATCAAACATATATAATAACCTCTTCAACATTAAGAAAAAAAATCAACCAGAAACTTCCTATGTTCTTCTCAATTACAGGTTCTTCAAGAGACAGGTATTGTGCTTTATATTTCTTTTGTACTTTTCACAATGCTTGAACTCAATAAAATTTTAATAAATATTTCAAGTCAACAAATTTAATAAAAACACTAAGTACAAGGGATTGTCCCAGGTGATGGGAATACCAAGACAACAGTGAATCTGTCTGTATCCTAAAGAAGCTTAAAATCTACTGAAGCAGAAGGGGGAAGGGGAGAAGTTATGGAAGTAGAATCCATAAAATTTAGCAACTGATTAAATGTAAGGGAGATAAGAGAGGGTTTAAAAACCAAGGGTGGCTCCCAGGTTATGAATCTGGATAAAGGAGAAGATGGTTATATCCTACACAGAAAATTGAGATCATTCAAAAGGCAACATGGTAAACTTGAACAGGCCAAAAGACATTACAAACACGGTTTTATGGTAGAGAAGCAGTGTATACAAGATGTCAACAAAAAATAAATGCATGAGAAAAAAAGAGAAGACTGGCTGGTCACAAAGCAAGGAGGAAGAGAAAATAATGGACAACTTAAGTGCTCCAATGGACTAGATGTATCTAAGATCTATGATCCTATGCTCCTATAAACCCTTCCTTTGCCCTTAGATGTTAAGTATTTTCTAATTCTCCAAATTACTTATTTTCTTAATATCAAGAGAAAGTGAGGAAGACCCCCAAAATGCTGAGGCACATCCCCTCCCTCCTCCCCGCCATGAAGACACAGAAGAGAAGTGATGGATTAGCATGGATAGAGTGTGAATTGTATTGTGGTGGAAAGAACACCTACAACACTGCAAGTACAGATTCACAAATACTTTAAAATAAAAATAACAAGTATTTTAAAATAAAAAAGAAGTAGTAGTTGTCCAAACATGGAACATAAGAGGTTCCTAGAGCACTGGAGATCCATGACTACTCATCAGTTGTACCGTAGTGAGGTCTCCTCCTTGGGTGTGGGTCATGTAGATGAACGCTATGATTCTGTTCCTAGTTTTGTTCTTTGAGACCAAGCAGAACAAAGTCTAATGCCTGTCTTATATGGCAGCCCTTCAGATACCTGAATACAGCTTCCCATCTTCTAGTTTAAATGTGCCTAGTTCTTGTCATTCAGCCTCATATATGACAGTTTCTAGCTTCCCCTCATAATTCTGGGTGCCTCTTCTGGACATATTCCAGCCTGTCAATGCCTTTCCTAAAATGTACTACCCCGAGTGAACACAATCCTTCAAGTTCAAGTAGTCTAACCCCCTACTTGAATCATCACCAAATGTACCAAATAGTAGAGCAAGTAAATTTTATGAAGTGAGTTAAATGGGCACAGCCTGTTTTTCAGACTGAAAATGCTTTCTAAAACAGAAAGCACTGATACAGACAAAGAAAGCTTTCAAGCATATTCTAGGGAGGACTGAAACTGAACTATCCAAGGCAGATGCCTATTTCCAAGGTAAGACATTCCATTACTCCACTAACAACTGAGTTTATATTCTGGGTTGTTTAGAAATCTTGATCCTAACTCACCTCAATTCATTAACTATGCATTTGTTTACAAGTCTTGTATTACTTCCGACAAGTTCAGAGAGTTTGAGTACCATGCTGAAAAGAAACTTACTTGACAAAAATAAAGTGTTACACCTGGGGTCATACCTGGAAAAGGTAGTGAGAGCAATTGCCCTGAAGCACTCTCTACCAGTGATGCTTGGATAGAAGGGAATGTGTAAAGGAAAAGGTTAGAGGGGGTGGAGCAGATTCCCCCATCTACATACACTTCTTGAAGAGGTCCCCCTCCCCCAGATCAGATACTACTGCAGGTACAGAAATTGCAGTCTGTCAGTTATACATATTTCCATACCTCTCAGTGTTTTCCTCTCCAAAGTGAAGTAGCTATACTCAATGATTTCTAGAGGTCCCCTTTAAGCTCCAATATTTGGGACTTTTCATTACACACATACTTGTGAAAGAGATGTCCACAGGGCAGTTTCCTTGCGGACTGCATGGAGTCCCAGCAAATGGCACAGTCATCATTATTGACAGCTAGTTCTTCAGGAGTTGCAACTGCAAACCTTTAACAAAAACAAAAAAATAAAACAAAAGTGTAGCAGGAACATTGATGTTGTTCTTTTAAAGTGCTACAGTAATTCAAAGCAATCAACCAGCATTATTTAACCCTTAACAATATTAGAGCTATTAGTAATGGTAACTCATACTTTAGTTTACAAGGAATATTCATATATTCAAATATTCCCCACAGGAACTATGGCAAATAAACAGTGCAAGTGTAATCATCTCCATTTTGCAGAAATAGAATCAATGCCCAAGGAGGTCACTGATTTGTCACACAGCCAGTAAGTGAATAAGCCAGAGTTGAAAGGAGGGGTTTATGATTTCAAGTCAAGTGTATTTTCCATTGCATTATGATGCCCCAACCTAAGTAGGTGACGAGAAGCTAAAAAACTTCACAAAATTTAAACAAAAATAATCCATGTTCACTTTCTTCTATACTTTGAGAAAAATATACTTCATCTTATTAAAATTCATGTTGGTAACTTTTAGATTTCTAGCCCAGGACAGAGGGGAAATTTAAAGTCTTAAAAGCTTGAGAAACCCCGATAAACAATCATGGCAAAAATAAGTGGGGCTACTTTGTGTTCATATTGTTACCTATGCAATGCTCTTCCTTTCACACTTGCTTAATGAAATACTACTTATTTTTTAAGATCTACATCATGTACCACCTATTCCATAAAGAGAAAGCCTTAAGCCAAGTAGTCATTAATAGATCCATAAACTAACTTAAACGTATTTCTACTTTATCCTAGAGACAATATAAGAGCCCCTGAAAAGTCTTGAGCAGGGTTGTTGCATGATCAGATCTATACTTAGGAGTATCTCAGCAGTAGTTGAATGAAAGTAGGGACTTAACAAATATTTATAAATTGTATAGAATTCTCCTAAGATCTTAATATTATAGTAAAATTCATAATAAAGTATGACTAATAATTTCAAGAAAACAAACCTCTTAAGGAATTTATCACTATACAACATCCAGTGCGACTATTTCAATACTGTTAATTTGTGCTCACTTACCTGGCCTCCATATTTCCAACTACACGCAAGTAATTCTTGTGACGACGGATTCGGCGTTGTAC
This sequence comes from Potorous gilbertii, assembly GCA_028658325.1. Lineage (NCBI taxonomy): Eukaryota > Metazoa > Chordata > Mammalia > Diprotodontia > Potoroidae > Potorous > Potorous gilbertii. The sequence goes on along the minus strand of CM053769.1, from coordinate 311,008,484 downwards.
CTCATGGAACAGGTAACGAAGCTGCATAAAGATCACCAAGCTGGCCATGGACAACCAGATGTTGCCAAACAGCTTAAAAAAAGAAGCAGAAAAGGTAATAAAAAACTAATACCCTGAAATTAATAATAGGATTTTGAAAGAAGTCATGTGGCATGCTTCATGGGTCAACAAGAATCTGCCATGACATGTAACTCAATGACTTTTAGCAAATTTATAATGCACTGTTATCTGATTGCTATTAGGAATCTTCAAATTATGTCGGAATGTTACATTCTGGATACAACTGATTTCACTCCTAAACAACCAAGTTAGTTTATTATTTGCAAATTAAAAATTTGCAAAATAAAACTTAAGCAGTTAAAACTTTTAAGTCAGAAACTAACACAAAGGCTCTTTTTATTAAAACACAATGATAAAAGACTAATATAGGAATTCTTGCCTATATTTATACAGCTATTGCTTATTTACAGAAACCAAACTGTAGTACATAGGCAACTTTATGTTCAAGAATGATCCAATGACTCTAGTTGCAGAGATGATAAAATATACTGAAAGACTCGATGGACTAGACAGCAGATTAATTTATCCCAGAATGTTTCTTTGTATACTATGTACTTAGGAAAGACACTGAGATCACAATTTAGCCATCTTTTTATCCACTCGCTACATTTCATTACATATATTTCATTGTAAAATTTATGAATAAGGTCTGATGCTGGGTTGTTAGAGGCTTATTGTGGTGTTACATACCAACATGTGAATATGGTGCATAAGGTCCAGGGACAACAAAGTGAGCTCCATAACAAAATCTGTATAATACACGTAAGTGCCCTTTCCTTCCCATGTGCCTTCATGGTTGAGATCCCAGAGGTGAATTACGTAACTGTTAAGAAGAAATAATATTTAAATTGTCAGGACCCATTTTGGTTTAAACTTGAAATTCTGCCCCATTTATAGAAACATCTCATCCTCCAAGCTAAAGCCATAACTAAAGGGGCACGAGTACAGCTCTTCTCTCCATGGTACCAGTGTGGAGAAGGAAAGGGAAAGGGAAGAAAAGGATGGTGCATGCCTCATTCTTACGGAAGACAAGCACTGGGTCTTTTACCAAACTGATCCAGGCCTCAGGATCCCCAGATTTCTGGCACTCCCAAGAACTGTTACCTTCCCAAACTCTAAACAACACCCTCCTCTATCTCTCCAAGTAAAAAAACAGCTAGCTACTAACCGTAAAATCACATGTGCAGTCCTTACCGTCACAAGGAGAGACTGTAAAAAATAAGAACACACATTTTTACCTAATAAAATCCAAGAATATTCAGGATGAACCCACTTTTGCAATCTGATATAAAACAAGATATAATCAACTCAATTAAAAAGGAGACTTTTTTCTTAGTATACCAAGAATATCAGTTCCTTTAATTCCCCTTTCTCCTAAAAGTCATCCATTAGTGACTAATAATTCTACCATCAAGGAAGCAGGAAGCAAATCCATTTAATTAGCAGTCCCTGCTGAAAGCTGGGTATGTCCAGTTATTAAAATCAATTATTAAGATAAGTTTTGAATTATCTGTGGATTTAATAATTCACTCATTTTGTGATTCTTCTTTAGCAGAGAAAATAGAACAATGAAAACATTCACTTTGAAGACCTCAGAGTCAGGTAAAGGGCGATGTAAGTAACTTTCACTATCGCATCCATGTAGATACTGTTCCTGATATCACGAACTCAGTCCAGACAAGTATTAACCAAAGGTTTTGGAAACAATCAATTCCACCAGATGGCAGTAATGTTATCTGTACCAGAGGTAGTTTTCAAAATTCTTGGGAACTCTTCCAGGTATTTCATGACTAAAAAAACTCAGCCCTTCACAGTTTTTAAGTGAAGTTTATAGGTAACAATGAATTACAGCTTGTTAACATGACCACACTTTGAAAGGATATTTCAATTCTAATGATCAATTATGGCTTCAAAGAACTGATAAGAAAAGGCATTTCTTTTCTTCCTTTCTTGCAGAGGTTGAGAGAGTACAGGCCAGCAACACTATAAAGAAGGTCAGACTTTTTTGATATGCCGGTTAGTTTTGCTAAACTTTCCCCGCTATTTTCATTCTATACTGATAACAACTCTAAGAAGGGAAGGAATACTCTGGATATTAATGAAATTTTATTTTTAAAAATAAAGGATATTTCAATAATTAAAAAGATCTATGATTTCATGAGTTATGGCTATTCCCACCACGTGATCTGAATGCAATCCCTCCATACCTTAGAAGTCAGTCTTTGTGATTTCTGTAACTCTCCATAAATCACATGATAACTAATCTTCTGGAGTTTAAAAAACTCCTACATATGTATGTATTTTATATGTGTGTATTTCTCATATATACATATGTGTACACACACATACATACATCCTTCTGAGGATACTAGGGTTCAAGTTAACATAGTCTAAAAATCACTATCAAAGTCATCAAAACAGTTGGGAACATTTTGTAATTCAAAATTTTACTTAAGTCGTTTTCTATTTTTAAAAAAAATTATCTAACTGCACATGTATAACCTATATTGAACTGCTTGCCTTCTCAATGAGAGTGGGTGGGGAGGGAGGAGGGGAATTTGAAACTCAAAGTTTTAAGAACAAATGTTAAAAAGTTGTTTTTACATGCAGCTGGGAAGTGGGATGTACAGGCAGTGGGGTGTAGAAATCTTATCTTGCCCTTCAGGGAGGTGGAGGGGAGAGGGATAAGAAGGGAGGGCAGGCTGGGGGAAGGGTTGATTGGAATGTGTGCTATCTCGGGGTTGGGAGGAGGAAAGAGATGGGGAGAAAGTCTGGAGCTCAAAACCTTGTGGAAGAAAAAAGAACCTTAGTAAAGGATTGATTAATAGTCCTGTCTTTAGCCAAAAGTATATGATGGAAAGAAAGAAGAAATTTCACATCTTCTGTGGCTATTTTATACTAAAGATCAAATCAATAAAAATTAGTTAATTCTGACTTTATTTTTTTTTTAAAGAGTAAGACCACATTTGGCACTAGGGACCAAAAATAAAATTCATATTATAGGCTTTCCAACATATAGTGAAACATATGTAATTTACATTATTATATATAAAGGGAACATGAAATAATCTAATATATAACCAAATCCATACTAGAGAAAGATAGTTCTATAAAGGAGCTTCTAATGTAGTGACAAAAAAGACAATTAAAATAAAAAATTCATACTATAGTACTATCAAATCATGTAACCAAAATTATACTTTTCGCAAATTTTAACCATCATATATTAGTGAAAAGTAGAGAACTGATGACAAACATTAATTATCAGATTAATAATAAACCACCTCTAATTCAAACTGATTAATATGGGAAGATTCCAAATTGCTTTAAAAAAAAACTTTTTCTGATTATATTCAACACTGTACTTTCAATTTTACTGCTAAACAAAAGTAAACTTCAGCTCCATTCCAACAAATTCCTGATTAATAAAGTCCAAATTAATAACTTGTTTGGTATGAGCTTTGACATTCCTGGGATTTTAGAATATGTTTCACTATCATAACTAAAGATGAGATTTATTTCTTTCAGTCTTCAAATAACATTTTTACCTCAGACCTGTGGTTTCAACAGTGTAGAAATTACCTGCAATGATGTACCTCAGCAAACATATAGTCTGAAAAATATAGTCTTGGGGGTTGCATGTGACACTAAAGTGGTAAGTGATTTGTCCAGGGTGACACAGTTTAGTAACCGCTGGAGAGAGAATGTCAATCTAAGTTCTCTAGATAACAAAGTCAAGCTTCTATCTGCTTAAACCACTACGTCCCTCTCAAGTAACACATCCATATAAAATATAAAGACAAACCAAAAAGATAACTTTAAAAAGCTAGTGTAAATCATAATACAGTAAACCTTGCTAAACTTGGATGAGCTGTTCCACAAATGTCTTAATAAATACTATTATTACTGTGAACCCCTCAGTTATTTTTCTATGACAATGCAGTTTGCATCTCATCCTATATAATTTTCTATGCGCCCAACTGATGTCATACTTAAGGAAAAGTGTTTTTTAACGTCAACCACTTCAAACTACAGCTTATGGTACCCTAAAGTGAGTAATTTTTCCTACTTCAAAATTAATGGCCATCACTAACTTTACAATTCTTAATGGGTGAAGTTTATAAGTGTCAACTTCCATTTTTTTGTAAATACCCATAATCCCCTTGAAAACATATAGAGAAAAACACAAATAAGCATATGTCCAGGGCAAAATTCCAGTGAAAGCCTCACCTCTGCAGCCATGAAGGCCAGCGTGTGCATTCCATGGGTGTAGCCCGTTACACAGCAGACAACAGCTAATCCACAACAGGAAAGTAGCATAGCGATCAGAAGAGTCAGCACACGGACATGGCTGCTCATTGGTGTGGTGGGAGAAAATGAAAGCTGGAGTAAAACAAAGACAGAGTCAAGTAACAGCTGAACTTACACTCAGGGAGGAAACTTAGCTTCCTGATCAAAATGCGAGTTTCCATCATAAGAGTTCTGTCTGAGTGCATGTGACAAAAATGCTGTAGACTAAGAGCACTGACTGCCTCAGACTGTGAGGACAGAGGTCCTCCGATGTACCCTGATGCACACTGACATTATGCATTAGTTAACCAAAATTTCAGAGGGCAAGAAGAGGGATAGTGAGCATTTACATAGTGCTCTAAGGTTTGCAAAAACATTTGACCACCTCGCCCCCCAGTAAGGACAGTGCTACTGATCATTTTACCAAGCAGACTCCAGGACAGCATAAGATTTTGTTCCATTTGTATATCTGGATTCACTATGACAAAGTCTGGGACACTAAATTGGAAGGCTGAAACTGGGAGCTGTTCAAGTATTTAGGAATATAAGAGGATGGTTAATTCAGCTAGAAAAATAAGAGACTTTATAAAATTTGATTAAATTCCTAAAAGTTTGTTAGAGAAGACTTAGTTGAGGAGTAAGATCATAAGGCTAGATGACCAAAACAGGCTAGTTTAGGGAAATTATAAAGACAGAATCTAAGGAAGCTGCTGAGTTTGGATTCAAGTTTTTACCCAAAGTTGAGAGGCAGAGCTGGGATCTAGACAGAAAGTAGACCTGCCTCATTTTTCCAGGGACCCCTGGTAGCTAAAAGGGATAGCTCATTCTCAGCCTGGGTGTATGATGCACAATCAATTACAGGTTTTAACCAAGTTGAGTCAGAGAAGTCAGTCAAGAGGAAAGATGTGAAACATCAAATGTTAGAAGAGACTGATCAAAACCTTAAACTGTGATCAAGCTAAAAGAGAAATGGAAGGCTATGCAACTCTAAATCAGCTAATTTAAATATAATTTGTGTCCAAAGATAACTTGGTAGTATACGTTTATGGCCTTGCACTAACTCTCGTAAATACTGAGGGCGGGGGGGGGGGGGGTGGACTAGCCCAGAAGGGAAAGGGTAGAAGCTTGTAAATCTTAGGGTGTAAAAATGGTTTTGAAGAGTCCTTTCCTAATCATTTGAGAAGCAGCAAAAAAATTCACCACAGCAAGTAATAGTAAGAACAGAGCCTGGCTGCTCACTCATAATCATCATTCCCAAGTTGCCAGAACCATGTAATTAAGCTCAAGAAAAACCATTCTAAAAACTTACATATTCAAACCTGTCTTTGCATAGCTGCACCATCAGATGCAGAAACACAAGCCCAGCAAACCAGAGACACCACATCACCACCTCTTCAACTGTCTGGACATTCAGCACACCAAAAATGAAAATGAACTTGTAGAAGATAAAGTTCCAAAACTTGTCCTTTAGGTGCTAAGGAGAAAAAGTATAATGGGAAAAAAAAGTTCATAAAAGGATCTATCATCATGAGTACCCCACACATCAAGATGTTTCTCCATACCCAAAGTCGGCTGACATGGGAAAATGTTTGCAATTAGCTACTTATTACCTTTCAACAAATAGTTTCAATATTTATTTCTAAGAAATAGGTAGCATGATGATCAATAGTGGAAAGGAAAGGAGGGGCAGGGTGGCCTAGGCACTTATAAAAGAACTTTGCCGTTTTGAGTTCCAACCCTGTGTTTGTCAATGACTTTGCAATGTTGGTTCTCCTTCCTTACCATGACCAAAAATTCCTGGTATTTGAAAAATGTTAAAAGTATTTATTATACTATTTCAAAATCTCATGTTTTCATTTTTCTAAAATGTTAAGTGGCAGAACTATTGCTGATTTGAACTGGCAGAAGGAGTTTCCTAATGAAATCTCAAATCTAGACTAAAAAAAAAATGAACATGTATTTATTATTAGTAGATAGGGAAACTAAAGTTGTGTATTTCATTTTTCAAGAAATAACTATAGGATCACTAGATTTTCAGAATGGACTATAGAAAAGTTAAGATTTATTATTCAGTGTTACTTGGCAATAAATACAGTGTGCTGGATGGATGGAAAGTGCAGTGGATTTGAATTTAGAACACCTGCGTTTAAGTGCTGACTGCCATGTAATAGCTGTGTGCCCTTGCACAAAACAACTTACCTCGGGATCTCAGTTTCCAAATATTCCAAATATGAGAATGGTACTCAGGGTAATGCTGGTAAATGTTTAACAACTGATCTCCAAAAATGCGCAATAAAGTTTATTCTGCATCACTAACATTTTTGTCCACCACTTTCTCAAGTCTGGACAACCAACAACCTGATTTGTAGTCTTTACTACTTTTAAAAGTGTAAATGATCCTACTAAAAATTTTACAATCAGTTCCTATAAGTAGTATGAGCTAGCTCTAGCACATCTCCGACCATACTAAATGACAAACTTGTGAGGTAGGCATTACATGTATTACCATCTTATAGATGAGGAAAGTAATGGTTTGGAGAGGTTCAAGACTTGCCTAGTCACATGGCTAGTAATATTGGTAGCAGGTCTTGAAACCAGATCTTCCTGACTCCCCAGGTCAACACTCTCATCTACTCTTTCATACTATGTCTTCATACACCCTCTTAACTCACTGATTTCAAATTCATGGAAAAACTACTTAATCTTTTTGGGCCTCAGTTTCATCATTTATAAAAATGAGGGGATGAGACTAGTTTACATATAAATTCCTTTACACTTCTAAGTCTATAATGTTCTGATCGGTTGGCCCTTTGCTTACATATGAAATTTTATTCTAAAACTTTTTATTGCGGGCCTGTTTCTTCATCTTTAAAAAAGGGGAACTAGACTAAGTGATATTTGAGGTCCCTTTCACCTCTAACATCTTATTATTCTGATATAAATTTACCTGATTATACATGTACTTAATATCTTTGAGTTTGATATTACACTCTGCCCTTCCTAAGTTCCTAGAGGGTAAAGGTCATTATGACTTAATTTGTTTTAGATAGTTCCTAGTCAAAAAAAAAAAAAGAGCCTTTTGGTAAGACTAAATATTAAATAGGCCATATTACATGAACTATAATATATCATGTTTACAGAGGACAAAGTAATGTTTTAGACAACCAACCACACAAAGAGATTCTCTATATGGTGCTTAACAGTCTGAAAAGCATTTGTAGAAGTGACAAACCTATAACTACCGTGTTGAATTCTAAAGGACTCGTGATGACAAACTCTATCTATCTCCTGAGAGTGAACTGCTGAACTCTGAGTGGAGACTGAAGCACACTTTTTTCATTTTTTTCGGTTTTTGGTTTTTATTGTTTTGTGGCTTTTTTTTGGCAACATGACTAACATGGAAATATGTTCTGCACGACTTCACGTGTATAATTGGTATATTGCTTGCCTTCTCAATTGCTAGGGGAGGGATGGGAAGAGGGGAGACAATGTAGAACTCAAAAAAATTTTTAAATGAATGTTTAAAAAATGGAAAAACTGAAAGTAGTGTTGGATAACAAAAACATTCTTTCAATACTCACTCTACATAGTAGAGACTATCCCTAAAACTCTCTATGGTCACACTTTTTTTTTAATGGTCACAATCTTGGGAAATTCATCATCAGACTCCAATACACCAGAGGAGAAGTAACATTTGAGGGAAGAAAGAGAAAAGGGGAGATTTAGCCGACTCTCTTCATGTATCACCCTGAAAACAAATGCAATACACGTGGGATATAAAGCAATATTAAAGACTTTGTGGTAGGAAATTCAACCATGATTTCCAAGAAGCTGAAATTAATTCATTTATTAAATACCTTCTCTACACATAAGGTACTATGCCCCATGATATAAAAATTAGATACCATGATACAAAGTCTTGAATTGAAGTTCCCATGTGGACAGCAAACTGACCTAAGACTTCTAAGTTTTTTTTTTAATGTGACTAATTTCTATTCCAACAAATCAAAAGTTTTTATTGGGAGAAAAATAAGTGTAAAAATGGCCATTACAGCCTGCAATAACTATGTATTCCATTGGCCCTGCCTGGGAGATCACTATGGCTGATACTTTAGTTTGTTGTGACTGAGTCGTTTCAGTCATGCCAGCCCTTTCATAATCCGATTTTGGGGTTTTCCTGATTTTTCCTAGGGTAGTTTGTCATTTTCTTCTTTGGTTCATTTTATGGAAAAAAAAACTGAGGCAAACAGGGTGAGGGGACTTGTCCAGGTTCATAAAGCTAATATATATCTGAGGCTGGATTTGAACTCGGGAAAAAGAGTCTTCCTGATTCCAGGCCTGGTACTCTATCCACTGGGTCACCTCGTTGCCTGAACTTTAGAAGTAAGTGCTGATTCTCTAATGTAAAGATATTAGGGGGAACAAAAAAATAACCGTAGTCCTGATTAGAATCCAGGGGCCTGTCCTTGTCATAATCCTATTTTAGTTCTAAAATGGCAGCCCAGAAGACTCTCCAAAAGCTGTCACATTGGACTAAACAGGAAGCAAATGGCAGAGTCAGGATTTTACTCTGATTCAAAATCCAACACTTTTTCCATCATAGTAAGTTGGTACTTATACCAAGTCACTTCTGTTTATCATATAGGATTAAAGTTCCAAAGGGTCACCAAAAAAGTGGAACTAGGAATCCTTTCTATGAAAACACTCCATTGTAAAAGAAGCCATGCTACACCTCAAATTTAACAGAAGTTACTAGTAAGTTACTGTATCTGTTTAAATAGTAAGATATCTTTTTTTTAAAAGGACCATTCTGAACCCCTTTTTAGAGATAAACTATTCTCTATAAATACCCACTGCAACCCAAAACTGCAGGTGGGAAGAATTATTTTAGACAGGAGACGCTACGTATAAACACCTCCTGGGAATCACAAACAGGCACAAGAGAAAGTCATCTTGTCTTCCATCATGTCTTGAAAAGAAAAACTGAGATTCTTAATTTGTTTTGATACAAAAATCTTGAGTAATTTCTTTCATACGCCAAAATATGATCTTTAAGAATATTCATCTACCTTAAATCTCAAAAAAAATCACACATATACATGAATATATCTGGTTACCAGGGAGCTAGTGTTATTGCCCTATTTGTGCTATTATGCATATAAATTACTTACCTGCCTCTCACTAACTCGAAGAGGACCAAATACAACACACTGGATTAGCTTGGCCACCAACATCAAGAAACAGCAAGCAGTATTTACCAAGACCTGTACATAAATCCAAAGGAGGAATAAATTTTATTTCTCTTGCTGAAAAGATATAAAGCAATATTAAAGACTTTGTGGTAGGAAATTCAACTATGATTTCCAAGAAGCTGAAAATTAATTCATTTATTAAATACTTTCTCTACGCATAAGGTACTATGCCCCATGATATCAAAATTAGACACCATGATACAAAGTCCTGTCCTCTAAGAGCTTATAACAGGGAAAATCAATCAATTTACTAAGCACCTATGTGCTAGTACTATGTTAACTGCTAGTGATATCCAAAAAGTCCCCACCCTCAAGGAGCTTCCCTTCTATCAAGGGAAACTACATGGTACATATATTTAAGCATATACAGAATTATTATAATGTAGTTTTGGGAGGGAAGGCACTGGCAACTGAGGTCAAAAGAGGCTTCATGTGGAAGCTAGAGCTTGAGATGAGTTAATAAGAAATTAAGAGATATAACATGTATAAAAATAACTTCAGGATAGAAGAATACAAAAAATACATAGGAGAGCTTTAAAAGTCTACTATGAGGAGAGAGGGAAAACATTTTTCTAAGACTAAGGAAGATTTTCTGAGCGTGGCATCTGAGCTGATTCTTTAAGTTAAGGTGAGGGGCTAAGACAAACAAAACATTTCTAGTACTGAGAGTAATGACATAGGGAGAGGATCTATTTACAGGAAAGAAGGAATAGTTTCACTTAGTGAGAAACTTAATCCTGCAAAAGTGTTATTGTTTTGTCATTTTCAGTCACATCTGACTTTTCATGACCCCTTTGGAGTATTCTTGGTAAAGGTACTGCAGTGGTTTGCCATTTCTTCCTCTAAACCACTTCACAGATGAGAAGGGTGAGGCAAGCAGGGTAACTGACTTGCCTAGGGTCACACAGCTGGCAAGAATCTGAGACCACATCCGAAACCAGGTCTTCCTGACTCTAGTCCTAGCACTGTCCACTGTGCCACTGCTCTGTAAAGGTATACTTAAGCTATATTGCAAAGAACCTTAAAAGCCAAACTAAGAAGTTTCTCAATAAATAATGACGAATAAGTGATGGTCTCTGGGGGTAGAGAAAAGTAGAATGATATGATTACATCTGTAATAGATTAGCTCACTGTCACAGGCACTGTGCTAAAACTCTGGAAATACAAAGAAGAGCAAAAATAACTTTGACCTCAATAAAATTACATTATAATAGGAGAAGATAACATATATACAGAAGTGAAGGAGGGGTCTTTGAGAAGAGAAAGCATTATTAGCGGCTTTGGTGACCCCAAAAGGCCTTCTGGATTTGGTGAGACTTGATGTTCTGGAAGTCAGGAAAACTAAGAGGTGTAAAGTTAGGGGATGGTACATTCCAGGTGTGGGAAACAGCAAGAAAAAAGTCATGAAGGTGGGTCAGTCATCAAGCATTTATTAAGCATCTATTATATGTTGGGCACTGTGCTAAACTCTGGGGATACAAAGAAGGCTACACTGTGGAGTGAATAGAGGGCTGGGTCTGGAGTTAGGAGGACCTGAGTTCTTATCTGGCCTCAGATACTAGTTATATGACCTTGGGCAAGTCACTTAACCTGCTTGCCTCAGTTTCCTCATCTGTAAAATGGAGGTAACAATAGCACCTACCTTCCAGAGTTGTTGTGAGGATTAATGAGATAACTGCAAAGTGCTCAGTACAATACCTGGTACACAGTCAGCACTATATACATGTTAACTATTATTACTGCTGTTGTTGTTGTTGAAGACAAAAAATAGCCCCTTGTTTCAAGGAGTTTCAAGTCTAATGGAGGAGACAATATGCAAACAACAATGTACAAACAGGATATATGTGTACACACACACACACACACACACACACACACACACTCACAGTAAAATAAAGATAATCTCAAAGGGAAGGCAAAAGTGTTTTGACCACGGTGAGACTTCAGCTGAAACTTGAAAAGAACCAGAGGAGGTTGAGATGAAGAGAGAGTTCCAGGCATAGAGGACTGCCAATAAAAATGTGAGGAGACGGAAATATCATTATGTGATGAACAGCAAGTGTCACTGGATATATAATCATGTGTTGGGGGAAGGGTGCAAAAAGAAAGTACAAAAAGACTTGCTAAAGGTAGAGGGGTTAGGTTATGGTGGGCTTTTAAAGCCAAACAGGATTTTACATTCAACCTAGAAGCAATAAATAGGGAGTCACTGCGGTTGACTGAATAGGAGAGTGACAGATCTGTGCTTTAGAAAGATTAATTTGAAAGCTGAGTGGAATATAGATTGGAGGGGGGGAGATTGGAACACCAAGCAGCAGGCTACAGCAATAGTCCATGGGTGAGGGAATGAGGGTCTGCACCAGGATGGTGACAGTGTTAGAGGAGAGAAGAGGGTTTAAATGAGAGATGTTTTAAAGTAAAAATGACAGGACCCAGCAACTGTTTGGGTATGATGGGTAAGACAGATTGAGAAGTTGAAGTTGATATCTTGGTTGTTGAGTGTAGATAACTGGAAGGATAGTGGTACCCCTGACAGGAAGTAGGAAAGTCAAGAAGAGGTGAAGGCTTAGGGGAAAAGGCAATTAGTCCATTTTTGGACATATTGAGTTTAAGATGTCTATAGGATATCCAGTTCAAGATGTGCCAATAACTGGCTGGAGGTGTGAAACTTGAGGTCAGGAGAGAAGTGAGGGCTAGAGAAAAAGATCTGAAAATCACCTGCATATCCATGGTAGCTGATAAGGTCACTAAGTGAACTAGTATAGAGACAGAATAGAAGAGGGTCCAGGACAGAGCCTTTGGAGACATCCAAAATTAGCAGACCTGGAAACTGAGAAGGTGTAGTCAGACAGGTATAAGAAGAATCAGGAGAGTAGTGCCATGAAAACACAAAAGAGAAGAAAGTATCATGAAGAGGGGTAAGTGACAGTGTCAGAGACTACAGGGAGGTCAAGAAGGAGGAGAATTGAGAAGATGCTACTAGATTTGGCATTTAAGAGTTCACTACAGTTTCAGTTGAATAATAAGGTTGGAAGTCAGATAGCACAGAATGAAAGGAGAAATAGAGGTACCAATTAAAGATGACCTTTTTATGGAATGTAGTTGCCAAAGGAAGAAAAGGATATAAAATGGCAGATCATCCTATGGATGGATGGATCAAGTGAAGAGTTTCTGAGGATGGAAGAGAAATGGGCATGTTTGTATCATGGGATATAATCTAGTAGACAGGAAGAAAATAGAAATAAGTAAGACAGAAGGGAAGATAGAGGAGGCAATCTCTTGAAAAAGGATGGAACAGGATCACCTATGCATGTAAAAGGGTTAGCCTAGGCTAGGAGAAGGAACTTATCATGTAATACAGGTATGAAGGAAGGCATCAGAAGAACAGAAGTAGGCCAGGGCCTGCAGGGTAGAATACATAGAAGAGAGGAGAGTGAAAGAGGACTAAAAAAGCAGGAAGGATCCATGTTATGAAAAAAATTCAGTGTCAAATAAAGGAGGCTATATATTATCTTGAAGTTAACAGAAAGTCACTAGGATTCACTCATCAGGAGATGATATGATCACTTATGTTTGAGAACAAACACCTTGGCAGCTGAGTAGACAATGGACTGAAGTGAGATGACACTTGAGGAAGAAGTTAAAAGGCCACTGTAATAGTCTGAGTAAAAGATGAGGAAAGCCTAAACTTGGGTTGTGGCTAAATAAGTGGAGATGAAACACACATGAGAGACGTTGTAAAGTTAGAAATGACAATATTTGGTAATATCGTGTGGTGATAAGTGAGGTTGTGGGCCTCAGTGAATAGAAGGACAATGACGCCTTCAAGAGTAATAAGGAAGCTTGGTAGACAACGGGATGAAGGAGGGATACTGAGTTTGGGAGTTTGATTTTGAGATACATGGAGGATCACCAGTTTGAGAAGTCCTTATCAGCATTTGGCAATGCATAGCTAGAAATAAGGAGAGAGAGAATACACACATATACAGCGATCTAAGAATCACTACGGGATGAAGGTATGGGAGGCAGGCGAGTGGGGAACCTGACTTCAGTGAGGGCTCAAAGATGGACAAGTAAGAAAAGAAAAGGTTTATGATTTAAATTAGGTCATTACAGAGTAGGTATTCCAAAGTGCATAGTGGAAGGGGTGAGCAGGGTGGAGAGGGAATGGTAAGTTAGGGATGGGAACAAAGTTTACACACACACACACACACACACACACACACACACACACACACACACACACACACACACCCCTACAGTACAACTGACATCTACATAGTGATTTATAATTGTTAAAGCCCTTTCCAAAGTTTCTCATTCAAGTTTGACTCTGAGGTAAGAAATATAAATAATGCCATAATCACATTTACATTTTATAAAAGAATAACATGAGGCTCAAGAAGATTAAATGATTTGATCAAGATTATCTAGACAATAAATGAATGAACCAAGATTGCAATCCAGATAATTTGATTTCAAATCTAATGTTTTTTTCCTCTGTATTCCATCCACAAATTTGATAAAAGTGAGACAAACAAAGCTTTAAAAAAGAAATGACATAGTATTACTGAAATTTTTTAAACGCTATGGAAAAGTCCAAAGGGCCCAACTGAAACAATCAGGATTATGATTTTTTAGGAAAAAACATGATCATACAATCTACAACTGTTATATTTTTATGAGGTCATTTTTCACTGTACTTTGAAGAGACTGAAAGCAAGTTCATAGAAGGCATGTGGTTCAAGAAAGCAAGTTCTAGGGCATGTAGTATTATTATAGTCAGTTCATATTCAGTGTTCCAAAGCATCTCTATCATAATACATAATGATATAGGACATGGGTCCCCAGAGTCAACTACTCCATCCCCTCAGGGCTCTAGTGGTAGCCCTGAGAGGCTTGGGGATAGTAGGGGATAGTATTTCTAGTACCATATAACTATAAACCCAATAGATGTGTTTCCTGAAATGACTGTGGGCTAATATAAACAGTCAGACTTAATAGCTTTCATAAAAGAGGTATTTACTAAGGTAGTATAGTTGTCACAAAACATCTTCCTAAAAGTATGTGACAGACTCTCTCACAAGTACATACAGAATCCAGGGGAACTAGGAGAACAAGCTTAGAAAGCATAAAGTTCTTGGTTACTGGAAGTCCTTTTCTTCCCTTAGTGAGGCACTCAAGAAGTATCCCTTATGCACAGGGTAGCTTCTTTGCAGAGATCTTTGTAGAGCTATCAATCTACATCCATTCTGTCCTTGGCTCCTAATGCTGCCTCACATGCCTATGGGAAGACAAGAAGTCCAAAATCCTATAGACCTTGCAAATCTCAAAAGGTTCTCCTTCAGCCAAAGGGAGGGAGGCCTTAGAAAAGGAGAAAGATGAAGCTCAAAGGTTCTCCTCTCCCTGAAGCAATTCCTTCTCAGAGGGTCAGTCAGAATGCTCTCCTCTCTCTCATTTGCAACTCACTAGCATTTGAATCTGGGTATTTTATGGAAAACCCCACAGTACTCCACTGTTTCCTTAGTCAATCCTTTCAGGTTACTCCAGTTCCTCTAAGGGTTTCTTGCACTTAATTTCGAAGTCTTAGATTAGTGACTCCTTGATTGAAATTTGTTCTTACATCATTGATTTATCAAGGCACACTTCTACAGCCACCTTTACAATGATGAAACAGGGTGATATCAAAACAAATATGTGGGGGTTGAGGGTAGGGTGGTTCAAAAACAAAAAGGTAATGGCCTCTCATGATCTTCTGTCAGAAACAAAGTCACATCATTGATGAGCCTCTCCAAAACCATAAAGAAAGAGGTGCTACAAGCAACAGGAGGCTATATTCCAAATGAGAAACAAAGATGGTTATTTAGAACTCAGTGTATATTTTCTCAGAGAATGCTGTGGTGTTCTGGAATTATCACTGAATTAGGAGGGGAAGAAAAAAAACCTAGTTTGAATTCCAACTTTGCCACTTTGTTATCTGTGCAACTTTGAACAAAGTCTTGCTCCTCATTTTTAAAATAAGAGGACTGAACTAGCTCAGCTCTAAGGTCCTTTCTAACTCTTATAACCCTATGAGGAGAAACAAACAAGCAAACAAAAAAGGACTAGTGCTAAAAATGTTCGTTGTTTAGTCATCTCTGTCATGTCTGACTTCTTGGCAAAGACCCTGGATTCCTTCTCCAGCTCATTTTACAGATGAGGAACTGAGGCAAACAGGGTTAAATGACTTGTCACAGAGCTAGTAAGTGTCTTAGGCTGAATTTGAATTCAGGAAGAGGAGTCTTCCTGACTCCTGCCCTTCACTCTATTCACTGTGCCACTTAGCTGCCCCTACAAATGTTTAATTAACCAAAAAAATTCAAATATCTAAAATTGTGTTCCTCAAACACATCTCTTTAAGTAAAGTAGAATAAACTATGGCAGTCTCACCTCTGACCTCCTGGATCAGATTGTGAGAAACTGAGTTATTCTAATCAAAATAAATATCACCACCCAAAATCCACAGCTTTCTAAATCTCTAGCCAAACTGTGACAAATGTCTAAATGTAACAGGATTCTTTAAAAAAGAATCTTCTCTTCTTTGGAGCACAATCAAACCATGGAAGTTATACAACATACACCAGGCCACAAACCATGATTACCAACAAAATCTTGGCAGAAACTTTAAAGATGCTCTTATCTAAGAGCGCAATACCAGATTTACATACATTGTGGGTTGCAAAAATAGAAAGTGAATGGTACTCAATGATGCTTATGACTTAATTAAATAAAACTGAAAATATCCCGCCAGCAGGCAGTCATAGGTAAGTCTTTCCTCTTCTGAGTCTCAACTGCCCACCCTCAAAATGAAAGCACTGTGATCTCTAATTCAACACTCTACAATTCTGTAGGTTTCAGAAAAAAGGAACAGAAAGGTATAGTCTGATGACACTAGAAAGAGAATCCTATGCAAGTTTTAGTCATGCTTCATTTTTATTTCGTAACAAAGAAAAACAATCAAGCAAAAGCAACTTTCAGAGTAACATCTAACTGCGCATGCAGTCCTCTGTTCCTGTTGTCCTTTATCTTTCAGCCACAAGGAGAGAAGTGCCCTTCTCTTCTCCAGGAGCACTGGGTTTTCAAAGCTCAGCTTGATTTTAGTGTCACTTTCATAGAATCATAGATTTAAAAGGAGAAAAGAACCTTTGAGTCCATGGAATCCAATTCACTCATTTCATACATGAGGAAACTGAGGCAGGGGTTAAGCGATTTGCCCACAGTCCCATAGCTAGTGTGTGAAGCAAGATTTAAATTCTTTTAACTCTAAGAGTCCAGCACTCTTTTCACTATTCACCAAACTGCCCATGCCCACCCACCCCCACAACAAAAGACTGACTTGTCAAGGGTGACAAAGCCAGTATAAATTAGGGGGGAGTGGGGGAGGCTGCAGAAACAGGGGGAAAGACTACTTCATGCTGCCTTTCTATCCATGCTGCCTCATATACATTTGTGCAGTTATTGTGGATGCTGTTATCCTGGTTCTGCTCATGTCATTTTTCAAGTTCATACAGAATTTCCTTGCAGTTTGCTTAATTCTTCAGTCATCATTTCTTACTGCACAATAATGTTCCATTACACTCATTTGCTACGGCTCCTTCAAACATTCTCCAATGCCCCCACTCGGTTTCTAGTTCTTGGCTTATCACAGAATATTCTGGTATGTATAAGGCTTTTTTTTCTTTGTCTTCCTAGGAAAAAAATATCCAGTAGTGGGATTGCTGGGTTAAAAAGTATGAATAGTTTAGTCACTTTTCTTGTGCAGTTCTGAGCATGGTGCTTAGCATATAATAAATTCTTACTAACCAGTTATTGACTTGATAATTCAATGTTTTTCCAGAATGACTAAAAGAATTCACACTTCTACCATTAGTTTATCAGTGTGCTTTTTCTCACAACCAGTTTCAGTTTTGTTTTGGGTCATATTTGCTATTTGCAGAGTACGAGGGAGAGATAAGAGGCAGTGTATGCCAAACAAGTCAATCTGCCACCAACACCTTGACCATCTCCTTTCATAACTTGATAAACAGTCCAGGATCCAAGCCAAAGAGTCCTGGAACCAGCACTGCTCCTGGCCCAGTGCCCTCAGCCATCATCCTGGGAGGCAAGCCTTGTGAAGATGCAGCTGGGGAACTGCTGCTCCTGCAGGTGCTACAGCCACCCCTTTGGAAGACCCAAAAATGAAAGCTCTTGTCATCAAAGTCCTTAGCATTGTCAAACAGTGCAAGATTAGAAACTGTTAAGATTTTAGCAATGGAAAGGCATTAAAGAAGAGGCATTACCATCTGCTTTGCCACTGCCTCCTAAAGACCATGGAACTCTTCCATCTAACTTGAAGCAGCTAGAAAGCACAATGGAAAGAGTGCTGGGTCTGGAGTCACAAAGACATGAAAAGGCACAATGGATAGAGTGCTGGGCCTGGAGTCACAAAGACATGAGTTCAAAAAAACAGCTTTAAACATTTACTAGTTGTGTGATGCTGGGTAAAGTCATTTAACTTTTGCTTGCCTCAGTTTCCTCAAACATAAAAATGGAGATAACAGCATTTACCTTACAGGATTGTGGTAAGGATCAAATGAGGTAAGTATCTGTAAAGTGCTGAGTATAGTACCTGGCACATAGTAGCTACTATATAAATGTTAGCTATTGTCATATTAATAATTGTTATTGACTTGAAGCTGGAACCTTCCATATGTGCTCTCCCCCATCAGAATATGAGTTCACTAAAGACAAGAAGGAACTGTCTTACCTTTTGTTACTTACTATTTGTATTCCCAGGGTTTAACACACTATTTTGCACACAATAAGTGCATAATAAATGCTTTCTTCATTCATTCACTTCATGTCTGTGTATTGAGCCCTACTCAATAAATTCCAGTAACTTCCTATTACTTCCAAAATTACTTCATATTAAATCCTCTCCTTGGCTTTTAAAGCCCTTCTCTGCCACTACCTTCCACTCTTTGTACATTTTGCTCCCCTTCTCCTTGCTGTTCCTCACACACAACACTCCACCTCCCAAAACCATGTCTTTATACTGGCTCTTTTGGCTGTAACACTCTCTCTTCCTGGCTTCCTTCAAAAAAGTTGCAGGAAGCCTTTCATGCTCATCTCATTGCTAGTATACCTTCCCTTTGAGATTATCTTCCATTTATACTGTTTACATTTTCTATGTGCAATTTGTAAAAGCTGTTTCCCCAAGAGAATGATGAGTTCCTTGAGAAGAGGGACGATTTTTTACCTTTCTTAGCATACTGCTTTGACACATTAAAATGGCTGGTGTTCACACAAGACAAGATTTGCAAAACACTTTACAAATGTCATTCCATTGGATCCTCACAATAACTCTGGAAGGCAGGTACTAGTATTATCCTCATTTTACAATTGAGGAAACTAAGGCAGGCATTCAGTGACGTGTCCAGGGTGACACTACTAAGTATCTGAGATGGATTTGAACTCAGGTCTCCATGACTCCAGGCCTACTGTTCTATCCACTGCACCAACTAGCTGCCTGGAAGTGGTTAATAAATACCTGTTAACTGGTTAAGGTGAAACTTAGGTTTTATTTCACAGTATTATTTATGTAAAGCATTCTTTTTATTGTAGTTTCTATTAAAAACTTCAAATTTTTCAACCACTAATCATGGGGGAATGGCTCTAGGTCTTATATTTGTGTCAATTCCCCATATATCTTGGTCATAGAAGTTTAACAACTTGTCAAGAATGTTTGAAAAATTTTTCAGGAGTTTCCCTTCTTATTCTTTCTGCATTGACTGTGCTCATGCAACTTTGTATGGTCAAGAATTCTCCCCCTATCTGCAGTTGCGAAAGGTATTTCCCCTTCATACTATTCTAATTTTCTGTTACTTTTGCTATATTGTTTGATGACCTTCATTCTATATTTTCCCATTGTTTCCCTTGATATTTTAGATATTTTGTTTCTCCAAATGAATTTTATCATTTTGTCTACATTTACAAACTATCCCTTTATTAGTCTGATTGGCTTGATAGTAAATTTGTAAAATAATAAATTCAGTATCATTCTTTTTATTTTGCTGGCATGGCTCAACAACTGAGGACTGAGCAGCCCTTTAATTATTTAAGTCTTCCGTCATTTCTGTAGTGTTTTGTAGTTTTACTTGGGAGTCTTAAGCATGTCAGGCTAGTTTAACTCTCAGATATTTTCTATCTTAAAATATATTTTAGGTTACTTACAGGATAAAGAGAGACTTTAAATTACTTTAAGGTTAAACAATTTAAAAATGCTTTTGAGACTATTAGTATAATAGCCATCCCTGTAACTAATATAATATCTAGCATATAATAGGTACTTAATAAATTCTTGTTGATGTAAGATTGATGATCACTATGCCCTTTTATGTCTACTTTTTGAGCAATTCCTTAATTTGTTAAAGAGTAAGCTGGCCTCAAAACCAAGAAGATCTGAATTCAAGCACCATATCCAACACATAAATGCTGTATGATTCTAGGCAAGTCAGTTAGCCTCTTAATTCTATAGCCCACTGAGATGACAAGTTTATTAAAATATTTTAGTTTTCAACATTCACTTGTATAAAATTTCTGTTTTAAGTTTTCTCCCCCTCCGTGCCCTCCCCAAGACAGCATGCAATCTGATATAAGCCATATATGTACAACCATATTAAACATATTTCCACATTAGTCATTTTGTAAAGAAGATTAGAACCAAGAGGGAAAAACCATGAGAAAGAAACAAAAAAAGAGAAAATAGTATGATTCAATATGCATTCAGACTCCATAGTTCTCTCTCTGGAGGTAGACAGCATTTTCCAACATGAGTCTTTTGGAATTGTCTTAGATCCTTGCATTGCTGAGAAGAGCTAAATCTATTAAAATTGTTCATCACACAATGTTACTGTTGCCATTTACAACGTTCTGGTTCTGCTCACTTCACTCATTATCAGTTCATGCAAGTTTTTCCAAAAAGTTTTTCTGAAGTCCACCTGGCCCATTATTTCTTACAGAACAACAGTATTCCATTACATTTATATATCCACAACTCATTCAGCCATTCCCCAATTGATGGGCATCCCCTCAATTTTCAATTCTTGGCCACCACAAAAAAAGCTACTATAATTTTTTTTTTTTACATATGGGTCCTTTTCCCATTTTTATGACCTCTTTGGGATACAGACCTAGAAGTGGCATTGCTGAATCAAAGGGGATGCACATTTTTATTGCCCTTTGGGCATAGTTCCAAATTGCTCTCCAGAATGATTGGATCAGTTCACAACTCCACCAACAATGCATCAGTGTTCCAATTTTCCCACATCTCCAACATTTATCATTTTCCTGTTACGTCATGTTAGCCAATCTGATAAATGTGATGTGGTACCACAGAGTTGTTTTAATTTGCATTTCTCTAATCAATAGTGATTTAGATTATTTTTTCATATGACTATAGATAGCTTTAATTTCTTCCCTCTGAAAAACTGCCTGTTCATATCCTTTGGCCATTTATCAAGTGGGGAATGACTTGCATGCTTATAAATTTGACTCGGTTTTCTATATATTTTGGAAATGAAGCTTTTATCAGAGACACTGGCTATAAAAATTCTTTCCCAGTTTTCTGCTTCCCTTCTATTCTTGGTTGTGCTAGCTTTGTACCAGTATTTGTATTTATGGCAAACTAAAACTCAGCCAACAAAGAGATTATTTATGAGCACATGATACATGATTATATCATATGAAATTATTTCCTGAAATCATAGACCGATTGGGACATTTTTTGGTTTCCTCCCAAAAATGTAAGCACATAATTGATTTGCCTCCCACTAAAGTCTTTTGTTTGAATAAGTATTCTTCTGTACATTCATGCCTTGACAAGTCCTAGGAATCAGAAACAAATACTGTCCCCATATTATATCAATGGCAATACTCTTCCTCATCCTTTCTAAAATGGGCATTCCTAGGTCACTAAAAGTATTTAGGTCTACATGTACTCTCCACAAAAGTGCTGGGAAAATTTTCCTTTCTTCTTTCTTTCTAAATTATTTACCTATGTGTACTTACTATTTCTGACATTATTATCACATTTTTCTTATCTTAGTTACCTCTGCTTTCAAGCAAGCAGTCAATTTTTTTTTCAATATTCACCCAAAATATTTGAAATTTGTGACTATTCAATACCAGGACATTTTAAAAGGAAAACTTTTGGATTTATTTCAGAATTTTACTTTTTATTTCTTTTTTCATGTCCTTCTTTTTCTTATAATCTTCCCCTTAAACCTTCTACCAAAACTGCAACTACATTTACTGGTTTCATACTCTAAAGTAAAAGTTGTGTCTATTTCTCAAAATTTTTCAGGCCTTCATCCGTAAACAAAAAGAGGCAAGGAAAGAGAAAAAAGGAGGTAATAAATATAATGTATCAAGAAAAAAGAAGCTGAATCATTTTTAGATGGCCTGGTACAATAAATAGCTCAAGAGGTACTTACAAGGATACAAAAAGTCTTGAAAAACTACCATCATGTTAAATTAACAGAAGTGTAGAGTTAAGAGAAATGAATCTGAAAATGTAATAGTGCCTATTACCTTTACAAAAGGGAAAGCCAGGCAATGCAAAATAGCACACAATAGCAGGTGAAAGTAGAGACCACTGAAAACCAATAAGGAAAAAAAAAACCTGTAGTAAAACAGAAGAGAACAAGTCAAAGAAGTCACTAATCTAAGAACCATGGAGACTCACCTTGGTGTCCTTAGGGATCCATGCCATAGATATATCTTATAAACAAGACCAATTCATTACAAGATTATTTTAGACACTTCAATAACTCAAACTCCTCTGGGACACTACATTATACCAAATTGTTCTCAGCTCTGAACAACCTTACAGTAATGTTCCAGTGCAAAAAAGCAAGTTAAGGAATAAAAAGAGTAAGAAATGAAAAATTAAACCAAGAACAAACCAATCTGTAAGAAGGTAAAAGAAATGCAGTAAGTCAAGATTAATGCAAAGAAGGAAAAGGAGAAACAGGAGAGGAAAAAGATCAACTAAGAAATGAAAAATATATCAACATATATAAGAAATGGAAACCTCAAACTGAGTCATCTATTAAAAAGCAGACAGAAAAATGAGGGGGGAAAGACCATTTTAAAAGAATTAACTCACAAAAAAATCACTAGGTTTTTACACCTAATATTTTATGAATATATTTAAGACTACTGGAATTTCAACAGTAGATATGTAAGAAGAAACCCCTAGGAAAAATCACTAAACAATACCAGTGACTGTTTGTTATATAAGCACAAGAACTACTTATCAAAGACTTATTTTGTATCTTAAGTTTGAAGAAAAAAAAAACACTTATTAAAGATACTATAACCTTAAAGAATTGTCAAACTCCATTCTTCCCAATTAAAGTAAGCAGTTTTCAAACTAAACAAAGCACAAAAAATTAATTTCACTTAAAATTTAAATGGAATGAAATGAATTCTTTCCGTACTACTACCCTAAAAATAGCATGCTACTACAGAGTATCAGTGCTACACGGAACAAATGGACCCAATATAAATAGAGGTAAAGAAATTTCATGTATCTTGCATATAACCCTAACTTTTAAAGTCAGGAGAATTTTAATTTCAAAACAACAAGAACAACTCTATAATCTCCTCAAGTTTATAAACCTCACTGTTTCTGAAACAATGGCATTAATTTGAACAAACTGCACACACTCTGGTGATTTTGAATAGCAGTGTAACAGTCGGCGAGAGGCTGACACTGACCTGAAAG
Source organism: Potorous gilbertii (assembly GCA_028658325.1). NCBI lineage: Eukaryota > Metazoa > Chordata > Mammalia > Diprotodontia > Potoroidae > Potorous > Potorous gilbertii. The sequence goes on along the minus strand of CM053769.1, from coordinate 310,985,075 downwards.
TGACAAGGAAATTGACCGTGGAGTAACTTTACTTGGTGCTGCATGGTCTCCATCACACGCGCGCGCGCACACACACACGCACACACACACACACACACACACACACACACACACACACAATCACACAGATATACCCCTCTTTTAGACTGGCTATTTATGTATGGCCTTCTCGACTTTCTGAACTCCTTCCTCGGTTCACGCGCAGCACAAGCTATGCTCTGAAAGTGTAGGTTGCTTCTGCCTGGATGTTGGTTTAATGTTTAAGTAAAGAGAGAAAACAAAACATGCAAACAGGTCCTCGCTAGACAGCGGTAAAAGAGAACAAGATCTTTCAGTGAGAAAAAATGGGCCTTATTCACACCAGGACAAGGGGGTCTAAACTCAAGTCTACGATTCTTGGTCACTCAAAATCAAAGCCCACATTTTTCTTCCCTGACTCCAGAAAGCTCATTAACACAGTTATACCGCGGACAACCTCTGAAATTTGTGCTCCTTTAAGTTCTTTAAGAACTCCCCAAATGTGGCTGATCTCAAGGGAAAAAAAGTTCCTATGCACATACGGAAGCACTAGAAGTGGGGTAAAAGGATGTGGAGTTCCCGTTCGGTCTCTAATTTTCTACCCCTGTGACCACAAGGACGTCGCTTTCCCCTGTGGGCCTCAGTTTACTCATTTGTCAAATGAAGACGCTGGACCTAGAAGATCTTAGAAGTATGTGATCCCTACGTTCAGAAAATCCGTCTGCGCTGCCCACTCTAATACCCCGCCTCCTTCCCGAGGGTGCGGGGGGAGGGGAGGGACACGGGGTGCGGGGGGTGACTGTCTTTACGTACTCAAAGCCGTCCTTTCGGGGGCGCTCTTCAGGATCCCCTAAAACATGAAGGATCCTAACCCACAGCTCCCGGTTACCCAGAGCTTTCGATCTCCTCCAGCTCAGGCTCCCCTCGCCCGGCCCCGCCCCCACTCGGGCTTCCCTCCGAGCCCTCCGCCCTGTGCCCAGCCCCCCCGCACCCACTCACCCACACGAACAGACTGTCGGACAGCAGGTACTGGGCCACATCTCGGGCCCGGGGACCCCCGGGGCCCGGTAGGGCGCTGGGCTGCGGCGGCTGGGGCTGCAGCGGCTGCTGAGGCGACGCGAGCGCCTCAGACTCTCCCGGGCCGGCACCAGGGCCCGGCTCGGACTGGCTGAGGGCGCGATAGGCGCTCACGATGGTGCCCAGCAGAGCCAGGCCGCTGAGGCCTGTATAAGTGCGGAGGCTGGGCCAGGGGAAGCGCTCCAGGAAAAGCAGCGGCATGGTTGCGGGGATGGCGGCCCTGGGCCCCGGGCCTCGCCTCGCAGGCCCCGGAGCTGCCTCCCTTCTTCCTTCCCTCCCTCGCTCCCGCCCGCGCAGCCTCCTCCAAACCGCGGCGACAGCGACGGCGACAGCGCTCCTCGGCTCTCCGCCGCTCGCTCCCGCTCCCGCTACTGCCCCTGCCGGCGCGGAAGAGCCTCGGCCACGGGGCCGGCGGCCGCCCCTCCCGCCCTGGGGCGGGACCCGACCGGCCTCGGGCCCTCTCCTGGGCCGCTCCGAGCCGCGGAGCCCAGAGCCTCCCGCCTCCAGGTTGGGGCTGAAGGCGGCACCGCTGACCCTCCCTCCTCCGCCTCCAGAAATCATAAACCCGGGCGGGCTGGGCGGGAGATCGGAAGAGCCAAAATAGCTCGGGGGAAACTAGTCGCGGGAAGGATCCCGAGGCAGCGAGGGCCCCAGACTTTACAGAGGCGGAAACTGAGGCCTGGAGGAAGGTAGGGACGGCTCCGGTGCTGCAGGCACAGGACCGGGGTTTGGGGCTGGAGAGGAGCCGAGACGAGACTAGGTCCACCTGACCTCCGGCCCCGGCCAGCGTAGTCGCGCAGCGGCCAAAGTCCGTTCGGCCCGGCCCGCGCCGTGGGCTATTCTCGGCCTGGCCGGCGCTCCGCGAGGGCCCCCCAAGAGGCTGCGGTTGCTGAGTGGTTCGACGGGTCCTCCCGCCGCCGCCTCTCACTAAGAAATTAACAAAACATTTAGTATCCTCCTGTCACCTGTTAAGTTCGGAAAGCTTCCGTCTCCTTGCGAACTGACCATTTTTAAAAGTCGAAAGCTGCTAAGCACACCAGCTTCATTCTTGAGGGAAATGAGGTGACTATGGAGGTGGGCTGGGAGCCACCGTGCCGGAGTTCGAGTTCTCCCCACTTTCCTAGCTTGTGACCCTGGACAAATCACTTATTGGCCCTCAACCTGTTTCTTTATCTGTAAAATGAAGATAATAGCTCCCACATCAAAGGGTTATTCCGAGGATCAAATGTTTTACAAATATTATAGTTATTATCGGCATCTTGGATTAAAAGCAGCATAGAGCTGTAGCTGAAAGAACAGAGTGCCCAGCCTAGAATTTTCTTCCTGAATTCAAATGCAGAACCAGAACCTTAATAGTAGTGTGACCCTGGGCAAGTCACTTAACCCTGTTTGCCTGTTTCCTCATCCGTGAAATGAGCTGGAGAAGTTAAAAGCAAACCACTCCAGCATCTTAGCCAAGAAAACCCCAAAGGGGGACATGAACAGTCCATACTTGGCTTAAAAGTGCCTTTTTTCATTCACTCAATTGATGCAGATCGAACAGAAACATAACTGTGCAACAACCATGGCATAGAAAAAAGAAACTGAAGACCCAGACAAAACACCGCTCCTAACGAATGATTCATTGTAACTGTGAAATGAGATATTTTCCAACACACCCATCACGACATAAATTTGCTTAGTTTTGACGGTACTTGTTGCCAAAGAGGGCTTTTATTGTCAAGAAACATGGAAGGCAGCAACACTGACACAAAGGTGTGTCAGTAAAAAAAAAAGAAAATGTTTTTTAAATACTGAAGCAAATTCAGAAGGGGACATAAACAAGTAGGGTGATGTAGGTACTACCGTGCTGAATGTCATTTAAAAAACAAGCTCTAACATTCGTGGTTTCACACCTAATCCCCTTTTATCACCTTTGTATATATATGGATACGGGTTCATGTTTGAGGATTTTCTTAATCAGTTGTTTTTTTTTCTTAAAGCTGCACTGTCATTTTAAATTACTTTGAGAACTACCTAGAAAAACAGGCAGTATGCAACCGGGGAGAGCCACTTCAGGCAGCCTTAAACCCTCCTGCCCTCAATTTCATCATCAAAGAAAGGTGTAACTAGAAGTTTAAAGTTATCAGTCAAGTATAATTCCTAGGACCTGGCTTAATACTTGTATGTTTAAGTAAATTCCCCCAACAGCCAGTTATTTATTCCCTGGGCTTAACAGAGTACTAAAAAATGAAGGTGCTTACAACCACTTTGGTAATTTCATCTCTAACTAGTCACCACTGTATTGGCCTCACTGCATCGAGATGACTTTTTAAGCACTTGTGCTCCCTCCAATGTTTACAAACTATGGTGTTTCCACCTCGGTGTACTGAGAGAAAAAAATGGCAGGATCCAAGAATATTTGATTTAAATGCTAAATACATAGTTGTTAAGTCAAGGTATGAAAACTATTCGATTCAGTCCAACAAAGCCTTGTTTTATATAAGCAGTAAGATCATAGCATTTATGAACTTGAAGGAACCTTGGAGAGTCTCTGGTCTATTTTACAGATGAGAAAACTGAAGCCTAAAAAGGAGAAATAACTTACCTATGTTCAAATTGTTATTATAATAGCCAAGGATTTGAATTTGGGTGCTCTTGAGTTCAACCCAGCAATTCTTTTTACTACAATGAGTTGCTCAAAATAAGGTAAAAAGATAATAGTCTTTTAAGGGAATTACTTATGTGCAGGGCAACTATAAATCCTGGTACTGATTTTTAAATCAACTAAACCGCCTACTGCATACTATATTAACTCTGTGAATCTGGACAAACTCTCCTCTTCTAGGTGGCTCTAAGACTTTTGCAGGCCTGCATGAAATCACAGGTACAGTTCCTATCTTAAAACCTATCAAAATCCAAGCCACAGTGCATTTAGCTATGGGAGATATTCCCAACAGGTTTAAGATGATACCCTACAATTATAAGTAAATGTTGTCAAAGTCCTTTCAGTTTAATATTACATGTCACACTACTTTTCCACATTTTAAGATAATGACACATCCTTTTCCCTTTTTAAAAACTTCAGTTAAGTTCCTCTCTACATTTAGTTTTATACATATTCCATGCCCCCCAATAAAATTTGCATTGTGCATAACAGCTTTCTATTTATGTTCCACTTTGCAAAGAGACTAACCTTTCTGAACATTAAATGTGGGATTAATTTAAGTGGTTAAGGTATTTTACAAGTGGGTACATATTAATGCTAATTTCAAACACTAGAACTTAATGACCCTTCTTTACTATAGGAGTTCATTATTAAAAAAAAAAAAAAGGCAGAATTTCTAATGAGATGAAGAGGTTAACAAGGGGACCTGTTCCTAAACACAGAATCTTTTTGTTTTAAATGATTTTTATTTAAAATGATAAAGGGAACAGCAATGACCTTTTAAACTAAACTCTTGCATTCTATATATAAAAATAAAACCAGAACTTGTATCTTTACAATTTCGAAGAATCTAGTACTGCAAATAGGTATTGATGCCAAACTAAAGATGAGTACATATCTTCCTTTAAAGACTATCTAAAAATTTAACATTAGCTACATTCCCCCCCTTCATGGCTTAACATCCTGAGCTCATTCTTCCCTTTACATTACAGTTCCACCTTTATGATGTACTTTGTCACTAAAACATAAACTATTTATACAAAGCAGTACTAGCTTTTATCACCGAGTTTCAAGCAGTTCTCAGAAAAAAACACATTTGCCAAGATGTAGAAATGACTTGAAAATGCCATTATTAGTAAAATGGACTTTACTGACCAATTCAAATGATGTTTTTGTTCTTTAATCATTAAATGATTCAGGCAAACACCAAGAGTCCAATTAAATGCAATCAAATATTTAAGTGATGGAAGAATTATGAAGCATTATTATAAAATGCAGAGGTGGAATTATTATACATTTCTTTGAACTTTCTTTGGCAAAACACACAAAGCAGCAAGCTTCTTGAAGCTGTCTTAGGGATCAGTACAATTTGTTCCAACCATTATTAACTAAAAATGTTAAGCCTCATGAAATCAGGTAATCAAAAGCTTCTCCAAGGATATGATCTCAGGAACACTGTAGTGTATAAGAGACTAAATGCCTTAAAAAACAACTAGGAACTAAAGAATCGACACACTTCACTTTTCTAAATTTAGAAAGGGATTTTCATTTGGAACAACCTGTGAGTTATCAAATGGACTGACTGTTAGCTTCTGTCATTTGGAAAACCTCACACTTTCTTACCTAAGATTGAAAAGTACAAACCCACCAAGCAAACTGAATCACACTCCCTTCATGTGCAGTGCTCAAAGGTTAAATTTTTACTTAAAAGTACTGTAACAAAGTAAGTCATAGAGATGGAAAAGTCATTTATGACAAAAATTTCTCCATCTACTGCATTAAACTTGGCATTTTCTAATTAGTATTATCATACTACAGTTTAATTACTTAACAAAGTTTCACAAGTCTTAGTGCTTCTAATAAGCTTTAGAAACCTAAAGATTTTTAGAATATTAGTTTATTTTTGTAGATTCATACATAAAAAAAATTTAGGCCATTGTTTTGACACTGAAGAGATCGTAAGTCAAATAAATATAGATTCTACATTTTCTGCCGCGGTCTACTGAATACTTTAAGTGCTATTCTGAATTCACTTTTCAGTGATGATTACTGAAGCCAGAAATATTCAAAGTTTGACTATTTCATGTGAATGATACTATATATTGCAGTTTTAAAACAATCAAATAAGGAATCTAATTTCTTTTACCTGACAAGGGCACTTGATAAATGAACGTCAGTGAATAGAAACTTGTTGAACAAACATACATTAATAAACCTTATTAAATAAATTTTAAATTAGTATCGTATACAAAAAACATGCACTTTACAGTTGTTAGTTCACATATCATGGGGACTTAATGAATAATGCTCAGAAAATTTTTGCATTTGTTTAATGTAGGAATAAGCTTGATTTTCTATTACCTGTAGAAATGCTGCTTTTAAAGGGACATAAAAAGTCTGCAAAAAGTGGAAAGCCTATGAAAGGACTGGATTGGGACTAGCTATGTAACTGTGGTCACTACATAGTAGCAAATAACAAGTTCAGAGGCAGCAGAAAAAAATCAGTCCAGTCAACTGAATTATAATTTCATATAACTTTAATAACTACTATCAACTATTAGGACAAAATATAACTCCATTTAGCCAAAGCTAAATTCATTCAGTCCAGATTGCATGAAGTCCAGTAATATGTAATACAGTTTATGGAATTCTATTTTTTCCCCCACTTAGCCTCTCATGTAACGATGACTGTGTTCACTGAAGGGCTAAAACTGTAGCTAGTATCCCACCTTGTCAGACAGGGAGTAGCTACATGGTAAATGCTGAAGGTACAAAAAACACAACTGGGCTAGAAACAAAAAAAAAATCTGACCAAGATTATTTTTTCATAGAAAAAAAATCATACATACTTATCACAGACACACAAAGAACTGCCCAATCTCCCACCATCAAAAAGTACATCAAGAAAGGCCCAGATGTATTTACACATGGTTTCTCTTGGAGAAGCAAGTATACTCATTCAAGGGACAGTGCAGTTTGAAACTATCTACAGGGGAGGAATTAAAAGGAGGGATAAGACTGCACTGCCTGTGAAATGAGGACAAGCAGACATAAAGCAATTATTTATATGGTTTTCCAGATCAAATCCTCCTAACTTCCTGGACAGGGCTATTCAATAAAGTCATATTCAGAACATACAGATGTCATCCAAAAGTCAGCCCAATAACTCCTAAATGACTAATTAAATGGATGAATGGTACCATCTGGTCATAATAGCAAATAAACATGATCAAGGTTTCAGGTGATATTCCAGTCTATAAAAGCACATTTAGTTAGCACAGCCTCAGCTCAATTCTACAGTACTCTTCTGAAAATCAGTATATCAATTTAAGCAAAAAGCAAGTAAAAATACATTGCTTTTCAACTGTAGACAAGAGAATTTAGGAATAATGCTTAATTCCCACACGTGGGATTATTTAACAGATAATTACTGTACTCGGTATCAGAGATAATTAGGGACCCAAGTGAATTCATTTATAAGATCAATTTACTGCTGTATATTGATTTTATACCTAACTATATAAACTTTAAGCTATCAGTTATTAAAATTAGCTCTTCATTCCATTCTCTTAAAGCCCATTAGCAATAATTTCTATGTTAAAATTTTAATTATATACACACATCTTAAAAAATCAGATTATTATTAATTTGTATTTGGAGAAATTTCTTCTTCCATAAAACTTCTCCAAATAAAGTTAAACTTAATTAGGCAGATTTTAAAGTCTTCATTTGGTGGGTGTATTTTTACTTGTATATACAAAAAGTTAGCTTTTGTCCTTTCTTCACTGCTAAATTATTTTGGATTACAAAAAATACTTTGAATGAAGTTTACAGTGTTAACATCCATGACTATGTTCTCATTAATTTACACACGCACACACACACACACACACACACACACACACTCTCTCTCTCTCTCTCTCTCTCTCTCTCTCTCTCTCTCTCTCTTTCTCTTTAGGTTAACATTTATGATGTTATATCCATGTCTCAGAGCACCAAAACACTCAGTGAATAAAACCATGAAAAACATGTACTTAAAGGGTGTTAATTAACCATTACAGATCAATGTTTTTACTAAAGTTTTCAAAATAATTTGTAAAGACAGGTCCATATCAAATGGCATGTTTTTGTATTAAACAAAATATCACTACATACAGACTTACCTTTCCATTAAATAAAAAACTGAAGAGTAGTCTCTCATTTTAGACCACTCTTATCTTGACTTTGAAACATAGTCTCGCCAAGTTCCAAACAAATATTTGAGGGTCCCTACTTTTTTGAAGAATCCTTACTCCATATAAGGAGACCTAAATCTCAGAAGTAACTAAAGGATCTCATTATCAATCTAAAACATGATTATGCTTCAAGCACCCTTACAATGATATTACAACAGGGGCCATTGTACTTTTGGCACACTAAATCTCCAGCTTTCCATTAATAACAACCAGCCTAAAAGGAAATATTATGATCCTCACCTGTAAGGATTTAAAGAAAAAATTTAATATGAAGTAAAAAAATACGAATAGAAACAGGTCCACTTTGTTTAATGTTGTACAAAAAGTATGGGTAGAACCAAAAGTGAAATATACATTATCACATTTGTTTACACCACTATCTAGAACAGTTCTTCAGATTCACTTTACTATGCAAACAATATAAAGTATGAGGCAATTTAGGGAAAAATAAGGGGAAAAGGGGGAACAAAAAGAAACTTCCTATTCTGTTTAATCTTCTACATTGTACAGCTGTGCTCACAGAGACGGCTTCTTTTACTCTTCCACGGCTCAGGCATTCAGTTGTAAATAAAATTGAACCTGAATTTTTTTTTTAAAAGAGAAAAAAAATTTTTATTTTTATTTTTTTATTAATGGGATAATTTTTATAGATCACTACTTTAAAAAGCAAAGTAGCAGTTGATATTCAGTGTCACAAAAAAACCAGTAAAGTAGACAGGCATAGAGAAACCCAGAACCTAGCTCACTATTTATTATGGTATCTGTAATAGACGGGTAATATACCAAGCATAGATATTCAACGCTCTACTTTTTTTTTCTACCAAAGATATTCAATACTCTACATTTTTTTTTCTACATTTGTACCCCTAACATACTCCAACAAGACCTCTTAGTATCCCCTTCTTCTGATAAAGGACTTGAATACAAGTAATTCAGTCAAGTATTACTTCAAAAATTGCAAAATTTCAGTACCAGAATGGCTGACAGCATATTTATGGAAGTATTTGTTTCCCTACAATTTGCTTGCATACATATCTAGCTGTAATACCACAGGAAGTCAAAAGCTTTTCATCTGGAGCTCACCAAGCCTTAATTGCCCCAAGCTACCTCTTTGGTTAAGCTGCCTATGCAATCCTAAATGTGATTACCTGAATTTCTTACTAATTTTAAAATAGGATTTCTAAAATAAAAATGCACCAGAATCTAGAAAACGACTACTTCTTGACCTTTTCAGAACATTCTAGGTCTCCAATATACATCAACGTATTATGATACTCTTGACATTCTTTACCTGCTTAAAAGCTGAGGAAGGCTGGAAATGATAGGTCCATATCCTGGTGCATTGTCATATAATTCAAACAATGGTGCAGCTACCAGTTTGTAATTTTTGGGGACTGCAAACAAGGCTAAAATTAAACAAAGAAATTAATCTTTCCAATTTTTTTTTTAAATAACACAATTGCAATTGACAGCATGAAGTTTTTTAACATTTTCAAAATTAGTTTCTTGTTGGTTTTTTCTTAATGAAATTACAAAGATTTCAAAAACATTTTGGGGAAACGATTATGAAAATCTATTTCAATGACCTCATTTAAAGAATATCCTTTTATTTATTTCTTTTAAACTAACTGCCCTTATAGAACACTAATATCAACTTGAGGCACCTATTCATTTTTTAAAATTCTGGCAATCTATGTGAATTACACCCCTGTGACCTTTTTTGAAATCATAATCCTCAAAATGGATTAAAAAACTAAGGAACAATACAGTTTATGAAAATCAATACTGATGTCTAAACAACTGCAGAGCCCAAGCTATGAGATGTGTACTAAGTGCTTAGTCAGTTTCAAAGTAATCTGTATTTAGACCCAGCTACTTTAACTTTTCCTTCTACTATGACTAGCAGGTGTGCAGCAATGGATAGGGAACTGGCTTCAGAGGAAGTCACATCTCTTGATACCTCAAGATCAGTCAATCTCTCAGTATATTAACAAACAATATATAATTAGTATATATGTTAAGTAGGTAATTCCTTCAATGTCAAATTGATGCCCTGAAATTACCAAATCTTTCAGTTTCCTTCAAAGTTCTAAACAACTTTTTAAAAAACTAAAATAAAATATTCTAAGTCTTAGTAGTAAAACTATCTTACCTTTTTCTTGAAGCTGAACCAAAAAGAGTTTTTTGTGCTCTTTAGGCTTTGTAATATGTGCTGGAATATATGGGTACTAAAACAATAAAAGAGAATTAAAAATAAATCACTAAAAGTACCTGAATATGTAGTAGATTCCAGACTTCATAAAAAGGATAAAATTTTTAATTACTTTTAAGTAAAACTTGATTTAAATAAAACAAATCTATGACTTCCCTGCCTCCATCACAAAATTAAATTTTCTAAAATTCTGATGTGCTTATTTTAAAATGTCTTCATGAAGTAACCATTTATCAGAAAATTATACAAGGACACAAAAAAGTTTTAGATCTTGATGATTTCCTATAGATCATTTGATGTATCCATCTTCATTTTACAAATAAGGAAACTGAGATTTAAAATTATTGGCTCAAGTTCACAAAACTGAACAGATGTGAGCCTGTGGTTAAAAAAAAACCCAAAAAGCTTTATTGAGGCAGCAGGGCATAGTGGTTAGATTTGGCCGTAGAGTCAGAAGACCCGAGTTTAAGTCCCTCTCCTGTAACAGTCTGGTTGTGTGACCCAGGACAAATCATTTAACCTTTTGTCCCCCCAAGTAACTTACAACTGAATTGTACTAGTAGAGAGGAATTACAGGGGTACTCTCATACTGTTAAAAATACAGATCTCAGCTCCCCTAACGTATATTTTACCCAAAGTTATCCCTACTTTGCAGTAACCTAAGGCAAACTGATTCTATCCACTAGGCAAACAAGCAATGACAGAATGACAGAGATGGGTGAAAAGATGGTTTTACCAACTGAAGTTAAAAAAAAAAAAAAGATTCAAAAGCTCATATACATAGATGCAACTATAAATCATGGCCAATGAAAAGTGGCCGGTCTCCTATCTCTCTCTCTCAGACTACATATTTATCCTTTTACGGTAGTTTCTCCCTGACAACTTTTACCTGATTCCACTTGTAGAAAAATCTTCTATGGGGAAAGATATAGACAAGGCAGAACATTATATATACTCTTAGGGACCAGACAATATACTAAAGTACATATTGCTGGTTTGAACTTAAGCTCAACATTCTAAGGCCAAACCTTTCCATTTCTTGTCTTTTGGATCTTTCTGACATCTCTAATTTTCTTAGGGAATTTTCATTAATTGAACAAAACTAAGCTATCACTCTTTAAAGACCTTCAGAATTTTAAAGTATATTTCTGTATGAAAAGAATTTAAGGGGAAATTCTACATGTAAATTTAGACAATACTTTTCTTCTTAAGCTTTCATTTCCACTTTCTTGAGTGCAAGATACACAACTGATATTATATATAGCAAATCTCAATGTGTACTATCATTAGCATATTTAGGAAGTACCCTGAAGGCTCAATCAAGATTCAGGTTTGTAAGAGACAGCAAAAGTTAAATTTCCACAGAAGTTATTATTAGTTGATGAAGTCATTGAGAATAAGTCAAATAATAAGGTTAGCAGACTGCAGGTGGACTCAACAAATCAGGAGAAAGACTTCAGAAAATTACAAGTTTTTGATAAAGGAACCAAATCTACAGCTAAGCTGAAACTAGCCAGGGAAAATGACCTAGAGTTACCTGGAGAAGACTTTTCTTCACTGTGCTTGTTTAATGAACCTCATGTATATAAGCGCACACACACCCTGCACAAAATTCTCTCTCCATTTTCTGATCATGGGTCCTATGTTAAAACATGTTAGGGGGAGGGGGAATCCTACCAGGGGTGATTACATAATGGGCATGTAGAGAAGATGGTGACCTAATGGAGAATGGACCAATCCATCTTCTGATGGAAGAATCTGTCCTGAATTAACAGTTGGTATAAAACCAATCTCATTTCTATATCTCACACTCCCTTCTCCTGAAAAGAGTGTTGGGGTCCGCTTTGCCAAAGTGTTCAATTCCTCTGAACTCTGTTGTGATTAAGTTTTCCCTGATGCCTATTAAGTGTCAAGCATGTTTCTAAAAGGTTTTAAGGAACTCTTTCTTTAATCAGGTACGGGATAAACATGTCAAGACTTCCTTACTGGAAAAGCTCACCATATGTCCCACTCTGCAAAATCTGACAATCTTTGTTGTGCTTAATTCACTATGTACCAATTCAGGTAAGTCTTCCTCTCCTCTTCATATATCTCCTTTCTTGCAGTACCCAACTATTCCATCATATTCATGTGCTACAACTTTGTTTGGCTTTTTTCCAATCAATGAGCATTTACTGTTTCCGATTCCTAGCTACCACAAAAAGTGATATTCTAAGTATTATGGTATATATGGGATCTTTCCGTTTATTACTCATCTTCTTGGATATGCCCAACAGTGGAATCTCTAGTAAGAAGGACATTTTATTCACTTTCTCTGGACAATTTAAAACTGTGTTATATAGTTATCTGAAAAGGGCAGAAAAGAGGAACTTACATTTTGCCCCAAATACCCACAAATATAACTTAAGACACTGACCTGTGGGGGTTCAAAATTTGGTCTCCACCAGTTACCAATGCAGTCATCAATGACCCAATCTTGCAAAACACCATCTTGACGTCCCAGTATCTATCAAAAAGAAATAATTTACAGTTAGTAAAAAAACTAAAACATCATATAGGTATTCCTACATGAGGATTATTTCTTGCACCATCACTGACAGCAAATATATGATTAAAGATATTCCATACTAATGATTTGTCCTTTCTAAAGGATTTTGCCTGTTTGCTTTGTGTTGTCTGTTAATCCCATAGCATTCACAATTAATTCAAACTGAATAATTCTAACTGGTTTGAGCAGCCAGTCTATTACTTGATTGAGGAACTAATCTATTACTATTTTCTAACTGTACAATAAAATTGTGTAGTTTGTGACTTTTCCAGTCCAAATACATGGCACCACCAATCTATCTTTTATATTCAAAAACCCTTTCCTTTACTTCCAGTGTTCTTGGGGATTTTAGAGGGGCCTCCCTTGCTCATTTCCTATTCTCAGACTCCTCAGAAGGCCAAACCCCTTTAAGCCAGCCTACTGTCTAAATGAGATTTTCCCCAGAACCCATGGCTTCTATAAACTGGCCATTTCAGCTTGTATAAACAAGTAGCCATATCAATATTTTTCACTACATTCATCCACAGTGTCATTCAGGTAAGTTAAAGAACTTCTGCCCAACAAGCACAGAAATACTCTTCTTCATGCTCTGGTATTCTTACAATCCTTTATCTTAGTTTGAACAAGTTCTAAGGGTTACTATATCTTCAAGAATCACAATGTCCTGTATATTTTTCTCATAAAGCACTCAACATGTGACACTAGAATGATTTTTTTTAAAAGGTAAGAAACTTAGAATCACAATAACTATTGAGAGAGACAATGCAAAGGATAAAGATTTTTTAAAAATCCATGATCTGCCTTAACTTCTGTGGTTAAATTTTAATCAACGAAAACTAAAACTTCAATGAGACAAGCAAATAAACTCCAAATAAATCTGTCATTTATACATAAATGATCCCGATTATTCACCAATTTCATAATATCTGTATCAAAATAGTGAAGTAAAAGAAAATACCTCTGTCATTAAACGTTTGAGTCCTTCTACTTCATCTTCTCCTGGATTAAGTTCACCACCAGGTCTGTGAAATGATAGTCAATTGTATAAAATTTTAACAAAAATATTGCACCATTTGTTTTGTCCAAGAAATCCAAGAGTGAAATTTTAATTTCCAAATAAAATATGCCAATATTTCAAATACCATGCCTTAAAATATTCAGAAGAATATTGTGAAGAAGCTACAGTCTTAATACCTACTTATCTCCTCCTTCATTCCAGTCTAAAATGAAGAGGTGACTCTTCTCATTGCCAAGGTAAACCTTATCATTTGCATCCTGGATCCCATCTTCCTTCAGACTTCTCAAGGCAGGTATCTCTTCCCTACCCCACCCTCTCCTGATTAGCCTTAATCTCTTTCTAGGAGTACCTGCCAGGCTACTTGGGAACATGCACCTGGCTCTCCCATTCTTAAAAAACTCCCTTGATCTAATCTCGCTACTAGCAACTATCCTGTATTTCTACTTCCTTTCTTGGCTAAATAACTGAGATGAAATAACTAGATGACTCCCTCTCCTCTTGTTTCCTTCTAAATCAGGGGTGGGAAACCAGGGGTCATTGATGTCAAGGGCCACACTTGAGGATCTAGAGGGCCACATGTGGCCTTGAGGCAAAGTTCCCCCCCCCATCCCTGTTCTAAATCCTCTGTACTGTGGCCTGCAATCTTACCATTTAATTGAAATGAGGCCTCTCTAAACCTCCTTACTGCAAAATCTAAAGGCCTTTTCTCTATGTGTATCTATCTTACTCTCAATGTGGCATTTGGCACTACTAATCCTCTTCTCCACCTAGACACACTAGCCTCTCCAGATTTTCATGACACTGCTCTCTCTTGGTTCTCTTATACTGAATAACATAATCCTTCTCAGTCTCCTTTGCTCGTTCTTCATGCCACATCTGCTAAACAGCAATGCTCTCCAAGGCTCTGTCCTTTCTCTCTATGCTTTCTCATTTGGTGATCACAATTCAATTATCTTCTCTATGTAAATAATTCCCAGAACCATACAGAGTGTCTCAAAAGCCTTAGTTTGGCTTTAAGATTTAATGTTTTAAGCTATTAATAACTTTAAGCTGCACTAACACTTTTGGAACACCCTGAAAATCCGGACCTAGCATCTCTACAGTTTTGCATCATTAACTGCCCTTTAGGCAACTTGAATCAGGTGCCCCCTAGGCATCTTCAAATCAACATGCTCAAAATGTAACTCCTTATCTTTCTTGCAAAACTCACCAGACTTCCCAACTTCCCTATTTCTTTTGAGGATATCATTTCTCAGTCATGCTTGCAACTTTGGTGTTACCCTTTATTCCTCACTTTCGCACACTTCACATACCTAATCTATCGACAAATTTTGTCATGTCTACCTTTGTAACATCTCTGTATTTGTCCCCTTCTCTCCATTCACACAGTGATCATCATCTCACCCCATCAATTGCTCTCCCTGCCTTAAATCTCTCCTACTCCAATTTATTTTCCATTCCACAGGCAGTGGTTTTTCTCTTTTTCTTTGCACTTAGTAGCATTTTATTTTTTTTTACAATTACATGTAAAGATAGTTTTTAACATTCATTTTTCTAAGATTTTGAGTTTCAAATTTTTCTCCCTTTCCTCCCTTTTTCTCCCCATGACAGCAAGCAATCTGACACAGGTTATACATGTACAATCATGTTTAACACATTTATACATTGGTTGGTTGTCCCATTCTCGAGAAGGACCAAAATGACATCACTATAGAGCCAAGTTACATGTCCAACAGTGGCTGAGCAGACCAATACAAGGTACTACCACAGGTCAGGCACAAATAGTCCACATTAACATTTGGAGTGGACTTTCTCAATTTGCACATCTGGAGTTTCTTTTGAGCTATTTCAATTCTGCTTTGCTCATAGAGTACAGTACTGTCTCTGATGTGGGTATGCCATGCTGAGCACTCATAGTTTCACATCAGTCATGTGAGGAAAGAATCAGAACAAAAGGGAAAAACCATGAGAAAGAAAAAAAAAATGGGAAAATAGTATGCTTCGATCTGCATTCAGACTCCATTGTTCTTTCTCTGGATGTGGATAGCATTTTCCATCACATGTCTTTTAGAATTGTCTTAGATCACTCTATTGCTGAGAAGAGCCAAGTCTATCATAGTTGATCATCACACAATGTTGCTATTACTGTTCTCCTGGTTCTGCTCATTTCACGCAGCCATCAGTTCATGTAAATCTTTCCAGGTTTTTCTGAAATCTGCCTGCTCATCATTTCTTACAGCACACTAATATTCCACTATATTCATATACCTCAACTTGTTTGGCCATTCCCCAAATGATGGGTATCGTCCATTTTCCAATTCTTTGCAAAGTGGTTTTTCTAAAGCATAGGTCTGATCACCTCACTCCCATTGCTCAATGAGCTCTACTGTCTCCTTATTAGCTCCAGTATCAACTACTTGCATTTCCTCAAGTAAGCCACATCTCCCGTCTCCTTTGGATGGACTCTCTCCCATGCCTTGAACTCTCTCCTACCTCTCTACCTCTACCTACTGGTTTCCCTTCAGGACTCAGTTTAAATCTGACTTTCAGCACGCGGGCCTTCTCAATCCCCTAGAAGTTAGTACCTTGTCCTCCCATATTACATTTCACATACCCTGAACAGATCTCATAGGTACCTACTTATTCACATTCCTGTATCTTCCCCAAAAGAACGGTATGCTCGTTGAGGGTAGAGACTGTTTTGCCTTTTGTTTCCCCAACATTTAGCAGTGCCAAGCATACAGTAAGTGCTTAATAAATGCTTACTGACTACCTCTTTAGGTGTTGAAATAAGCTTGAGTCATACTCAAAATAATTTAATTTTAAGGGTTTTAAAATCAGTAATCTTTGATTCTAGAAAGCTGAACATTCAATGGCAACAAAAAAAATGAACATTCTGGCACTGCAAATACCTATTCAAACAAATCTCATTATGTATGTCAGCCTTCCAAATAAATATCTATCCACCAGACATTTGCCCAACCCATTCTTTTCTCACTTGAGGATACACCGACAAGCAGAAATACAGTTTAAGGAAAACAGAGAATAGTGAAGCTGCTGTTCACTGGCTCCACTCTTTTACTGCAGTGTAATATGGCTCCAAGAATCCTCAACAGTACCTTTCCTTCTAGCATGGTCAGACTGAATAGTTACTGGCCAAATATTTTCATGAGGAATGAAAAGATTATCAACCTAAATAGTAAAAGTAAACTTTTGTTAACAAATAGTTAAGCAAAATCCTACGATATTTAAGGGGAGAAGGGGAAGACACCATTTATCTTTAGCTAGAAATATCAACTGTTCACATAAAGAGTAATGCAATTAAGTATAGTGATTAAATTTGGAAAAATCCATTTTAAAGAAGTTCAATATATCTGAATTTCTAACACTGGTAATAAACAGAAATGAATATCTACTATTTAAAAAGCAGGGCAGCAGAAAAGGACTGGGGTCTTCCATCTAAAAATAGGAATAACTAGCCATTTTGTTGAAGGAAAATCATTTCATTTAGTCATAAGTGCTAATACTTTATAAGCTGCATTGTATAGCAGTTTTGATAAAGGCAACTTCATTATCAATTTTCAAGCACTTACAGTTTGAAAAAAGTTGTGCCCAGCTGCAGAAGTAACACATGGGGTAACCGGTGCTCATGCACAATCAGAACACCCTCTACAGTCCGCCTCATTCCAATCTTGTCAAACTCTTCCCTCATTCGCTGAAATCGAGCTGCAACAGAGCTGTCCTTTTCATAAAGGGGTTCTTTTGTACCAAAGGTATAATTTGTAAGTGGATACCTGCAAACAAAATGGAGTGCATAACAACCTGAAAATGACAGATCACACAATCACAATCACAACAATCTACTATTAGATTGTAAACTTTCACGGCATCCAGCATAACACTTAATTAAAAACTGTCTTTCCATATGACTTTAAGGTTTGCAAATGTTAAAACTACATTAACATTCCCTATACCCACACTATGAAGCAGATTCTAAAAACCTTGAAAATGAAACTCAGAGACATTAAGTGACTGGCACAGCTAGTGTCAGATGGGACTATATGTTTCGTCACATTTGTGTGTTTATGAATATTTCTATATACATATATGCTATCATATATTCAAAAATACATTGGGACTCATGAATCCATTAGTACTGGAAAATGTTTGTGTGGAAACTTGCTCAACCAATGCAGTTTTTTGGGACAACTCAAAAGTTTTCTGGGGGCATTGAGATTAAGTGACTTGGCCCATGGTCACACAGCTTTTACGTATAAAAGGATGAATCTGACAAACACTTTCTCTTTACCATGCTATCCTTCCTGCCTCTTACTCTGTAAAGAGCAGGTGCCAAGTATCCATTGGATACACAAACCTAAAATCCAACTCCACCGTAAAAAGTTCTCAAGTGCTATCCAAATTAATCTGCTTAGAGATCTTCATTTAAGTGTGATGTTACAGACTATAGTACTAGTTAGTATCAGGTTTAGGAGTAATCCTATATAGCAATGTCAATCTTCTAAACATATTAACCAAAGACCATCCATCTCCTTTTATTCTTTTATGAATTTCTCATAAACATTAGGGTCAAGAAAGTACTGTGCCAAAGTGGGATCATTTCCCCCACAAAAGAAACTCTCCTAACCAACTTCTCAATCACCTTTTGTCTGGTGATTTTCTGCTCAGATCAAAGCATCATCAGGAGAAAATTATTACTTAAAGACCATATCCTTGGGTTTATAGCTTTTTCCCAATTTTTCACTCTAGCCACACTCTTTCCACCATATGCAATTAAGTTGAAATGTACAAATGACTAACCAGAGTGATTTCTGAGTACAATTTACTTATCAAGCAAACCTTAGTGTGTCACTTTCTGTCCTTACTTCCCTTGTTCAGACCCTGGTGACTGCTGATATTTCTCTTCTTTTTCAACCCTCCCTCTACCTGAGAGGCACTCTTTCAGCCCTTTAAATAATGAACATTTTTTTCTTAGGTCTGCTCCACTACAGCTTCAGGTTGAAATCAACAGCCAACTTCCTCAAAAACTGGATTGGTATCCCTCTGTAGTCTCCTCCCCCTCCTCTCCTTAAGTACCATATCCCTAAACCCTGAAGGTTCACTCCATCAGTAGATCCATTCCTCCCAGCTGTACTCTTACTGTGCTCCATTTTTGTTAATACTTTTTATTAAGACTTTTCTGAAAGTATAGCTCTCAGATCACTCTATTTCTGAACTAATTCATTCTGAATTCTCTCTCCACTTTCTGGTTTAAACGCCATTTCGATTTTTCAGCCCTTTTGTCCCAAATTATAAACCCATTCAAAGAAGTAAGGAAATACCCAGTAGTCCAAAGGGACATCTTCCAGAGAGATGATTCACAATACAAATGAGCATCTTAAAAGAAGTTGTAATAATGGTAACAACAACATTAGCTTTATGGTTTGCGAAGTATTAACTCATTTCAACTTTATAGGTCAGGGAGATAGGTGCTATCATCAGCCCAATTTTACAAATAAGGAAACTGGAAATGATTAGTTAAGTAATTTGTCCTGAGTCACGTGACTAGTGTCTGAGACTAGATTTCAGTTCAGGCCTTCCTAATTCCAGGTGCAGTCCTTTATCCACTGCATCACTTAGCAACTTACAGGATGGAAAGCAGGCAAGAGTCAGGAAGATCTGGGTTCAAGTCATGCTTCTGACACAGTGATCTAGGGCAAGTCAATTTTTCAATGCTCCCAGGCAAGAGAGAGGGCCAAATCGCAGATGGGTCCCTTGCCCATGTTAAACAGTAGATTTTCAGGCCCTGAAAACTTCAGAATTTTGTGGGAAAATTTAAAAAATTTAGGATCTTACAGTTTATTTTATCCTCTCTATCTGCAAGTGGCTCCTCCTCAGTCCAAGTGTTCCCTATATACTTTGGGGTGAATGTTTTTACCATATACATTCTCTTAATTTACTAAAATATTGTAACAGTAATAGGTAATACACTGTTTCTCTAATCCATAACCCTAATGCCAAAAAAGAACAAACAGAAGTATGAAACCAAACACCTTGACATTTCTAAATTAGATCTTAGGCACTTTCTCACTTCAAATTAACTCTTAAATGACAGGGGAAAACAGAGCAAAATTCACTAGCACATGTTATTTGGCTGGAGGGCTTAACACCATCTTTAGACATGATATAGCTACACTGCAAGATGTAGTCCCTACTCCCCCATGAGATTGTCAATGTGAAAAATTAAAAATCAAAAGACAGAACAGTTATGAAAACTATTCTTAAAAAACTTTAAGTGATATTTTTACCCTACATTCTTTTGAGGGACAACTAGGTAGAGCAATGGATTAGAATACCATGCCTTAAGACTCATCTTACTAAGCTGTGTGACCCTGGGCAAGCCTCAGTTTCTTCACCAGTAAAATAGGCTGGAGAAGGAAATGGCAAACCACTACAGTACCTTTACCAAGAAAACCTCAAATGGGGTCACAAAGAGTAGGGCACAATTATTGTTGTTGAAATTCAACAACAACAAAAATTACTTTGAAAGGGAACAAAGGATGAAGCTTATCTTCAGTTTAGCACAATGAAAACCTGGATCTACTAAGCAACAAATGTTTCTGAATTTAGTCAGTCCTCAACTTTCCAACAAACTGTGTTCCAAGATTTTTAATTTTTAGAACTCAGAATGCATTTTTAATATAAATGTTGGTTGTTTCCAGGACAGCCCACAAGTCTATTTTCATAGCATCATAGTTGGAAGGTTATTAGTCAACATTAATTCTGACCATACACCCACAAATTAAAGCTCAATTTGAATGCTTTCAGGTTTGGTGGTCTGACATAGTTCTAGGTATTATTTTCAAATTGCTGAGATAAAAATCAGCAGACTACATTTTATTTTCAGATACCAAAGATTCATATCTTTAACCTTTAAGTTCTTTGCAGTGATTATCTTTCCTTTAGTTCTTAACCAAATGCAAATTTAAGGGACCCTACTCTTTCCATCAGAAACGAATGCCTACATTTATGTCAACTTTGTAATATTCAGAAAATGACAAAATGAACAGTAATTCCCACAGAATGATACACACACTCACTCAATAATTGGTAAAAAGGTCTGCTGCCCGTTTGTTGGTATAAGATTCCCAATATGAATTATCTGCCTGATAGAACCTGCATTCAAAAACTATTACTTTAAAGTTTAAGCAAAAATCTTAAGGCACATTCATTGTGGAGAATGCATTATACATGCTTTTCTCTTAGAAAGGAATGCTGTGTTTCCATAGCAACAATGCAGTACCACACAGCAACCACAAGCAGTACAACGTGCTAGGATGCTGGCCTAGTGGAAAAGAGAAGCAATATCCTAGAAAGGAAAAGCAAGACAGACCTCAAGCTTCCTCCCACTTGCCAATCCAACCCCATGTCTAAACAGGGACCACTGAAAGAACCCACAATATATAGGAAGTCTGGTAAGTAATGGAGTTGGCTGCCAGAGACTACTATTAGTGCCTCTATCAACGTGTCCAAAGAAAGGGAAGTTTTATTTTTACGGTTTTTTTTTAAATGGAAAGTTATCCCCCTTCTGAACCTCATTTTATACTAGATGTTTTACTTATCTCCAATTTATCCTGTATATACTTGGTTTGTGCATAGCTGTTTTGAGCGTCATCTCCTCCGTTAGCCTGTGAGCTCTTGGAGAATGCTGTTTAGCACTATCTGTAGACATGAAAAATCTTTGGCCGGCACAAAGCAGGTGCTTGAGTAAATGCATACTGACTTGCTGGCCCTCTAGTCTAAGACTTCCAGGTCTGTCCTTTACTCCTGGCGTGAGCAGGATGAGTCGAGTCCTTCACAACCTATCCTGCCCTGCTTTCTGTCTTATGACACCTTACACCACCCTCCTTACTCTTCAGTGCAGTGACCATGGTTCCCAGTCATCCTCACACTCACGACCTCCATCTCCCAACCCTGCGAACGCTCTCTGGCTGTCTCCTTGCAGGCAGGGCTCTCTCTCCTCACCCCCGGCCCTGGCTCTCCTGGCTCCAGTCCCAGCTAAAACCCCACCTTCTCCAGGAAGCTTTTCCAGACTCCCCGGCATTAGCTGGGGCCTTCCCTACGGCTTCCTACTTCCCCAGTGTACGTCTTGGTTAAGGACGTTTGCTAGCACATGGCCTCCCCTCACTACAGGGCCAGCTTCTCCACAGCAGGGCCTGTCGCCTGGGCTCAGGCCCGTGCCTGGCGTAGCTTACAGACAGACGGACAACGTCTTGTCTCCCCCACTGGAGATTTAAGAACGCTAGTGTACGTATTCTCCAGTCCTTAAAGCCGTGAGGTTGTGCTTGGGAGGCTCAGGCAGAGCAGGGGCACGCCCACATGTGGCGTGAGAAGCCTAGCGCGCCAAGGCCAAGTGGAAGCGCGCCAAGCCCACGGGAGCCCGGGACTCGCGGGGGGCCAACGGCGCGCGCCTGAGGAAAGGGAGTGAGGGCCGCGCTCTGGGGGAGGGAGGGAAGGGTCGAAGCCCGTCCGGACGCGCTCGTGGCGTGGAGGGAGTTGGGGCGGCGGGAAGGCGCGAGGCAGGGGCCCGAGCATCGGCAGGCTGGGGGGAGTCACTCACAGGTTGATGGTGCGCTCCAGGGTGAGAGGCTTGGTCTGCTGGATGTACTTGTTCCCAAACTGGTTTACACCCCGGGGCCAGCCCGTCTGCGAACGGTTGGGTGGCACGACAGACATGCTGGCGACTGAGGGCGTGGGCGCGAGGGCCGGCAGGCGCGGACGGAAGCCGAAAAGCTGCTTCCCCTTCGAGGCCGGATTACAGGCCCACTTCAGCAACCGCTACCGCCATCAACATGGAGGCGCCGGAGAAGGAGGCGGACGCTCGCCGGAAGAGCTGCCCGACCTATCCTTCCGCAGCACCGGGCTACGGCCTCGACTCACAGGAGGGAACTAGTCTCCTTCTCGGAGCGCCGCATGGCCAATCGCAGCAAGGACGCTGCGCCGCCGGGGGCACCCATTGGCAAAGACAAGCTAGGCCCCGCCTCTTCCCGGCTGCCTTCCGTCCACTGGGAGGCTGGTGGGGGGCGGGGGAATTCTAGGAGTTGTAGTATCTGTGGGTGCGCCGCCTGTGCCGCATGGTGCGCGGCGCGTGACGGAGCTCTGGGTTGGGAGGCCCAGCAACCCGAAGCTATGAGCGGGAAACGGCGCGCGGCTGCGGGGCCGGCCTCGGAGGGAAAGAAGAAGGGAAAGCGGGAGCTGACGGGGAAGTTCTCGGCCGCTATCCGTGAAGAATTGCTGAAAAAGCAGGTGGCTGAGGCCTGGAGCCGAAGGACAAGATTCGGTCACGGTAATCCTGGGCGAGCGGCGGCGGCATGGGGTGGGGGATGGGTGGGAGAAGGGTGAGGGGGGCTGGAAGCGTGCGGGGGCGGAGCCCAGAGGGGCGGGGCCGGGAAGCGTCCTGCTATAGCCCAGCCTAGTTCACCGCGGCGAGATGGAATGGGCTGGGTCTTTGTATCTGCTGCGCTTTCTCCTCTTCCTTGCACCCTTCCTGGATTCGCCCGGCTGTTGGTAATAACGTCCTCCCTCAGGCGATTGATCCTTGCCCGCCAGTGACCTTGCCAGGGGAGTTTAATCTGATGGTCCTGCCAGCCTGAAAAGACTCCTTGTTGTGCCCAGCAGTGGGCCTGCGGATCTAAAGAAAGGAGCCAGGGCATGTACTCGTTAATGATGTTGTGAACACCTATGGGAGATGCGTCAGAAATTGTTAAAGTGTCTGTCCTCAGGGAATTTACAGTCTGGTTGGAGAAAAGAAAAAGTCATTACAATGTTTGAGTACTTTGCCTATAATAGGCGGTTAGTTGTATGAATAAAAGTACAAACTCCAGCAGGCAATACTCGTCCAGCCAACTGAACTAGCATCTCTTAAGCACTTTAGCCAGGTTTTGGGCTAAGCATTGGAGATTCAAAGAAAATCAGCCTTCAAGGAACTCACAGTGTAATGGGAAAGACAGCATGCACACAGCTATGTCCAGTCAAGATATATTACAGGTTAATTGGAGGGGGTCCTTTCAGAGGGAAGGTGGGCTGCATAAGCAGGACCTGTAGGAGGTAGGGTTTTAGGTGAGACTTGAAAGAAGTAAGGAGGCAGAGCATAGAATGAAGAGATGGAATGTTACCTGCCCGGAGGCGAACCCAACTGTGTACAGTGAATAAAACGTAAAAAGACTGGAAAGGTAGGAGTAGGCCAGGTTATAGAAGGTTTTAAAAGCCAAACAGAGGGTATTATATTTAATCATGGAAGTACTAGGGAGCCACTGGGCTTTAGTAAAGAGTGAGACAGTGGTGTGATCAGACCTGCACTTCAGAAAGATCACTGACATTTGGGTGGAGGATAGATTGCAACGAGGAAGAGAGGAGTCAGGGAGGCCAACCAGGCTCTTCAGAATCTGGTCGTGAGGCTTTTGGAAAGGAAAAGGGGAGTGAATATATCTTAGAAATGTTGTGAAATATTGGTTGTGAGGATTGAAAGGGAGGAGTCTTGGATGACACCTAAGTTGTGAGCCTCAGCAACTTGAGAGGAAAAGGGAAGGGTTTGGAAAGGAATGATAATAACTTCAGTTTTAGACATAATTGGTTTAAGATGTCCCCAGGATATCCAGTTCATGATGTCCAGTAAGTGGGTGGAGATACAAGACTGGATGTCAAAAGAGAGGTGTGGGCTGAATAAATAAATGTACAATCAGAGTTATGGAAGACTGGGTAGAACTTTGAGAAATAAGTGGGAGGTGAACTAGAACACAAAATATAGGGTAAGAGTCAATATAAAGTGGGAGACCACCAATTCTTCCTCTATATTTTAGACCATGAAATTTTATTTCCTATTCATCCCTTCCCCTTAAATCCCTCAGACCTCCCCAGCAAAATATTAACACCGTTTTCTTTTATGAAAGATGCCATAGTCATAGACCCAGATCCTTTCCATCACTGTGTGATCCCAAACTTCATCCAATGCCAGACTTTCTTGGAAGGACTTCAAAAGGAACTTTTGGATTTGGATTTCCATGAGAAATGCAATGACTTGTACAAATTCAAGCAGGTGTGTAGTCATGAACTATTTATGCCACTTAAATGTACTCCCTCAAAGGTCATTTAATACAAGTCAGCCAATCCCAGTTAGGTTACCCTGATTGCCTTATTTTTATTTTACTGCTTAATA